>JAKCOX010000003.1:8668232-9268232 GCA_022605575.1 Laterallus jamaicensis coturniculus
CTGATGGTTTTGTTGTAATGATAGGCTCATGTCATACTAGTAATTGGAAAATCAATCGTTGCCTGATAGATTAAAAGAAAAATTCTGCTTATCAGAGTCCTGCTCATAAGCTGCCTGAATTTGATATAAAGCCCTTCAGTGTAAAACGTGGAGCATAAGAATAATACTTTTAAAACAGCTCAGAAAAGCCCCAATATTGTTTTTTCATATCTTCTGCTGATTTTTTACTTTCAGCAACAGTTCTGGATCTAGGGCAGTTCACTACACAGAAGGAATTTGGAAGCATAACAAAGAGGTGCCCCAGTGGGAACTGTAGCAGCTTTAATACTGAGGCAACAACTCAGCCAGTTATGTGATTGCAATGAGGTGTGTCCAGAAGCTTCAGAGAATCTGTGTGCTCCTGCTGACAGTAACAGACTCTATTGTAACTTATTTCAATTTGGTTCTAATTTTCCCACCTGTTTTTCTTGGTATCAATATTCTATTCTCAACTATGATTATTGATATGGGATTATTTAGTTTAGACCCAGAGTATCTTTACAAAACTGGAAAGGTATCTGTTTCTCAGGCTGCATGCTGAGAGTTGACAGAGTAATCAGTAATTATTTTTTTTAAAGTAAATATTTGCCTGTTTGAACTGGAATTGGATAGGATAGGATAGGATAGGATAGGATAGGATAGGATAGGATAGGATAGGATAGGATAGGATAGGATGGGATGGGATGGGATGGGATGGGATGGGATGGGATGGGATGGGATGGGATTAGATAGGTTAGGAATATTCAGTTGGAAGGAGCCTACAATGATCATCTAATCCAACTGCCTGATCACTTCAGGGCTGACCAAAAGTAACTAAATATTTATATCTTAACCATGTGATTTATAATATGTTTGGCCATTAGTTTTAATCTCATTTAATTTATTACAGAAGCCCTTCAGTATGGTGTTAAATTGTTAGTTACGTACTGAGTTAATGCACTTTGTCCTCTCAGGACATGGACTCAATGTAAAAGTTTTTATTACGATCATTATCTTATGTGCCTTTACCAAGGGACAAAACAAATAAAAGTATCCCCTTTATCATGCTGTGAAACACCTGAGTTTCCCTATAGATATTTAACATCTTGCAATCTGTTTTTTCTTAGCTCATTATGACTAAACAAACTTCCAATGAACCTGCAAAGGTTTTATTTAATATTGGACTGTAATATTTCCTATAGCGGATATTATAATAGTGTATGTGTGTATACACACATCCCATATATTATGTGCTGAGGAGCAGGTCTTGATGCTCTTCTAGCCAATTACAGAACTTTTTGACTTCTCTGAGATACAGGTTTAGGTTCCTGATGCTTTTTTTTTTTTTTCCTAAAATAATACCTATATATTTAACTCCTTCAGATAATGTAGTAGAGTCCCACACAATTTAGAGTCTAACAAGGGTCAGCCTGCTGTTGTGACCCCTAATTGTTTCTGTCTGAAAACATTTCAGTATTCCTAAGTTGTGTGATTTTTTTTCTTTCAGTGCAGATGAAAAGGGCTAATGTTAGCATTTTGCAGTTAATTCAATTACTTTCTACTTGTGAAAACGCTGACAGGATTTCCGACTGCTGGAAGAAGTGCCCTGACTGTTAGATGTGATTGGCAGCCCAGACATAACTTATAAATTGCAGCTGAAATTAAAGCATTTTATCTTGGCCCATATATATCCTAGATGACAAACCATTCAGCAATACTTTTAGCCATTATTTGAGTGAATTGATTTTCAACAGCAATTAATGACCAATTTGTTAGATAATGTTCCCAGTCAAATCACTGATGACTCACAATCTGCTTCAGTAATGGACAAGGCTTTAATGCTTTTGCAATCATAACTCATAGCTGTTGGGGTCTTTTTAAGAACGATGGATAAATCTATCCTTTCTTTTTTTCAGATTTATACCATCTGCAATATCAGTATTATCAGAAGACTCAGCCCTGTCTGCTTCATATAAATTTTTAAAAAAATAATAATAAAGCTTCTTCAAAATGAAAAGTGATATTCTTTGCATGGTGGAGAAAATATCTTCTTGTCTTAAAACATTTATTTTTTTAATGTTATTTAAAGATAGAGGTAAATATTTGCTAATCACAAAATAAGAAAGTACTTTGGGAGAAAAAAAAAACCAACCAAAACAATGATAAAACATGCAGAAGAAAAATCCCCTACTTTAAAATATGGTTAACTAAGGCTTATAGTCATCACACCTAAATTTAATTACTCAGAGTCCAGTTATCTGAAATTTTGTCTATAGTTTATGGAAAGAAAGAGATGCTTCCAAATGTAATTTATGTGATGGGCTGAATTTCCATCTCCAACTCTACAAACATGTACATGAACTGTGTAGTAGCCACGTTTTGGAGTCACGCTTTGGT
Organism: Laterallus jamaicensis coturniculus; assembly: GCA_022605575.1. NCBI lineage: Eukaryota > Metazoa > Chordata > Aves > Gruiformes > Rallidae > Laterallus > Laterallus jamaicensis. The sequence continues at coordinate 8,670,648 of JAKCOX010000003.1, forward strand.
AATATAGGCAAGAATACTTATTTTCCCTTTAAAAAAAAACCAACATACATTTGTATTTGGCATATCTATCCCGACCAGATAGCATAACAATATTTACTCTTCTGATATCAACAAATGGTGAGGGCTTTCTTAATTGAAGATAAGTCTGGGCCAGTTGGTGCAGTCACCTGCAGAAACAGAAGGTCTGACTAGGACCATCCTGAACTCTCTTGAGAAATAGTGTTTCATGGTTTGCAGAAGCAAATTTCTCTATATTCATTTCCCAGCTCTCTATGGGGGAGAAATGAACAGTTTCTTTCCAAGGCAACTGAAGTTTTCTTGCTGACTTCTTGTCCCTCCTCAAGGAGTAATTGGAGGCTGATACATCTCCAAAATTGGGGAAGAAGGGATGAGGGTGAATTGCCATACCCTTGCCTGGACATAGTATAGAATATTGGTTGAAATGCCTTAAACATGCAAAAGCAGGTTTAGGTTTTCAGCAATTAACGCCTAAAATATCATTACATCTGATTTTGAACTAAAAAGTAGTGGTATAAGATGTGAAAGGAATTATAAAATCACCTTAAAAGGAAAAAAAAATCTCCTTAAAACAGTCACTGTAAAAGTCACTGAGGCAAAGGGCTCTGGAGCAGAGGATCGCAATGGGGGAGGCTTTTCCTGAAGTGGCAAGCAGTGGAGTTGCTCAAAGGGTCTCTGCTGGGACCGGTGCTGTTTAGTATCTTTATTAGTGATATTGACAGTGGGATTAAGTGCACCCTCAGCAAATTTGCTGATGACACCAAGCTGAATGGTGAGGGTAATGTGCCAGAGGGATGGGATGCCATCCAGAGGGACCTGGACAGGCTGGAGAAGTAGGCCCAGGTGAACATCATGAGGTTCAGTAAAGACTAGTGTAGGGTCCTGCACCTGAGTCGGCACAATCCCCATTATCCAATCAGGTTAGGAGATTGTGTGTTTGAAAACAGCCCTCAGGAAAAGGATTTGGGAGTACTCGTGGATGAGAAGCTGGACAGGAGCCACCAATGCACATCTGCAGCCCAGAAGGCCAACTGCATCCTGGGCTGCATCAAAAGAATTGTGGGTAACAGATCGAGAGAGGGGATTCTGCCCCTCAGCTCTGTTCTGGTGAGACCTCACCTGGAGTACTGTGTCCAGCTTTGGAGCCCTCAATACAAGAAGAACTTGGACCTGTTGGTGTGTGTCCAGAAGAGTGCCACAAAAATAATCAAAGGCTGGAGCACTTCTTCTATGAAGACAGGCTGAAAGAGTTGGGCATGTTCAACTTGGAGAAGAGAAAGCTCCAGGGGGACCTTATAGCAGCTCTCCGGTACCTGAAACTTGCCTATAAGAAAGCTAGGGAAGAACTCCTCCCGAGGGCATGTAGCAGTAGGAAACGGAGTAATAGTTTTAAACTCAAAAAGGGGAGATTTACATTGGATATTAGGAATAAATTCTTCAATATGAGGGTACTGCATCACTGGAACAGGTTGCCCAGAGACAAAGTGGGAGCCCCATCCCTGGAGATATTCAAGGTCAGGCTTGATGGGACTCTGAGAGACCTGATCTAATGAAGATGTCCCTGCTCATTGCAGGGGGATTAGACTAGATGACCTCTAAAGGTCCCTTCCAACCTTGCACATTCTATGATTCTATGATTCAAATTTGCCTTTTTTCTTTTATAATAGAACCTCACATCTTCAAATGCAAGCTAATATTAGATATGAGGATTAAATTTATTAGGGAAAATTAAGAGAAAGAACTGTGCTTATACATAATTTAAACATCCCTTGGTATCTTGAAAACTGATAAGACATTTTTGTACCATTTTAATTAAATTTGCTTTTTAACTCTGCTTAATTTTAGTTTACAATTTCCAGTTTTTTTCAGTTTCTCAGGTTCTAGAGAGATAATGAAACAGTGTTTCATCCCTTTAGAAAGGAGTCAAAACATTGTATTCCTTTGAGAAAAATCTCAATTTGTTAAAAACTCCCTTGCCATCCAACATTAAATATATATTCTTAATACATAAGGTTGAGCCTGTCTTCCAGGTTATTTTGCAATATCCACTTTTAACTAGCAAACAGTTGCAAGGCACATAGTGTAATTGCTTTTGTAATTTTAGTGCCTACAAGCCAGAAAAAGTAAATATTTTAGTAAATGTTTCTTTGTTATTTCTGAATTTAATTAGATTTAGGAATACGATTTTCCCCATCATCATGTGCTTCTGATTACAGTGATACCTGCATTAGCCTGTCTTTTGGAGGATTTAAGTCTTAAATATTCACCATCTGTTAATAAAAGAGATTATCTCACTGCATTTTGGAACAGGTAGAGACTAATTAGAACCAATTGGTTTGTTTTTTGGGTTTTTTTCCCCTCATAAAGGAACTCTTCAACACAGGAGTTGCACAGTCAGAAATATATCTTCTGGCTGAGTGCAGTTTTATTGGATCATGACTTAATCCATCAAAGAAGTTGATTGTATCTTTTAATAACAGGAATAGTTAAGTCCAAAAAAGAGATTGATTTAATGCTATGGCAGGTTTAGCACAAAGCAGGCATTTTAAATCTAAGATGTTGCCTGAAAGGGGAGAAATTGCCTGAAGGCTATGGAGAAAGCATTATGGTATTTCAGTGACATATTTTCTTACTGCTGCTTCAGCACAGTTTACAGCTGGTTGCTTCTATTTGTGCTTGCAGAGTCTTCTAAGGATTATGAGATTATTTGTGTTGACTAAAATAAAGTGAAACTTGAGATTTCTGTACAAATTTTGTATTGCTAAACTTATATAGACGTATTCCTATGCAAATCTCATACCAGTAATTAGAGGACTCCAATGCCTCAGAGGTACTAGTTTTAAGATAAATGTAATAATGTAAAAAGACTACATGAAGCAGCCCTAAAACAAACCTTATCTCTGAAATAAATGCATTCGACAGGAAGAACAATAATATATCAATTTCATGTTTTTAAAAGAAACCTATGAAGACAATTTGTAATTACTGATCTCTTGGTCAGACCTTCAAAATTTATAAAAAATGAAGTTGACTCAAAAAGTTCTTCTCAAATGTTGCTAGATAACCAGATAGAATTTATTAATTTATTAATTTATTAGAAGTATCTCTCTGATGTCTTTAAACTAATGAGGTGCTTGGTGAAAAATGGCTGATACGTAGAAGTAAGCTCTTGTAGAGCAAAATGTCAAAACCCACCAAGAATAACCATGATACCACACATACAGTTGTACTTTGGTTTAAAAAGATAAAAAACACCCTGACTATATTACAGAAAAAAACAGACCAATTAAAAAGAGTGGTTGGAATTGATATTTTAACTTTTCTTGTGTAATAATTGGAAACGTTTTACATTAAGAGGCTATAACATCTTAGGAGAGAATGGGAGAGTTGTTGTGGTTTTTTGCTTGCTTGGTTCTTAACATTGCATGTATGTGAATTTATTGTTTCCAAGGCAAGTTTCATTGTTTTAAAACATGCATAGACATACAGAACACATAAGTACAGAATATACCATTTCATTTGGACTTTTTTCATAGACCATTTTAGATGCTTTAACCAGACTAGGGGAAAGAAAAACCTTGTGAAATCCTCCAGTTGGGTCAGAGGGATGGTTCTCATTCTGAATTATGTTGGAAAATTTTAAAAGGTTGGCTAATATCTGAAACGCTGGCAAATTCTAATCCAGGGTCATAACAGCTGCATGAACTTGTGTGTTCTAATCCTCATTGGAGTTTTAACCAGCATCTTCCGTAATAAACCAAACTTCTAATAGTTTTAGTACACTGCCCTTGCTGTCTGTGGACCAGCTATGTGCGGGCCTCAACATACTGTGTGATTTCATCAGGAACTGTGGCTGAATTTCAGTATTCAGCGTGACAGGTTTAGCTTTGACCTTAGTAATTTCTTTGCTCCTAGCAACTACTGAAACAAGAGAATGTTATTTTTACTATGATGAGATGCTAAAGGTGATCCAAAGAGCCAGCAACAATTGAACTTTTAAGATTATAAAGTAAAATCATCAGACATGTTACTTATGTTCACTACTGTACTGTTAATATGAATCGTGTGTCATGGGGGTTTTGGAATGCACTCTTTGGAAGATACCTCCTTGGAAGACGACCTATAATCAGAGTAAAAGCTAAGAAATACTGAACAAAAAAGCTTTCATCCCAGCTTTATGAGGAGGCTGTCCCTCTTCATATTGTTTTCTTGAGTAAAATGCTTCAAATAAAACTGAAGACCAAAAGCATGAGTCTTAAATTTTGCCTCCTAAACCTCTGGTTCTACTTCCAGCACAGTGATGCTTATTTTTTATTTCAGTCTCTATGTTTTCAGATCTTTTGATCTACTGATAACCTGTTAAACTAACTTCCAGGAAGATGTGAAAGTAAAACATTATTCTTAGACAGAGAGATTATGCCAAATACTTTAACAGAATAAGTGAAAGGGATCTGAAATTTTGCTTCAAGTGCTGAACAGGAGGTAGCACTGTAGCTCAGCTATGCATTAATCGATGATAATGGACATTTAGGTAAAATCTGAAGATTAATCTATACCTAGAAGGACACCATACATTTGTTTATTTACCACAGATTCATATTTGAAATGTTTCAGATGCTTTATAGCTTTTTTCTATGTTGGCTTTTTAAGAAATCTAAGAGGTCTAGAGGGAAAAAACTGTGCTAACAGACAGTCTCCAAGCAACAAAATAAAATCATAACCTGTGTACAAAGATGACAATGGTTCTATAAATGGATTGTGAGCAGATTCTGAAATCCAAAGATATTAGAAACAGATGGACCAACATTGTAGATAAAGAATCTTTAAAAGTCAGGTTTTAACTTTGGAACTGCATGGAAGTCAGCTGGATGGGAGTAATGAAATCTATCATATCAATAATATGCTTATAATTAGGAGTAACAAATTAACAGAAACATAGAATCGCAGACTTGTTTGGGTTGGAAGGGACTTCAAAGATCATCTAGTTCCAACCACCTGGCATGGGCAGGGACACCTTCCACTAGACTGGCTTGCCCAAAGCCCCTTACAACCTGGCTTGGAACACTGTCAGGCATCCAGGGACAGCCACAGCTTTTCTGGGCAACGTGTGCCAGGGCATCAGCACCCTCACAGTAAATAATTTATTCCTAATAGCTAATTTAAATCTCCCCTCTGTCAGTTTAATATCATTACCCCTTGTCCTATCTCTACACTCCCTGATACACCTTACTGCATCACTCCAAGTCCTTATAAAAAGTTCCTCTCCATCTTTCCTGTAGCACTTTCAGGTACTGGAAGGCTGTTCTCAAGTCTCCCTAGAGCCTTCTCTTTTCCAGGCTGAAGAAGCCCAACTCTCACAGCCTGTCCTCATAGGAGAGGTGCTCCAGCCCTCTGGTCATCTCTGTGGCTTCTTCTTGACTTGCTCCAAAACCCCCATAACTTTCTTATGTTGGGGACCCCAGAGCTGGATGCAGTACTCAAGGTGGGGTATCACGAGAGCAGAGCAGAAGGGCAGAATCCCCTCCCTTGACCTGCTGGTCACACTTTTTTTGATGCAGCCCCAGATATGGTTGGCTTTCTGGTCTGCAAGTGCACATTTCCTACTTATGTCATTTCTTGTCCACCAGCATCACCAAGTCCTTCCCCTCTTCTGTTCCTAGACCCTAATTGTGTTTGGGATTGACCCAACCCTTGTACAGGACCTTGCACATGTTATTGTAGGATTTCATATGGCTTGCACAGGCTCTCCTCTCAAGCCTGTCAAGGCCTCTCTGGTTGGCATCCCTTCCCTCCAGCAAGTCAAATACAGCAGTTTCATGTCTTTAGCAGACTTTCTGAGGGTGCACGCAATCCCACTGGCTATCTCCCTGACAAAGCTCTGAAACATTCTTGTGCTAACAGATATAACTAAGCTTGTCATATGGGCATCCTTGATAACCACTGACGAGAAATAAGCCCTTCTAGAATGCAATTCACCACAGCAATTTTGGATTTACATTAGGATGACCTGAACAGCTCTTCTAGAATGACTCGCTTCTCTGTTTTAGAAAGGTTAGACATCTAGAACATACCTACATAGGCTTCTGAAGTTGGATGTCCTATCTTTAATAACAGATTTTTAAGGAGTTATGTGTATGTTTTTAGGAAAAAATATTGTTTCTAAGCTTAAATGTTTCTAGGCTATGATGCAAGGACAATGTGCTTCCAAATGCCTGCTACCCTGAAAGCCTTAACAACAGACCTAGAAGTTTTTAATGCACTTGACGGAAAACAGTTGAAATTGCAAGTGAATTGCAATTGCTACAAAAGCTTGGGTTACCACTGCAACTTCTGATGGCAATTTCCTTGGCACTTAGTGAGGTTTTGAAAAGTGTTTTAGTAGCAATTAATAGAAATAATGGTGTATCATCTGTAATTTTCTTTGGCCTAAAACCAAAAGTCTTGACTCTGATTGACATATATTCTAATAACATTCTAATGAATGTTAAGTACTAGGGGGGTTTTGTTTGGTATGTTTTGTTTTTGGTTTGTTTTTAAATGAACTCAACAGGGTTCAATGTCTTTATTAGTGCAAGAAATAAAACATTCGATTATTTGGCTAGCAAGTAAACAGTAACTGGCAAACTGTGTAGACAATCTGGAGCTCAGATATTTTAACCTTCCTGGTGTTTCCAGAGTCTGCAGTGAAGACTGAATGGCATAGAGATGGAACTATTCTTGCCGCTGAGTGGGTGGTTCTCTGCAGTTCAGAGCTAAGACAAATAACTAGCAAAGGCAGGAAAATATTTACTGCCACTACTCACAGCACATACTGACACCATATATAAGGTACTGGTATTGCAACTGAAAATAACTTTCCTGGCTCAGACTATCAAAGTATCACATTGTCCACCAATAACACATGATGTTTGTAGACAACATGGAAACAACATCCCAGTTAACATCATAACTGTATCTGTGTCACTACAGTAGATGTAGGAGTCAGAACATATGTTCATCTTATCTAAATTCAGACACCTATAGTTCTTAATATTATGTTTATAATAAGCTGCTCATGCAGACAGTGGAAAAGGATGGGCCTGTGCAGCGGGCAATGGTGATCTTAAGTAGGTTAAATTACTCTTTGGTGGGGCATATTTTTGCCTGACACCTGTTAGGGCATTTAGTTACTGAGTATGTAGCTTGGTTGCCTCTGACAAGTTCTTACTTAGGGTGGAATGACTCTGAATCCACATTACTAAAAAAATTACTGAGGAGGCTACAAAGGAAGTGATAAAATATCCAGGATATGGAGAACTAAACTGATCTATTCAAGAGAAGGGGTCAGAAAAAATTTCTTTTCTTTTTTTTTCGCTTAAGTTTTCTCTGAAATTCAATCCAATATTAGTGCTGAGCATGACAGCCTTCAGCCAGTTAAACTGTGTTTAACTCCTGTGATTTGTCCTAGTAACTGAATTGTTGACTTTTATCATTAATCAACCAGTTTTCTGTTACAGGAGATCATATCTGAAATAATGTATAACTTCAAATCTATAGAAAAAAAATAATCAAGAAATATTTAACCTAACTTCATTGCCTTTTCTTCTCATGAAAAAGAAATCACAATAGACATAGCAAGTCAAACAATAATGTTTAGCTATTCCAGCTCTTTCTTCTCAGCTTACTGCAGCCTTCCAGTACCTAAAGTGGCTACAGGAAAGATGGAGAGGGAGTGTAGAGATAGGATAAGGGGTGTAGAGATAGAATAAGGGGTAATGGGAAGGTAGCTTTGGATTAGAGATTGGGTATAGATTATTTACTGTGATGGTGCTGATGCCCTGGCACGGGTTACCCAGGGAAGCTGTGGCTGCCCCTGGATGCCTGTCAGTGTTCAAGGCCAGGTTGGATGGGGCTTTGCGCAACCTGGTCTAGTGGAGGGTAACTTCAGGGCAGGGGGTTGGAATTAGATGGTCTTTGAGCTCCCTTCCAACCCAAACCCTTCTGTGATTTTATGATTTTATGATTATTATACCTTTTAGAATGAGATCCAGTCTGTCTCAACCATTAATACATTGGCTTTTAGGACCCTAAAATTCATATAAACTACAAAAATAAACCCATGATTACTGTATTCATTTAACAAAAAATGTCATCAAATCCTATACATCATGCCCTAAAAGTTAAGTAGAATGCTTGGGCTGAAAAAGAAAAAAACTTCTGTTAAGCAAGAAACAGAACCCCCTGAAATTATGAATGTAGCCTAGGGGTTAATACATCTTTGCACGTTAAGCTATACAAACCCTTTCCATCTTCACTGATGTGATTCACATTTCAAGCCAACTGAATTGCACCCTACTTCATTAAAGATGTTCACACTGACTTCACTGAAGTCTCCTAATGAATGGTTAATGATAGGTAAGGATGTATCAATCAAAATAAGAGCTGAAATTTCTGTATGTATCCTCATTTTATAAATATATATATACATATACACAGATAAAACACACACATACATATAAACATAATTCTAAAATTATAGAACAGTTTTGATGAAGACAGTTGCTAGATGTTCCAAATTTCATACACTAGAGCATCTGACTAGCTGTTACTGTTACTGACATTTAAGGACTTTGTGGTCTGCCTTTTAAAGCACAAGTATATATTTATGTATTTACACCCTTGAGCTACGCCATCAAAGGCAGCTTTGTAGGCTACAAATTTTAGCAAAAATAAATTAAAATTGTTCTGAATGCTAGTGAAATAACAAATTGGAGCAATCCATCTGGAATTCATTTTACTTCATCTTACGGTCTTTGTGTCACTGCTGTCTAATTTGACATCGAAAAGCACAAAAAATAACATTGACATAAGGGTATAGTTATGTTTATATGTACAGAAGCAGGGTTTTTTTCTGTTATTTTCAGAGTAGTATCCATAGAATTGGCACCCTCTACTCTTTTTCAGGAAAAAAAATATCAGTGGCAGGCTTGTTAAAATGCAGGAGCAAAAACCTATGAAATGAAAAAGCTGTCAGTTCAGCTACTGTTCTAAGTCAAGTACTTCCATTGTGCCCAATGGGAGGTTGGGAGGCTGGAGCTGTGAGACACGCTTTCGCAGACACGCTTTGAGTGAAAAGGTAGAACGTATGTCTGCTGGCTGCATCAATGATTTTTTTCTTCAAGTCTATTAAGTCATGCCCATTAAAGTCAGTAGGGGCTTTTTTTTCTTTAATACGCCTAGTCTGTCTCCATCAAAATAGAATAAAATCTGTTTTTTCTTTTTTTTATTTCTGGATGCTACATTCAATACACTTATATAGTAGCATTTTTTAAAACATCTAGGAAGCTTAGCCTTTAGAGTGGCTGCAGCTATAAGATCTTTAGCTGTTTGAGAGAACATCAAGACAATTACATTACTGTTTAACAAAGATTGTACCAAACTTAACCCAAAGCTTTTTTTTTTTTTTTTTCCAATAAGGGTAGTAATATCAAATTTGGGAATAATAGATTGGTAAAAACAATAGATTTACACGAGGGAAGTGTCCCCATTTGATTTAGAGAAAAAAAACATATGGAGTTTGGTAACCTCAAGTCAAAAACCACAATCCTCTTCAAGTCACACTATAGGTTTATCCAGCTATCTAAATGTATGGCTCCTGGTTCATTCAAGAGAGAAAGTGTTATCTTATTTAATTCTAAATATGTCTCATTTTATGTATATACATGCATATATATATATATATATAGAGAGAGAGAGAAGTACATATGTATGAAGTGATTTACTCTTCACATATGCTTATGTCTTCCTACTGATCATTTGGAACCTAAAAGGCTACTTTACATTAGATGCTTATACTCCATTTTGTTAAATTTAAATGGAGTATCTTCTCAATTTAAGGAAAAAAACCTAGTTCTTAAAACATGGAATTAAATCAACAATGAGATGGCACTGGAGATAATCATCAAAGATAAATGTACTTACTTGTACTAATTTATTGTTGTTTGATATATGACTCATTTATTTAGACAGATGAAATGTAGTAGAGAAAATGTATCTAGACTTCAGTAAAATATTTAATACAGTGCTATAAGATGCTATTAGTCAGCTAAAGGGCTAGGGGTTTAGAGTTGGATAAGCATTAGGACACACCTTATTAAAAAAATAGAGTAACTGGGCTCAAAGAGCTTGATTTTTGTTTTCTGCTTTTTAAATTCTAGAAAGGTTACTCATGGAATGCATTTTGTTTATAGACTTATTTATAGACTTGGCATAAAAACAAGCAGTGTATTAATGAAATTAGGAGATAATGCACTAAATAGACGGCTTTAAGAAAAAAAAGTATTAGACTATGTGGTGGTTTAGGCCTGGCTGGAGGCCAGATGCCCACCAGAGTCAATCACTACCCTTTTTAGTTGTACGGGGAGAAAATACATATTGAGAGGCTTAGAAGTCAAGATAAGGACAGGGAGAGACCACTCCATCATCAACATCATGGGCAAACCAGACTCAACATGAAGGAAAGAAAACTATCTAATTTATTATACTACACTACACACACAGAGTAAAACGAGAGTCAGATAATGAGAAGTGCGACCAGATCTTAAAGCATCTTCCTCCCACCCCTCTCTTCTTATCAGCCTTAGGGAGGGGCAGAGAATGGGAAAATGGGGGCTTCGATCTGTTCCTTGCAAGTTGGTTTACTTCTTGGCTGGGGGGGGAGCGGATGGGAGGGGAGGCATTCATTCCACACGCCCTTCCCCTGCTGCACTGTGGGGACCCCAGCATGGGTCACTGCTATGGTTACTGCTATGTCTCTCAGTCCCAGTCCTTCACGGGGCCACAAGCCTCCCCACAGCAAACTTGTTCTGGTGTGAACCTCTTCCTTGCTCCTCTCTGTGTCTCTGTCTCTCTCCACGGGTTGTAAGTACTGGCAGGGGCTTGCTCCAACTTGAGTCACAGTATCTTTTGTATGTCTCCACCTGCTCCAGTGTGGGGCCTCTCCATGGGCAGGTGGGGTCTCAGGCTTTTCCATGGGCTGCAGAGGGACACACAGTGTGTCCCTGTGTGGTGTCTGCACAGTTTCTTACATCTTCTCACTTCCTTCTCCAGTGGCAAAATGCAACTGCCTGCAGGGTTTTTTTTCTCCTATATGTGATTCACAGAGGTGCTGTGACTATCACCAATTGTCTCGGCCTTGGTCAGCAGCAACTCTGGCCTTAAATCGGCTGATGTTTACTTTCTGGGGCCTGCAGCATGCTTCTAGCTGCTTCTTGTAGCAGCCATCTTTGCAGCGCCCTATTCTCTACCAGTACCCAGCTACGCAAAACTGAAACAGACTAAAATAAATTGAATGAAATTTTAATAGTATCAAATGCTTGATAGTGAACATAAAAGTGTGTAACAGATCAATATGTTAAAAGCTGAAGCCAAGATTTTTGGGATCCATAGGGAAGGGGAAAACAAAACTCAAAGGGCTCATCTCAAAGATACTATTAGCTAGACAGTGCAATTCAAAAAAGAAGAAAAAAGGGGCTCATAAAATCTATTAAGCAATGTATTTCCACAGGAATTCAGCAACTCATAGATTCTATAATTCTGTTAGCTGTGAAATACTATTCAAGGCATGGGTAATACTGTTAATGATTGTGAGCCCAGTGCCAGTGAGGATGCTGGGCAGTACTTCCTGTACCAAGCCTTGAGCTTCAGTATTACCTACCTGGCCCAGGGACTGGGACACCAAGTGAGAAGGTAGCAATTTTGTGCAGATCTGTAAAACTTCTCCAGCTTCCTACTTCTGATGCCAGAACCCACAGCAAAGCTCTGTAAAAACATGGGGTCCCTTCTGTGGGTCAGGAGCCAGAGTTTCTGACTTCTATTCAGGAAAAAAGCTAGAGAATGATCTTTATCGGAAGTCTCAGGCTGGTGGTGCATAGGGCTCATAAAAATCTACAAATGTGTGGCTCAGTGTCCTCTGCTTCCACACATGATGACCTCCCAGTCATCACACTTTATGCCACAGAAAAATCCTGTTTGAGTTGTGTAGTAGCAAGACAGTAGTCAGCAGCTAAAACACTGCCTATTTAGAAGTATGACCTCAGCTAAAAATCTAAGTAGCAAAAGAAAATGAACTTTGTGGGACAAAGAAACTTCTTTTGTACCAGTGTATCCAGGAATAAGTCAAGGAGAAATGTGACACAGCAAACACACTCTACTACAGCAGTGTTTAATACTAGAGCATAGGAAGTTCCACACCAACATGTGGAAGAACTTTTTCACAGTGAGGGTGACAGAGCACTGGGACAGGCTGCCCAGGGAAGTGGTGGAGTCTCCATCTCTGGAGATATTCAAGACCCATCTGGATGCCTATCTGTGCAATATGAGCTAAGGAGCCTCCTTTGGCAGGGAGGTTGGACCCGATGATCTCTTGAGGTCCCTTCTAACCTCTATGATTCTATGATTCTATGATTCTTTCCGAGTTTACCACATTACATTGGTAGGTATTATAAATGACACAGAATGAATAAGTCATCAAAGTGTGACCAGAACAGAATACAGCCACATTTGTGCTGATAGAACATATCTCCATGCAAGCGTTAGGTACAAACAGCAGGGAGTCCTTTTATATGTTTATCTAGGCTGTGAGTTCCTGTGTGCTAATGAGCAGCATGAGATAGATTCTTAATATTCTTTCTTTTTTCTTTTTTTTTCTTTTTTTTTTTTGTTCTCTATGGCTCTGTTTTAATTGCCTTTGGCCTCTAGGGAGACTTCTCTTGGATAATTTACCTGGCTTTAAGTGTAATTTTTTTAAAAGCCTCAACTTAGCTTTTCTTAAAATATCTACAATTTCTTTTCTGTTTTATAGAATTGCTTGAATGCATTGTCTGTGGGAAATGCTAGTGTAAAGGAAAGGAGCATGAGCAAGAATCTTTGATAACTATTTGAAATTAAATGAATAAAAAATATTGTTTAAAATGGTATCCACTTTATAAAGAGAAAGAACAGTAAAAGGATTCTGTTCTTTCAGTACCCTCCTGGACTGAATCATAGAATCATAGTTTGGTCTGGGTTGGAAGAGACCCCAAGGATCATAGAGTTTCAACCCCTGCCTGTGGCAGGGCCACCAACTTCCAGGCCTGGATCTACACAAGGTTGCCCAGGGCCCCATCCAACCTGGCCTTGAACACCTCCTCCAGGAACAAGGCATCCACCACCTCTCTGGGCAGCCCCTTCCAGCACCTCACCACTCTCTCTGTAAAAAACTTCTCCCTAATGTCTAATCTAAACCTTCCCTCCTTTAGCTTCAATCCATTCCCCCTTGTTCTGCATTGTCTACCTTTTTAAAAAGTTGTTTCCCCTCCTGTTTGAATGCTCCCTTCAGGTACTAGAAGGCTGCAATGAGGTCTGCCCACAGCCATCTCTTCTCTAGGCTGAACATGCCCATCTCCCTCAGCCTTTCTTCATAGAGGAGGTGCTCCAGCTCTCTAATCATCCTCAAATGTTTTACTTATACAGCTGAATGTACTAATAGAATTAGCTATGAGTTATTAATGCTACTGACATTAGTATTTATTCACAAATGATAATGGTAATCTATTTTCATGCATCCAGATGATTATCTACCAACACATATACTATGTAACTATGTCAGGACTAGAATTATTCATAGTTCCATTCCATACTGATTCATTTTTGCCAGGGTCAGCAGAAAAATGCTAGTAAAGGTAAGCACATGGTTTAACTAACCTTGTGTTCTCCTTTTAGTATCAGGAACATATTTCAAAACAGCTAAATGGACCTGAGGGAGTGAAAAACATACCTGTAATGCTCTTGTGGAGCTAATTATTGTCTTTGTGTTACTTTGATGTGGTTGTGTAGTTTAGATAGTTTAATCTCAGATTGTGCAATTCATCACATCTACATTATAGATTGGAAAATCACAGAATCACAGATCTGCAGGGGTTGGAAGGGACCTCATGAGATCATTGGGTCCAACCCCCCTGCCAAAGAAGGCTCCCTAGCTCATAATGCACAGATAGGTGTCCAGATGAGTCTTGACTATCTCCAGAGAAGGAGACTCCACCACCTCCCTGGGCAGCCTATTCCAGTGCTCCATCACCCTCACTGTGAAAAAGTTCTTCCGCATGTTGGTGCGGAACTTACTATGCTCCAGCTTACAGCCATTGCCCCTAGTCCTGTCCCCACAGACCACTGAAAAGGGGCTGGCCAATTCCCCCTGCTACCCATGTCTAAGATATTTATAAACACTAATTAGGTCCCCCCTAAGTCTTCTTTTTTCCAGGCTGAACAGACCCAGCTCACTCAGCCTTTCCTCATAGGGGAGATATTCCAGAACCCTAATCAACTTTGTCGCCCTTCTCTGGACTCTCTCCAGAATGTACCTGTCTTTTTTATACCAGGGAGCCCAGAACTGGACACAGTATTCCAGGTGAGGCCTGACGAGGGCAGAGTAGAGGGGGAGGATCACCGCCTTCGAACTGCTGGACACACTCTTCCTGATGCATCCCAGGATCCCATTGGCTCTCTTGGCCACCAGGGCACACTGCTGGCTCACAGCCAACCTGTCATCAACCAGGACCCCCAGGTCCTTCTCCACAGAGCTCTTTTCCAACAGGTTTTGTTGAATTTCATCTGATTTCTCCCTGCCCAGCTCTCCAGCCTGTCCAGGTCTTGCTGGATGGCAGCGCAGTGTTCCTGCGTGTCATCCACCCCTCCCAGCTTTGTATCATCGGCATACTTGCTGAGGGTGGATGCTATTCCCTCATCAAGGTCGTCAATGAAGATATTAAACAGGACTGGACCCAATACCCAGCCCTGGGGAACACTGCTAGTCACAGGCCTCCATTCAGATTCTGCTCCACTGATCACGACCCTCTGAGCCCGGTCTAATGGCCAGTTCTCGACCCACCTCACTGTCCACTCATCTATCCCATACTCTCTCAGCTTTTCTATCACGATGTCATGGGAGACAGTGTCGAAAGCCTTGCTGAAGTCAAGGTAGATGACATCCACTGCTCTCCCTCCATCCACCCAGCCAGTGATGAGATCATAGAAGGCTATGAGATTGGTTGAGCACGATCTTCCCTTGGTGAATCCATGCTGACTACTCCTCATAACCTTCTTCTTTTCCAGTTGCTTGGTGATGGCATCCAGAACAAGCTGCTCCATAACTTTTCCAGGGACAAAAGTGAGGCTGACTGGCCTATAGTTGCTAGGATCCTCCTTCTTGCCCTTTTTAAAGACCGGAGTGATATTGGCTATCCTCCAGTCCTCAGGCACTTCTGTTCTCCAAGACCTGTTGAAGATGATAGAGAACGGCTCAGCAATCACTTCCACTCAGCACAATCAGCTCCCTCAGCACACGTGGATGCATCCCATCCGGGCCCATGGATTTGTGTGCAGTAATCCCAATGAGCAGCTTCTGGACCTACCCTACCTCAACTAGAGGGAAGCTCTTTGTTCCCCAAACACTCCTATTTTCATCCAGGATCTGTGGGTCCTCCTCCACGGAGGGGGCATCCACTACTTCTCTGGGCAGCCTGTTCTCACCACTCTCTCTGTCATAAACTTCCCCCTATACTATCGGGATATGTGGTCAGCCTATGTATGTCAAAGCAGCTTCTAACAAGATTTTAGTTAACAGACTACAGATATGTTTTTCTTAAAGCAGTTGTTGATGGCAACTGAAGTTACCACTGCTCATTAACAGTACTGTGATAACATTACTTGTCCTTATTATTGCACTATGATGCATCAGGTGAATGTTTCCCTACTATCTCTTCAGACACAAAGGCAAAGAAATGGGCTCTCTATTGCAGACATGTGAGATGCTATGGGCAACAGAAACTTTTTTCATTTAGCTCTCTCACCTCTGCTGTAATATATCAATTAAATAGTAATGATTCTATTCTGGAATAAAATAGAATTACAATAAATTAAGAAATTATCCAAATTCAAACCTAGCAGGAATATATTTTGAAAAGCTTACATATAATTTCAAAAATCAAATCCAGAGCACAAGCACCCATCGAAGTACTGACCCGTGTTTATCCCTTGTATTTTAATTTTTTATGTTCTTCTTGGTAACTGTGAAAACTAGCACTCTTCCAAATAATCTTTGGGCACGGTTCAGGAGACAGTAGAATGAGGACCATTCTAAGCAGGGGGTTTGGATGACGTTGTGTTGCTGGAGATGAAGACAGTGGAACAGTTTAGCTTTATGGATGCTTGCCATGTGGCCTTTGAGCCATAAAGTGGTTTTATTTAGTAATGCTCGTGCAGCCAAGGAAACCATAATCTTTCACATTTGTAGGGCCTATTACAACATTAATATTTCTCAAACAGAAGAGGTAGCTGTAGTTTCATAGTTGTATAAGTTGTCTTGTAATTCCATGAGTGACAGCTATTTGCTATTTTTATTTGTTATCTAATTTGAGAATAACAGCAACTAAATGTAAATTAGATAATGCTGACAAGTACTACATATAGTTCCTTAGTTTTCTTTTATAGCAAGACTGCTAATACACAATGTGACTTTTTAGTAGAAGTTAATTTTAAGTCAGTGTCTCAAAACTATTTCTTGGATTGTTCATTTATGTTCCATCATTGTATTTAATGCAGAATAGAGAAAATATGATTCATGACTTCCCTCCAAAAATTTTTGTTTAATTTTTTTTTTTTTGCCAAGACAATCAGAGTCATCCTTGATTCCAGACATTGCAATTTATGATGCTATGTTTTCCTTGATTCATCAGCATGCAACACCATTTCAAGCTTTGTGGTCATGTGATAACATTTTTCAAGCTCATACTTTGGCTACTTCACAAAAATCCATAAAGCCCATCAACAATGCATTAAAAAAAGGTATAAAGGTCTTTTTATGCTATTTTGAGATATATGAGTAATGGGATATAGCCTATTTTGATTGATATGTGAAGTTGTAGTATCTCATACTTCACATTGTAGCTGATTGATTTTCTATGAGAATTTTTCTTATATCATTTATATACAAAAGGGAGTTAATTATCCTCCCTGTTAGTCACCTGTTTTGTCACTTACCCACCATAAAACCTTGGCTTTTGAGGGAGTGTTTCACTAAACACTCTTGCTGTCATAATATTTAATTTCTCCACCACACACTCAGTTTTCATCTCTCTACACAAAACTATTTTTTGTTCAACAGCTTCTATGGAATGTAATGTTAATTAAGTATTTGAACAGAAAAAGCCATTGCTGGTCTATTTTATATTTCCCATGTAATGAAAATGATTTCAATTGGAGTTGACACACACGCACTAATGCTGTTTGTGCAAGGATAAAATATAAAAAATAAAAAGCATCAGCAGTGCTGGAATCCTGTACTTTTGTTTGCCAAACTACTTCAGTGTTCAGTGACAGATTATAAGGCTTGAGCATGTGCCTGGAAGCAATAATCATAGAATCACAGACTGGTTTAGGTTGGAAGAGACCTCAACAATCATCTAGTTCCAATCTCCCTGCCATGGGCAGGTGATCTTTGAATAGTAGTCAGCCTCCTTGTTCCTCCAAGGCTTTGTCCCATGGCATTCTACCTGGCAGGTCCCTGAAGAAGCAAAGGTCTGCTCTCTTGATGCCCAGGGTAGTGAGCTTTCTACATTCTTCCTCACTGCCCTGAGGATCTTGAACTCCACCATGTCATGGTCAGTGCAGCCAAGGCTGCCCTTGAACTTCATATTTCTCACCAACGTTAGGCTGTTCCTATTTATGGCCTCATCCACTCAGTCTTCTAGATCAGGTGGCTTTTAGCAGACCCCCACTATAATGCCCACTGTCACTGTGCTCCCTTTAATCCTGAGCTATAAATTCTTGGTGGGCTCTCATGCATCCCCATGTGTTTGTTCCCAGCTCCATGCCCTCAAGCTGACATAGAGGAAAACAACCCTCCTCATCTACCCTGCCTGTCCTTCCTAAAAAGCCGGTATCCTTCCATCCCAATACCCATAGAAGTCATAGAAGCCATCCCACCACGTAAGAGTGAAAATAAACGGTTGAATTACAGTAAATTAGAACATCCATTCATGCAGGAGCCAAGCGGTCACCTTCAAACCATTATTTTACTTCTCCATTCCAATTGTGGATAATCTCACAGAAGAAAAAACATCACAGAGAAGTGCAGAAGAGACAAAGGGACCAGTAAAGGCCATGACCACATCTGAAGCTCTTACCAAGTCTTCAACCTTTGATTCTGCTCCTATTCCAGGTGAATCAGCACAAGCATTACATATTAAGCACTTTGAAAGCTAACACCTACATCCAGTGTTGGCACACATGAAAGAACAACGAGAAACTGCTGTGCAGTGTACAGTGGTCCCCATCCCTATGATGAGGAAAAAAGGGCTAAGAATTTTTCAAAATTTGTTGTAAAACTGCACTGAGAAAATTATTGTGCAGCTTACTAGCTAGTTCAGAGGGAAAGAAGAGATCTTTACAGAAGCAGTAAGGAAATTAACTGTTAGTGAGAGGTGACATCAAATGCTTCTGTGATGCAGGAAAGCAACAGAGTATTTGTAACTACGAAGTGAGCTCATTAAAAATCTGCCACTGAATCTGTCTCTTAGCACATGTGCCATTAGCTCTGTGAGGATGCTTGTTGGTAATAGTAATTATTGCTCACAGCACTAATAATTAATGATTTCCCAGTAGTCAGTGAATGTTCTTTTCAAAGCATAAAAAGTTTTACTCACAGTCATCTTCTTGCCCTATTCCCCTTGCATTTTCAAAGCAACTTCCCCTCTCCCTGCCTTCATGCTCAAAGTTTTTTATCTTTTGAACCTGCAGGCAAATTAAATACCTGGCAAGCATTCTGTCAAACATATTTCTTCCAATTTCAAGGTAGACTTTTAAATAAGCTGGAATACTTTTCAGAGTTTGTTAGCTCACCAAGTCTAAATAGCAGATTCCTACATGCTGAGCACTGTGTAGACCTGTGTAATTATCTAGCACAGTAACGTTATTGTTTCAGTATAATTCATTGATTTTTCTGGGCAGTGCTGCTGCCATTTAGCATATCTCTGATACTTAATGCATCTTAAATTCAACATCACCAAATGTTTCTTTTTTTCCCCATGTTTTTTCAAGTCAGAATAAAACTGGAGATTCTCAGAAGCTCTGAAAGTAAAACCTGCTACTCCTCCCATGTATAAAGTGACGTGCCAAAATGTGAAGATTGGTTTTAAAATGCTGGGTTTCTTCCTACTCAGAAATATAGTTTAGGTGCTGCTGTCCCCAACATTAGCAACTAGATGCACATAATTAAGCAAACCCTAATTAACTCTTGACAGTAACAGAGTCCTTACTGAAGCTACGGCAGTGCATATTTTAATGACATATTGCAATTGGTCTCCCTTTAACATGCCACACTTAACCTCTAGGTACAATACAGCACACAAGAGTTTTGAGATAGTCACACATTAAAGGTGTGTAGTTAGGCATAAAGCCAAAACTAAGTACTCCTAGCTCCTGTGGAGAAGATTATCCTCCAAGGAATGTAAATATTTTTATCCAGAATGTGTCCTTAGTAGCAAGTGATTCAGCCTTCAACAATGTCCAATTCTTTGGAAGAAGGAAGTTGATTATTTTATAATGTTAATGAAGGGTTATTTCTATTGATTTCTATGCATGTGTAAATAGGTAAGCACTCTTGTACCACCTTGTTTCCTTGTTTATATATAATAAGAACATTAAACTGATACTTAGAAATTCTTGAGCATGACATGATTTTCCTATTAGCTAGATTGTGCTAAAAACCATGATGTATATAGATCTGTTTGTTGTTCAGTATTTACCATTTAAAAAAAAAAATTCCCATTTTTCAAGCTGTTACCATTGGTAGAAACAACCAAAAATGTACATACTTTCAACAGTTAAAAAAAATGTTAGATTGACGTTTACTGGTTACCAACAAGCTTCCAGATGTCTCCAGCCTCTTCTGTGAGAGTTTTGTTTCTGTCAGAAGCAAACTTTGGCCATAACTCATCATAATTTTAGAATATCAGTTGCTTATGTCAAAGTTAATTTGTGAAAGGAGCAACATATTGTGCAACTAAGCACTGCCTAAACTAAACAGTCAAATGTATGGGTCAGATCTTGCAGACAGCTTAAAAGTCAGAGGCAACGACATAAAAATATTTTGAAAATATGATATGAAATTAAATTAAATAAAATTGGATTTTTCATTTTTCAGATTTTGTGGAATTTTTTGCTTCAAAGCCTTCATGGTTCTGTCACATTCAGGTTTATATCACACGTACAGCACTTTCTCCACAATCGCAAGGGAAACTTGCAGTATAAAAACATTAGCTTCTCACATACACTCAACACTCCAGTCATATGGACTTTCGGAAAAGTGAATGCTGCAACAGTTAAAATGATAGAAGCTGAAAATGTTGCATAACAGGTAATAAATTGAGTATAAGCAGTATATCACACCTGTGTTCGCAACTTTAGTCTGTATAAGTAGAACAATCCATACAACTCTCCTAAAATAAAGTTCATAAAATTAGAAGTTCCAGTTTGATGGAAAAAAATAAGACAGCCTTCAGGCCACTTAACAGATTGTCACTAGGCTCTGGTTACAGAAAAATGAGATACATAATAAGTTTAAAAAATAAAGTTTAAATAATAATTTTTTGTTTCATTGAGAATTTTTTGTTTAAAATATTCCATTAGCCCCTTCTAAAAATGAAAATATAATAATACTTTATCTGCCTGGTTGCCTGAAAAAACAGCTGAAAATAACAGAAATATTCTGATTAGAAAAGAAACCAAAGTATTGACACATCAAAATATAAAACATTGAAATTCTATTACACGATGAGTCACAACATAAATCTATTCATAAATATAAATATTTAAGTTCTCTGACTACAAATACTTCAAAGTGAAAAGTATTTTTGAATATTACCAAAGTCATTTGCATCTTTCTTTTACTGAATGCAAAGAGCCTTGTTCTTCAAGGAATTTGAGGTATTTAATAAGAGGGAGGATAAGAATAGGTACAAAACAATTCTATCACTTCAGAAAAATAATTTCACAGTACTGCTGATGGTGCTATTCAACCAAAGCTTCTATTGAAGCGTTATTTCAATTTGCAAGATATTCTTCACTATTAACAGCACAAAGAAAAATTCCATAAACCCATGACAGAAAAGCTGTCCAATTAATAAGAAAAGACATAAAGCAGGCATTGTCTTTCCCTTAGTTCTCTTAGTTCTATCATTCTAATAAAGAGTGAATAATAGAAATTTGTGCTAAAACAGTTTTTTTTCTTTACAATAGGAAGGCTCTATAGTACAGAAAAAATTACGAACCTTCTTGGTCTGGCTCTTTCTCAATCAAAGGGCATATCAGTTACTATATATTACTGCAACATTCCAAGCATTAAATTAAATTACAGACAATAGAATCAAGTACAGTTTACATCTGGGGGGCATTAAAAATGAGGCATGTTCAGCAGTTTATTTATTCCCGGTAGATATATCCCTGATGAAATAGTGCTTTTAAAACTTTCTTTCCTACCAGACTTTGTTGTTTCAAATGAATTCCTAAGGCAATATACATATTTAGTTTTTAAATGTAACATGTAGAAATCAGCCTTTATTTTCTTGGATGGCTTGACTTTCTTTAGTTGTGCTACAGTTTAGGTAACCTTATCACTCTCACGTTCTGACCCTGCTACTGGACCTCTACCAAAAGCCTGAAGCACACTAATTCAATAGGGCTACAAATAAGCACCAAAGGTCCACCTGTGTTAATACATTTTGAAGGTTTCTGTCACTTATTACATATGATAAATTTGTAAGGAGAGGCCAAGTACTGCAGAGGCAGAATCTGCAGTCTTTAGTCTGCACACAGGTCTGTAACTTTTGAACTATGAATTATACTGTTAGTTCAAATCGTTAGAGCTCACTGCAGTCATAAAATGAAGGGCTGTAAATATTATTCATCTTAACATATCTTGGAATTGTTTGGTAAAATGGAAGTATTTAGGATTTTAAATAGTAAGCATCGTATCTTCTTGTTCCTAACACTGGAAAATTATTTCTATAATTTACATCAGCAAACTGAATAAATGAATTTGGAACAGAAATGTAGTGCATCAAGGGACAGACTCTACACAGGTATAAATAAGTGAAGCTTCATTTATGCTAGTAGAAACAGGCTAACGGAAATGAGCTTTGCCCCTACATGACTGGCCCTCAGAATCTGTGCAGTGCAAAATTACTTGCAATTTATAATTCTATCTTTTGTGCAATATTCATGCCATCTTCTTTTGCTGTCATGGTGTTTTGCCTGGAGACACAAAGGTACACTGTAATTCAGGCCCTACCATTGTGGAATCCATCCATTTCAGAGTTTGTTACACTATGCTCCAATCATATACATTTCTGTTCCTTTTTTTCCCCTAAAGACTCATTAGAAGTCAGGAGAAAAATGTCGGTACCTACGTGGAGTTTTTAGCTTGGTGTGGAATTTAATGCTTATAGCTGTGTGCACCCAAACTGGGTGGTATTGGAAGATAGGTGAAGGTGATTAAGCATAAATTAATCTAAATTTCATAGAATTCTTGTGTAATGAAACATCTGAATGTTTGCAGTAATATTCTGGAGAGTTGCTGTACTTTTTTCTTTTTCATTTAAAGTTCTTTGACATAAGAATGTGAAGAGGAGGTAGAGTAAATATTTAACATGAAGGGATTCCTTGGGTCACTTTAGTACAACTTACCTGAATCAGAGGCTGGTATTTCAGGACACAACTTGTGTTAAAGGAATGATGATTATATTTTGGTATAAATGCAAGAACAAGGGCAGCTGGACTTAGTAGAAACCACAGATGCCTTAACATCATGGCTTCTAGATTTCGGTACAGACAGCATCTATACTGCTGCCATATTGCCACAGCATATATAAACCTTCATATCACAGTAAACCACCAACAGATAAAACATGATGAAAATAAAACCTTCTAATCCTCTAAAGGACAAGCATTCTGATATTTACAGCTCTTCCAAAAAAAAGAAAGAAAGCAAGCAAGCAGAATATTAGGCTCTTTGAAATGATTTTAAAATTTATAGAATGTCACTGACCAACTGAGCTATGAATTAGCAAAATTTTAAATTCTATAGGGAAGAAAAAGTTTCCAATACCTACTTAGCATGTTTACAGCTATTCAGATAGTGATGATAGCCATGGCAACAAGAAATTATAACTACAGAGAATACAGTTATTGAACAATGACATTAATACCAGTGCCATGATAAGCTTGCATAGAAAATATGCAAATATTCAATAATTTTGTCACAAGTTTTAGAAACTATCTTTATTTTCTGTGGTGGTGTCACTGAGAGTAGTTGCAATGGGAAAAAAAATAAATAAGTGGCCACAGGAAAATAAAACCAAAAGACAGCCTGCTGTTTACTGTTAGCAAATTTATATTTGACCCAAAATGTATTGAAAATTTTGATCCCTATTGCTGCTGTCATATATTTACCTTTATTATTAACTTGTGGTTACTGCTTTCATTGCCACAGTTTGAGATGGCATACAGCCATGCCTATAAAATGAGACCTTTGTGTAAAATCACATCTTATATATTCATATAAACATATATCTACACATGCAAACAAACACACATTCTGTGGGTCACAGAACATTTTCCTCAGCTGCCTGTGTTCCCAAGGAGATATTTTACTTGGAAAGGTGACACATCCAGCTAATAGCCTGGTGTAGACATCGCGTACATATAGACAAATTTGTTCTTCAGTATAAATTGCATTATAGAAAAGAAGATGGAGAAACACCCCTGGAAGATAGCTACTCCTTTTCCAATTAGTGCATGGTTATTAACTAGAGCAGATTATTAAATGTTTCCTCCTATCTTTTTTAAATAGGCTCATCTAATAGCAGTTCTAGTGCTTACATTTGCAGATTATTCTAAAGCTAATACATGTTTGTCACATTATTTGTATCTTTACTGTTAAATGACCTAACACAACTCCCTGTCTTATCCTTGCAGTATTTGTTGTTTTCTTTTTTTTCCTGTCTTGTGGGGTTTTTTCCCCTTTCTTTCATAAACAAGTTATACAATTGTGCTGTGTTTTAACGCTATTTTTCATTGTGTCCAGCAGTGGAAAATGGGAAGAGAATGTTTTATTCTTATCTTTCCCTCAACTTGAACAAGTGTATGATATTACGAAAGATGCAATGAAGACCATTTTTGTTAGTTTTCTTGTGAAATAAATATAACACACATTATAGCCCATGTGGTCTCTTAGTGCCAGTCACCCACTTGTACAAAAGAGTTGTTTATGCAGTTCTTAGCATGAGAAATGTATCCATCTACAAGAGAGCCTGTTGAAATCAGAAATTGTTTATAAAAATGATTCTTATTTCTGCAAATAAAACCAGTATAACTAAACCAGATATGCTGCATTTACATATACACAAACGAGCTTTTTCTAAGGCTTCTCTTCCTCTTTTATTTTCATCAGTAAAGCAAACTGTCTTGCTGCCTTCAGACCAGACACTTTTATAATGACAGTCAGAATAAAATAAAATATTCCCAATTCTTTAATTCTTAAAGAGGGAAAATTCCCTTGAACTCCAGTTAAGCTTATATAGTAAGTGTCAGAACTACTTAAGTGTAACATTTTCCTCTAAAGTATTAATGAAATATAAACAATTAAAGACCTTTTAGTTAAATAATATATGTTTAGGACCTATTCATTCCAAAGTATACTTACTTGTGACAGTTTGATAAATATATTATTCTGTGACAAGCTATTGCATACAGTTCATGATGCCCTTTTTTTTGCATGGTATCAGAAATGGAGAATTGTGTCCTGATGGATAAATACCAGAGCAAGATGCCACATGTATAACAAAACTCACATATCCTCAGTTCGGTGCTCATAAATAAAGTGCAGAATATAAATTTCTGTTTTCTTCTAAAGAAAACCGTTGCTATCAGATTTGACAGTATGTTACATGGGATATATAGTTCAAATATAATAACTGTGAATTTTCCATATTTATATCATCGCTAATTTTAGAAGGAATCTTCATATCTCAAAAATCAGTATTTAGAAATGTTCTTGTAAACCTGTAAAAGGCTTCTGAATGTTGTCTTCTATGTGTCTTTTATTCTCTACACCTTTCCATCTCTATATGCTACTATGAAAGTACATAGCAGTTAAACTAATGAAATGCTCTTTTTTCAAAAGCTCTTCAGGATTTCTTTTTCTTTTTATTATAGACCAGATTTTTTTACGGAAGGGATAACAGTAGATATTTTAAAAGTATGAAGTTCTTTATTGGCTAAATGGATCCTGGACTTGGTTTTGGTGGGTTTTGTTGTTTGGAGTTTTTTTCCCCTCTATGAAACATGAAATGTTAGTTTACTGAGAATAAAAAGTTACCTTTATTTTGATAAAAATAAAATATATAAAATTGTAAGAATAGTTCCATCACATCAATGTGAAAGTAAACCACTTTCTAGTTTGAAAATATTCTGTGTTGGCAGATTTTATTCCACTTTGGGATGGAACTTTTCAAATTTTTAAAAATTCTTTCAGATCCAGAAAAAAATGTTCCCTCACAGTTCTAACACCTCATGTGTGTTCTCTTACCTTTTTTCAGAGGACAATTCTTATCTCAAGATAGTAGCCTTGTCTGTACTTGCTTTCAAAATATGAAGTGTCCAACCACTACAGACAAACATCCTGAGTGATTGTTGCAAATCATAGCATCATAGAATCATAGAATGGCATGGGTTTGAAGGGACCCCAAGGACCATAGAGCTCCAACCCCCCTGCCACAGGCAGGGACACCAACTTCCAGGCCTGGATCTACACAAGGTTGCCCAGGGCCCCATCCAACCTGGCCTTGAACACCTCCTCCAGGAACGGGGCATCCACCACCTCTCTGGGCAGCCCCTTCCAGCACCTCACCACTCTGTGAAAAACTTCTCCCTAATATCTAATTTAAACCTTCCTTCCTTTAGTTTTATCCATTCCCCCTTGTCCTGACATTGTCTACCATTTTAAAAAGTTGTTTCCCCTCCTGTTTGTACGCTCCCTTCAGGTACTGGAAGGCTGCAATGAGGCTGAAATCATGTAAAGCTTAATCAAACCCTTAAGAATTTTGTGAAAACTGAAGCTACTATCTTGTCATTTTCCCCATCTCCATAATGGAAATTCTTCCTTATTGTTTTCTCTTCTGGCTGTATCTGCCAGTTAGATTGGAAATTCCTAGAGAAAAGGATTGCCCAGCTCTGCATATTTTTGCAGTGCTCAGCAGTACATAATCTAGTAACAAGTGGTGTCCCTCAAGGATCTATACTGGGACCATTATTATTTACTATCTTCATCAACAACATAGAGGGATTTAGTGCACCCTCAGCAAGTTTATGGGTGATACCAAGCTGAGCAATGCAGCTGATACACGTGAGGGAGCGGATGCCATCCAGAGGGATTTTACAGGCTTCAGAGGTGAGCCCATGTGAGCACCATGAAATTCAACTAGGCCATGTGCAAGGTCCTATAAATGGGTTTGGGAAAGCCCAGCATCAGTGTGCGCTAGGGGATGAATGCAACAGAGAAGGACTTGAAATAATTGTGGATGAGAACCTGCTGTATCAACCTCTCATTTCCATAGCATCTCTATCATTCTAAAGATCAACAACACTTCATGAATTAAAGCTGTTAATGACATTACCTTATGGTGTAACTACTGTAAAGTCAGGCATAAGAGGAAGAGACAAGTTGACCCCAAAACATCTGAAGTTGAGCACCAATGTTAAACCAATCATCAAGATGAAGGTGAATTGCTAACAGTATAGTCAAGAACAGTGTACTAGGGGAACGCTCTTTAAGTGTATGGTGTTTATACATACTATGCAAAATGAATCAGGACAGATTCATACCGAGATGATGTTCCATTATGAGGGTGGAAGAGTTGTTGGGGATTTTTTTAATGGTTACCATCAGGTCAAATGAGGATATAAAGATGTTAATTTGGAGAGATTGCTTCTCTTCCTTCCACATGTAGATTTCTCTATAGTCTGACAGGTCTTTTATTACCACAGGGTATTTTTCTAAAACCGTAAGAAGGGTTTAGGAGCACAAATTACATCTGAAATTCAGCAGGGTCTAATGTCTGTTAGGTATTAAAATTTACCATGAGAAGAGATGCTGATGCCAAATGTACAGTAAACTAAAACTCACTAGAATTTCCCTCCTGCAAAACCTGCCAGAAATAAAACAAATAGTGAGAAAAAATAATAAGGGGGAGGATGGGTACACGTCTGTGAAGGTTTAAGGATAATATGCAGTGGTTCATAATACAATTCATAATAGTTATATGGCCATTCGTAGCTGCCTAATACTGACTTTTATTCTCTGGTTACACTACTTAAGATCAAATCTGTTGAGTTCCACCAGCTCAAAGTCAAATGGCAGAAGCATGCCGGGTTTTGACTGCTAATATTTGCAAAGTGTTACTGATTCTGAAATGTTTCAAATATGTCTCAAGTTATTCAAATAAAGCTTTTCTCTGTCTCTTTCTTCCAAGGCATTTAACTTAACCAGCATATTTACAGATAATTAGGCATACTGAGAGAGAAACAACAGAGACAACAAAGATTCTTAAGGACAGTTATTTCTGTGTATTTCCCTTCACTGCAGTGTTTAAAATTGCCAACACTGACAAAGTACTACCTCGGCTTATGTACAGAATGCATTCTGGGATGGATTCCATCTACATTTAACTATGTATCTAAAAATTAGTAGACTAAAATTTGAATTATATAAAGGACTAATTTTAGGTTACATGTGTTTAGTTTCTTTTATAAAGTAATTTTAAAATGGAAAATGCCTCTTTTTCTTGTTCTGGTAAAAAATATAGCTGGATAAATAAAATAGACAACTGGTTTTGAACAAAACAGAAAATAACTACTAAATATCAGTATCACACCTGCAATGTAAAAGCTTGCATCCTTTCATAAAAAATCCTTCTTATAATAAAGAAAAAGATAGCATAATTTAAATAAAACCATCAAACAGACCTTTCATACATTCAATTATATTAATATGAAAAAAATATAGGAAGTATCAGGAAAACCTTTAGTGCAGGAAAAGCACTTTAGTGCTAGATACCTCAAATTTGGTAGGTGTTCTGAAGAAACTAATGCTTAGAAGATGAATACTCGTCTCCTTTCTCTTTTCCAGAGAAGCTGTTCTGCTCAATTAAAGAGAACAGACGTTGGGGTAACAGCGTACCGATTTCTGCATAAATCTATTCATTGTTTAGAGTTGCTGTGCTCAGTGAAACTTAGTTTTATTTCAGTGTGTGAGGTGTAGCAAATCTTTTTAAAGTCACATATGGAATATTACCTTAAACTCTGCATCTTCTGTGAATAATTGATTTGGCAAAAAAACAACTTTGAAAGTTTCTTTTAATCTTTTTAGTTACTTCCATCTCTGCTTTTTGCTCTTCTTACAATGCTTCCTTTCTCCTTCCTTCTGTTTTTTATCATGTTGATGATTCCAGATAGCCTTACGTATACTGTCAATCACATGCCATCCTGCCCAAGAGCATATGCCCCTGAAAATCACATGGGATAGCTCATTTTTATCCATCTTTTTCAAAGGAAATTCAATTTAACAGTCATTTTGAGTAGCATAAAACCCTGACTTTTGGCATCTTCTCTTTAAATGAAAGCACCAGATTCTCTTTCTGTCAAAACACTGGTTCTCTCCATAGGAAGAATTTTACCCTTCCCAGATTGGTGTGGTAATAAGCATGTAGTAAGTGGCACACCTTAATAAATTGAGTCCTCAAGAGACAGGACTGTCTGTGTTTCATCAGAAGAGGGCTGTGATTATATTTGAACCATATGTATCTTCTAAAACTCTATAGAGTTTTATAAATTGATTCTTTCACTTGTTAACAGTATTAAGATATTAAACATAATGTAAAACATCTTCTGTGAGTATAATTTAAAGGGGACATTTCTTTGTATGTTTACACCCTTAGAAATACATCAGATGAAGTAGACAGAAAATGTGATCAAAGGCTTATTTCATGGATGCTTGTGTTGCCTTTAGACTGGAATAATTTCATATTAAATTTTTCCAATTTATATTTCTGCTGAAATTTTTTCTAGACACACACATGTCTGAAGCTTTCTATCATGCATTCTACACTTAGAACCTTTTTTCATAAAATTAATATTTTATTAACCACCACATTATCACTTTTTATCACGTACACAAAATGCCTTATTAAAAAGATAAGGATCATTAGGCCTTGAAATCTGTAGAGAATGTTAGGCATATATTCCTCTAAAAAAGAGACTGTTGAAACCATCCAAGGTGTACTGGTTTAATATTGCTTGCATAAACATCTACCCTACCTTGGACTGAGACATAGCAACTTGTATCAGCAATGCTATTATGTCATTTTGCATAAGCTATAAATATTATTTAATCTTTTATATCACAACCTGATTTCTGAGCTCCATTGTCAGAGAACACTTTGGGGATGGACTCTTTTTGAGAAAAATCACTCCAGAAAGGTAATTGTTTATTTTTTATATAATACATTGTCTGGTACAAGGAGCATGTCAACTTGGCCATAGCAAATTTGTTTGAATGGATGCCAAAATTTGCTATCTAACACTTAATTAATTAAATAAAAACAAAATCCTTCACTTGGCAAGCAGTATCCAGCTAACTGGAAACAGATATTAAATTAATATCGTAAACCTAATTTAAATTATTTGAAAATAAATTTTGGTTGCAATATTATTTTTATTAAATGTTAAATGTTATAATTAAAAGCATCTTGTGAACGCATGGAAGAAATTCTCCTTTAAATAAAAATGTTACATTGGTATTGCTCATATTCTGAGTTGATTTGTGGACATCCCATCCCTGGCAGTGTTCAAGGCCAGGTCAGATGGGGCTTTGGACAACCTGTGCTAGTGGAGGGTATCCATGCCCATGGGAGGGGATTGGAGCTAGATGATCTTCGAAGTCCCTTCCAACCCAAATCATTCTGTGATTCTATGGTTCCCTGTCCATTCTTTGTCAGGTTCAGATAAAATTCAAGAGGAAAATTATTCAGATACTGTTTCACATCTGTATCATCTACATTGCTGTGGTTACCCAGCTGAAAAATTAATGAACTTAACTAGGAAAAATGACATATGTGCTCTGGATTAGGCCTCATATCAGAAGTAATAGTAGCTTACCACTGCTGTAATGAGATGCAGAAATTGCTAGGGTCACATATAATACCGTCAGTTACAGCACTTCAACATACACTACTGTTAAGCAGGTACTGTAAACGTTTTCAGCTGATTTACAAAGAAGTTTTATTCTAAAACAGTCTGTAAATTGGCCATAATTACTTGGTAGGTTTGATTAAATACCAAAAATACCAAGATTTTGTTATACTGTATTTAGATTTCTTTTTAAGAATTAGTTACTTTGCATTGAATATCAGGTAATTTTTATTTGACTATCAGCTATTTCTAGAAAAGCATCTTAAAATTGCAGTAAACACAAATTGCATGAGGATTGTATGTGATTAGGTTTAATTTCATGTGCACTGAAGTTTCCAGCAAGAACTAGAAACATTATTAAATACTTTGCAAGCATACACTTCATTTTTTAACAGTATGTGGCATATCAATACTATAAGCCCTGGTAGATTTGTAATGGTTATATTTCTGCTGTTTAGTAACTAAAACCAGATCAATTATAGTGGAACTGAGTATGTTATTTTGCAGCATGGAAGAAAACCTAAATATTTGCTAGATGTGACAGATTGTATATATGTCACAGCATATATATGACATATAATCATGTGAAATGGAAATATCAAGAATTAGGATATGAGCTAACATGATTAGCTGTGTTAAAGACTTTCAAGTTCCACTAAAGTTTCTCTGCCATAAACTGAGTACAATTAGAAGAAACAAAAATATACCCTATGACTTATTACATGTTTAAGTTGTAAGGTTTTCCAATATGCTTAGAAAGAATAGAGAAGAGAGTTTTGCATTGCATACAGATTGAAAAGATTCCTGTGTCCCCAAAGGATACCTTTTAATTTCAGAAACTTTTGCCTCTGAAATTGAAACAAACTCAGAGGGAAAGTTCTTTGTTTGAAGATTTTACTATAATTTAAACCTTACCGCTAGATCTACACGTTTGGAGAGTGAGCACCAAACAAACAAAATTATTCATGCACTTTGCTGCACCAGCTCACCTCATGAAGCCAATTAAAGTACCCAAATATAGCTAGATAGCCAAACTCACCTGCTGTTATGAGAAGAGATTCAATCATGTGAGAGTAGTTCTGGACTAATGGGGTTTTGCTTGTCATTACTAGACTTTCTTTTCTGTCTCCTAGCCTGCCAAGTTTCTGAGGCATCTGCCTGGCAGCCATGCCAATAAAATCTCAAGCAGTGAAAGTTCATACTTCAATCTCCCTAGCAGCCTTTGATCTATGTCCTACTGATTCATGTTCCCCAAATAAGATACTAAAATATCTTAAGAACTGTGTTTTAAAAGATGAAAAGTATAATGGCAACTTTCACAATACTGCTACCAAGATTTTTTCGTTAGTTTGCTATTTGCAATTAATTCTGCCTTTAAAGTTACTGGCTCAAATTTTGCTACCAAGCTTCATGTGGCAGCACTGACTTCAGACATCTATAGCCAGTTTACATTGTCCCCTTTTCTATTCCTCCACTTGTTCAGTTGCTGCTTTACCTGGGTTAGTGTATCCCTCCACTACCTAGCAATCACTATCATCACCCTATAATTATTTTTGCAGCAATGTAGATGACTGATGACTATGAGCACAGGAAAGTAAAAATTGCTAATGCATTAGCTCATCTTCAGCAGCATAGTTTTTTGGGTTAGTTTGGTCTTTTTCTTTTTATCCCCAGGGAAGAAAACTTATGCCTCCTGTTACCAATTTTATACAGAATATTGCCAGTTAGAGGTCTTAACCTTGTCAGAAGGCCCAACCACTTGTAAGATTATATTTTTGTCCTTGTGATGGATGGCTCTTTAGAGTACCCTTAAATAGTAATCTGCTTTAAAGTACTGGTGGCTTAACACTGAAAGGTCCTTGCATTGCCTGATCTTAGTATTGACCTGCAGTTCATAAACTGTGTCACAGATATCACAGGCTCTCCCTGTTGTCTCCTTCTTGTTTTTCCTTCTTTTTGCTTCTGTCCCTTTCTTGTCACATGTATGCAGATTTTGGTTATCACTTGTCAGCTATATAGCTAGAAGTTGAGTTAACTAAAATTATATGAGACTCAAATTCTCATGAAACTTTACCACTGTAATATTTATATTCCAAAACTATGCTGATAATTGGTAACATAAAATGTCATTCAGGTGTTCATATTACCTAGATATTTAATTTGTGGTCTTTTGCATTATTGATGGGTACAGAAGGCAACTCGAATTATTACCTCTTCCTGTAAAGCAGCACTGAGATGTCCACCTTACATACTCAGTGTGTTCAAAGTGCCAGACTCATTTGTCAATGCCCTGCATCTGGAAAACATCTTTGTCAGAAGAATGTTCTGACGAATGAAGTAGTGTGGGAGGTGAGACTATATTTCTGTAGAAATTTAAAAGGGGAACTAAATATTTTTATGAGGGCAAAAAAGGGCAAAAGCAATGAATTTGTGCGTTTGGGATGATGTAATGCTATGGAAAGCAGAGCAGAGCAATAGCAGCCTTGTCACTCCCTGAGAAAAAATAAAATAATCTGTAGTGATATTTGCCTGTATTCAAGTTTCAAAGTTACATCTTACTCATTATGTGCTTAACTTACAAGAACCTGCTGGAAATTAGACCTTACTATACTTTGGGAGCTGTGGAGCAGTAACAAGGTTTTTGCATTTAATGTCCTAAGCATATTTTATTTATCAAGAATTTCTATTTAAGAAAAATCAACATAATTATAAGGTGAGGGTTTGTTTGGGTTTTTTTGTAATAGAAGAAATGGATGGTTTAACACAATCTTAGTTAGAAAGGATTAAATACTGATCATTAAAACATTCAAGAAATTAGTTGTTGTTAGTAAAACTGGCATTGCTTGACAAATGCCTCACAGAATCCATCTTGTCAAAGAGGATATAGTATGAATATGTTCACCAAAGGAGATTTGCTGTAAGAGAAGATGTGGGAAGCAAGATCAGTCTCGGTATTTGCCAGAAAGCTCTGGCAGGCAGCTTCAAATTTGTTCTCAGCATTTAAAGCAGCAAGAAATGACATTTTTTTTCTCTTATGAAATGTAATCTAGCAGTCCAGACTTGTTTAAAGGCTTTCGCAGGTAAGTGAAGTGCCATGTAAGAGTATGTAAATATTGAAACAATCCTTACTTTGTTGAGTAGAATATTGTTTGTACTGTAACGGTGTGGTTTTAGTTATGGTATTGAGCTTTTAGATTGAAATGGAAAAATGCTACAGTACAAAAGCTAAATAAAAAACAATTTCTTAGATTTGGACATCACTAGTCTGGCACAACTTGAAGCTAATTTTTTACAAAAAGATAGGAGTCTGTTTGTTGAACAATAATGATATATTCTACCTGAATAATTAATCCTCTTTTTCTTTTCTCTCTAAGATCATTATAGAGGAAGGGCTTTTCATCATAGCAATCTATAGAAGCTCAGTACAAGCAAGGGTTTTACTCAGATGAAATCTTTAACCATTCCCATGTGAGAGATTAGACAAGGGTTTCTAGTCCATGTGCTAGAACAGTTTATATAGTTTATCCACTGCTTAACATAAAATGCATAGACTATTTTGAGCACTAGAGACAGAACTTCTTTCCCTGGAAAGCAATTTAACTACTAAATTAGAGTCATGCTACCGCTTGTTCACTTTTCCTGGAGCTTGAATATTTTGTTGCACAAATTCAACAGGAAATGGAGAAAGCGTCCATCCTTCCATACCAATCCAGTAGCTAATAGCTTGTGATTAGATCTCTATATGGAAAGAGAAAGACCTGGGTTTCAGTCCATGTTCTCAATGAGAACACAAGGCATGATGAACGGTTCTCTACCTGATCATATAGACTGGTAACTACTCATGTAAGACTCAGTCCTGCCAAGTACACCTGCAACTCTCATTGTCTTAAATGAAAGTTGAGAATATTAAACACCTTTCAAAATCAAACTTATAAAAAGAGGTATTTCTTCTAGGACTACCGCTGTGTGTGTAGAGACACAAGCAGAACTGAACCCGACATCTGGAAGGGCTGAAAAACACCAAGTAGTGGGACCTGGGAAGTGATTGTATTACTGAAACACAAATGTACTAGTTCAATGTAGTTCCTTTGAAAGGTAATAGGATTTCTGGATATTTTTGGATATCTGAGACATTAGGATAGTGTAGATAAGTAAGTTAAGCACTTTCTGAATGCTAGGAGCATGGGTAGGATATGCAGGAGCCTAATGTTTTAAAAAATATTCTAGTGGTTAAATTAGTCACCTGGGAAGTAGCAGACATGAGTTAAATTTCCTTTTCAAAATGGACTGAAACCCAGGTCTTTCTCTTTCCGTATAGAGATCGAATCACAAGCTATTAGCTACTGGATTGGGATGGAAGGATGGACGCTTTCTCTGATCTATGTTTAGATATATTGTCTCATTTATGAAAAATTTGGAAATAAATCAGGGGAAGCTACAACATTGTCCTTCTGTGGCTTGTATATAACTAAAATGTAAAATGCAATTCGTTTAACTCCAAGACTGACTAAAAAATAAGATATATTGGGTGGTTTATATTCTTGCAAATAAAAAGTGGCTTTATTTAGGACCAAGAGAATATTTCTAGTTCTCCTTTCATTCCCTTTCTAATCTGACCAAAACCAAAAAACTTTCTGAAACAGCAATCTGATGGATTTGCTTTGCAAGAGAAGCTTGCTTTGAAAGTGCAATTTCCACAGTTAACGCAGTTCTGTGTATCACTGTCAAAGAATGTGTATATGTTCACTGGCTAGTACACAAACCTTAGATAAAAAAGACTTGTTCTGCTCATCAAGATGCTCCTCTCTGTGGCTAACTTCTATTTGAGGCCACTCACACTTGGGTACAAAATGTTTTCACAACTACTGTAAACCTAGACATTAACATTATTCTCTACATCTATTTAATCAATAGATTCTTTTTGATTATAGCTCAAGAAAGAAAGCAGTTGTGAGACTGAATTTTCTAGTGTGATTCCTTCAATAGAAAATTTATCATTCAGAGAAACATCTTTCGGAAGCTAGTTGCTTTCAGCTTCTGTTGACTTGAATCCAACCTAGTCAACAAATGAAAAAAGCATTTTTATCTTATTACTAAATTCCCTAATCATCACACACAATATAAATATTAATTTAAAGGGGAAAAAAATTATGGCAATTTGATGAATTAAATGAATGTCTTCTTGCTTTGGCTCCAAATATTTGTTCTCTTTTCTGTACTTTAGGATATAAGTAAGGTATCTCATGATGAAAATTGGTCATGCTAAATCTTTTTGTGCATAAGGTAAATCTGATTTCAAATATAGAATCTCATTGGTTTGGAACACCCTTTTCTCAGGGAACACAGGACAGATTTTAAATAATGATTATGAATTTCAGTGGTTCAATATTTGTGTAACACAAGGATGCATTCTCAGGTTAAAGATATACATGAATTTCTGAAAATTACAGCATATATGGATGGCATATATGGCATCCCAAGTGGATCTCATAGAGATAGTCCTGTGTGAGGACTTTGAAATATAGGACCAGTCTCCTTGTAGATGACCAGCTGCAACCTCTGTGTGACTGACAAGCTGCTACATGGACGAATGTACATTAACTGCTGGTGTGGTACGCAAGCTGAAGCCTCCACCCCAAACTGGATAAGGACCCATTTGTTGTCTTCACTAGCTCTGGTGACAACCCTGCTTCTCCCAATGCTGGGCCACATCCAAATAATATGAAAAATTATGCTTAGGGATAGCTCTGAGGATAAGCTGAAAAGAATTTAGTTGCTTTTACCAAGAGAGATTTCTGTTTCTTCAAAATAAAACTATTCACCACAGCACAGACATAGGAACATAGTTCTTTCCCCCCAGTCCCATCTCTGCTGTTTTGGAGACAGTCCTAAGACACTCTATGTAATGACTTATTTTGAGGCTTTCTGACAGAAAAATTGTTTTCAGCCTCTCTGGTCCTATATGAGCCGGGTTGTGCTCTACACCATCTGCTCAAGAGCACAGAAAGACTCCTGTGCTTGCCTCTTTCTTCCTTCCTAAGGCCTGATTCCAAGTTTCTGCAACATTACCTGGGATGAATTTCCCTTTCTCTGTGGAAGTGACTTTGGCCTGGATCACATGCAGCTAAGTCCCAGCTCCCCTTATCTGGTCATTGTATTTCTTGATAAAATCTGTAATCACTTGGAAAGTTATGAATATGCATTTTACAGATGTCATATTGTTCTCACTGAATTTAGAGGCAATATTTTCAGTGAACTAAGTGGAAACGGCACTGGACTTAAAGCAATCCCAACACCCCACTCCTACCCCCCAAAAAAAAATGAAAACCAGAACAACTTTGTGAGTACAGCAAAAACCTGCAGTTTGACGTACCTGAGGGAGGCAATTTCTAGTAACGATCTCAATTTCCATCATGTCAGTCATTTTTTCCAATTTGAAGTTAATGTCCTAAGCAGTGTTTTTCCCTTTTCAGAAAATGTTAAGGAAAGTTATTTTCCCCCCATCCTCATCTTATGATATATTGAGCACAAAGATTATGATGTAAAGATTCACACATGAATCTCCTGGAGAGTTGGCTCATTTTGAAAATTGTTCCCAGGTGTTTTGTGTCTCTTTCTTACTCAAAGATTATACTATTAGCATTTTAATGTCCCACAACTTCTTTTCTAGTTCCCTAGGAGGATATGAAAATGAAGCCATGAAAGCTAAGCTGTTTGGTATTTATCACACACACTCTGATTGTATTTCAGAGCTCTGGGATTTAAACAGGACATCAATCTTTCATAGCCCATTTGGATATCTTGGTCTTCGTATAATGCTGCTGGATGAGTATCAAGAACGACTGTTCGTGGGAGGAAGAGACCTCTTGTACTCCCTCAGTTTGGATCGAGTCAGCGACAACTACCGAGAGGTGGAGTAAAAAGCTATATATTTTAGTCCCTTCATGTTATAATGTGTAGCACAGAATATCAGTTTGCATGAATGGAAATGAGATAATGGGGATTTCATAGATGTTTTATGCATGAAGTCTAAGGTCTTGTATATATTTAAGAAAAATACACTAATTACCATTTTTTTCCCCAGCAATAACCCATAAGAGCCAGTCTAGGTGAAAAGTTTTCTCACTGCTTTTCAAGATGTTTAGAGAAATTCAGAGCATCCCATACTCTGTGCATACTTGATTTCTGTATATTTGCTGTTATCAAGGAATAATTTCTCCTTGATATTGGTAGGGGTCTTTTCCTCAGCAACAGAGAAAACACACACACACACAAAAAAATATTAGTACATAAATGATGAATCATTCAATACTAATATAAACTATGCAGCTAAATTTTAGCCTTCTTTATAAAGTGGATTTTGCATTGGCTTTCAGCCAGAGGTGCTATTAAGTAGTGACTGAAAGTGGCATTTGAAATTTACTCAGTGTTCGATGGGAAAGGTGGTTTAAGTCATAATCCTACTGGAGAGCTTGGTACGTTGTAGCAACCTATGATCAGCAGCCTGGCAATTGAGGTGGAGAGACAGAAGTGTGAACTGATGTTAGTCTTGCTTTCCCTACTCACTTCAGCCCTTGGCAGCTAGGGTTGGAAACATGCAAAGGAAGCTGGTAGGAGCATTGCTCCTGCGTCAACCATCTAGACTGTGAGTAAACATTGTCATGAAGTATTTAAGTGTTTTTCTTTCCTACTCTTAAATTTTTTGCCATGTGCTTTGATACATTTGCATTAATTCTCAATTAATAAATAAAGGAAATATGAGTAATAAAGTCCTCCCCTGGAGAAATACAATTTTTGTTTGTGTCCATACTGCACTGACCACCTATGTTTCAAATTATTCTCTTTCTGCTCCCTTGTTGTGAGTATCACTATACTCATGCCAACGTGTTATTCCATAAGCAGCCTTGCTTATCTCAAAGTGTAGTTAGTATGTTCCACCACTATAGTTATAATATTATTTGTCCTCTTTATAAACAATTAGGGAAAGGCAATCCTAGGTATGGGGAAATGGATATACTCAGAAAGGTAATTTGAAAATTTATGTATTTTTTAAAATAATTTTTAAAAAATTAACTCCTCAGAGAGCAATGTTGCATACTGAGCTTTGTTCCTCCCCAGTGAGATATTAGTTAACTCCTTTTCCATTTGATAAAAAATATTACTATTCTGTCATAAGATATTAGAGCCCAGGGATATGAAAACATTCAAGAGGCAGTTGTTTCTATAAAGTAAGCTCCTCTCCGCCACCCTGGCTTTCTCCATTTGGCAATAAGTCTGTATGAGGAAAGATGACAGGATAGAGCACTTTATGCTTCTGCCCAACCATCATTGCCCCATCTGGACACTCTCTTGAAGTTTGTTGCTCTTGTTGTTTTTAGATGGAAGATCAGCCATTTACTCTGAAACCATACTCTCTGTCTTGAGACCTGTATGAAGAGTATGACAAATAAATGGAAGCTCTTCTTTCCTGCTCGCCTGCTTTTATGATGTGCAAAAGATGAGAAACTGGAATAAATGGAGCTTGACCTAGCATGTTTAGAAATATGACCTCACTGGGACATAGCTCTCTTGAATACAGATGTCATGATCCTTTCTCTTTTTTTTTCATTTTTCACTCAGTGCAGATCTCATTCAGCGATAGCTAGGGAAAACCTGACTGTTCTTCAGAACTATGAGGAAAAGTGTGGAAAGAGACATTTCTGTTATATGAGGGCTTAATTACTGAGATACACTAGGGAAGTTTCTGGAATCAAGACACAGGTTAATTTATTATCACTGAAGTTCTTCATTAATCTGTCTTTAGCAGTGTGTTGGTTAGCCTTTAACCTTTCAGACTGAAGATTTTAGACTAGTTAATCTGAAACACTAGTTATAATCTACTGAAAGTATAGGGTTGGAGGCAAGTCCCTGGCTTTTATTCTCCCCCTCGTAAACAAGATAGCTGCAAAAAATGTTTCATAAACTTGGTTTTGGGCAGATACATATACATTTTTTTCATCTTTGGTGTTCAAGAAAAAAATGTGTTTTAATTCATTGGCACATCCTCCTCTCGCCTCCCCCCACCCTGAATTTGGAATATGAATATGCTCTCTAAAAACCAAAATATTGTCTACTCTCCATTAGCCATGTATCCCTTCTGCTGTAAAACAACCCAGTAATTGAGTTCTAGCAAGCATATTAGATGTCCCCCAAAGAAGAAAACCAAAATGCTGACTTGACCTAAAATGCATTTGCATTGAGACCTATTGAGTGCCAAAATAATTCAGCATTTCCAAAAAATTCAGCTTGTGATGCATATGAGGTATGTATCCTATAAATCTGCATTTAATAGACTGCATTTTTTCTTAAGGTTCAGTTGTCTTCAGTTTTCAAATACAAAGCAGCACTCTGAAGGGTGTGTAATTTTTTTTTCCACATAAGCTTTTTGCTGTTTATGTATATGTATATGTTTCTGAAACAAAGTTACACATGCACCTTGGTTTCTATATGAATTCCCTAACACTAAGGGTAGCAAGAATGTGGAAGGATATGAAATGTGGGTATCAATATTTACAGAGAATTAAAGCTATAGAAGCACTTGAATCCTTGTGTAAAGACAAAGTTTTGGAGGTACCCTCCATGTGACCTTTGCTTTCCCTAAGATCTCATTCCCTTTGACACCATCTTTGGAATCTAATTGTACACATATTTGGGATTTGATCCAAAGTTATTAAAGCTTGTAATGATCAAACACACTGATAGAGGATCCTGTGCCAAATTTATATTGAAAAGCATTCAGTTCATTGCAGTTGGTGCCAAAACAGATCGTTGTTGATAGCAAACTTGAACCAATGCTGGTAGTTCATCACCACTGATCTAACAGCTTATAGAGAAGGATGAGCTTTGTTTCTATTTTTCACCTCTTGTTGGAGTGAAAATAAATAGCACTTTCTATTTGTCTGCAAGCTCCTCACAGATACTCTTTCCTCCTAGCTTCTTCTACAAAGGTCCCATGAAGGCCTCTCTCTGAAAAGAAGCCTTCCTACTTCTGTAAATAAGCCTGTGCAGGCAGACTTGATTGTGCTTTTTATGATCTAGTACAAGGTAGTTCCAGATTAGGGCTAAGGTCTCTGTTGTAATAAACTACGGAGCCCTCACAATATATCCTACTTCTGATGAGGCTGGCTATATTTCCATTCCAGAGATGGCTGAACACAAGTCTGCAATATCAGGGCTTGCTTGTATCTTCTTTGAATGCCATGCAGGAATGTACATGTATTCAAACTGAAATAGGAAGCACAAAGTTCAGCAGTGAGATTGATTATCCATTGGAATTACTTCCCAAGAGACAAGGTGGCTATGTATTTGTTGGTAAAAGTAACTAGTCATAACTACATGTTATTTCAGAATTTGTGCTTCATCCAAACACATTACGTGCTAATTAAGCACTATTTATTGACTTAAACCAGTGATGGAATTGCTAAATTGCTTACTTGCTCGGTCGTGTACTCGAGTTCAGACTAGCTAACACAGTAGTCTATTTTGGTCTGAAATGCTGTAAAGCTCGTGTAATTTCTTTAAATTAATTTTCATTAGATATGCCATCCTGGGTTTTGAGGCTAGTGACTGAATAAGGAAGCTATTTGGAGACACTAATTAGCATTCCAATTGCAGTTAAAATTTTCCCCCCTGTCTAAAATTTGCTCCGTAGCTGTTGTCTGTACTGCTTTTTAGTTCCTTTTTTTCCCCATGAGTAGTATATTTTAAAGTAGCATTTCCTTGTCTTCAATACAGTGCTAAAATTACATCATCCAGGTCTCAAGGATGATAACCGTATGGTGCAAGGTGAGAAAACATCACTTAACTAGCAATTTAAAAATTTGCTTCACAGTAACTTGAAGGGGCAAAAGTTTTGGAAAAATTACATCCAAGCCAAAAATTACATGAAGCATGTAGTCTAGTAAATGCATGCTATTGTGATGTTATTCCAGACTAGATGAGCAGGAAAATTTCCCAATAATTATTGGCATCTTGCTGAAAGTTTGCAATCCTAGCAAAGAATCAGTTCAAAGTTAAAGCTGGTAGCTGTCCTAATTCTTAAGTATAAATGTCAAGGAAAACAATGTGTGGCATGTTAACGGCTACCATTACAGATT
The DNA here is from genome assembly GCA_022605575.1 of Laterallus jamaicensis coturniculus. Taxonomy (NCBI): domain Eukaryota; kingdom Metazoa; phylum Chordata; class Aves; order Gruiformes; family Rallidae; genus Laterallus; species Laterallus jamaicensis. The sequence continues at coordinate 8,712,119 of JAKCOX010000003.1, forward strand.
ATTAATATCTGGATTTCCCTGCAGTGCAGAGACATCCTACTTTATGCTAGTTAAGTAAACCAGCAATAATTACATATACATAAATAAGTTGTTTTGAGCTGATCTAAGAAATCCTCATGAAGATTTCAAGTGAGACATGGATTTGCTGAATGGACTATTTGGTGAATATAGAATAGATTGAATGGTCACATCCAAAGAATTTCAGTCAATGGCTCAATAACTAAGTCAATACCAGCAAGAATCTGCAGCCCTCAGAGGTCTGTATTAGGACCAATACTATTTACTACCTATGTCAACATGAATGGCTTGAGAGCAGCCCTCCAGACAGGGACTTGGATATATTGGTGGATGAACAAATAGACATGAGCCAGCAGTAGTGCTCACAGACCAGAAAGCCAGCCATATCCTGGGTTGCATGAAAAGAAGTGTGATCAGCAGGTCAAGGGAGGTGGTTCTCCCCCTCTACTTTTCCTCACTCTCATGAGACCCCACCTAAAGTATTATGTCCAGCTCTAGGGTCCACAGTACAAAATAGATGTGGACCTGTTGGAGGAAATCAAGAGGAGAGCCACAAAGACGATCAGAGGGCTGGAGCACTTCTCCTTTGAAGACAGGTTGGAGAGCTGGGCTTGTTCAGCCTGGAGAAGAGAAGGCTCTGAGGAGACCTTAGAGCAGCCTTTCAATATATAAAGGGAATGGTCATAAGACAGACAGGGACTTTTTGCCAGGCTAAGGAATTAGGTAAGATTTATATTAGATATAAAGAAGAAATATTCATGATGAAACTCATTGGACACTGGAACATGTTTTCTCCGATAAATTGTGGACGCCTCATCACTCAAAATGTTCAGAGTCATATTGGACAGGGCTTTGAGCAACCTGACCTAGTGAAAGATGTCCTTGGCTATGTCAGGAAGGCTGGAACTAAATGATCTTTAAGGTCCCTTCTAATGCAAACTATTCTCTGACTTTGTGGTTCATTCTGTAATGCTACGCTAAGGACCAAATTCTTATCACTAACATTGCAGAGGTTTTCAACATTCCAGACAAAATGGGGCACTGGGTTACCTCATTGGGTTTTTTGTGGGTTTTTGGTTGTTTGGGTTTTTTAAATTCTGCATATGCATTTAATTCACTATGTCTTAAGTGGAAAATGTGCATATAAAATACTACTTATCAAAATATTTAAAAAAAAATCACCTGCACACATAGTATTTAATATTAGGTTATAGAGTCAAGTGTTTTATTCCTTCTGTGGTTTCTCTGTTCCTAACAGCCACCTACACCTCATATGGCCAAAAGCCTCCATTTTCAAACTTTTAGGCTCAGGAGACCCTAGAGTCAATTTCTCCTAACTTCTAGACTTTAGAGTTGAGGACAGTTTGCTGCCTATTCAATCCTTGACCAGTGAGTAGAAGAGATTAATATAGACCCTGAATTTTGCACCGAACAAAGTAAGAATGGACTGACCAGGGTGACTGGATCAGTGATCTCATGGGAGTTCAGTAGAGTTCAGGTACCCACCCAGACTACAGAGCACCAGAGACTAGATTTCTGTTTATATATGCATGACTATAAGACCATCTCACTGAAAACGTTCTGATTAATTTTACATTCCTTTCAGGATTTTGATGGTGTCTGAACACAGGTGGTCTGATTTGGATGCTGAGTCCTAAACAGTGTTAGGCTGCTGAATTTAACAAGGATAACATATAGATGATCTCTTTTAATCACTAAGATGTAGAATTTATCCTCACTTTTCTTGATATTTACTTTTCTTGCAATTAATCCCCAGATTTTCTTGGTTTAGAAGTATTTCCAGAAAACTAAGTTAACTCAATTACAAAAAAGGAAGAAAAGCAAAGACATACAGAAAAAATCTTAATTTTTAAATGTTTTCCAGATAGTAAAACAATTTGTGATTGGACTAGTGACAAAAATTTCTTAATGATGACATTCATTTTTTGATACTTACTTGGTTTGAGCTAGCCCTGATATCACTGAAGTGAACATGTTTTTGTTTTCACTTTTAAAAGTTCTAGAGAAATTAAGTACATTCCAGTCTGCTCAGTCATTTTTCAGCATTGTTTTCATCCAAATAAATCATGCAGCTGGAATGAAACATAAATTTTATACAGTAGGTAGCCGAAAAAAAATTTCACTTGTGTAATTTGACTTCACTTCTAGTAATTGACTGTGAAGAGGTGATCCTACTCGCACGAGGTTAATTGCTGACTCTCATTAACTTTGCTGTAAACCATTTCCTTTCCTAAGTGTCACTTAAAGCAGGAAATCAGTAGTTCAAAATTAATATTCTATGTCACTGACAATTTAGCAGATTTGTCTACTGAATTTACTTAAAATATTCCATACGTTGACTTCCTTTAAAATCTGTTAACTTTGAGTTTGCTGAGTTACCCTAGACTAAATAGTGATGTTTCAACAGAAATATTTCTTACCTTATAGATACATAAAACAATTGGAATATTTTACTTGAAAACTGTTTAAATGTTAGCAGAAACTTGATTAAACTTTATAACACACAATAAAAAGCATGATGAGACAAGTATAAAGATAAATGCAAAGTCTTGTACCTGGGACAGCATAACCAAAGAGCCCAGTACAGGCTGGGATCTGTGTGGCTGAGGAACAGACTTGCTGAAAGGGACTTGGGGGTCCTGGTGGACAACAAGCTGAATGTGAGTCATCAGTGCACCGCTGCAGCACGGAAGGCAAATGGGATCCTGGGCTGCATCTGCAAGGGCATTACTAGCAGAGATAGAGATATGATCATCCTGGTCTACTGAGGTCTTCTCAGGCCTCGCCTGGAGTATTGTGTCCAGTTCTGGTCCCCGCAGTTCAAGAAAGATGTGGATAAACTGGAGAAGCTCCAAAGGAGTGCTGCAAAGATGGGCAAAGTGCTGAAAAACCTGCCCTAGGAGAAAAGACTGAAGAAGTTAACATCTCTTGTCACTGGAGAAGAGAAGGCTCAGGGACAACTCATCACAGTATTCCAGGACATAAAGGGCAGCTGCAAAGAGGATGGAGGCTCTTTCTGCACCAAGAGCCACATGGGGAAGATAAGGGAGAACATGTGCAATTTGCACCAGGACAAAATAAAGAAATTTTTTTTTGGTGAGAACAATAAAACACTGAAGCAACCTCCCCAAGGGACATGGTAGAATCTGAGTCACTGGATGTTTTAAAGATGGGATAGGACAAGATGATAGATAAGGGTCCCTTTCCTGTGAAAAAATGGACCATATTATCTTTTGAGGGCTGTTCTATGTTTTTATCATTCTGTTCCATGAGTCTTTCACATGAAAAGTATTTGAAAAGTTGGATTGACATGATCGGGCTACCAATAGAATTATTTTTTTTGGTTTTTTCCCTCAGATCCATTGGCCTAGTACACCTCTGCAAGCAGAAGAATGCATCATTAAAGGAAGAGATGCTGTAAGTATCGTTAATTACAAATCAAATATACTTTAATTATACCAGTGGCTGGTCCAAAACAAGGATTTTAGCATCCCTAAACTTCAGAGAGAGCAAAACACAGATACATTTCAAAGTGTCACAGCTTAAAAAATGTGTAAATACTGTGAACACAGTACTTAGTTTGTTTTTCAAACCATCTCATAAATGGGAAATGAACACTTTTGATCCTCTGAACTTTCTCCTTATTCTTTTTCTGGTGGTATCAAAGAAGACCTTAATAATTGTCCCTTCACATTTATATTTCTCTTTCTTTTCAGGCACATAGTACACATTCTGTTAAAACTTTTTTACATTCTAATTTATTTTTAAAATTCACATTCTCTAGAACATTCAAAAAGAACTTGGATTATTAGTAATTATAAAATACAGTTAATAATGTTCTGCTCTATAGGTTTTATGATATATTAATTTTAAAAATCTGCTTTAATGACCCCCAAAACTGTTCTGCTCTTAACTGTAATCAGTTCCCAAGGAAAGACCTGAAAACTCACTGACATGCAGCAGCTGATATCATTGGCACCACAGGATGAGAGCTCTTCTGGATGGGAGCTCTCTTTAGCTTTGTAGTGCACCAAGCTCATTATCTGCACCTCATAAACACACAGCAAGTACAGCACCTAATAAATCCCACAGCTGAGAGAGTTCACAGTGTAGCAAAGGGTTAGAAAATTATGACAGTTTTACAGCAAAGTGGCAGAAACATAGAACCTAGAAGGGCACATACCAGATGTTCCCACAGCCACAGCAAACAGGCAGCCTTGATGATAACCACAACATATTCCCAGTGAAGATTAGGAAATTATAAAGATTCTTGTTGAAGTATAAGCATGAAAACTGTCCACATGAAGGGAATCAGTAAACCAGATTGGAAAATAATAAGAAAACCCAACGTGATATGCTATTCACACTCACCTGGCCTAGAACTTATCCTTTTTTATGTATCTGAAAAGTTAATGTTATTTTTTCTGGGTGCTTTTATACTACTGAGAAATTCAGGTGACTTTGATTGAAAATGTTGGGGGTTTTACATTATCCAAACTTTGCGGTCATATTAAATTAATCCAAAACCTAAAACCTTTGGGATTTATATAATACTTACTCCCAGCATAGGCTGTTATTAGTTACAGCTCTGTTATCTTTTCTTCACTGCTACATGATGGGATTTATTCTCTGACACTTTGATAATATTCTTTGGGTTAAAGAAATACAGAAATGGGTACTATTGTTCGAATGCAATGTAAAGATACCTACCTCAGACTCATGAGGTTCCCTAAAATGAAAAATCTTTTACAATCAACTGCTATTGTAGGTCTCCAAATTTGCACTGCAATGAATGTGATCATTTAAAGAACTTTGTATGTTTTCCATATCTGTCTGTATGGTTAAAGTTTAGTGTCTGAATTTTTTTGAAGAAAAGCACAAAATTTTAAAATAATCACAAAACTTCAGAACTGGAGTCCTTTAGAAAAATATATTAAAAATGCAAAACGCAGAAATATTGTAATACCAAAAAAACCCAAAACAATATCCTGAGCCTCAAATCAGACTTAATTATGTATGGGAGTATGTGAATGAATAAGGCTCATTAATTCCAGGGAAATGTTAGTAATTTTCATTAGCATGTTCTGTACTCAGTAAGCTAAGTGGCTCAACCTGAAAAGAACCTAAATTAGAATCTAGAACTTTCTTATTAATTGTCTTTTCATCTTTTTTTCTTTTTCTTTTTTTTTTGGTAGCCTTAAACTAATATTGATATAATGGTCTAATGTCTTAAAATCAACCCTTTGTCATTTCTAAGTTCTGAATGCTATTTTTCACACTGTGAAGTCTCAGAATAGTTACCAGTGACCTTTCAAACCTTTCTGCTTATTTCCATGCTGTTTCTTTTCTTATTTTCCTTTCAAATGGTATGCTGCTCAAGGTATAATTAACACTACGTACAACTGAAAAAGTTGTAATAAGCATCTCTGTCTTGAGGTACTTTGTGTGTTCTCTGCTAACCCTTTCTATATAACACAACAGGCAACTTTTACAATCTTTTACAACCTTTAAAATTTATCAATTCATCTTGTAGCAGTAAAACTGCAAGCACTGTACTCATAAACACAATTTCAGAAAGCTTGTAACAGGCTTAACAGGACAGTTAGGAAAGCCTTGTCTTAACAGCATGTGCATTGTCTTAAATTCTGGTGAAATTTTTCTGATCCAGGTCACGTCAAGGAAAAAAAATCTTATCCAGGGTGCCAGGAAAGGCACCTGTTAGCCTGTGGCATGAGAGCTCTTGACTCCCAATTATTTTATCAGAATTGGAAATCATTCAGATATAGAAATCAAATTCTGTAGTGATGACTAAACTCCTTTGCACTGAAAAGTTTCATATTACTAGAATTCCACAGAACTATTAATATGTCTATGGAGCCTCCTAGAGACATATAACTAATAACATTAGTGAGGCCAGCAGCAATGCCTAGTTGTCTGATGCTTCCCAAAATAGCACTTTTCTCATTCTTTAATAAGTAATAAAATCTAGCCATTTGGAACAACTTTTATATTTGGTACCTCCTTCATCCTGTTTTTTTCTGCAAAAAATAGAAATCAGGAATTTCTACGAAATTACACAGGAGAAAAAAATGTGTACTTTTTGCCCATTAAAAAAAAATAAATCTAAGATCTCTCTTCCTCCACAGTGCTTTTGAGATAAAGAACAAGACCTTCAAGCATATGTGGATAAAAAAGGAAACCATAGAGTACAGACCAGACCACCAGACCACCACTGAGACAGAACAGAGGGAATGTGAGGAAGGTCACACTTGGAGGGGAGGGAGATGAGGAACAGCATGAGTTTGTAGTAAAGCATCAATTAAAAAGCTGCAAAGTGTCACAAAATTCCTATAGGTCATCGTTCTGCTACCATCCATCACATATGTTTATGAAAGGCACATACACAGTCGTCACCTCTGTCTTTGAGTGCTGATCCACATCCTACTAACCTCAACTCTTCCTTCTTTGTCTGACAATTCAAGTAGCAGGGGTTTTTTCAGTGTGTCTGAAAAGATTTGTCCAGGTAAGAAACTATCTAGATGCCGTGTGAGGGTTGATTTGTCTTTTGCATATACATAATATTTAATTACACAACAAGTTAGCTGCCTGTGTAGGTTACCTGCTTCTTTCAGTTAGCATGATACATCTTCAAGGTGAATAGTTAAGGAGAATCATGTAGCAAAGGAGAATTTTTTCTTATGATCCTTATTTATTTGTTGGAGTAGTTGGAAAACTTGCACTGAATGACACAATGCTTTGAAGGAAGATGAAAGACGGTTTCTTAATTTTGAATCCAATGTGGATTTGCAAAAAAACTGAATTATGTTCATGGCACTGCTGTAGACTCATCTTTTATGACATTAAGTTCTTGCAGATGATTTATAAAACCCAAGGTTGTTCTCATAAATACTGATCTGGTCTGAAAACCAGAGTAATCATCAGCGAAGGACAGCAAATTTTCACAAAAGAAACTTTTCTGCACTGATTTACCCATACTTTTAGGATATAAATAAATCCCTTTTGGAGATGTCTGGCCTTCTTCATTGCCTATTGAAAAACCTAGGAGAATAGCATGAATTACATGTCTAAACTTTGGAAAACCTGAAGTTAGCTAAGATTAATCCCATCGTAATTGTCATGTTAAACTTGATGTGATTGTTTTAAAACTCAGTGTCTGAGCTGAGGAAATGTTGAGCAGTTAATGGAAATGAACAGGAATCATTGCAAAATTTTAAATACTCTGTAAAACCAGGTCCCAGGAGTCCCAAAATCAATGGGTATTTTTATCTCCCTGTCTCCATTTCTAGTTTAGCACAGAAGGATAATGACCCCACATCTCAGAGGGATGTTTGAAAAATTTGTAATTGTAATATTTATGAAGCTGCAAATACACTAATGAGTCCCAGAGTATTACCCTGGAGGAAATGAATACCTTCTTCAAAGGAGTTTTCCAACAGAGGGAACAGATAAAGCATGAGGATATACAGTGTAAAAAATACTGATTAACAATTAATTATACAAAAAATTAATGGTGCAGTGGTTTTGTGGAAAAAATGTAAGAGAAAAGGTGTTATTTTTCTTGAGAAAAGGTTTATTTAACTTGATAGGGAAGCTATTTGCTGACGATTCACATATGCTCTAATATCTAGCATGTCTAATAATGCTCAGTAGAACAAATATCTAGTTTCACAGAATATCTCTAAGATTAAAGAGGCACAAGAGTGTGCTTTATTACTTAACTACTAACTGCTTTACCATCTAAAATAAAGTGCAATAAATCAGTGTTCTAAACGTGCTTTGCTCATATCAAAAATGCCCATCCACGAAATTGGTGACACTACAAGACTAGCATGAAGGGGGGAGAACTAAGATCTTATATGTAGCAGGGTAGAAGGTTTCAACATTCAGAATATCACCTAAGGACACCAAATATTTTTTTTTAATTCTTAAAAAAAAAAAAAGCTAATTTTTTCCTGTTTATTTTTTATGTAAACTAGGATGAATGTGCAAATTACATCCGTGTCCTTCACCGGTACAACAGAACGCATCTTCTAGCTTGTGGAACAGGAGCTTTTGATCCACTCTGTACTTTTGTTAGAGCTGGACATCCATCAGAGGTAAGCAATTTCTTTCACAGTAGTGACTCTTTTTTTCTGGATTCTGAAATTAGGATCCATAGTGAAAAATATAGTTAAATAATTAAATTCAAGCACTCAGAGTTCTCATACAAACTGTACAAGAGATGTTTTCCCTGATGAAATGTAATTCTGGTCTAAACTTTAGTTTGTGACTAGAGAACTCACTAATGGTGGAAAGTGTATTTTTTGAGAATTAGGCAAAGTCATTTTCATCTCAGAAATTTATTGCTAGGTAAGCTAGTAATACATAATTTCTTAGCAAAAGTTATAAATATTTTGAGGTTTTTAGTTAAATCTGTTGGTTTGGGTTTTTTAAGGAAAAAATATACCATATAATAAAATCCATGTTCGTTCGATTTGAGATGGCATATCTTAATAGTCATTTGTTAAATTCAACTTTTTTGTATTGATCATGTTCAGCAAGTGTGTGTTAGCTCTTTAATGACACTTGTAGCTGAGTGAAACATTACTGCAGAGCAGATCAAGTTCAGCATACAATCAATATTGCCAATGTATTTCTTATGCAAAAATATAAATTGTCCGAATTTTGTCACAAATCTGAATCCATTCTGTCTCAGTTGTATTAGATCAGGATAAAGAATCAACAAAAGTACAGATCTCGCATTTTAAATTAGCATATAAGACTCCTTAGGCATTCAATTATTTTATTGCTACTTAGAGACAAAAATGCTGACTGGTTAACCATGCTTACATCCTGATTCCTTGCATCCTTACTTCATCGCACTCCCACTGCCCATCTAAAAACTGTATGGAGTTCTCGTCTGGATGCCTATCTATGTAATATGAGATAGGGAACCTGCTTTGGCAGGGGGGTTGGACCCGATGATCTCTTGAGGTCCCTTCCAACCCCTACGATTCTGTGATTCTGTGATTCTGTGATATTTTGAAATTCATTATATTTAAAAGCCTTCTTGAAAGGCTGAATTTCTACAGCTGTTATCAAATATAATTTGTAGACAAGTTATAAATACAATACTAGCTATGGACCTTGAAAGTCCAGACCTAGTGAAAGTTGGACACTCAAAGTTATCCCTTAACATATACTTGGTAATGCTGAAGAAATAATTTATTCAGTTATAAGGCAGAACAACTGGCAAGGGCTCTCACTGCATATTTGAGGCACCCTAAAGTTAGGTGAGGATTTCACTAGGCTGAAAGAGGAACATGGGATGACTTCTTCAGGAATCTGAAAAAGGATTCTTTGTCCCACACTTGGTGAGATGGGATTTAATAGTTGGAGATATCTGTAACCCAGAGGGAAGATTGGCTTTCATTGGCAAATGTCAGGGAGAGATGCTGGACAATGGTCTTTCTCATTCAGCTCATATCAGTGACATCTCCTGGTAAAGCTGAGCAGTTGTCACGCAGCTGATGCTAAAGAACCATTCAGGAGAGTTCTTGATTCCCCTTCCTGCTGGAGTGGGATTTTCAAGGTGATTGCAATTGCATAAATATACATTAGAGGCAGGTTCAATTTTGTACATATTATTCATAAAATAATACAGAATGAACCATAAAGACCAACCCTATTGATGACCACGAAGAAAATGTAAAGCTTCAAAACTGATAAAGTCACAAGTGCTTTCCTTTCCATTTCCAGATATTTCAGAACATCTGCCAAAAACTACATTCGAAGTAGTCAGTTGATATGCATATATATACAAAACACACAAAAGTGTTGTTTAATGTTCTATGTAGCTGAACTTAGATAAATTGGAAAAAAAAATTCTCCTGTATTGTAGAAAATTAATGCTAAATTTTGAACTGTATTTTATCTTTTTCCTCATATACTCAGTATCAGAATTCCTCAGGTAAAGTTTATAAAAAAGTTTATAAATAATGTAACAACCCTCTCACATATTTCAGTTTAAGTTCTCAAAAACAATCTGGTTTTATTGTCTTACATCACTTTAATTATTATACACATTCAACTGGCCATTTTTTACCTAATGAGGTAAAGCAGATACAGTTCTGACTTGTCCCACATTTAAAGTATTGTTTACTGGTCTATTGGTCAGAACAACAGGAAATCAGAGGACAAGGGCTGGAGCTGACTTAAAATAAGCACTTGAATTGAATAAATATTGACTGCAGATGTAAAGTTTTCTAAAGTGCACTCATATAAATCAATAGTGGCATTTACTTTAGTATATTTATTTTAACAAGCTCTTCTGAATAAAGATATGTTCCTTCAACTAACCAGACCAAACTAGAATCGCATCACCAGAAAATATCTCCAATGAATGCCACGTGCCTGCAACTACGATTAACATCAGGAAGATCTCAGAAGTTAAAACTCCAGAACAACACTTACTTTTGAAGTAATTTGAATTGCAGAAATGCTACCTTCTGAAATTGAGAAAGAACTAAATAATCAGCAATTTTAAAATAAGGCAACTTTGCATGTCTTCTTTGCTCCTTTCATGAACTTCCTGTCAAGCTTCCTGGTACAGTTTAAAGGAAGCAAAGTCTGTATATATAGGAATGCTATTTAAGAAAGCATAAGCAACAGGATAATAAAATAGAAACAAAACAAACAAAAAATGATAAGCAAGACTTGTATATAAAAACGTGTGGCCCATGATCCTCCCCTTATGTATCACTGTCCTTCCTTTCATTCTTTTTGTTTATTATTCTCCCTTGTCAAACTGAAGTTCTGAAACTTTACCCACACTGAAGTCATGGGAAAACTGCAATTTTTCTGTTTGTCTGGACCAACAGGAAATATATTTGCTGCACTAATAAGTAGCTATATTAGTTTCTGTTATCTGAAAAACTGACCAACAAGATTAAAAAAGACAGGTGACATGTATACAGCAGGTTAAAAATAACACGTGGTATGTAATTGATTGGGCAAATTGTAATCTTGTTTTCTTTGACTGATAAAGATATCATGTAACTACAGGAAGGAAAGGGACAAGGTCCTTCCTCAGAAAACTGTGGTGCAGTCTCTGCTGATCTGTTTGGCCAGTATATACTGTTCCAATGACTTCAAATCACTGTCCTCCCATTTCTGCCACCTCAGCTTTGTTGCCCCTTTCTCACTGTCTGACTATCAAGGAAATTAGAGTAACAAATGAAACAGTCTTAAAAATATATTGATACTGTTCCATGTCTAAATAGGACCCAAACACCTATACTAGGAAACTAGTAAAATTCAGATTTTCAATTTGAAGGGTAAATGCTGTTTTATATTATGCAGTTATATGCAGTTCATAATATATACTGCTGGCTGAAAAGATATTTTTACTAAATATATTGAAATTCAATGTATAAGTAAAATCTAACTTTAGTCTGAAAAATAAGTTACTTCTAAACACAATCTCTTGAAGTATCACAATGTGTATTTCAGGCTTATATACATTTGAACAATGACATTTTGCAGACGTCTTGAGGCATTAAGGGTGGGAGATAAAAAGGTCATCCTTACAGCAGCCTTTTAGGTATCTAGATAGCTAATGCAGCATGTGAAGCTAGATTCACTCTTCCATATGGAACTATGAATCATCAATATCAATACAGAGGAAAGACTACTTGCTCTGCGGTCAGGGACCTCAATCACAACTTTCAGTAGTGCTTCCTGAGCTAATGGCTAAGGGAAAATGTGACCCTCTCAGTAAAACCTGCAGGGTTCTTAAATTAAAAACTGTATTTAATACAGGTTAGGGATACAGACATTCTAGAACAGGATAGAACAGCAGGACTACATTTTCTACAACTTTATCTCTTGCAATTTACTGAGCAGGCCAAAGAGAAACAATCTGTCAGAACAAAACATCCTTTTGAGGGTTTTACTCTTGGTCCTCACTAGTCTCATGTTTCAAGAAAAATTATTTCATTGTTGGCATGCAACAGAAGTTTACATCAAATCATATGTTTCTTAGCAGCCATTTGGTAAGAAAATTAAGCATTAGCATTTTTCATTAGCAGTGAGAATATGCCAAAGCCACGATCATAATCATACTGCATGTCATCCTGACCTAATATTTAACATGGTCTTATAAAGTGCAATCCAGCTTATGAAAAGAAGCATTCTGCTTCCTGTATAATGTCTTACATTCTTATACAACTACAAATTTGTATTTTCTTATCAAAAAGATGTTTGAGCTGTATCTTGCAGAACACTGACCTCTTGTCAGCAAATAGTGAAGCCAAAAGGGGATTTTTACCTCAAAAATAGGCAGAATTTGCCTCATTAGCAGAGAGGATGAGTACTGGAAGAAGTGCTTTCTGTCTTAGATTGTTTCTCTGCATCTAGCTGCTAGTAAAACACACTCCACTACTGTTCTATATGGCTCAAAATACCCTAGGTGAATTACGATGAACCTTAGATAAATTGGGTGAGCTATCTGCAATAGCAGATTCATTAGGTATTCAGCAGAGAAACTGGTTTTAGGGGTACTCCAGAGACCTTCCAGTGATGCAAATTAACATACAAAGCACTTTTTAAAAGTTCAGATGGAAGTTTTACCAAATATGGCTAAAGAAATGACTCTGCCTCCACAGGACATGCAAAATTAGTGGGTATTCGATAAGAAAACCATGTGCTGAAATTATATGTTAAGTAATAAAAGTGTATTATAAAATAAGAAGATAAGTTTTTGAAAACTGTATGGTGGCAAGATAGAGCTGATTCCAGGATGGGAAAGCCTGTTGAAGTATCCTACAACAATGACAGATGTAGAAAAGAACAGTTAATGAAGAATTTTTCTTCCAGAATGCACTGTAAATTTTTAATATCTACACTGAGCTGGCGGGCAGAGTACCACTTTCAATGTCTCATCTAACTCAGTAAGCTGCCAGGAGCTGTATTTCTCCACCTTAGAAGTCTGATGGACTGAGTTGCCCTTTCAACAAAATGCACTGGTGGTTTCTGGGAGTCTCCTCTAGATGTTTCTAATCTGGTGTATTCTGTATTATGCTATATCCTCATGATTTAACAAGATGAGATTCTGCTTATCAGGGAAGAACAGTTATGAATTAAAAAATCTTTAACATCTGTTAAAGAGGCATTGCCTTTAGTGAAGCGATGGGTGTATTTGTTGGCTTGGAGGATAGTTCAGTCAAGTTGGAATCTCTTCTTTCTAATCTATATTGCCCTTAATATGGGTGTGGGGAGAGGCGCTTATTCTTCACATGTTCTGTGATTCAAAGCAAAAATAGGGTAAAGATCAACTGTGCAATAAGCTTTTCATTTGCTTCTCTATGCCAAACAAATGTAGGCAACATAAGCTCCTCAGGTCTTGCTTTAAGAAATGAAGGGAATTGACATGGAAGTTAAGAGAGAATGGTCCCATCATAACTCAGTTTAATTTTTAAATTGCATACTTCTGCTCTTGACCAGCATTTGGTAATGTCATCATTCTTTCAGTTTTGTTAAAAAGCAACGTTATTCATATTTATATCTATTATTCTAGGATACTGTTTCCAATGTACTGCTATAATCAAAGCAAACAGTGATCCGCCCAGTTACTCCTCCTCCATGGGTTTTTTTTTCCTATTACCTCATCTCCACACTCTGTTTGCAGAGGATTGAGGAGGAAAAACATCTGGTTTCATTGATGAACAGAAATGGGTGTTGGTCAGTCCTTCATTAGACAGAATGTGTGACAAATTCTTGCCCTGGAAATATTTGCTCAGAGACATGGTGTCCCTTTGCATGGGAAAAAAATCCACCACTTAAACTGCCATTTTAGCCGCTTTTTCTAATCACTCTATTTATGGATTGAATCTGCAATCCTAAATAGTACAAAATTGCTTATTTATTGTAGTCCTCTGCATCCATAGTTCATGTGGAATGTGTCATTAAACATGATGATGTTTAAATCAATATCAAGTTTTCATATACACGAAGTGCTGCCCAGTAAGCAACCCTATGTCATTGAATCTTTTACCAGAGTGGTGCATTGCATCATCTAGTCTGAGTGACCACATCACAGGCTTTCAAATTGCACCAAAACATTCAAAACTTCCAAATTTCAGTTAGGTTGAAGCATTCTAGATTTTCAAAGTTAAATATTTATTCATGTCAAGAGAGATTAAATTGATACCTAAACACATAATGGACAGGAAATTAAGAGCATACAACAAAGCTGCTGAGCTGCAAAAGGGAAAAAGCTAAAGATGTTAACCTGAAGAAGTATTTCTTACTGAACCCATGGCTTACCTATGTACTCCTAAGGAAATGAGAAAGTACTAGCTGAAGAACGCATGAGAAAGATTTTCTGCAATAGCTCAAAAAACAACCCAACATCTGCAACTTTCAGAACGAGTGCACATGGTTGTCTGAAAAACTAAATTTCATGAGTTTTGGCTATAGTTACCTTAAAGAACAGCTGGGTATGTGAAGTTCATTAAGGATAATGAAGAAAGGGCAATGCTGTTCATCTCATGCTTTGCTAGGAAAGGGATAACAGGTATTGAATAAACAGAAACAAAGGCCAGAAGGGACCAACATAACATTTTTTGTGGTCAGGCGTGCCCTGGATGGATTTTTCTCCCAGGTATTGAATTAAAATGTTTTCAGGAAACCACATATTGCCATTTCAAAGAATCCAGATAATGGTAACACTACTATTTCTCTGGTAAGCTGTCCTAATATTTAATTACTTTCAATGTCAGGAAATGGCCACTTACTCAAAGTTAAATTTATCTTACTTCAACTTCCTGTCATTTAACCTTGATCTATCTCTGATAGCAAAGTTGAAAAGTCTCCCACTATCTTTTCCACATCTTTTCCATATGTAAGTACCTATGCACAAAGTCTAAGTCACCTCTTCACTTTTTTGATAAGCTGAATAAATATAGCCCCTTAAACCTCCTATCAGAAAGATCCCTCAGTCATATTTGTGTCCTTCCTGTGAACTCTGTACTGTATTTTCACATGCTCTGGAAGTGTGGACACTAGAACCAGACATGCTGTTTGATGGTGTGTTTACAGGCAAGGTTACTCCCCTACCTCTGTTTGAGATTCCTCTTTTCATAGACTCAAGTGCTGAGCTCTTGGCACAACATGACAATAAGAAATCTCTTTTTAGCATTTTGCACTAAACCAAAAGTTCTTCTCTGGATCAAAATGTTATCCCAGTTTACATACTTAGTTGAGGCAGTCTCATAAAACTAGGTCAGTGAAGAGATTTCTAGAGGTGCCTGTCACTGTCAGCTGTAAGAAGGCATTTAGGATGTCCAAGATCGCAAATGAGGGACCCCAGCTGAATACATGAAAGTAGTCTCAACACGAATCTGAACATCCACCTTCTAAGGGCATGTATTTCAGATATGAACCATGTTCCCTATTCCAAGATATACCACTCTGGATGTGGTTGTCTTAAAATCTAATTTGTTGCTTCTGACCTTTGGCACTGTGTTCAGAGCATTCCATAACCTGAATGCATCCAGAGCTCTCATTAACCTTTTTGCTTCATTATTAATGTCTCCACAGTCTTTTTGTAAACTTTACTAGGGAAGAAATCATATGATGGTTCAAATTACTGCTAATTTTTTTAAAAGTCATCTTTCTATCAAAAACAATATTAGCGAAACCTTTAGTATAGGAGGATTCATTACATACCTAATCTCAATTATACTTTGATATGTGTTAGCAATTTATATTTGATAATGCTACAATGCACATTATCTCATGAAATGTCTAGGAACCAAGTGATATGTTCTGAAGAAAGCCAAACATTCTGTATCAGCACAGTTGTTCTTATCAGTCATTCTTACACATTGTAACCAACAACAGGTTTGTTTGACAGTACTGCATCCATAAAATGAGGTGAATGACATTCATTGCTGCTTTTGAGTGCTGCCTAAATATGGCCATGCATGCCGTTTAAGTTCAATTTGTAAGATTGGTAGAGAATGTGAGTTGATCAGCCATATGAAATTAATTTTCCATCGCATTAGAACTGCCCTTTGCAAGATTAAAGACAGATGGTCAGGAGAGAATGAATCAATACGGAGGAATAATACTATTATCCCCAAAAGAAAGAAACACTCCACCTGTGTGGTGATGTGATGGGGGTAGGTAAAATATTCCAGCTCTCATTGTACTGATTTTTAGATTCTGCCACCTTTACTTATGAGACAAAGCATTTTTCTAAGGGAGGGCACCTTGTGAAGACTATGGCATTGTTTGAGGAGTGGAGGTACTGCTTATTAAGGTGTTAGTCAACATAATTAAAATCAGCAAAAAGTGAATGACAGGCTTTAGTTAATATTTTCACAGGTTTATAAAATAGACCCTTAATTTTGTATAATTCTAGAATTTATGGCTGATAATTATTGTTATTTGACTGAGACCTATTCAGGAAAACTATTCCAGATTAAGAAGCAAACTAAAAAGGATTATTACTTGCATTTTATACATGTTATCGAGGACAGCAGATCCTCTCCACTGCCCTTTCTTCCAGAACAGCCTGCTTTGGCATACCCTGCTGAAGCTCTGCAAAAGGACAGTTGGCTATCTAAATCTCCACACTACAGCGACAGACAGAACTTCCCCAGAGTATCTGCTTTCCTTCTGAAATCCACTCTCAGTTGAAGGTAGCTGTTGTTCTCTCCATGCCCAATGCATCTGTTGCTCTATCCATCACCAAAGTTTGACTATAAGCTCAAACCATAGAGCTGTATCCTTTTTCTTTTTTTTTTTCCACGACCTTTGTCCCCAGCTGTTATGATAGCAATCATTACAATTTATTTGGTATTTGCTCTGATGTGACCCTCACCGTCTCAAGTTTAGCCTGTCAAAATCAAGGAAAAGTCTTCGCTACTGAGTCTCTGTAAAGAAATCCTCACAGAAATCCCTTCACTTTCATATAGAAATTTTGTACTATTTTTAGTTCCTCATTCAGCTGGTCATAAGATTATAGCTATATTTTTTTTAAAAAATTCTACAGATCCTTTATGATGTCCCCAGAACCTTCAGATATACTATCACATTAGTGCAATCATAATTTGTTTTTTAAATGATCCAATTCTATGCCATAGATTTATGATTTATGTCCAGTCCAAGGTCACAAAAAGATGTGTCTCCTAAAATTCTGACCAATTAAAACACTTCTGCTTAAACATTCTGATCTTCTAAGGGTAAATGCCTGTGATTTTTATATGCAGGGTAGATTTGTGGGAGTGCGTGAGTGTTTTTGTGTGTGTGTTTTTGATTTTTTGGTGGGGTTTTTGTTTTTCCTATTGCCAAGGTATTTTACACATATTAAATCAGGGAAATATATTATTTCTGTCACTTTAGGCCAGATATTTTGACACAAGTGACAAATGGCTAATCCTTCAGTAAACTCCAGCAGCAGTCTGACCTAAATCCAGATTTTAAACATGTTTTCAGATTGGAGCCCAACCTGGCTTAATCATTTAACTGTGGAATAAAATTAATAGACCTGAAAAATACATCTGAATTTTTAGGGAGGATTTAATGTCTGTAATATTTTATGCATTCTCAACATATAGGACAATTGATCTTTTCAGTATCTCACTGGATAGTAATGAGGATTGAAAACAGATCCTCAGAAGAAAAACTACCTCCCAAATAATCTTAAATATGTCAAATAGAGGAGACCTGACCATTTCTGCCAATTCTTTGAGGACTGTATTCCTAATATTGTATCCCCCATTTGACAGGAAAAAAAAAAGTTGAATGAACAGGGAAAATGTAATTTTCAGAGTTAGTAGTCCTCCGACAACAAGCTGAGCAATTTTTTGCCAATGCTTAGATCCTTTGAAAGTTAGTGTTTGGAGTTTTTAAATAAGGCATTATATCATGGAATGAGAAGTTCTTTCTCTGTTGGAGCATTCTTGTGTTACTCTCCCATGTAGCTAAATGCCTGTGTTTTGTTGACTTAAATAGGAGAGTAGGTCACAATACAAATTTATTAGTACTAGTGTAAGTAAATACTTACTAGTGTAAAAATACTTAGCAGCATTACACTAATAAATAGTTTAATAATACTTTACATAAACTCCATGATAATCATTCATTTTCTATTGCTCTTAGAGTTTTAGATGTGTATGCAACTAACTAATATTTGGGACTATAACTATCAGATACTGTTACTACACATTTTTTTAAATACCGAAATTTAGTCTATGAAATAAAAAAAGGCCATATAGTGTGAAACATCTTTTCAGGCCTGAGCCAGTATGTTATTTTCCATTATACAAAGACAAAATATTTTACTGTATATCTCTTTTACCATGTGACTTCTTGATGAGGCTGGTGTACAGATTAAGACAGGTCATGAAGTTAAGAGTTCATTTTGGAGACTTATATTTGAATAATATTTTCTTCTGATTTACAGACATGGTCTGTGGTTTTTCAGTTTGGGTTTTTTTTTAGTGGGAAAGTCAAGGTTCATCCTTCCTAAAAGAAGCCTCTGCATAGCGTATTTATTCAATTTTTTAATGTAAATTGAAAATGTAAGTATAATTAAGATACAAGAACTATATAAGAATAAAAGTGAAAAAGTGTTTTGGCAATATACAGAACAAAAGATTTTTTTCAAAACTGTTTAATGTGAATTTGTACTAAAGACATTGTAGTGCAAAAGAGTATGGAAATCAAGAGGAGGTTTATTCTGTGAATCGCAATTCAATTTCTTTTGTGTTCAGAAAGTTTATCTGGATTCATTTTGTATTCAATTTCTCATGGGAAAAAAAATTCAGTCACACCACTGAAATGATCTACAAATCTTATTTTTTATTAATTTTTAAATGAATTATTTGGTTCCTCATGTTAGGCTGTGTGAATGTACATGAGTACAACTAAATGTGTGAAATACCAGTCTTTAAAGGAGCAATGTTAAGATTAAATCAGATAAAATTTACATGAATAAATGGAACATCTGTAGGGGCAGTGAATATTTATTTATTTTAAAATAGCACACCTGTTATGTTAAATATTTTGAACTGCCTTGGAGATAAATTACACTAATTTCCATGGCACTGAAGACTGTCAGTAAAGCTGCAGTGGTGGCCCAGTGTGTACCTAACATGGTGAAGTTTTTAAATAATGTTTTCCAATATTTTATGCTACTATGTTGTTAGTTCTAGGGAAAAAATAGAGTATATGGGACCAGTGAACCCAAGAACAGTATCTCTTGTTTGGAACAAGATCCTCAGTGTCATTCTTGCAAAGAACAAGGTCAAATGGATCTCAGTGGAAGTGCTCTGTGAGAGAGGATGTAACCCTGCAAGTGAACATTAATCTCACAGCTTTCATACAGAGGTTCAAGGAAATCTTGTGAACATGCTGTCTTCAGGGTAGGGATGTGAAAATCCCCTTAGCAGTGTTCTGCCTCCCTCCCTCCCTCCCTCCCTCCCGCATTTTCAGTGTTTGCAGGTCTTCCTCTTGCTCTGGGATTCAGTCTCCAACTCTGAGGACCCTTGTTGAGAGGCCACTTTACCAGATCACTCACTCAGCCAGACATTCCACTAGGATGTCCTTTCCCCCTGCAGTCATGGTGTCCCAGTGTGTCACATCCCTTCCCAACAGTGTTTTTCCTCAAACAGGGCACTATAAGGTTAATCCTTTATGTTAACACTCCCTTTTTTATGCTTTGAGAATTACTTGAATAGAAAAAAGAGTGCATCATATGATACTAGCACACATGGCTTTAGTAAGATTTTAAAAGAATGTTTCTCATAGTTTTGCACAAAAAATGAATTTCTATTTTTTTACTTTCCCATTCAATGCATGTGAACCTTATTCACAGTTCTCTTTTAAAACATCTCAAATGTATGACCGCTGGTAAATGAAATGCAGTTCTTGCATGTAATGTCGCTTTTTACTCTGAAGTTCAACAACTAGGAGATCATTAATGCTAAGAATGAATTTTGACCAGAGAGTTACAGCAATATTGAGTAGTATAGACTGTGTTAAAACCTGTATTTGCAAAAACCTTCAGTCTGTCACTACAATAAATATAATTTACTGTCCTGCAATATAAGTAGCATGGACTTCTTAAAATAAATAAATAGAATACAAAACCCAAACAACAAAAATAAGCCCACAAAAAAACAAAAGAAAAAAACCAAACAAAAACCAAAATGCAACAAAAAACCCAAAAAAGTTCAAATATAAAAAGGTACAGGTGTCCTGGAAAGCAAATACCTTGGCTATGCTGTTGGAGTGTATGCACATAGTTAAGTATATATGTAAAGGTTCTAAAATGGTTTAAATTTTCTTTAAAAAATGCTAGTATGGTGGTTTACTTTTTTGTTATCTGAAAAAATATTAAAAATTGAAACTGAAAATAACTACCCTTAGATAAAAACAAATTCTTTTTTCTCATTACAGTAATGTCTTAGGAAAACCCAACCAAAGTGTCTATATTTTTAATTCCCTGATTTAATTAAAAGATACAGCGAAAAGATACAGTTGAGAATAGGCTTAGGTACTTTGTTGAATAGGAATGGAAGCAAACATGTGTTTTAAATAAATCACATACATACATAAAACCTGAGCAAAGCAGCACTTGGCATTGGAGAAAGCCATTTTCTGCAACAAAAGTTAAATGTAGTATTTGTTTTAATGGGTCTGATTGACCTTTTCTTTCATTACTATTTATAAACTGCATTATTCTTCATTGTCTAAAATTATCAATTCATATAAAGTTCATGGCAAAACGCTTGATGCCCTTGGAAATTTCCTCTATTTCTTTTTAAAATACACTATTATTTTAATGAGTTGAAAGTGTATTACATATCTTGAGTCATAGGTATCATTAATCATACCCAAAGCTCCATTTTTTTCCCAAACCGCATGCAGAAATTTGTAATTCCACTCCCACCCCTCCATGTATGTTTTTATATGACTTTGTATGACTTTGACCCAAACCCCTGAAAAGTGCCTGTAAAATAAATTGTAATGTTAAATTGCTGTATTAGGTAATCTGTGAGGAAGCTGACAGTTTTCTTCTGACATTTCTCAAGGGATTCCAATGTCACAAACAGCAAGGAGGGTTAGAATTATGGTATTAGCCTTCGAAGCTGATTATTAATGTGTAACGCTTATTTGATTTAAATTGCCATCCCATGGAAGCTGACACATCTAACACCTGATCATCTGTTACTTGCCCCAGTGATGGGAATAACTTATTGCAGCCATGGAATATTTGGTATGCTGTCCTAAAAGGTGAAGGTGGAAAATCTCTCTTGGCGGAGTCATTGCTTGCATTTCCAGTAACTTTTCATTCAGTTCCGTGCATCTGCAAGCATTTATGAGATACACATCCTGCTTTATATCATAACTGATGAGATCCACTTAAAAAACTTCAAGTTGCACTGAAATCCAAATTTTTGTCTACATTCAGAATTAGCATTAGATTACATATTTAATCTACAATCCTTATTCACAAATGCCAGCTGTTAAAATGCAGATAATGAAAGGATACCATGCATACTGCTTAACCTTTTCATTCCATGGTCATATAGCTAGCTCTTTTAAATACATTCATGTCATGAATATTAAAAGGGATGGGTTTATTTCCCATTGATTTCCTTCTGATTCTCAGGGGAACTGTTAACTATATTGGTATAGCTTTTTCATTGTGAAACTATAATTTGGTGTACAGTGACACAAATTCATTTCCACATCATCTGGAACACTCACAAAATTGTCGAGTCTCCCTGGTCTGAGTGTCAGAGGCATTTTTTGAAGGGAAGAGCTGAATATGAAGTGTACTTTATGATGCTCTGGTGGGGTCATGTCTTGTGCAAAAGCACAAAAAATTTCAGTTTATATTCCCTATGTAGGTTTAAATACAAGCCATGCACTATAAACCACGAAGTATGGATAATGCAACTTCTTCGAGTATTGTTGCAAAATATTTTTGTTCTCACACCTGATCATTTAATTTGAGTATATTTTTTAGAATGAGAGAATCATAGAGTGGTTTGAGTTGGAAGCAACTTGAAAGATCACCTAGTTCCAACCCCCTGACATGTTCAAGGACTCACTCCACTAGACCAGGTTGCCCAAAGCCCCATCTAACCTGTCTTTTCAGTAACCAGTTTTACTTTCATTACTTTTTCCCTTCATAGACAAGTCATTTTTATTTTGCGATGGGAAACGTGAAAGCACTAAGACTAGAAAAATCTGTTAAATTTTAACTTAGTTTCTCTCTCCACTTGCTTCTATATCTTTCTCTTCAAAAATTGGCACTTTTTTGATTTCTTTATTGAACTGTTTCACTGAGAAATACTTTACTTTAGATCCCAGAAGTGAACCTTTTTCATTAATAACTTTATTTTTCATACCTTATTAGAGAATAAATAACATCAGACAGTCAGATTAAGTATTTCCTTCACATCATATTTCATTACAGTTATGACTCCCTAGATCTTCTGCATGGTTTCAGAAGGTTTTTCTCCCTTCCTGAGTTACTTTTTTTCCCCTACATTTGACCCAAAATGCTATGGTATTTAGTTTTGAAAAGTACCTGGTCTGTGATGTTTGGAAAGTAAGAAATGGGGCAGAGATTTACACACAGAGAGAAATATTTCTTCATTGTTTGACATTTACCCAACAGCAGTGGGGGAATAGTTATTACTGATGTACAATTGAAGCTGATACAGCAGAAAATAATACTGCTGCAACACCAGTCTCTGCCCAGGATGAATATTTTCTGCTGTATCAGCTTTAACATCAGACACTAACATGCCAGGGTTAGGCCAACATCGAGTCTGAATGCCTCATTCGTTTGTAAGTTTTAGGAACATTACTTCAATTCTGTATGTTTTTTTCTTGCTATTTTTATTTTGGAGTGGCTTCTTCACTTCAAGTAGACATAAAACAGATGTCTTATTTTTCCAGAACTGCGTTCTGAGTTATATCTCATCTTTACAGAAACTTTCTTAGGAATGGGAATCTTAGTTTTTCATCAGCAGTTGCAGCAAAATGGCACGTATTGAAGATAGGTACAACAGTTTGGCTGATCTGGGGATTAAGGAGTGAATAATGCTTTGAAGGGGAGGTGCTTGTGACAAATTCAAGATTAACTGTTTTAAATGAAAGACAGAGAAATAGTCAATTTTTCATCAGTGAGTGAGAACTAGCACATCTACAACTTCCCCATTTATAATTCTTTCTTTCTGTCCTTTTAAAAAATATTGGCATTTTTATTACTATCATTATCTTACCAGTCTTCCCTATGGTGTAATGGTTAGTAAGTATATCTTCTGTATCTTTTCTCCTTGTGGATTTGTTTTTGGTTTTTTTACTGCATTCAGGAGAGCTTAACTGTCATGAGTGGAGCTACTTGGAGACAATGTTAGTTTTGCTTTGGCAGCAATTGGTCTTGGTTGGGATGAGAGAGATTTGTAGATTATAGGGTGGGATGGGTGGATGTTGGTGAGTGATTTGAAGAAGAGTGGAGGACAAAGCATTGCAGACAGCAGACATAATCAGGCTTTCTAGGGACCAGGACCCATATGCTACAATGTGTCAAAATTAAATGAATTATAACCAACAACAGGAACCTGCTATAATGACATAAGGGCTAAAAGGACTTCATGCACTTAAATAAGGATTATCAGGACACTCTTTTGTCCACTCTAGATATAACAAGCTTTTTTTTCTGTGCAAATATCTGAAAATTCGGTTAAATAAAACGTTCATTTTGTGGCTAAAAAGCCTCCTGATCCTTTTTAACAATGTTTGCTGTGAGACATCCAGGCAGATCCTCCTCAACATTCTGGGGGATTTTAGGTGCTGTCACGTGTAATTTTATGCCTCACAAAACAATTGCCTTAGTATATTAGCAAGGTGAACCGCAGATTAGTTTACCAAACAGGTAAATTACATTTATCTAACATGTTGACGTAATCTTCATTTCAGTAGAGTTTTGAGTGAAACTGTTACACAGAATAAATGGAACTGCTAGAGTATGGAAAGGATTATTAGCCACACACTTGATGGCTGAGTGGCGTTTCTTTTGTTAAGCTTTTATGGTTTTCTCTATATTGGCCATTTTATTCTCCCCCATCCCTATGTTTTGAGGTATGTTTTTTTGGTAATATGTGAATTTTAAAAAATATTGTGCTCTCACTTGTTATTTTAATCAAATATTAATGGGCTTTTTTGAGAAAGCTGGGACAAACATGGAACTGCAAATAAAAATTTAAAATGTAAATTCTTTCTCAGTTTTTAAAACCTTATGCAGACAAATTAAGCTGAGTTACCAATATTTTTTTTTTAATGATATTCTGTTAAATGGGCTGCAGAAAGCACATCTGCTGTTAAAACCATAATTGGGGGATTCATTCCTAATGTACTTTTATGAAGAAGATGTATAAACATCTCAAAGCTACCAAGAGCAGATAACACAGCATGATATATTTAACAACTACTGGAAAAAAATGTTTAAGCACATTCCATGGCTAGATATCTATTTAATGTTTAGATAATTTGGAAAAAAGATAGAGGAATCTTCACTCCTTACTCCCACAGAAATAAATGCAATTTTTGCGCATATTTTACCGATTCTTTCAAGGCAGAGCACACAGAAAAGTGATTTGTAGAAACCCAGAGAATTTTTACCAATACATCAGTCAGCAACCATAATTGTGTTTTCTCCCTAATGAAGTCAATCCATTACAAAGGTATAATAAAATTAAAGCTTGTCTCTAAGGTCTTTCTTACTCAGCCTGTAGGGTTTATGCTGCTTTCTGTGATTTTTCTTTTTTTTTTTTTTTAAAGGATCATCTGTTTCAACTGGAATCGCACAAATTTGAGAGAGGACGAGGCAGGTGCCCTTTTGACCCCAGTTCTTCCTTCACCTCCATCTTAATTGGTAATGATCTTTTATGTCACAAACTTCACGGTCCTGTCAATGTGTCATTCTGAGTCTCTTCAGCACAACAAAGTGTTGTCAGTCTTCTATTGCAACCTTCCACACGTCAGACTTAATCCTCATGGTGCTGCCCACATTAATATTACATCTCAGGCAGCATTAACTCCACCAAGGGTGTCTGACTCAAGTAAGTAGATGTTATATGACACATGCCATCCTAAAGAGGTAGTGGATGGTTTTGTAATTTTGGAAGCAATAACTTCTTGCTTTCTTTAAAGCAAAGCAATATGTCTAGCTTAGTCTTTTACATCATAGACACAAATACGCAACATTCACTGTTTTTCACCTACTGTGATGCAATCTGAGCAACAAACATCTTGTAAAAATGTGAATTTAAATGTTTTTCTTTTAAGAATTTATTGTTTAAATAAATTACAGGTTTTGAGATCAAAATTTTTTTTCAATACTGACTTCTAACAAAAGAATCCAAAACTGGTTTTTCTCTGTTGAGAGTTGATCTTATACTCAACAACTAGAAAAATACAATTCAGTCTAAGCCCTGAAATGCCAGAAAGCTGTGCTGAGATAGTGCTCCTCTGTGTCTTGCTGGTAAGTACATCACTATGTGGCTGGGACCTTTGAAGTCATAGTAGAGAGAACCATATGGCTTTTACTCCATAATGTTTTCCTGAAAAAATTTTGTGAGATCAGGGAAAAACAGACTTGGAAATATTACGGTATATTGACTAAAAATAGACTGAAACAACAGGTAAAGGGGGAAAGCTAGATGAACTTGGGAGTAACACAGTGATTTCTGGTTTTAGAAAGCATAAACAAGATGAAAGCAGCATTTGAAAGGGATCGCCATTTAAAGAATGAGCTAGAAAAAAAGAGGCTAAAGATCAAAAGCATTTTCAACTTTTTAGTGATTAAAAAGTTAGAGGACCTTAGGGCCCTTTTATATTTATCTTTGAGTTCATGTCTTAAAATCAGATAGCTCACATCTCTGATTGTTAACTACAATCTGAGATCACCCACGGTGGTGAGGATGTATTGGTGGTAAGTGGCACATGCATTTTTACATACTGGATTTATTTGGTACTTTACATTAACAAAACACTTACAAGAAGAATCTTAATCAGTAGTGCCAAATCTTTCAAATTACAGGAATCTTTGAAAATATCATTCATTTCCATTAAAAGAAAAAAAAAACTCAAGTTCTTAAGAGTTAATGAGTCAAGAAATCATGAATGAATCAGAAAAAACCTGCTGTATTTTGACTGAACTTCCAAAATCCATGGAGCAAAAATGTTTATCCTTTTCATCCACCCCTATTTCTAAATTGTTTCTACAGTTTTTAACAGATTCCAGTTTTAGTTCAGCCTAGGAACAAATAAAAACATCACATGGAATTTACTGTAGACCTGAAAGCTCATGGTCTAATCTTGAAGTCCTTCTCAACCTTTCTTCAGACAAAACTAAGTAAATACGTTAGCCTGATCATGTTCTTACTGTGAGATCAATGTGAACTTTATTTCCTTAAATGGAAGTCAGATTGTCCCACTGAATGCCTAAAGACTAATGGCTAGTCCCTGTGTTTCTGGTCTATTCAACAGTTTGCCTGGATTATGGGAGGTCTAATGGATGCTCACAGCTTTATCTGAAAGAGAAATCTATTAAATATCAGTCAGAGTTTTAGTGACATCCACTTACAAAGACTTACAAGAACAATCTAGCAATTACCAAGCTAGCAATTCTGGCAAGATTAACAGAAAAAAGTTCTTCAAACACTGTATTGATTTATTTGCACTTTTATATTTTTTATCTTATCACAATTACACACTTTCAACACTTAGGAAAAATACCCTAAAAAAGTTTTTATTTCCATGTATTCTATTATATTCTACTAATCAGAGACACACAGGTTACAGAATAAACAGAGTTAATGCTGTTCCTTAGACTCCAGGTTGTATATCCTTTATCTCTGTAGGTTTCCATTTGAAAAGAGAAGAAGATATAAACACAGTGAATAATAAAGAATCTTTTAATTGGCATTTGAAAATTATATTTAAGTCCCTAATGCCAAGAGCACTCTGAATAAAAAGAGATGCTCCTTCATTCATCTGAGCATTGATTCCAGCTTATGATAACCCCATGACAGATGACGACAACTACACCATACATCTTCCATGACTGTTTTTTCAGTCTACTCCAATATTTGGAGGTTCCCTTTTTCTTCAAATAATCCAGTTTCCTCAGACATTAAATCCACTGCTGGTATGGAGTGCCCTCGATGTTGCTTTGGAGCTTGGAGCTCTCTCATATAGTTTCACGCAATATGCATGTTCTTGAAAAGAACTGTTTAGAGGAGCATGTAGTGTTAGGACAAGGGATGTTGGGTTTAAACTGTTTGGTTATATTTTAGGGTGAAATTTCTTACTGTGAGGGTGGTGAGACATTAGTACAGGTTTCCCAAAGAAGCTGTGGATGACCCCTCCCTGTCAGGGTTCGAGGCCAGGTTTAATGGGGCTTTGGACAACCTGGGCTAGTGGAGGATGTCCCTGTCCATGGCAGGGGTTTGGGACTAGATGGGCTTTAAGGTCTCTTCCAGCCCAAACCACTCTATGATTATATGATTAACAGAGCAACCTATACCAATGTGGCTATTTACTAACATTGAGAATTAGACTAACAAATAAAATTTACGCATTTCTGAAAAATTTTAAAACCTTTTAAAATCTTGATCTTGGAAGATCATTTGCAGCATCACTAATTAGAACCAGAGCTAGCTAGATGAATTTAGGAAGAAAGACAGTCTCTTGTTCTGTATCTCTTCCTGCATTTCAACACATCAGTTAAAATACCCACTTCAAGAAAACAATAGTTCATGACTTGGCTTTAAAACTAAATATCCATGCTGTCATAAGTTTTATTACAGGTTATCCGCCTAAATGGAAAAGTAGCTTGTGATTAATTCCTCAATTTACAAACAATTAACTTTTAGGAATGTATTGTCAGCATCAAGAAATGGAATAGATGTTGGATGGCAAGCAGGTTAATAAAATGTATGTGTTTAGGTAAAATGCTTCTGCTTTGTTTGGGGTTTTCTTTATTTCCATTTATAATGAATTCTCACATCTGCTTTCAATAGCCAAAACTATTTCTGGTATCAGATCATGCACACCAATTAACTTAGACCACACTAGCTCTTGAAAGCTGAGAAATTATTTAATGTCTTTGTTTTGTTACCTGCAATACATCATGAAGTGGTGCAAAACATCTGAATATGTTTTTCTCTCCAAGGAATTAATTCTGATAATGTTTTCTGGTTTTACAACTTCAAAAGAGTTTAATGTACTTGTGCCTTTTCTTTGACTCTAGACAATGAAATAAAATACGTATTGTCTCAAAATAGAAGACAGAATACTTGAGTGACTGACAGAAAATATAAATATACAAAGCTTACAAGTTAAACAATACCTAATATCTTTTGGTGTTTTTTTATTCCTACTGTGAAAAGCACCATTTGCTAAAAATATGTATTGGCATTCTGATTTTAGTTGTCATGTGAGTAATAACTGGCTGACAGCCAAAGAAATGCTCAAAAGGTACTGCTTATGTTCTAATCCTTTATTCATAACAAAGATGGTCCACTTTAAAGAAGGAGCTATAATGAGAATTTTACACAAAAAAATATACTGTGAAAAATAGCTTGTATCTGCATTACCTTCCAATCTGAAGCAGGTACACAAAACATGCCAATAGCAAATGAAGGAAACCGACTTCTAAGGTGGAAGCAGCCAATCTATAGAAATCCTTGATATATATAGCAATATTTTAAAATTAAATCACATGCTTCAATCTGTTTTGCTTTAAATGTTGTCATCTAAGTAATTCTTGTGTTTTGAACAAAAACTATTTGTTAATAATTTGTGAATATTTTACCCTGAGAAAAGGGGAAAAAAAAGACTTTTTAAAGTCGTCCCAAAGGAACTTTGTTGTACTTCTTTGCTTTAAAATAATGATAGCTTAAAAGTATGCATATATCACTTGAGCTAAAACTGTTTTGAAGTCATAAAATATTTCTTCTTTTTTTTTTTTTTGGCAGAACTAAGCTATGTTAAAACTTAAATTCTAGGAGTTGCTTTTTCAAATACATGACAATTGTAGCTTAAACTGGAGGAGTAGTGAAGGTCTGTGAAATTGCTCAATTTGCAGTTGATTTTTGATGGAAGATTCTAGTTTATGAGTGTGATGTGCAGCAGGTTGCAGCACTCCTGCAACCATGAGCAGAGTTGATATGTGATAGTAGTCTTTCAATGGAGGAGGAAAGAGTGGAAATATTGCCAGGAGTTTTCAAACCTCAAACTCAAAATGTGACTAAATCTAGAACCTAGCAGTGTTCAAAAATGGTAATATAGATTTAAATGATGTCCAAAAGGTTACTGATGAGGAAGCAAAAATCCTTTAAATATGAAAGGCATAAGAGATCTCAGAATTATGATGAATCTTCTTGTGCTGAGATATTTGCCAGCCACGCTCATCAGCATTGTCTCATTGCTTTCCTTAGGCAAGGTGGTGTGTGCTCTCACACACGATACTTATTTTTAGTTTAGTAACACTTCAGGGTAAAAATCAGGTTTAGTTTCTGTACCTGTATAGTAAGTTTAATGGAACAAAACCCATCCATGACTGGAACTTCCATTTCCTCCCCCTGGGATGTCACAGATAAAATCAGTGATAACTTCCTTGGTATATGTTAGAATGCCATACCAGCAGGTTAGTTATTTATACTGACATTTTAAACCTATGTCAAACAGAAGGAATAGGCTTCATATCCAAACATCTGAACATCTGGACTTCTAAATGTCAATCCTGATCATTAGCAATATGTGAGAATTCCTTCTTTTTCCAGGATTCACTACAGTGTTGAAAGGACAAAATATCATGCTTTGCATTATATATCATCATAATTTAAGAACAAAACAGGCCATTTAAGATATTTACCCAACAGAGTTCTAAAAAGAGCATTTATGAGTAATGTAACTCATTTATTAATTTTGGGAAGATTGGAACACTTTTCAGGCACTGAAAAATTCTGTTCAAGCAGCTCTGTGTTGCTTAAAAATTAAAGCTCTTTCTTGGTTTTGGGTAACTTAAACTTGTACTGATGCTATAATTTATATTTACTTTTCATTTAACTTAATAATAGTTTATTAAATCATCACCATGTATTCTACATGTTTATATGATATAGTGCAAAAAACTATGCCCAGGTCCAAATAAGCAAAGGTGTCTGAACCAGCCCCTGCTGCCAAGCTCCAACATTTTCAGAATCATTATTCAGACTTACAGTACTATTCAAATCATTTGAATGAATGAGAAACAGAATTCACACTTTGAGGGAGACCAACAAGTACAATTCTTGCTTTTGCTATAATCCTTTATAAATATTAGCACATGATATTTGACCAATCACGTTTATTTTTATTAGGGGCTAGGAAGCTGTGTTACTGAAACCTTCACTCATATTAGCCACGAACTGGAAATCATTTCTTTCCCTCTTTTTGTGCAGTTCAATTCCTGATACCTTATTTTCTAACATTAGGGTGCCACCTAGTGACATTAACTGCCTGCTGCATAAATTAGGCCTAAAAAAATTCCTATCTATGTCCACGAGGATATGAAATATTTTATTATCAAAGCTTGGTCAGATATGGGGAATTGTACTCATTCATAATCAAAATGTAGAATTATAGCTGCTATTTCACTAAAGTAAAATACATTAGATATTGCAATTTTAGATGGGTTTGATAGAGATAGGCTGTATTTTTGAACATATGCATGATCTAGTTGTATCCAAATACATATATTCATCTGTTATTGACAATCATTGTATTACTTCTAAATTTTCCTATGCTTGTTTAATTTGTTAATTCCACTTAAACCCTTTGAAAATGTTCTGTTCCCAAAATTGTTTCGGGAAATATTAGCTACCAGTTGTGCAAGACAGGTAAGATCTCAGGTCTTATCCCTACTCTGGTGAATATTTTGAGGATATGAAAACAAGTTACTGGCAGACCAGAGAAAAATAGGCTTTTTGTCCATAGAACACCTGCATCCTCAGCCATCAAGTTATACCCAAACTGTAGTTATTTCAGGCAAAGTGGAACAACTCCAGTAAGCTGACTGGAAAACCCCCTCAGCCTAATAAAAGATAATTTGTTTATAGAAATCTCTTCTAAGATAGCAGGTACTGCTTCTGATCTCTCCAGCTGGGGAGATAACTGTATCCAACCCTCCACCACATTCAGTATATGCTGCTTTTTTCAGCCATGTTTTGCACAGAGCCAAATCTGATAACTATGCTCAGGAAATACTCCCCTCTTTGAGTTCTGACCCATGAATTCAGGTATGGTTTAGCCTTGAGCTATACCCATGCAGTGTAGCCAAAATCAATGGTTTGGAGCAGCTACTTCTCAGCACTACATCCTCTGAAACCTGTTGCTGCATTTTCATCCTATTTTCTGTCTCCTGTTATTTTTGGCTCCTCATAAGCCCAACATGTCCCTTCCAGCTCTGGGACAAAGCAATTTATTACTTCTCATGTGCAAGACCAGGGCATGTTTGGAACCCCTCAGAATCAAACCACTGGTCAGACCCATTGCACCACTGAAAATTTGGTTCCATCAAAGGGTATGTCTCTCTCAAGCCAGGTGTGAACTGAATGACTCTTAAAATTCTTCTCTTCATGTTGTTCTGATAGTAAATGTTAGAGTGCTCATAGGAACAATGCCCATATTCTCTTTACACTATGTGCAACTTACTGACTTGCCTTCTTACCTGAATTTGGGCAAATAAATATTAATGAGCAATGACATTAATGAGTAGAGCATTACCAAATTGTTTTGGTTTTGTTTTTAAATCTATGGTCTGCAGGTGGTGAACTTTTTGCTGGCCTCTACAGTGACTACTGGGGAAGAGATGCTGCCTTATTTCGCACCATGAATCGCATGGCCCATCTCCGAACTGAACCTGATAGTGAGCGCCTCTTGAAAGGTACAGGAAGGAGAAGGAAGAACACGGAACCAGAAGTGTTTCTGAGAACTAGAGAAATTCTGATTAACTACAATTTAAAATTATATTGTTCATGCATAGGTATATCCATTTGGAGAAGAATTTGTTTAAACTGTCTTTTTCCATTATTTTTTTAATTAACTTTCTGACAGGATGAATATATTCTAATCTTTATTTTGCTTACATATTTGATATCATAGATTCATAGAATCATAGAATGGCATGGTGTCCTGGGTTCAGCCCAGCAGCAGGCTGTGTTAGCCCTGAGAGTATTCCATACCAATTGCATCATGATCCGACAGGCTGCCCCCCCCCCCCTTTGCAGGGGCGACTTCGGACCCAGGCACAGGAAGTCCCAGTCTGGGCAGCCGCAGTGCCAGTTCCGGGGGAGACTCCGGACCTATCAGAAACTGCTGGGCTCGGGAAGTGCCGGTCTGAGCAGGCGTGTGGGAGTTCCGGCTTCTCTCTTTTTCTCTCTCTTTCGGGATCGGCGTGGCAGGCGGTGGTGAGGGGGGTGCTCGGGGGTGCTGGGCTCGGGGAGTGCTGTGTTCGGGAATCTGAATCTGAATCGGTTCGGGCACGGCTCAAATGACATAGTGTGGAGAGAGGTTTGCACTGTATATAATAGCACTGTAGTTAGTTGTTTTCATACTTTTCCCTGTTGTTTAGTAAACTATCCTTATCCTAACCTTGCAAGCCTGTAGGTTTTTTTCCTCTGGCTCTGCAGCCCCTCGATTAGCTCCGTTTGCCCATCTTCCACCTCTTAAAGTGGTAGGGGGCTTCTGTTTTCTGACCTTTGTGGCCCCAGCTTTCCGCTGAGGTTAAACCACAACACATGGGTTGGAAGGGAACCCAAGGATCATAGAGCTCCAATCCCCCTGCTACTGGCAGGGCCACCAACCTCCAGGCCTGGAGCTACACAAGGTTGCCCAGGGCCCCATCCAACCTGGCCTCGAACACTTCCAGGGACAGGGCATCCACTACTTCTCTGGACAGCCTGTTCCAGGACCTCACCACTCTCTCTGTAAAAAACTTCCCCCTAATATCTAATCTAAACCTTCCCTCCTTTAGCTTTAATCCATATAGCAAGTGGAACTTTTTAAGTCCTTCATTTTTAATTTTTCACTTTCAATATTGCTTTTAATTTATAGTCTGGATATTCAATACTATTCCATGATATGCCAGGTGTAATTTAAATAATGCTTTAAAATTACCTATTTAATTAATTAATAGGAGCTTCCAATTAGAACACAGTACTCTTTTTTTCTACATGAGATAATTTTGTCTTTATGATGCAATAAAACAATTCAATATTTGCCAAGTTGTCTAGTAAAGAGATGTCATGTAATAACACATAAGAAACATACAATGATCATACAGTTATATGAAATTAAAAGTTAAAGCAAGTAACTTTATAGAAGGAAATTAAAATATTCCACAAGAAAAATATTGAGAAAAATCATGTGCTGAGAAATTTAGAAAACATTTTATACTCTTCCATGTGAAGTCTAACTGTATTTCAAAGCATTGAAATTTCTGTCAAATGGAGAGTCAAAATATTGATTCTTTTTCTCTGAAAATATTGCAACATTTCACCATAACATTATCATAATTACTGATAATATTTGTCAAGGAGCGTCAGCAACTGCCTTTTATGGTGATTCCTATAGTGAACGTCATTTTTTCAGTAAAAGGACATAGATTTATTTTCTCTCAGATTTCAAGATACTTTTCTCCCAAATCATAAAAGAGAAAATCTTCTTCATAATTCTTCAACACTTATCCAACCTTAGACTTGAATTAAATTAATTTTAAAATAAATAAAATGTTTAGAACATGCTTAGATATGCTTTGTCTAATACTTAGAGCTTTCCCAAACTGACTGTTTAACCTGAACCTATATATATGGTTAGCAACAATCAAACGGATGTTAACAATATGAGTGAAGTCATCTTCTCTCCTCTTCTCTCTTCTCTTCTCCTGTACTCTCCTCTCCTTTCCTATTCTCTTCCCTTCTCTTGGAATCCTCTAAATTATAGCCTCAAACTTTGCTTTTCAT
Source organism: Laterallus jamaicensis coturniculus (assembly GCA_022605575.1). Classification (NCBI taxonomy): domain Eukaryota; kingdom Metazoa; phylum Chordata; class Aves; order Gruiformes; family Rallidae; genus Laterallus; species Laterallus jamaicensis. The sequence continues at coordinate 8,746,258 of JAKCOX010000003.1, forward strand.
TTTGTCTATACTTGAAATTTAAAATTGCAGAAAGGGAACATTTTAAAATATATATTAAAAACACTTCAGAAAACTAGCAAGTGCTGTATCAATGTCTTAAAATAAAATGATTGCTTTCTTAGAGAACAGGAAATTATAAAATATTTGCATTACCCATTGCTTCTTAAGAAATCATACTAATTTTCTGAATGATGTTCTCCTTTTGTAAAAAATCTGCTACAATTCATTGGAATTAAATAATTCACAGCTCTGCTTGTGTGGGGTTAAAAGGGTATACAGGCACAGACTGAAGTCTGAACATGGGATTCAACTTTGTAGCCAAACTGCAAAACAGGAAAAATGTAGAAAGTTTATATTTCATGAAAAAGGTATACAATGCATCTGCTATCTATGAAGATACATGTTCATAGAACATTTAACAGCTGAATTACAGGAGCTAAAAAGCTGTTTGTCCAAAGTTGACATTCCTACACCTGCTTTGTATGGAATCACAGATTGTTATGTAAATATCAGTGCTAGGTTTTAACCTAATCCAAAATAAAATATATAAACCCCAGACAATGGGACTAGAAAAAGGTCTTTTTCTTCCACATATACAAGGCAATATTGATTTGTGAATTGGAGCTATAAAAAGTTTTACATTCATGTATTCCACATGTTCTGTAGATACACATCCACAAAAAAAATCCTATTTCTATCACCCCATTCTCCTTAGGTAGCTCTCTGATGGACAAATCCCTGATTCTTTAATTTTGTCTTTTTCTTTGCTACCAGCTGATTTCAAGGATTGAAAAAATGTGACTGTTTTAATAAACTTCAATTCCGTTAATTTTTGTTTTCTTTTAAAGAACCAAAATTTGTTGGCTCATACATGATTCCTGACAATGAAGACCATGATGATAATAAAGTATATTTCTTCTTTACTGAAAAAGCATTAGAGGCTGAGACAAGCACTCATGCAATATATACCAGAGTTGGACGTGTATGTGCGGTAAGATCCTGATTCTCCAAGCTCTTTATTTTGGTCCTTCTTCCCCAGGCAAATATGGCATCGGTTAATGCATGTAAGAGTAAGTTATAGGTCTGAATGAATAACCTACATCTAAATAGCCTCAAGCATTAGAAAATTCAAAAGCGGTCCAAAATCCGGGCTTGAAACCGAATTTTGCTGAGAGAGGAGGGCAATGTTCAGAAATCTTGTCATTCCACTCAATTTTCTTTGTGTTGATATGTGGTAACAGTAATAGCAGTTACCCACAGGAGTCTCTTACCATACTCTCAATTCAGATCAAGGCTCCATCGCCCTTAGTGTTGGCACTAGGTCCAGGGCCTCTTGAATCTCTCACAGCTGACATAAATTGATGTCTCTTCACATTCCTGGTAACAAGGCCAGCGAAGTCACCAGTCCTCTCTGACATTCCCTCTTACCTTCCTGGTCTGCCCACAAGGTGCAGACTTAGCTCACCTGCATTTCTGCAAGGGCTATGGCTATCCTATTAAACAGCTCCCAGATTAGGCTGTCCATAAGTCCTCTCAAAAAAACTGAAGTTTGTGTGCATTCCTTTTCTATTAATTGAATTTGGCTGATGAGAGGGGTTCTCCCATTCCTATCTGGACTACATCTGCTTGATTAAAGGAGGGAATGAGAATCTTATTTCTTAGCATCTGATTTTGTTTCTGGGAAACCTTCTTTCCCCCTCTTAACTGTAGGGGATACATTCCTAAAAATATTGGGCAAAAAGCAAAATACAAGTTAAAAATCTCCTGTCACCTCAATGTATAGTATATGTCACATATGCTCACCAGCAAACTACCTATTAACATTTCTTAAGGAGCACTCGTGTAACTTAAAACATCTGAAGTATGCAAAGAACCAAATTGCAGCCTAAGACATTAATGTTCACAAAGCCATTTGGCTTTCTGAGTTCAAGCCTACATCAAGATCTGAAGTAGGATTCCTTGGCCTATGTTCTAGTAGATGTCTGAATATAGTATTTTAATAGTTCCCTTTAGTCTGAAATATATCCACCTGAATGTCTTATCTCTAAGCATGGGTTAAACCAAAATCCCAGAGACATTTCCCTTCCACTTGTCCAAAACGCCAAATGCTTTATCATCTTGACATTAACTTTGCAGCTATGTGCTCTCATTCCAATTTGATTTAATGGATACAAAAAATAGCTAGCTGGTGATTCAAACTTTTAATTTTCATCTGAGCTGTAACAGGTTTTGCAACAGTTACCTATTCTGTTTATTTTTCTGAGGAAAACAGATCTCTGCTTTTGCAAGTTCTCATTGTGGAGCCAAGGAAATCAATTAATTTCAATAGTTTAGAAAGAAGCTGTGAGAGGGGCATTGCAAGCTTTCCTGAATAAAAGGTCATAGCTTTGAGGATGCTACTGGAAGGTTTCGCAATAAATTGCTAAGTAGTATTAAATGCCCCCTTTTCTTGATGTTTCAAGTGTTGCAATATGAAGCAAAGCCATAGCAAAGCAAGAATTAGTTAAAGCTATTGAGAAAAGGTTAGAACACCATGTAGACACTAGCCTCAGATACACCCCAACTGTACCAGCTCTATATTCAGGTTTACAGTTTCCAAATGTATTGATCTAACCCTGCACTGAGCTCCTAAAACAAATCTAAACTTTGCTAATGTACTCAGTTCACCCAGTTAACAAAAAAAAGAAATTAAAAAAAAATCTTTACAACAGCTGTATAGTTAAAACTATCCTTGGATGTGGTACAGAATTAAAAAATTCTTATAAACCCACAGCCCTTAATGAGACCTGGAGTTGATCAGTGCAATCCTACTTGAAAACTGACTCCAGAGAAATAATGCTAGTAATAGACATGTGGTTTGAAGATGCATGCTTTTGACATTATAAGATACAATGAGTGGCTAATTCAGCAGACATGTTTGTGCTTCTAGACTTACTCATTCAAATTACCATGAGCATTTGTTTCTTTCTACACAGAATGATATGGGAGGCCAGAGAATGCTTGTGAATAAATGGAGCACTTTCCTCAAAACCAGGCTAGTTTGCTCTGTGCCCGGAAGAAACGGAATTGATACGCATTTTGATGAATTAGGTAAGTATCCTAGACTGCAACATACTTAAAACCACCATACAAAATATATACTTTTATGATAACACATCTTACTGTCAAGTACTCATTAGCAGGGAATGTTCGGTAGTGTTTTGTTTCCACTGTATATGAAGTTCTAGACATATGGAGTTGACTGTCAGCAATTATGCCTTTACTTACTGCATCTCTTTCAAAGATTGCTTTTAAAATCAGCATAAAATTAACTAGCAGATATGGTTAAAATAGGATTACACTTTTAATGAGCAATGATGTTTCTCTTTTGGGGCTGAGAAAAGTAGTTTGCTACCAATAACATTGCATTTAAATTTTACAGAGGATGTGTTTTTGCTGCAAACTCGTGATAACAAAAATCCAGTGATATTTGGCCTCTTCAACACTACAAGGTAAACAACTAGAAGAAATAATAGCAGAAACAGAGGAATGTTTGAACAGCCTATTGAAGAGATAGAAGCTGCATGATAAATATCCCTTAGCAAATATATAGTAAACACTTCAATCCCCATTCTAGTCACAGTGGACTTCTTGCTAATGTAGAAACTGCTCTGTGACCCTCAGGGGTTTGAAGTCTCATTCAGTTATCCAGTCTATCTGAATCTGAAATTAATTAAATGTTTCTCTGCTTAAAAATTTCCTAGTGTCAAAGTATATGCACTCCTGCATGCTTATAAGAAAAGCATATTGGAGCCACCTGTCCTCCTCTAAGAGCTCCACTGTAATTCAAGTTTAAATAGAAAGCAGCTCCTACGAACTTCTTAGTGAAGCCTAAAACACCAGCTGTGATGTTGCTGCTGGCCTCCTTTTCCACAGCAGCCTGGTTCAAGTGCAAGTATGCACCTTCTTGGAGATGCAACTGTTAGTTTAGGATGTAACTAGTAGAGAAGAGCTGCAGTGTTTTTGCCATTATTTCACTCTCCTAATTTTGCTGTTGTTTGGTTTCGCTTTTTGGAATAAATGGAGAGAGATTGGGTCCTCTGGAAATACAGGCACCTAGCATTTCCTATTGACTCCCTATGCCAGTAGAGAAAGTGGGCACCTATTTTAAATGGTCTGGACCACCTTCTGGAGTCTTCAGAGATAATTTCTTTGTAGAGAGCACTAATATTTATTTTTAAAAATAATTGTTTCTCTGGTTAATAATATTTAAAAGTCAGAAAGACACTTTTCTGTGGATTGATCTACATAGAGTAATCTCAGTGAGGGAACTAATAACAGGAACCAACTTTCCCACTCAATATAAAAACATTTCTATTCATTCCAGTCAGCATTTGATGATTCACATAACAGGAAAAATATTAGGGAAGAACTGCTTAACTCTTAAGACTAATTAAAGACATAAGATCTGAGTTCAGTTTGCTGTGCTGCTTCTGTATTTATAAACAAGCAATTTAGAGCCTGTGTTCACATCTTCAAATTTTGGGATGACATCATGGAGCTTCCTCAGATAAATGTTATAAATGTTTTAAGGACTTTGTAAAGACTGTTGGACATACCAGTTAAAAGACAAGCATACAGGAAACAATAAGTAGGTTTTTTCTCCCTGACTATTTTTGTAATATGACTTTTTAAAAAATGCACAATCTTACCAGCATTACATGTACAGAATGTGACATGCTGCTTTAGTAATGGCTTTGAATTTTACTTCATAGCAATATATTTAGAGGATACGCTATATGTGTTTACCACATGGCAAGTGTCCGAGCAGCTTTCAATGGACCATACGCTCATAAAGAAGGACCTGAATACCACTGGGCTCTATACGAAGGAAAAGTACCTTATCCTAGACCTGGTTCAGTAAGTACAATCTATTTGGCATAGCTTTGCTATGGAAATGTATCCAGAAAGAAAAAGCAGACTGCTGCTAATATACAAATCTTCCTGATGTCACAGTCCAAAATATATTTATATGAATATATATATTGTCTAGCATTTCTGGAAAAACATGGCATGGGTCAGCAATAAGTTTAATCGAGTCCTGGAATTAAGTATGCAAGGTTTTTTAAAATCCTATTGGGATGTGAATTTAGCAACCTTGTGTCAAAAGTCCTAAGGTCACAAAGTTAGGACCTCAGGCAATAGAATAGAAAGAGGCACCTCCAGAAGATCACACAGAATCACAGAATTACAAGGCTGGAAAAGACCTTTAAGATCATCAAGTCAAACCATTCCTGTCCTATGCTAAACCATATCCCTAAGTACCTCATCTACCCTTTTTTTTTGAACACATCCAGGGATGGTGACTCAACCCCCTCCCTGGGCAGCCTGTTCCACATTCCAACAACTCTTTCAGCGAAAAGTTTTTTCCTAACATCTTATCTGAACCTGCCCTGGAGCAGCTTCTTGCCATTTCCCCTTGTCCTATCACCAGTCACCTGGCTGAAGAGACCATCTCCCACCTTTCTACAACCTCCCTTCAGATAACTGTAGGCATTGAAAAGGTCTTCCCTTAATGTAGTCTGGCAACTGCTGTAGCATACTCTGTAACTATACAGGTGCTGCCATGGAAAGAGTTGCTCCTGCATGACACTGAGTTTTTTCACGTAGTAAATAGAAATTCTGGAGGAAATCACAAACTCATTACTTAGAGAATCAATTTATACAAAGAACTCCAAATTTCTCAGTTGATTTCTCGAAGGTATCATAAGTAATCTTCGCCTCAGACCCTTTCCTGTTTCACTCTCTTTTTAAATGCTTCTGAAGTTTCTGTCCCTTAGCACAGGACTCTCTCACCCAATTTGGGGGTTGTGGAGAGTCTCTGGTTCTCCATCCAGCACATCTTGAGCATGCCCTATCAGCATCTCACAAAAGGGGCACAGCCAGGGCTTCCCTTGCCTTCCCCTCCCTGCTGCAAGTCAGGGTGAATCCCACAGCCAGAAATGCCAGGCTAATGCAGAGAAGCACCACATCCAGGCTTTCTTCTTCACCATACATTTTTTGGGATGCAATGACTTTCCCACCCATGGCAATTGTCATCTGTTGCAAAGCTGGTTTTGTTTGCACTCATTGAAGGTCTACCCCTTATCATGGCAGCATTGTGCAGATTTTTGACTCTGTGAAGTGCAGACATTTAACCTGCTTTGGCAGAGGGGTTGTACTTGATCTCTAGAGGCCCCTTCCAGCCCCTACAATTCTGTGATCCTGTGCTTTCTCACAGCTGTTTGGCCAAAAGTCCCCACTATTTTCACACTCCACCTCTTTATTTTCTTGCAGGCTAGGGCCTCGGTCTATTGAGCTTAACAGTGGAACAAACAGTTTCTGGAGCATAGCTTTCAATGTTCATTTTCCTTTGCTAACTGAATTAATATCTGTTATTCTAAAAGCAATCATTTGCAGGAATAAACATTGCATAGTATTCATTTATCACTGAATCACAGGAATGAGAAGTGAAAAGACCTATTAGCTTATCTAGTCCAAGCCAGGGCAGCCTTTCTCCCTGTAGTACGATTTCAAATGCATGTTCTCTCTCATTTTAAATTAATGTTTTCCTCTGCTTCTCATGGGGTTAGAAACATAAGTGAAAATGCAGAAGTAGATGCTCCAATAAAGATACTATCTGGGATTTAAACATTATGAATAAGATGTAAACATCTTGGGCAATAAGCTACCATTGTAGCAGTACTAAAATCAAAGTCAGGTGTTTTTTTGGTTTGATGCAGATCAAAGTCATTCATATTGAGTCAGGATAGAAAATCAGATATGTAAATGATCACATTTTTAGCAAAATAGTTGAATACAAAGGAATTACTAGTTTCCTATTTTACAGAGTATATTTATTGGTTTTGCAGTTTTATCAAATGAGACAGTATCATTTATGGATTGCAGAATGACTGTATATTTCACAAAGATTATATGGTCCAAATTCTTTAAATTGTACTTGTGGGGAGTTTGGGGGTTATTTTTGAGAACACCCCAGATACATGATTTGGACTAATGTTAAAACACAGGCAGGATTTCAATATTAATGACTACAGTAATGACATTACTATTCCACAGGACTGAAAATTAAATGGTGAGGGTTTTTTCTAAAAAGGAGAGAACAGCCAACACTGACTTAAAGGAAGGTTACCCTAAATTCCACCTGTTTTCAGTGCTTCTCTGCCTGGATCTGAATGCCCACATTTGGGTCTGGACTGTTGCCTCCCCAGCAGGCAAGGCATGGTGCTGAAACCAATATAAAAGAAGAGCACAAGTCATTTTCTCCTTGTCATGGAACATGCTAATCATGTTTGTCTCTATATGCTGCACATCTCTGTATGTTGCAGAGCACATCAGAGCCTGAAGTAGCTGGCTCTGCCAGCTGAGAGAGGATTAATTGATTCATTTTTGGCTGCTCACTCAGGCAACAGTGTAGAAGTCATTTCAACGCATTTCCAGCCGCATGAAGAGAAAGCATGTTTCAGGCTGCAGCCCAATATTAGGTTTCACTCATAAAGAACAGGTCAGCATATTGGTGAGCTAAGTCCCACTACCTTTCCTATTACAGGAGTGACAATGACAAGAGGCCAAAAATAGCCTACTATTAGGCATGCCTGAGAGTCAGCACACTTTGGTCTTACCTATTGAATGGGTAAAGATGGAGTTTATAAGGAAGGAGAGTAGAGCTTAAAGTTAAACAAACGTAAAACCACTTTTAAGAGTCACACAGGTTCTGACAGACTCTGCTGTCTGCTGCTCTCTGAAGTCTGCTTGAAGGGCTGCTTCTGCCATAATCTCTGCTTCTGTTTTGCTGATCCTTTTAATGCATTAAGACTGTGATGCTTCTGGGAATGACATCAGTTACCTCAAAAATGGTGTTGATAGACTTCAGAGACAGCTGCCTGTACTGTTTCCTTTCTAGATCTACTTGATTTAATTTCATTATAAATGAAAAGCCTGTGAAGGATTATTTTTATTAAATCTCACTAGGGTTGAAACTTTGCAAAGGTAACCTGGCAATGCCTATTCACTTGATACACTGTGCAGTGCATGGAAAGCAGAGGCTTAGTCTTCATGCTCCAGCTCTGTATCTTTATTGCAAACAGCCAGTGAAATTCCATCACTAGCTTGATTAGACAATTACTTTAAAGTCAACACTGAACAAATACTTTCCTGTAGCTAAGCCCAAAAAGTGGAAACAAACATTGTCCCACATGACAAGTGCAGGAGTTTGTTATTGTCATTACAGTTGACCACAAGTTTAAAATTACCATTTCCAGTAAATATAAAGAGTATTTGATTTCATTTTATTGATTGAAAAATCCAATTTAAATAGGGAAAGCCTGCTACTGTGGCTTTTCTTGAAATGCTTCTTAAAACCACACAGTCTTATGAATATTTGGAGAAAGTAAATGGTTCTGAGATATTGCCAGCTAGATCATAAATGGTTTCAATTAGACATCATGAAGCAAACTGGAAATGTAGAAAGTATGTTCGGTTAGGGAACATTATATCCTTCACAAAGCATTCTAAAATTAACTTCTCTGTTTAATGCATTAAATTATCTCTAATTGCACATTTGACCAAAGGACTAAGTCTCTTCTAATCAATCATTGACATAAAGTGTATTTGCTTTGCAAAACAGTAGATTGATCAATGCAAACATTGGTATTTCAAACTAAACTGTGATATAGAATACTGTCATAGTGAGTTAGAAATTAGAATCAAATGTAATACTGTTAGAATGCCTGAGATCAAGAATTGCTGCTGCTGCTGGCATCATTTTTAAGTGTGTTTAGTTTCTTATGGTAATACATTTTGCAATCAGACATAATTAGACAAGAGACTGATTTCAAGCATTAACATTCCACTGACTTTACATGGATCCCTCTCTACTGGGATAGGAAGCCCCTTTCTCCTTACTCTGTCCACAGCTACTTTGGTTACAACTTCAATATGAATGTGGGGAAGACATGGGCATTATATATTTTGTCATAGTCTAAAAGTGTCACTATTTATTCTGCTCTTAGTACCCCAGACAGGGAGGAACTCCCTATTTCTACACATATGACCATGCCAAGGCTCTGTTTAGCATTTCTTTTCCTAGCTTCTCATGATTAATAATCCACACATGCATAAAGCAGAGATTTCACTGTCCCAGTTCCCACTGTAGTCTTCTGTGCCAGTTTTTATGCAAGGGTTTCTGTAAATTTTTCACTACCCTTGAAAAAAAGGCCTGTCTCTGACAATTCATCCATATAGTATTCAGGATAATCTATGTTTTATATTTTTGCAGTGTGCCAGCAAGGTCAATGGAGGTCTGTACACCACCACCAAAGACTACCCTGATGAAGCTGTCCATTTTGCCAGGAGTCATCCACTGATGTATCAGCCCATCAAGCCTGTTCATAAGAGACCAATACTAGTTAAAACAGATGGAAAGTACAATCTTAAGCAAATAGCAGTGGACAGAGTGGAAGCTGAAGACGGGCAATATGATGTCTTGTTCATCGGCACAGGTAAATTAAAGAAAGCTAGGAAGATGATTTTTTTTCTTTTTTTTCTTTACCTCCAGGGTGAATGTGATTAAGTAGCATATAGTCAAAAACTAAGCATTGATTACAACATTAATTTTTAATAATCACTCTTTGGATGACTGTGCCAGTCTTCACCTTTGAGAGGTTAGAAATTCTAGACATGTGCTTCACTGTGCTGATAACATTATAAAGAAAAATAGAGGTAGGGAATTGTTTAAAGACTAGGAAGAGAAACCTCTTTATATCTCCTTTTTTTTTTCTTTCCAAACAAGAACCTTAAATTAAATTCCTGAACAACTGGCCTTATTTTTAAAATTCAAAAAAGCAATGACTTGTGTGTAGTTCTGTGCTGAAACCTAGAGGCCTGGGAGAAACAAAGGCGATATGATTTTCAAGAATATCAGTTGAAGTTACAAGCTTTATCCCACAGTTTATTTTCTCCAATTCTGGAGACCACAAGTCTAGCTGATACCATTAAAAAGAAACTGCCAGCTTCCAGGTTTGGGTTACCACACAGCTTAAGGAAGGAAGGGGGAAATACCAAAGTTTCTTGAAAAGAAACTGTTAGTTTTCTGCCAAGTCTTTTTTTGTCTTTTCTTTTGTGACTTTTTCATATGATACAGAGAGCTTGTTTAAGCAGGATTTGTAAACATTTACCAAACAAAAATGATTAAGCTAAAATATATCATGGATCTGTCCTAGCTCTAAGTAATCAGAGGAAAAGATTCCTACATTCTAATATGGCATTTGAAAACCAAGAAAAATTAAGAAAAATATGAGGAAAGCCTGACACTAGACAAGACTTTACTCACATCTTGTCTGTTTGGAAAAAATCCAAGGATTCATAAAATTCACATTTTATCAATTTAACGACAGGAATGGTATCACAAATCATTTTGACCATTTTGTCTAGGAAAGCAGTAACAATGAATTATTTTTTACTAATGAAATTCCTCTGATAAGCACAATTCAGTGTTGAGAACATTCAAAAGAACATTCAAAAGAAACATGTTTGTAGAAGAGCGCAACCTTATTTCATAGAATCACAGAATCATAGAATTGTAGGTGTTGGAAGGGACCTCAAGAGATCATCGGGTCCAACCCCCCTGCCAAAGCAGGCTCCCTAGGACAAATCACTCAGATAGGCATCCAGACGGGTCTTGAATATCTCCAGAGAAGGAGACTCCACCACCTCCCTGGGCAGCCTGTCCCAGTGCTCTGTCACCCTCACTGTGAAAAAGTTCTTCCGCATGTTGGTGCAGAACTTCCTATGCTCCAACTTACAGCCATTGCCCCTTGTCCTGTCCCCACAGACCACTGAAAAGGGGCTGGCTGATTCCCCCTGCATCCCCTGCTTCAGATAATTATAGACATTAATTAGGTCCCCCCTTAGTCTTCTCTTCTCAAGGCTGAAGAGTCCCAACTTACTCAGCTTATCCTCATAGGGGAGATGCTCCAGGCCCCTAATCATCTTCATAGCCCTTCTTTGGACTCTCTCCAGTCCATTAGTGCTGCTTTCTAAGCTTTTAAATAGCCTCAGTGTTGTCTTGGTATTAGACTTAGCATGGCCTATAAAACATTGTGTCATTTGTCACTCATTTCTGCACAGCTGATTTTATAAAAGTTTCTAGATTTTTCACATTTTCCACTTGCATTTATGATTGAAATATTGTATCAAATACTCTTGTACAGAAGTCAGCAAATCCAAGGGGACTTAAGTGTGTGCTTCAGAGCTGTGACAGACTGACACCCAACAGCTGCTTAAATTTTCTCGAGATGTCTAATCTCGGGTATCTTAGGTGACAAGAAATTCCAGCAGAGGAATTTGGGCTTTAAAAGCTTTTTAAACAAACCCTGAAATCTCTGCTTTGGCAAAGCTCCCATCTAAAAACTCACTGCTTCTCCTGGCAATATGATACAAAGGGTTAACTTTTTTTATCCAAGTCCAACACCTGCTCTGTAACACAAGTAAACAGGGTCTTACAGCTGAGCAGAAGTTTCCTTAGGGTAGCAGTGCAGGTTAGAAAGGTACATCAAAGGCGAAAGTCTTAATGTCGAGACCAACTTTCACTGTCTGCAGCAGGATTGGAAGAGAGACTTATGAAAATCAGAGCTCAGAATGCAATTTCTTTTTACTATTCCATCACAAAATGGATGCCTTTGATTACATATTCTCTTTGAGATGTGGTGTATGACCCCAGTTTAATGGTTCCTCTTCATGTTTGCCCCTTTGATCTTTTGCTGAACATTTTTTCCAGTGCTTGTCTGCTTAATATTTCCCCTTTAAATCAAAGGTGACTGAAAGTAACAGAAGAAAGGAAGTTATATTTGCCATTGTTGATGACAGATTTTCAGATTAAGGAAAGCAAGACTATTCTAGTAATAGTCAGCAAGACAAAGCTGAAGCAGTGGAAGACCAGATGTTATTTGTGTGGTTTAATTTCCTGCAAGAGTTGTAGTGACAGAGAGGCTGGTAATGATAAACTTCAATGTGCCTTAGACTTACTGAATGTACAGCTTTTTTTGGTTCATCTTCCTTTGATTAACACCTTCAGCTCCATGGAAGCACAGTGTTTACTTAAAGGAGTGTGAGGACTGTGGGCAATGAACCCTTTAAGGTTTTTGTACTCTTGCCTAGAGTAAGGGAGATGCTGCCAGAAATTAAGGATAGTTAGTAGTTTCTTAATTAGTGTAAACACTCAGATCCTATAATTAAAGCTACTTTATACTCCCTTGCCTCTATGGATTCATCTCCTGCCTACTCATTTCTTTTTTCAGAAATATGGTCAGTGTGTGATCCTGTTGCAGTTCATGAAGGTGTTGTGACCCAGAGTTTGAAAAGTATAAGCCAATTAATCATATAGCTCAGGGATTTCTCAGTTGAATCTTATTTGCTAGGGACTAAGCAAGTACCTGTACATTTTTATAACTTTCTATCCATTATCAGTTTGGAAAAGTCATTGAATATATTTGAAGGCCATATAACCAATTATAACCTTTAGCTTTGTTTTTTCTTTTAAAATTTATTCCCAGATAATGGAATTGTGCTCAAAGTCATTACAATTTACAATCAAGAGACAGAATCAATGGAAGAAGTGATTCTTGAAGAGCTGCAAGTATTCAAGGTGAACTGTGCTCTATATGAAGCACATATTCAAGTCCTAAAATTTCTACAGAGTTGAAATGTCTAAAAAATCTGAGAATGGTCAAATATACAATAGAAATTATACCAGAAATTTTCTAATTATTTTTTACCAGAAATTTTCGGATGATATGGTTATTTTATGACAGGAAATCTTCATTTTTAACTGAAGCTTTCCTAAGAAGGAGTTATAGCCCAAGTATTGAAGTCCGTTGCAGCAAGTCAGGACTATTGTCTTTCTGTTTGCATGCTCAGAGGTTGTGGTGTGACTTTTAATGGGAAACCTAGCACATCTTATTCAATTTTGCCTCATATCCAATTAAGTATTTAAGAGTATAACTACAATCCCAAAAACATGCCTACAACAATCTAGGAAGCTTAAATGAGGTCCAGATAAAAGAAGCCAAATCCTCAGTCTTTATAGTGAGCAAACCTGAGTCCTAGCCAGACAAAACTCCACCCTGTTTAAGAACAACCCAGGACTAAAGCTCAGTACATGGTATGTGGCAAGGCTACTCTTGGTGAGTATTCATGTTAGCCACATAAGGTAGGAAGCTAAGCTACTTGCAACCATAGGGAAAATCCAAACTTAGATCTGGTACCTGCATTTAAGTGTAACTACTGACTTGTTGCCTGGGGCAGGGAAATCACAGATATTGCCCCTCTTGATAAATCTGGTTTTCAAGACATATGTTAGGGGCTATGTCTTGCTCTTGCTCCAGGAAATCTGAGCAGAGGGCAGAGGATAATGGAAAAAAAAAAGGAATTTATGTTATTTTAATCTTATCTTCAATGAATGTTTTGTTATAAAGAACACTCCACTTATCACTCTCAAGTAGGACAAGAGAGATTCAGTGGTGGCAAGAGCTAATGTCATGTTTGACAGGGAAACTGTAGTGTTCTTGGGGCTCCGATAATCCTGAATTAAGTGTTGGCTGGTTGTTTTTAAATAAACTCTTTCAAAGCAATACTTATGAAGGGCACAATTTCCTCACATCTTTCTGTAGTGTCAGAACTTAAAGAAAGTCAAAGCATTTAGCAACACTGAATATAATAATAGAATCATAGAATGGTTTTAGTTGGAAAAGACCTCAAAGATCACCTAGTTCCAACCCCCGTGCCATGGGGAGGGACACCTTCCACTATCCCAGGTTGCCCAAAGTCCCATCTAACCTGGCCTTAAATACCTCCAGGGATGGGGCTTCCACAATTATTTTACATAATTTATTGTCATAGCAAAAATGGCTATTGTCAGAGCTCTTTTTTTTTCTAACCATGGAAATATTTCCTATCTTCTAGGTGCCAGTTCCTATTATTTCTATGGAAATCTCTTCAAAAAGAGTAAGTATTAGACAAATTTGAAATGTGAAGATTATGACTCAAATGTAACAAACCTATAAACTATATGGAGATAGATACATAGATAGATGGAAGTACATAATCTATAATGAGATCTGCAATATAAACTTCTATGCTCTGTTCCTTTCATGTCTTTCATTTCTAATGTTAAATCTCTTTAGTTCACACTATCATTCATATCAAAGCAAGCAAAACCAAATCTTTTTCACGAGTTACTGGCATAGTTATCAAAGTAGGGATTAGCTTGGTGGATATGGCAACTCACAGAGAAGTTGCTCGCTGATGAATGCTTCAGCCCCATGGGGATATCAGTGCAAGAAGAGCCTTGCTGGCTCTCCCACATATTCACTTACCCATAAAAGGCAGGGCTGCTTGGATCTGACCTCCTTTTGAGTTTCTACTCATTTCTGCTAATATAAACACCCAATTTATTACTCTCATAGGTAGGTAGAGTCTCATCTGTACCATATAATAGATATTCATACCATTTCACCATATCATCTCAGGATGTAGTCATTATAAACACCCCAGTATAGCCATATCTTAATAAATTTAGACATCCAATGCAACATAAGTACACATAAACCTAGTGAAACATAAGTAACAAAGAATGAAAATTGCATTACTAGGAAGTGTGAGTGTGCCCCAAAAGATCATTATAGTCTTGGTGCCCAGGCAACCTGCATCTTTTGTGTAGCTAATGTAGAAAGACAAACTCTTCTCTGGTGGTGATTCAGAGGAGGATCTTAGGTGTAGGATTCTGAATTATTTCCTGAATCAATCTATTATATTTTTTTTCCATATGAAAAGCAGTTCTGGATTGTCTAACACTGCACCTAAGTGATTATTTGGAGAAAGATTTTGGTGTCATTTCAGGTATTTGCCTGACCTTTAGCTCTCAGTGAAATGTCATGGGAAAATGATTGTGTTGGAAGAGTAAAAAGAAGATGCAGCGTGAAAATAAAGTAGTCCTCCTACATTGCATCCCTCTCTAAGGAAGGCTGCTAACTACCAGTTCAAGAATTACCTGGAAAATCTGGAAAGAATTGTAAAAATGCTGTCTAAGAAATCTAGTTGTTGAAGAATAAACACTTTTTTGAGAAATAAAAATAGTTTAACTTTTTCATGATATCAAAGAAAAGACTGAGAGACAGCATGATACCCAGATATTTTTTTTTACCCAAAAAAGTGACTTCCTAGGTTATGTCTATAGGGATGCTTGAACATTGACGACAAAGCAATATCGAGATGAAATAATCAAATTCAGCTTGTTGAATGAAGATAAACTTAATCTTGAAATGGGATGCTGTTTTCTGGTACTGAGGACAAATGAATGCTGCCATACATGTTAGAGGCAGGTTTGCACCAAATAATTTTTTCTTTAAAAAAATCAAAAGTATGACTTACGTGAGTTTATATTTTAAAAAGGTACATAGCTTCTCTGCTCGAGCATTTTGGCTGGTCTCCTTTAACCTTGGAGTTTGTGCGCCTGTGAAGACCTTGCTGGCTTTGTTTCAGTATCCTTGTAACACTAACCAGTCTTCACTAAGTCATCAGTACAATAAAATGTCATGTTTCAGGGCTGAGCTAGTTATCTGCAAAGGCTGAGAAGGAATGTTCTCCTTTGATGTTCAGTTTGCTAGATATCGGATGCTTTTTGCCCTCCTCTGATGAACCAAGACTTTACCCCTGCTTTAAAGATGAAAGAGAAAATCCCATCTCACATGTCTCATTGAGTGTTGTTCGCGTCTTCTGGGACAATCACACTGCAGCCGTTGCAGACAAAAATACTCCTCAAACAAGGACCCAAGGTTTCTTTTTCACTCCAGTTGGCTGATTCAGTTCCTGCTACTATTATCTTGTTTACCTCAGAAGAAAAAGTCCTCAAGCATTACTGTTACCAGGTCCTCCTACATTTAAGTTTTGTGATAGGCAAACCAGACTGAATGAGCTTCCTCCATTTTCCAGCTTTAAGAATTTTATAATATAAGGTTTTGAAAGCTTGGTCTAAGAATGGGAATTATGGACTAAGTTTGGCCAGTAGGATACACACAGCTTAAGTGCACATTAGGAATCCTTGTTCTGACTGGCAAAACCATGGAACTGAACCATGCATAAGCAGTTCCTATTGCAGTGCATACTGCATATTTCAGTGTCCACTCCATTTACATTCACCAGCAATAAGATTATTTTGTCAAATCCCTGTAAATTCAGTCTATTCTCTTCTGAACTTATCATGCCAGCAACTTATGAATCAGACTGATCATATTGATTTTAAAAAGGACATTTATATGAACTCATAACAGTCTTAGCACTAATGGTGAAAAAACCGCAAATTCCTACAAATAAATATTAAAGAAATAGCTTGTGACCAGTTAATTTTTAAGGAAAGACAGCACAATACCAGCAAAAATAGACTATATCTCCTGTGCATTGAGGGGCAATACAAATCACAGTGTTACTGCACATGTGTATATGTGACCATGTTGTAAGTAGCCATATGAAGAGTTAAATTTACTTGATAACTTCATTTGATGATTAAGGATGCTTATAACTTTTTGCAAATTTGAACTTCTTTGGTTAAAGTCTTTCATGTAATTTTTTAATTTTTTTTGTAGATCAGGTAGATGAGACGGAAGTGCAAAGAGGAAGGCACTGGAAAATATCTAGAGGAACAAAAAAGAATCTTAAATCCTGCCTATTCAAACACAGAGTTTACAAAGCTTACACTTCAGAAGTGAGGAAATGCCAAAATAAACTTGTTCAGTTTAACTTCTTTCTATCCTCTGTCCTCATGCAGGAAAGATTCAATACAGTATAGCCTGTAATCAGATATTTTCCTACAGAGTAACTCTGCCTCCCTCAGGGCACAGGCTGGATGCACAGTTGGCAAGCAACACTAAAGCTAACATTTTTAAATAACTCCATTAGCAACAGAAATTTAGTGCAAGTTCTAGGAATTTAATTGCACATGTTGTGTTTTTCTTCGTTCCCAGCAACAGCTCTACATTGGATCTGAGTCAGCCATAGTGCAAGTGAAGTTCCACCAGTGTGACATGTACGGGACCGCCTGTGCGGACTGCTGCCTCGCACGAGACCCATACTGCGCTTGGGATGGCATCTCCTGCTCCCGATACTACCCCACAGGAATGCAGGCAAAGAGGTGAGAACTGCTGCTTTCTGCGATACTAGTTTTGCAAAATAGCTACTACTATAGAGTTCCTACTGCAACATAAAGTACTGTGTATCTTCACTTCATAAAAATAACTAAGCAGTAAGAAGATATGTTATCTGCTGATTTATTAGCACAAGCATATGGGGATTGCAAAGGACACAAATTAACAAAATGGCATAAACTGAAGTAAAATGAATGTTTTAATGAATGAAACAAAGTCACTTAGTCATTATTTGGAGTAAGTTTTACACAAATCTCCATTTCCTTATTTTGGTGTGAAGGGGTAATATCCTTTACAACATCAAAGACCTATTCTGGTAGTATTGTACAGCAAATATATCACACTGCAATGACATAAACAACAAAATTTTAAAAGAAAAAGAAAACCAAAGAAAAATCTGTGTTTATAGTCAAATACCTTCACCAGGCAAAAAGAAGCCAGAGTATCTCCAAGCTTAGGCTTTCTCTGGTGAATTCATAAAGACAAATTACTCCTGAGGCCAGTTCAAAGCAGGAACCTAACTCTTTCCTTTGGGAGACTTCTCTCTATCACCATTCACTTACTCAAGGTACTTGGCCTTCACTTTTCTGTGCAGTGATTTTCCATATACCTGTCCTGTTCCCTTCCCTCTCAAAACCATATCCTCTAATTCAGCTACAAAGATACTTGACCAAGACTGTAGAACATTCATGTTATAATCCAGACCTTTTCACAAGATTTTAAGTCAGCTTTGCCCCTAGAAAGAGTAATTTCTAGTCTTAGTCAGCAAAACTTTGGTAATGCACAACTCAAATCCTTTCTACAGCTTTTTTAGAATTAATCTTTCTGCAAATATATTCTTGAGTGTATTAGATCTACATGGACTATAAGAATTACAATCTAGTAACTTCTGGGATAGTTTTGCAAACCACTGGAGACAGTTAAGTCAAAACCAGGTTACAGTATCCTAAACCAATTATTGTTCCTTAAGGAAAAACGGGAAGTATTTGTTGTGGGGTGGACTTGGTGGGGTTTGTGTTTGTTTTGATTTAGGTTTTGGTTTGATTTGATTTTTTGTTTTGTGATTTTGGGGGTTTTTTCTTATCCTGTACACCTTGAACACCATGAACACAGATGCGTTCAAACAAATGCACTGCTGACTTGAGTCAGGCACGACAGACAGTTCTCTGGATTTTTCTAAAAGTTAAAAAACAGAGACAGCATTGGATAACCCAACTTCTAGGGTAAGGCACATTAAAGTATTATATGAGAAATACAGCTAAAAATTCAGCATATTACACTAAGACATATGTTAAAACTACACCACTTTTACAAGCAGGATTGCAGAGTCTTCTCATGCCTCTTGCAAGTAGACATAAGGCGGGCACTGGGCTCTGGTTGTCTGTTCTATGTGAGAAGAGTCTGGCTAAAATTTTCAGGCCCCAGATTACGAAAAATGAGCAGCTATACAGTGGGCCAGGGAGATTAATTTCCCACAGCATAAGTAGAAATTGGTTTACGAGAAAGCATATGGGTTATTTATCGGATTCTATAAAAGCCATTTGGGGAAGAAGGGGTTAAAAATTTCCCAGCAGCCTGCTAGGACTGTATTGGCATTTATGTTGTTCTGCAGGCTACTTATTGTCTAAGGAAAGATAAGAGAAACTCACTCTGTCCTGAACTCTGTTGTACATTTTTAGCATATTTCTCACCTAAGACAATTTCCAGAGTAGCAGCCCTTAAGTCCCCTGACACACGCATTTATCCAGGGTTGAGTGATATGGGCAGCACCCCAGGCACCTTCCTGTGCCTTACTTCCCCAACATTCAGCAGGTCAGTCTCTAAAAGAAGAAAATATTGCTGTTATCAGACTGCTTCTCTTAAGATAAGCACTGCAGCAATGGAGAAGGGATTTGCACTCAATTGAATGTTCTTGAAGTCTGCAAAACTTGTTTTACATTTTAGAGTTTGGGGAACAGCCGGCAAGAACTTATAATGTTGAGAGGGATGAATGGCATTTCCTTTGTTCACTTTAGCTCATAGCTGAAGCTCAGTGTATTTTAAACTTACGAGCTTGAACTCACTGTGTGGTACATGAAGAGGCAGGAAGAGCTACTCAGGACATGAAGTTGCTTTAAGTTGCTTCCTGCTGGGTACAAGGCAGAGAACACTGCTGGGAAAGGCAGGTCTCAGTAAACAAAATGGAGTTTTCTCATACCAAGTGACCCTGAGCAACCAATAACCCTACCACAGCTCCAGGTACTATTAACACTGCATCCTAGGGCATACAGGTCTTGATTTGGCCTTGTCGCAGGGCTCCAGATTTCTGCTCAAGTTGTACAGAGTAATACAAGTAATATGATTACAAGGGGCACTGGAGAGCACTCCCGGCAGCCCTCATTTCATCAGGACTTTGGGAGGTGTGCTTACATTACAGCATACTTGAGCTGCCTTTAATACCACCACTATCTGTTCAAATATGGCCCTCATGCAGTATATTTAGACGGGCTTTTGAATTTTAAGAGCAGCCCTGCTAGTACATTCAGAGCTCTTTGCAATCCCAGTCCTACTGATGACGAGTTGAACTGAAGTGGGAATGTAAAGTGTGTCCTCTCCACTTTGATTCAAAACTCTCTGCTTTAGATCCTAATGCCTCCAAGGTATGACAAGTGTTTGGAGAAACATGAAAAATAAAATCTGTAAACTGAGACATGTCCAGGATACACAGAGAACTGCAGCATAGATGCAAAATACCCTCTTCTTGACAGTTGACAATAATTTGTTGAATTGTGAAATCCTATAATATAATTCCTTGTACATGCATACCCTGGATAACTAATTAGATATAGGATTTAATTAAGGAAAAATTTTTAAAAATCACCCAAAATCTCATGTCCTGGTGCTGACAGTGCAGCATACTACCTTGTCATGGTAGTTACAGGTATACAGCTCCTACATACAGAAAATAGTTAAGATACCAGAAGGAATTATACTCTATTCAGCTTTGCTGAAGAAACCAGAGAGTTCCAGGACTTAAATAAATGCCCTAGTTCACCATTACCTCCGCAATCTGATTTAGGAAGGTTCAATTTATATCTAAACAAGCACTAAATTCTACAAGTGAGATTCTTTGCTGTGCCCGCTCACCATCCAGGCTGAAAAAGAGCTGAAGTAATTTTAAAATATCTTTCAGCTTGGGTAAGTCTGTGATTGCTGTGATTGCTAATGTTAAGCTGACAGCTGCCCTCCTGCTTTCTCTCCCTCTCTGGCCTCTCCACCACCCACTGCACCAACAAACACACTCATGTGGGGCAGGTAGGTGGCTGCCTTCACCTTGCTGCTGAATCCTGGTGCTAACCCAAGTGTCATGCTGTTGTAACGTTTGGTTCAGTGAACCCAAATTCAGTCTACTGATTCAATTCTAAATAAATATTTTACTAATAAAAAATAACAAATTCCAGGTTTATTTGTGAAATAAGTTTATCTTCCAGCACCTCCTTCTCTCTCAACACCTCTCCCCATTTTTCTCTTCAAAAAAGTAGCAAGTGAAGGCACTTCCCCAGTCTTCACAATGACAACAGTAAATTCCACAAAACCAATGTTTCTCTTTCTTGGATGGTTCTAATGATTGGAGCATCATCCTGTCTTACAGAAACAGAATTTTTCAGCTCTAGAATGATCTTCAGGATCTGAAGAGTGAATAGTATCACAGAATCACAGAACATTAGGAGTTGGAAGTGATGTCAAAAGATTATCTAGTCGAAGCATTATCTAGTCCAAGCCAGATCACCTAGACTAAATCACACAGGAACGAATCCAGACAGGTTTTGAATGTCTCCAGAGGAGACTCCACAACCTCTCTTCTCTGGGCAGTCTGTTCCAGTGCTCTGTCACCCTCACAGTGAAAAAGTTCCTCCTTATATTGACATGGAACTTCCTATGCTCCAGCTTGCAGCTGTTGCCCCTTGTCCTGGCCATCGCTGGCCATCACTGAGAAGAGCCTGGCTCCATCCTCCTGACTCTCACCCTTCACATACTTATAAACATTAGTACATGCCTGCTAACTGTCCTCTTCCTGCTAGATAGGGCTGCTGGGCCTGACACCCGCAGGATTTTCTCGTCTGTTATGTTCAAGACCGGTGCCTATAGTATTCATGTTTATTTGTGCAAGAGAATGTCTCTTCTGAATAATCTGTATACACAGATATGCAAAACTGGCAGTAGCATTAGTGATCACTGACACTTTGCAGTTATCCATAAGCATGGCTGCAGCATCTATACCTCGCAAGGAGAACTCCCAGGATGTGACAAAGCCCTGTTGCTATCTCAGAATCTCGGGGTTTTTTTTAAAAAACATGCATGTATTTTTAGCATTGCTGAATATAAGACCCAGTGTGGTCCCCCCCAAATTTGCAGATTCTCCTGAAACAAATGTTAAAACATTGGTTCTGCTCTGAATAACAACGAAGGTTAAAGCTGTCCTCTTGGGCCACCAACACCACTGGATCGGAAGTCTATGTGGGTGACAGAACTCAGGAAATAATCACTGTTTACTACCAGTTTAGAAATATGATGAGTAATAGTCATGGGCAACATCCCTAAATAGTGTAAATCTACATAGCTTCAGTAAATTCAACTTGTGCCAAATAAAAATTCTGCCTTTTGTGTTCAAATAGCACTGGAGGAAAAGTATTATTTAGGTAGCAAATGCGAAGACTAATAAAACTGCTCTGCTTTGTTTGTTTCTATACTATATGATTTATACTATGCACATACCTGCTGTGTAAGATTTGCTGCATTGCATATTTTTGTTAATCTGTTACATATGGCATTGAGATTACTGTTCAGATATACTTTTATGCAAATACAGGAAAGGTATTATTAGGAATTAAATTCCAGGTTGTTTGCAATACTACATCTGGAAAGACATGATGTTGCAGCAGGCCTTTTTTTTTTTCCTTAGTAAGCGATTTCAATTTTATCAGGACACTCACAGGTGAAAAAACCCCAAATATCTAAAAGCACAATTCTTCTGGGAATGCACTATGCAATTAAGGTTGTCATTGTTTTTTCTGTAAAAATATATGAAAAAAACCTAAACCCAAATCTCACATTTTTTTCTCTCAAAAACAATTACATTATGTCCAGGTCATAGCCAGGGTTCCCAGGCTCTAACCACAGTTCTACCACTGGCTCACTTGTGTCTGTGTCCATATCAAGAGGAATGATCTTAACTGCTTACTGCACAGATGCAATAAAGTATTTGATCTGCACTTTGAGGTTCCCAAGTGGAAAAAAAAAATAATATGAGAGTAAAGGATAAAAGAACTGCCCTTCACATACAAGTCAAACTGCTCTAAACTAAAAAAAGGAAAATTTCCTTGGCTTCCAGAGAGAGAATCCAAATACAGGTTAAAGGTCCCCCCGGCTCTCCCTAGCACTGACTGTTGCACAGTTGGTTCAAAGGATCCTATTTTAGCATCCATAACATCAGTGTAGTTATGTATAAACCTGACGTGCTGTTTCTTTCGTTCAGATATGTGTTTCTCAATAGGTTGAGTAGAGAGAAATTACTGG
The DNA here is from genome assembly GCA_022605575.1 of Laterallus jamaicensis coturniculus. Lineage (NCBI taxonomy): Eukaryota > Metazoa > Chordata > Aves > Gruiformes > Rallidae > Laterallus > Laterallus jamaicensis. The sequence goes on from JAKCOX010000003.1 coordinate 8,769,048, forward strand.
TGCATAAATGAGTATTTCTCACAACAATGCTAATTTTTTTTAGCTCCTTGTGTTTTTAATGAATGCCATATTAGCATAAACCAAACAAACTGTAAGCTAAATGTGTTATTTCAAAAAATTCCTTTTTTTTCCCCTCCAGACGTTTCCGCAGACAAGATGTTCGACACGGAAATGCTGCGCAGCAGTGCTTTGGCCAGCAGTTCATTGGTAATCTATTCACACGTTTACAAATTGCTAGCAAATGCCTGGAGCAGAGAGTGCAGACTTTGCCAAGAATGTGAGCCAAACCTTGATCTCACCTGTGGTGTTTTTTTCTGGCATATTCCTATAATGGGGGTGAAGCCATGTCATCCATGTCTAAGAATGACTTTGTTTCGATGTCAGGTCAGGTTCATCCCACAGCATTCATGTAGTCCCACAGCCCTATCATTCAGACTAGGGATGTGGATATTGCACCTCAAGGGCTTCCAACTGAAACACAAGTGGGAAGATAGGGCAGGGAGAAGAAACAACATGGCAGCATCCAGGAATGAATATGAAATACTGCCAGGACACTCAGCTAGAAGTGGGAATTGAAGCAGCTCCCTAGCACAGACATGGACAATGGCGTGTTAGAACACAAATCTGTATTTACAATCATTATCAAGATTTGTCCTAAAAAAAGATAAATTACTGTGTCCAGTGCTGTTGTCCAAACCTTGGAAAGAGATGACTTCCAACAGTGATACTGGGAATGTCAAAAAAGAAAATAGTTGCTTGGACATCCTCAGTATTTGGCAGGATAACATCTAATATGTTTATATGAAAAAAATAAAATACAAAAGGTTCTTTTAGATAGATGTTCTGAGAAAATATATTTTACATATTAAATATTAGATAGATATTTTACTAGAAAGCTTCATTAAAAAATAAGTCCATCAGAGGATGTAGTAGATTTTGGAAAAGTATATTAAAATATTAATTACTAATTAAACAATAAATTTGAAATGCAATGGACAAACAAAAGTGATATCAAACCCTGTATTTTTAGAGTATAAATGTGATTGGTCTCAGGAATATTTTACACAATTATGAAATAAGATTAATCATGCAGTTGATCTCCATTATAGATAACATCTAACTTGCCTTCCTCCAGATATTTTGTTGGATGGAAAAGCAGAATTTGTTTTGATTAATTTTATTCACACCTTCACCAGATACTACGTTTTAGTCACTATCTAGTTTAATCTGAATCAAACTTCACTCTTAAAAGTAAATATACCCTGCATTTGGAATATAGTAAGAATTGGCAGTGGCACATATTTTTATAACATTTCTTTACTTTCCAGGTGAAGTCCTGGAGAAGACTGAGGAGCGACTCGTTTATGGAATAGAGTACAACAGCACCCTCCTGGAATGCACCCCTCGAACCTTACAGGCAAAAGTAATCTGGTTTGTCCAGCGAGCACATGAAACTAAGAAGGAAGAGGTAACTCTTCTTATAGCCAAACTAAAAGAGCCAGTGGTTAGTAATATTACAACTTCACTGAAAGACCTGTCATCAGTTGCTGAAATGTACAAGGGTGTAACAGAAAATCATTATGTTCATCTGCTCTCTTGAATAAATAGACCTCAGAATTTCATCTGGTGTTTGCATTCAGCATCTTGAATCCAGATGTTAGAAATATAGTGAAACTTGATTTAAGATCTCAAACTAAAAGAGAATCCTCCACTTCTCTTTGTATGTTACTGTAGAGATGAAATGTGTACGTATTACTCCCAATGTTAGTCTATCTTAACATATATTAATTCTTGCTGTTTCACCCATTACCTTACAGAACCTTCTGAAAATGGGTGTTGGTGGATTCTCTGCCTCTTTTACATATAGTTCTCTATTATGAAAATGCTTCATAATTCCTCTCTGATCCACAACAGTGCAGTATCCCCATTTAGCTCGTGGAAGGACATAGAATCATAGAATCACTGAACAGAATGAAAGGACCTTTAAAGGTTATCTAGTCCACACATACACACACACACAGACTTGCTCAGAGCTTCATCAAGCCTGACTCTGAATGTCTCCAGGTATGGAGCCTCCACCACCTCTCTAGGCAATCTGTTCCAGTGTCTCACCACCCTCATAGTAAAGAACTTCTTCCTAATGTCCAATCTAAACCTACCTTGCTCTAGTTTAAAATCGTTGCTCCTCATCACAAGCCATTGCAAAAAGTCCTTCCCCAGTTTTCTTGGAGGCCCTCTGCAGGTACTGGAAGGATGCTATAAGGTCTCACCTGAGCCTTCTCTCCTCCAGGCAGAACAACCCAAACCCTCCTAGACTGTCTTCATAGGAGATATGCTCCAGCCCTCTGTGATTCTGTGATTTAATATATTCATGAAAGTGCAGTTCAGAAGCAATTGCACTGAGTTAATGTAATAGTAAGGACCTGGGCTCTGTAACTCCACCAATTTGTTTTTCAGGTGAAGACAGATGATAGAATAATCAAAATGGACCTTGGCCTCTTATTCCTGAAGCTGCATCGGCTAGATGCTGGGACCTATTTTTGTCAGACAGTGGAGCACAGCATTGTTCACACTGTCAGGAAAATCACCCTGGAAATAGTTGAGGAAGAACGTGTTGATGAAATGTTCAATAAAGACTATGAAGAGGAGATACCTCACAAAATGCCATGCCCAATGCAGAGCAGTATACCTCAGGCATCAAAGCCATGGTACAAGGAATTTCTTCAACTCATAGGTTACAGCAACTTCCAGAGGGTGGAAGAATACTGTGAAAAAGTGTGGTGTACAGATAAGAAGAGAAAAAAGCTCAAAATGTCTCCATCTAAGTGGAAATATGCCAACCCTCAGGAGAAGAAGGCAAGGATCAGGTCAGAGCATTACCGATTGCCCAGGAACATAGCTGACTCTTGATGGACAAAATCCATCCGCTCTTTCTGGGAGAAATTTTATTTGGACATAAGTAAGAGGGAAAATTCAGTCTTGGTTTTGGTAAATGACACAGGTTTATATATATAAAATATTGAGACTGAAAGCACAAATGCTATGGTAAGTTATACTGTACACTCATGATGACTGTTTAGAAGCATTTTAAACAAATTCTTCTTAACTATCTGATTCTAAGTAGGTCAATGCAATCAGAGTTTTGCGTTAGAGAGGATGTGACAATCTTCAGACTTTGAGTGCTTGAATCAGTTTCCTGTGTGGACCATGCCTGCGCTGTATATTGTTGCACATGATGGCATATATTTAAGAAACCCAACTAGCTAAGCATAGTCACAAGTGAATGAAAAATATAACACGTCTTTTCTTAGTTTCACAAATTCCTCATGCTTCTGAAAGCAACACGTCTTAAGATCTTTCCTTTTGATTGTGACCTGAGTTTATCACTGAGAACAATGAATTGTATTAATACAGTGTACTGCTATTTCTGAAGATAACGAAGGGAAATCCTACTTCCCACCATTTTTTTTGGTCTTATCAGTCATTTATGATGCACAGTGTGCTCTCACAGTTAAATAATATTGCCTAGTAACTTGATGTAAGTCAAATGCATGCCAAGAACACAAACAGAACTAAATTCAACTTCTCTGTATAAAAAAAAGTTGGGATAACAGTTTAGACAGAAAAAGAGTCACAGATACTGCCTTAGAAACAACAAGAATTAAGGGGGTGCCCTCTCGTGGCAAAACGAGCAGAAGCCCATATTCTCTTTTCCAACGAAACTTGTGTGCAAAGAGAATGTGTTTCCCAGATCCACAGCTGGTTTGTTTTCAGCACAAACTTCTAGTCTCCCTGTGCTAAATCCACAGATTTAGAAGGTAGTGTGGGAAGGCATTTATGCTGGGAAAGACGGCATTTAAAGCAAGCGAAGCTTTATGTTGTTAGCATGGCTTGGGGCAAAAGGTGGTCATAAAAAAATTCGGATGTAGATTAAAACCAAGAACATTATAAAGCTGTGTTTCTGGAGTTACAGGGTCTGCTCCCGGTAGATCTTTTCCTGATATGTGATTTCTGGTGAAAGCAGCTGCTCTGCTGTTCTTGTGAGAGATACCAGGAGAGATCAAAGAACTAAGTCATTTGTAAATCTAGGTCTTTCAAATCTTTATCATAATAAAAAAAACCCTCTTTCATTATATACAAGAAATCAAATGCAGAAAATATGAAAAACTATAATTTCTCTGCTTGAGAAACCTGATATTGCAATATTAATTATATTTTTAATTTTCATTGGAAATTTTTATATTAAAAGAAAAAAATTTGGGAAGTTATGAAGTGACCGACAGCTGTGGAAGAGAGAGCATACACAGAACAAGCATCTCTGATTTATACTTAATCTCCTCCTACAAAATCATCACTGGCATCCTTGATGGAAAACTCTTTAAACACTACTGAAATCCTTTTCTTATAAATTATGGAGTCTACTTATTTACAACAGTAATGGGAGTTCTATTCTACTTTTCTTCTGATTCATTTGCTAGCATCTAGTGCCAAATAAACCATTAATGGACTATTAGAAAGGAATAACAATATCTCAGCATGGATGGAACAAATATATCTTTGTGTCTCATTCTCCAAGATTTCAGGTGGAAATCATGTGATATGCAAATCAGGATTACTGATTTATACAAGTGTGTATTTTTAGATCCCCATCCCTTTAGTGGCTACATGTGGAGAACTGCATTAAAATTTTATTTACCTTTTTAAAATTTAAAGTTCTATCTCACACCTTGCTACTTTCATGGTTGCACTGCCTGTGAGAATACCGAACTACAAGGTCTTGTTCAAAGAGTGCTATGACATTTGGGGAAGAAGAGAGAGAGTGACAATGTACTTTGGAAGGATGTGCACAAATGTGCTTGTACACAGACAATGTCATTTGAAATGCTTCTTTGTATATTTGGGGGGCATTGTCTGCTTCTTTTCATTATGAGTTTGCTGTATTTTGTATGTGCATGAAGTGGTCAAATTATAAACATAATTAAGAACCATATTTGGCTGAAAAAATCTGTATTATTTCTCATAATTTGTTTTCACCAGACAATATGATTACATGCAGATCCGCAGTCACAAGTTGTTACAAATGCCTGTCACTGTGCATTTTGGGAGCAGTCTCAGTTCAGGGCAGAGGGATCTTACAGTTGCCAGGTGGGAAACTGGCTTGGGATGAATGAGGAGATTTAGTCTGCTAATGCCAGGTAGATTTGGGAAGGCTGTGGTTAGAGCAACATCTGCTTCATGAATGTATATTGAGAGTGGAACATGGTCACTTAGACCAAAAAGATTCTAACTGATGGAAATTCACTCAGAAACAACAATTTGGATAAAACTTGAACTCTGCTGGTCTGCCTAATGAGGGACAAGTGAGGTTGCTTGGACTAAACATTTACTTTGCTTTGCTTGTCAATGAGAATATCATTGCCTTGTACAAACTACTGTGCTCTCAGATTCTTTTGGGACAGCAAGCCAGGACAGTGCTAGCCTGCTGTAAAACTCCTGGCTTGTATATCTCAAAATAGGCTTTTAAGATCTACAGAACTTTTCTGTAGCATAAACAGATCTCTTCATGTAGGCAAGAGGAAAAAAAACATAATAATTGCTCTCTATCCAGGTACCTGAATAGCAGAGTTAACGATCATATTTGAAGTGCTTGAATTAATGTATCTGGCGTACTTGTTCATTTATTTTCTTTTAATTTGGTGGGGAAAAACAATTTTCTTTCCCACCCCACCCCTCCCAAAAAAAAAAACCCAAAAAAAGAAAAAGTCAGTTTCCCTTTTTAAAAGTCCTTAAATCTCCTTAGTCTACCTTGGAGCAGTGAGGCTGAAGTTATTTATGTAACTTAATGTCTCTGGGTCCAGAAGGCACAAATGCCTCTGAAAGCTGCACTGTCCAGATAAGAGGCACGGAAAGTGAGCTTTTCTACATCTGTAACCTAGCAGATGTCTGCAGTTCCTATCAGCCCTGGAGTCCTGTTCAGTTTACCAAATTACCGCTTTTAAAAAAAAATTCATGTCCAGTTAACACGAGTATTTATCATAAATGAAGTCATGATTGACAAGTTTTGCTTTCAGGTGGTATGTACTTTTCTCCACTAGTAATGGATTTATTTTTTTTTTATTTATTATTTTGTAGAGGAAATAATTTATCTGGCCTGAACTATAGATAAAAATCTGGCAGAGGTAGCAATGTCAAGTAAAGCTACTGGTCACTAGGAGTTAATCCACACTTTACAGTGATGCCCACATTTCTGAATGAATTTACTAAATATCAACTTAATCCAACACCATAATCCCATTTCACAAAACAACTGTGCCCCTTTGGGATGCAACTATCATGTAACGTTGAACCAACATGCATACTGCTAAGCCTTTGTGTACCTCTACACATAATTGGCTGAAGTGGGACGTGCAGGACTAAGCATGAAAGCAGATGCAGCTCAAGGGCCTTAGCTGACCAATTCCTGGATTTCCTGAGATTCTTATCCATATCTAGAAAGACCAGATTTAATTGCAGGAGGAGAAGCCTGGATCCATGAATGGTTTGGTGAGTCATGGAAGCTGTTTCAGAACATCTGTGGGCTAAAGAGCCATTGTGAATAACTTGTTTCTGTAGACTTCCCCAGTTGCAAAGCTCGGCAATCACCACTGAAACAAAACGTCTCTTCACTTGTGATGGTAATTAATTCAACAGCAGAATTTCGTGCTTTTGAGAATGTTTTTGCACATCTCTGAAAAGCTGTTTCTGAAGAAGTATAGTCTAGGATTACTTTTAGTGTGGGTGAATTCATATATAAATTATGAACACTCAGAATGTCTTTAGTCAGTTTGAAATTCAGCATACCCAACAAAATTACACATGTAGCTCATGATAGGTTTTTCTCACTCTGAAGAATCACACTCACTCAGTGCCCTCAACAAGGGTTTCAAGCGTGTCAGTGAAGGCACATAAAAAATATCAACCATCTTCATAAGCTGCAACAGCAGTAAATGCCTGTCTTCTCCTCTTCCCAATAAAAAGAGATGAAATTTGCAGACAAAGGAGCATAATTAATGCACTAGAAGAATTTTCTGCATTTGAATCTTCTCGATGTATTAAAAGGTGCTTTTAGTAATGAGAATTTGAAGAATACACAGTAGACCTTGCCAAAAACTGAAGTAATGTTCCACCTGTAGCTTTAATTCAGGCATAAAGATCATCAGTATTTAATTTACTTCATTTTCTTCTGCTTAAATGTGTTAGTTACACATTGTTATTTCACAATCATTAAAAATAATGAGCATTTGACAGTGCTTTTTATGTTCAAACTCTGTAGATTTTCACAACAGCCACTAGAGGGATGAAAATACATTTTAGCCTCCCTTACTCTGCGGTTTGCAGGAGCAGGAAAAGCCGGTAGCCAGACAAAGCTTGCCTGTGATGCAGTGCAGCATCATGCTGCAGTTAAATCAGCTTAGTGCGATGCCACACGGAGACCCCAGCTTGTGCTTCAAATGCTGTGTGTAAGGGCATGTTTGTACCAATCAACTATTTTTCCAGATAGTTTCTGTTTATGGTAGTATACGTCTGCACATCATCCTCAGCCATTCCTGCTGGAGGGTGGAAACTTTAGGAAGTGGGTCAAAGCGAAAAATCAGAGGTTAGTACATCTATCAAGCCACTGTAGGGTGATGTCCATTCATGGTCTTGTCAGACTGAGTCAAAGGTACAATTCATACTAATATTTAAACCACAAGAGCCTATGGTCGTTCACGATTTGGTTTTGCTTTTTTGGGGGGAGAGGAAAGAAGGTATTGGGGGGCTTCTCTTTGGGTATGTTGGCTTTTTTCCCCTCGCAATTGTTAAAGAAAAATATTGGGTTTTAGATTGCAATCTGTTAGGTTCTTCCTAGATATGTTCATTAGGGTGAGATGATTCATCAGATTAATTCCACCATGATGCTCTTTTTTTTCCTCAAAGTATTCCAAAACATCAGAGCTACCAATACAGCTGAAAATATGGGAACCACTTCTGAGCAGTTTTGTTGTAGAGACCTAGCAGATAAAGCCAGTGGGGAGGATGAGTTGACAGCATTAAACAAGAAAATGCTTACTGAGGAATGGTTTTGGATGGAGGGATTTTTTTGTTGTTTATTTCATATTTTGAACAGTAAAAACTATTAAGTGGTGTACCTTCATTTATATGGAGGTCATATTTCATCAGAGGCTTGTTTTAATAACAAATCAATATTTATTTAGATTTGCTTGTAAATGAGGGTAATTAGGGGCTCACTCTCTTTTATACCACATTTCTGTGAAAAAAGTTATTCCTAAACCTAAAGTATAACATCCAAAGAATACTTGCCTTTCTATTCTCCTGTCTTTAATCATCTTGAAAAAGAGCAAAGATGGATTTTTATAACATAAAAAATATATAATCTTTTTATGTGCACTGACCTTTCAAGAGTGTGAACACAGTAAAAAATAATTTAACCTCCAGAATATAAAATTATGAATGTTCCAGCCCAGAACATACCCATTTGTGTTCTGCACTTCAACTTTTTGACTGTTTTCCACACTTCTGTGAAATTGTTTTGTGAATTTCATTAAAAGTTACTCCAGGCAAAGAGAACCGTGAGGTGGCAGATGAATATTCAGCTGCAAGTTATATTGTTGTAGGGTTAGTGTCTATGAGTGATTTGAGAACTGGTTACTCACAGAAACTTTTAGAAAAAACCTTGAATTGTGATTTGTTCCTGTGATTTGAATTGTGATTTGACAGTTCCTGAGCCTGGGTGGGTTATGAATTGTGGGGAATTTTTTCATTCCATAGATAATATGCTCCTGACAGCTAGAAATACATTTTTGGGTGGGGTTTTTTTGTGTGTGTGCATTTTTGCTTCTTTGGGTTTTGTCTTTTATAAAAAATTTTCCATCCCATGCATCCTTTTCCCTTCCTAGCTGGTTTCAGTGCTCTGATCCTGGAGATGAGGCAACACACAGATTGTGAAGTCTAGTGGGGGACATCATTGAAAAAGCTTTATGGCAAGAGCAAAGGGTGCCGGATTAGAAGACACTTAGGTGGAAGAGGGTTGGATGTAGAATAACTCGTAGGGAAGAGGATAGCAGATGTGGTAAACCCTTTCTTTACTTGTAATTCACTCATTTGATATTTTACAATGCAGAAGGTAGGGGAAAAAAAGCATTTGTTAGTAACTTACACATTTTGCATTTGCCTTCTTGGAAAGCTGGTTTCACAGAATTAAAAGTAGCAAATGGCACCACTGGTCAGCAGATGCCATATGCTGCACAGAGCTTTCAGTCTGGTGTACTGCACAAGTGCTGCAGGAACAGAAACAAACAGCTGATTGTTATGTGCTTTGTATGACAGATAGGAGACTTTACTGTAAGATGCGCAACGTAGAGATTATCAAAAAGAAGAAACATTTCCAAGAAAGTATTTCAGCCAATTGAGCTAGGTCCTTGTAGCAAAGTCTTTGATGCCTCTTAACATCCAGGTAAAAACTCAAGACGGCATCCCTGCTGTATGTTTTTTTCATGTTTAATAACTTGTTTCTCCAGATTTTTACCTCCCTACAAAACTGGGTTCTGGGACAAAAAACATGCATATAGATTTACTTGTTGGCTGAATGAAGCTCTGGCCTTCAAAAAGATGGAGTTAGAAGGAAATAGTTCACGCAGGTTAGTAACAGCAATGAGAGATGTTGAGAGATACACATGATCCACCTAGGCTTTTGTCATGTATCACTTTTCCAACCCTCTGTGGAATTTAATTGGAAAGTTACTCCTGACTTATTAGCTTCACTGAAAATTCTTTTGAGTTCAGAAGATGTCCAGAGTAGAAAAAAAAATCTGGTAGACCTGAGTCACAATGATGAAAAAACAATACAGCTGGTAGGCCTGGCACATGCTACCAGACTTGAAAGCAAAGCCTGTAGCTACTCCAATTATCAGGGCTTCCTAGACATCAAACACCCAATGGCTCTGCTCAGGAATAACATGAACACAGCAGAATTTCATCATTAAAGAAGAGCATCACTATGAGTTCAGAATGCCTGCTGTTTAACATGTAATGCAATTAAGTGAAGTTCACCAAATGGATGAAATGGAAATTTGATGTTTGGACTAGCTGATGCTCATGTGGTATGCTGAAGGCTCATCAGTTTTCATGTAAGGGATTGAAAGAAAGTTCTTCCCATGCAATTCTGATCCTGTCTTAGCCCTGTCCTGGTTTTCTTAATTTTGCTTTTTTCTCAAAGAATGAGGTTATTCCTACTTTAAATCATAAAGTTCATAATTCTTTGAGTAACCTATTGGCCTTCTATGATGGAATAACTGCATCGGTGGATAAGGGAAGAGCAATTGATGCCATCTATCTTGACTTCTGCAAGGCCTTTGAACAGACCCTACACAACGTCCTTATTGCTAAACAGGAGAGATATGGGATTCATGGATGAACTATTTGACAGACAAGGAAATGGCTGGATGGCTGCATCCAGAGTGTTGCAGTCAGTGGCTCTGTGTCTAGATGGAGATCCATACCAAGTGGTCTCCCTCAGGGTACTGTGACTGGTACTTTTCAATATCCTTATTAATGAGAGACAGTGGGATTGAGTGCACCCTCAGCGTGTGGGTGACACCAAACAGAATAGTGCAATTTATTCACTTGAAGGAAACATCTACAAGGACCTTCACAGGCTACAGGAGTGGGACCATATGAACCTCATGAAGTTCAATGAGGCCAAATGCAAGGACCTGCACCTGGGTGAGAGCAATCCCCAGTATCAGTACAGGCTGGGAGATGAATGGATTGAGAACAGGCTTGGAGAGAAGGTGGGGAGAGGGGGGGAGAGGGGGAGGGGGGGCAGAGGAAGAGGGAGAGGGAGGGAAGGGGGGGAGAGGGGCATAGGGGCTGTGGATAGGTGGATGAAAAATTGGAAGAGAGCCAGCCATTTTCACTTGCAGTCCAGAAAGCCAGCCATTTCCAGGGCTGCATCACAAGAAGTTTGACCAGCAGGTTGAGAGAAGTGATTCTCCTCCTCTACTCTCCCATTACAAGACCCCACCTGCAGTACTGTGTCCAGCTCTGGTGCCCCTAGTACCTGTTGGACCAAGTCCAGAGAAGGGCCATAAAAGTTGCCTGAGGGCTGGAACTCCTTTCCTATAAAAAGCTGGGGTTGTTCAGCCTGGAGAAGAGAAGGCTCTGGGGGAACCTTATTGTGTCTTTCAGTCTATAAAACATGCTTATAAGAAAGATGGAGAAAGACTTTTTAAGTGGGCTTGTAGTGACATGACAAGGGATAATGATTTTAAACTGAAAGAGCATGGGTTTTTATTTGATATAAGGAAGAAGTTTTGGTTTGGTTTGGCTTGGTTTTTGTTTGTGAAACAGTGGAACAAGTGCCCATCACCAGAAATAGTTAATGTCAGGTGGGATGGGGCTTTGGGTAACCCAATTTTGTTGAATATGTCCCTGCTCATCACAGAGGGGTTGGACTGATAACCTTTAAAGGTCCTAACAAGCCAAATCATTCTCTGATTCTAAGATTCATAGTCATACTGTATGTGTAAGCCACATATATGGGTCATGCTCGTAACAAAGATGACATGCATCTTCTTCAGACAATATGAGTTGAAGCTTTTAGAGTTGGAGGTTGCCTATCCAGTTCTAATGAAGGTACAGTCAAAAGTTGCAATTATACATATGACCTCCCTGGGAACTGCTGAATTAACTAAGTACTACGTGTGGTACAATAGCCTTTCCTTTAGACATCTGCTGCTATTTTTATTAGTACCATTTTCAGACTCCTGCCATTTCTGTTGATATCATCAGTTTTAAACATTTTAAAACTATCTGTAAAACTAGGCTATAATTTGGGTTTTCAGAGTGAAAGCCTGTATTTTGTTCCCAGAAAATGAGGATTTTATGCTAGAAGTTTTCCGCTTAGAATCTTCTATCTCTGCTACGACTGCATTCTCAAATCACTTATTATGTCTGTGAGGCTTTTCTTGCATCAGCAGACTCTTGAGTTCCCCTATTTCTCCAGTGAATTTTTTTGAATTACTGTATTTAAAAATGTAATTTAGATGCAAACACCATACTAGGCACTTCACAGAAATCAGCCACAGACTTTCTTCTTAGCAGTGAGACTCTTCTTCAGATCAGGGATTTAGCTTGAGGAACTTGAAACTAATCTTTTAGCATACTTAGCACGTGTAGTATTCCTTAAAAGAGAAATATAAGCAGTTGAATAGATTTACACAGCAATATGTCTGGACGTGTGTAAATACAAACTATGAACCAGTTTTGGGAAAAACTCACAGTGGATTCTGAAAGCTAGCTCATCTGCTTAAGTCGTCATATTTATTAAATGACACTGCACGCTAAAAGGCTGTATGTATACATCATTTGGTATTTAATTAGATTTTGAGGTTAAAAAAAAAAATCCCACCAATATTTAGATATCTGTAGAACTATATAGAAAAGGAATGTGGACAAATCCATGCAGAATTTTGTTTCTCCAGAGTCTTATTTCTGAAGCACAGCTTAATTCCTTTGGATGCACCTGAGATAACTGGTGAAGATGCAATAGTGTTGCTCAGCAAATAAGTACCATATGTCCTACTTCCCAAAAGGAATCAAGAATGTAACTTTTTCTACCTGACATTGCAGACCAGGACAGCTGGTAACACCTAACACTCTTGCACCAGGAACACACAGCAGAAATACCAGGCAAACAAACTGCATGATTTATTGTGTGATATTTTAATTTGGAATTTAAATTAGTCCCCATTTCACTCCATAATCGTGGTCTTAGGTTGAGTAATTACTACCTTCCAAGTACACTAGCCCTGGCCCCTCATTACTTCCCCTATTCTCTCAGCTTTATGTAAACAAGGGTTTGTGGGATTAGCAAGGGGGACCAGAGCAGGGAATTCAACTACAGATACAACTGGGCAGGAGAGACACTTCTTCTGCCAGTTTTCACCTCCTGTTACTGAAGTTCAAGGTCCTCTGACATGATTTTTACAGTGTGCTCCAAAATATTTTATTGGCCTGCAGCCATCTCATTTCCCCAGTGAAATAATTTATTGTCTTACAGTTATTTACAATCTGTAGCTAGGACATGAAAAATGGCACTTGCATCTGGCAAACTCCAAAACCAGCTGGAATCCATAGGTGATTTCACATTAAGTACTAGGTACTCTCTATTTTCATAACCAATCCAAACATGTACAAGCAGATATGTTTTGTGGTGCTTAAAATGTGAGGATGAATTTTGGAAAGGTACACAAGGCCCCTGATGGCAATCATATTTAGGGGGAGAAATGTGAAATAAAGATGGCAAAAAGCAAGCTATAGATGTGTTCCTGCTGCCTCTATTGGATCTGTGTTTGAGAGGCCCCTGATTAAGAAAAGACAGGATGGAGAGCTGGTATATAAGTTGCAAAACATACACAGTTGAATTCTAATCTAGAGTCCATTGAATGCAACGTAGCCATAAGGTAGTGAAGCAGCCTTTTTAAGAGTGCTATAGAGGAACCAGTGGCCTGCAGTTCATGAGAATACCAACAAGGCATGTAGAAATGGGAGAGAGGAACTTGATAGCAAATGTAGACTTCTGGCTGGAGGCTTTGGATCAGAACTTTTTGGAGAGTGCTTTCTGAAATACCTCTAGCATGGGGGGATACCTACAGAATGACAGAATCCACACACATAGACAGAAATAGTTTCAGTTAAAGGAAAGTGAAATCTCTTCAAGAAATATAAAATCTGATGAAAAATACATTTTCCAGCACTTAATATTTTGGAATAAATTTTAAAACTGAACATCCATAAAGAAGGGGGGGGGGAAGAAAGAAAAAAGATTAAAAAAAAATTTAAAATTAATCATTCCTTAAAAGAAAGTTAGAAAAAATGATATAACCTCAGTAAATAAAATTTAGGCTAGAAGGGAAGTAAAAGTAGACATAAAAAATTCAGTTAAATGGGAAAATGAAAATAAGCTGCTAGATTGCCCCTATCTGTACTGATAATTTAACATGATATAACTTACATTTTATATAATACTTCTATGTAATTATTATTTTATAGAATTCTGGGAGGTGAAAATACCCAGTTTAGAATTATAAGTATTTATTATAATGGAAATATTTATAACACATAATTATTTATTTAATATAAGTAGTTCCTAATTTAAATTTCAATATCAATTTGGAAACTTGGCAGAAAAAAGAATTACACTGTTTATTATTATAATCCAATTATTTAGGAAAGAGTGTGTTTTTAAAGGGAGGGACATTTATGCTAGAAAAAAAAAAGTCAATTAAGCCATTTCTGTCACATTATGTCGCATAATCTTCATGGATTGAAATTCACTCTTGAATTAGAAAGAATGGAACAAACTATAACAGGAGTTCTATGCTCTTAAAATAATGAAAAGCATTGGAAAGATGAATAAAAACAAAAATAGTGTAAATCAATGTGAGCATGTGGAGCATGGTGTGTAAGCAACACTTTAAAACACTTTGATAACATTTATTAGAGCAGCTAGTGCACTCACAAGGGACCAACTGACTTACATCAGTAGCATCCCCGTTTGGGACAGAAAACTGAAGTGGAAATAACATACTAAGCAATTTCATATTTGAGTAATGGGAGCCACACAGCAGTGAAATCTGACATCCTTGTGAGGGATTCCCCTTCTTTAAAAGGGGAAATCATACATTCAGGATGAAGGATGTTAGAATAAAATAAAAAGAGCTGCTTACGGGATAAAATACTTCCAAGCAAAGATAAGTTAAAATTGCCTTATTAGATGCTTAAATTTAAAAATATACCATTAATCAGAAGAAAAGAAACAAAATTTATGAGGAACACACACACAAAAAGAACCGCTATGACTAAATGGAAAAAAAAATAAAATTAGACACAAAGAGTCATCTTTCCAAAGACGGAGGCTTTGTAAAACAAGAGCACAGAAGACAAAATGTCTAACTTAAGATAGACTGGGGGGGAGAAAAAAAAAAGAAAAAAAAATTAAGGAGAAACTTGCTAGAGGCATGAACACTAATAATGAAAATTTTCAAGTACATCAGAAGAAGGAAACCTGCAAGAGAATTCACATAGCTGATAGATGATAACTATAAAAGAAGCATACAAGGGGGATAAGGAAAACAGCTAAATCAAATTTTATTTTATGTGCTCTTCACTCAATCATGGCTAGAGATTTTCCTAAACAAGGTTCATACACATTCATCATAGGATGAGCTGAAAAATTGTCCCAAATAGAAGTGTCAGTAGAAGAGATTTTGGAAGAATTGGGTACATGGAAGAGTAACAAATTCCCGGGCTTGGATGGCATTTACCCCAAAGTCCTGAAGGGACAGAAATATGAAACTGATGAACTGCCACATGTGGCATGCAATTTACTTCTTGAATCAGCATCTGTATCGCAGGAAAGCAAAGTGGTAATTCAGTGGTTATTAAAACAACCTTATTTTTGAGAAGGGATGTAGAATTCTGCAAAGTCTAATTGGACGGAATTTTTACATAGTGAAGAATATACAAGATGCACCAAACATTATTATCTGTCATTTGAAAAAAGTGTCACCAGTTAAATTCAACTGTGTTGTAAATGGAATACCAGACTGAAAACTGGCTTTTAAGTAGCAACAGCTATGCAAGGTCAAAGCACCTGCCCATCAATGAACTATATACTAGCTCCATAAGAATAGATATTGCTTGGTAAATAAAGGAGGTATAAAAAGTCTGCTTATTTCCCGTCTTCTATATGTTTGAAAAATTTCTAATGCTCTGAAACCCAATACTTTATCCATTCCTAAATGGCAAAGCTACCAGAAATCAAAAAATGAAGGTATCTAAGGGCAAAGAGTCTTTCCTTTTTGTACAGTAGTCCAATCAAATAGATTTTGGGAAGATGAAGTAAGCAAAATTAAGTTACTCTTCTTACGGAGTTTTGACCTACATTGGGGATTTAAAAATAATCACTAACCTTAATGTGAAAGAATATGCTCTTGAGTTGTTAGCACTGTAGCAGCCTATGAAGGAGGAAGGGGAGGGAGCTACATTCATGCTATAATCATCACCTCAAAAATTTTTCAAAAATGAGGTGAACAACAGCCACCAGAAAAGATTCCATGCAGTTTTCCCTCATTCTACTCAGACTAAAGAGTATCACATATTTCCTTTCTCAAACGAAAACAAATATACATGAACTGTATGTGTGAACAGGTTGAAGAAGAATATTCAATTAAAACCTTACATGCACAGACTTATATTTGTGTATGTGTATATAAATATAAAAATAAATATTGCTTTATATATAGTTACATGTGAATACATGCATATATTAATATATGACAGAGAAAAAAATATTTTAGTGAGGGATCCTAGTAAATGTCCCCAATGTATCTGAAAGAATGCCAGTAATTTTTATGGATAAATCTAGAATATATATTATTCTTATCAGCTGTTACACAAAAAGTAAATTAATGAACAGAACTGACAGTAGTTTAAATTAATTTTAATAAGAAAAACATGCACTAGGTTGAATATTCCTTGCTAAGTGTAGTTCTTTTATATGAAAGCCATGATTATGAGAAATGGCAATTCTATTTTTTGGGGTTTTTTTTAGTTTAAAAAACCCCAACACTCTCTCCACTGATAGTTTTAAACAGCATGTAAAATAAAATCTACCATCAAATCCAAAAAGTAGCAAGAACCATAGAAACTTGGAGGCTTACTAGCAAAAATCAACCTAATGATGTTGTTACATCTTCTCAGAATTAAGGTGGAAGGTAGGATATCTATTCCAAACTCTGGCTGGATGATATATGCATGTAGTGATCCATAGTGTCCAACTGTTGAGTGAGCTACTCAGAATAATTATTGAATGGAAATGCCAAGATCTGTGTGCCAGGAAGTGGTTAGATATAAAGACCATAGCTTCCCTAAATGAAAGATAAAATCCCCTACTCCATGGGGAAGTCCCTGTCTTGTGGATGAGGAATAATTGTATGCATGTTCTGCAGATCATGTGGCCTTCCTCTGATCATCTCTCAAAGAGCATGTGGATCATGGAGAGATGCTGCCTTTATTGTACTATTTCTGCATCTCTAAATTTACAATTTATAGGGATGAGTACCTCTAAGTGGTCCAAATTGAAGTATCCAAATGCAGGTACTCTTCTAGAAGACAAAAAGCTAAACCCATCCATTTCAGAGAGAAAAAAAAATAAATAAATGGAAAGAAAGTATAGTCTATCTGAGACACAGAGATACAGTTTTGGCGTATAATGCTGTGTTCACAGCTCATGTCCTAGCAGATCTTCAGGTCAAAGACTTAACATCAATTGCAGTCACACTTCAACAAAGCATAAATATTTATTGCCATCTCTCTCAGCAATTAAAAAAGAATCCATTTTAGACTGAGTTCTTGAAAACGCCAAACTTCTCATCAGACAAACAGACTCTGTTAATCCTTGAATTGGAAATCACTGCACCACTGACCATAGTAATAAACTTATTCCTCAGTTCACTTACTTCTGCACCTGGATGAGCTTAACTGGACTGGAGGATTTTTGCCAAACAAGTCCTTGAACTTTCTCCATCCAGGTCAAGGTAAAAAAAAAAAAAAAAAAAAGACATATGAAGAATCTGTGATGACATTCCTAATACCTTTTGTATGAGTTTTTATATGAGTTTTTGAATTCCCCAGGTGAGACTAAGAGCTGTCTGCTGTACCAGGTAGGTAGTAAAAGAGCAAGTTATTCTCTGTTTTACAGATGCCTTATATAACCCCTGAACAAGGTCTGTTTGCTTACTCATCAGGTCCCCAGTGTTGGGGACATTTTCTTGTAATCAGAAAAATGGAATAGATAGAGACTTCTTGACTTGAAGAACAATGCATCTGTCTTTGGGGTCAAGCCTTAGGCTACTCTCTTCTCTTTTCCATTTCCCACATGCTGCTTAAGGTGCATCTCTGCCCAAGTGATTTCTGGCTTTGGTTGCTCAGGCACCCAGCCCTCTGCAGGAGAGATTTACTGAGCCTGGACATCTCACCAAGAGCTGTGACATGGCCCTTGTAGGACTTTGATCTCTTTGGCAAGACTAGCACTTAACTACCTCAATGTACGCATAACCTGAAGTTTTGATATTCTGAGCACCCACTGTTCCCATGTGGGACCTGTACAAACCTTTATTTCAAAGGCGTTGCACAGACTTGGTGAGTGCCTTGCCATGCAAAGATGGGATGTTGCCATGGCGCATATATGAACTTAAATGTGTATAGTCTGATACAGTCTGGTAGACTCCACTCCTCACATACCTATATGTAAACCACATGAAAAAAACCCCATAAAATAAAAATATGTCAATACTTTGACTTTATTTTTGTGTGGAGAAATATGGTGAAATGAATCACTTCGCATTTACTATACATTCAGAGGCCAGAACATCAAATAAATGAAAATTTCTCTTGTTGAAGAGGTGTTCAAATTGTATGCAATTTAAGTAATCAGGAATAACCAGTACAAGCATAAAGCAAAGTACTGAATTACTTCTTGTTCATTTGGTGGCCTGAATAAGACAGGAATCCTACTGGAAGAGCTACGAGTTCCTTTTGTTACAGATGGGAAAGGATGTATACAAATTAAACAATCAAATTAAAGCCATAAAGAGAATAGTGATATTTCTTAATTTTGGAAAAAAATTTTGCAGACTTTACTAATATTTTAAATTAATATTTTGTATTTGCTTATGTACAATACGTGATGTAGTGCAACTGCCTATCTCTGCCTTTCAGAATATTTTAAACATTTGATTTTTTAGATTGATGTCACAGGTTTTTTCACTGTGAGCTGTATTTGATTGCTTGTAATAGCAAGTACAACAGTATGTTAATATTAAAATATAAGCTGTGAGAATAATTCAGAGTATTTGCAGACAACATAGATGAACCTAGAACTACACAAAACCTTCCAACAGTCGCAGATTTAGTTTCCATAATCTTCTTCTATAGTAATTGTAGAGAACAGGTCCTCTCATTGATCTTGGCAAATAGATTCTCATCCTCAGAATCAAATTCATGATGGGATAAATAATTATAACAAATCAGTTATGTGAGTGCTAACTTTTACAATAAAAAGTAGAACAAATTAATATATAAAATATATGGCCATTCTTAATGAGGAAAAGTTCTTTTCCACACACATGTACACTCATGTTATACTGATTATCAGAACATTCATTATTCAAGTATTTAAACTGATAATTTCATTTTATCACTTCATAGCAAGACTTCTGATATGTCATTAATACTGTTAAGACACAGAGGAAACAGCAAAGTTATCTTCCCCTTCTAAAAAAAAAGCTTAATGAAAAGAGCTTTTTTATATATTTATTTATCTATCTATTTACTTATTTATTTATTTATTTATTAGCTGTTCTTGATAATTTGGCAACAGTTGGGAACAGAAGGTGCCTTTTAATCTTAAACATTCCCCATGCCCTCCAATCATTAACTGATAAGTCATCATAAGGCAGGAAAAGATAGATAGAAACTGAAGAAGATTTTTATGAAATTACTTGTTACCTTGTATAGCACAGTGGGGCCTCAGTCCTAATTTTAGGTCTCTCTTATCTCCAAAACAGATAGCTCAGTGTGTAAATGTAAAAAGTTGGGGTTTTCCTAGGGGATTTTGGGCGTGGTTTTTAAATTTTTTTTTTTTTTTCCCCTGGCAGATTTGAAGAGAAAGTGGAAGGGGACAAATTGCCAAGCAGCAGCAAAGCATGGGGATGCGCTGCCTTTGCTGTGAGGGCAGTGGCCTCACGGACCAAGTCCAGTCCCACTGCCCTGAGCGAGGTGAGAGAGAGGCAGGCTAGGCTGGGGATGGCAGCCGGGCTCAGCCCAGGGTCCAGCTGATCAGACAAGTCCATAGCAATTGTTATAAATGACTTGGTCCCAAACAGGATTTTAGCCAAATTGAACAATTTAATAAACGAATAAAGGCAGCAAAGGGTGCTGGGTGCACGGTCAGCACCGGGTGCGCTGGGAGTCTCCACCCCACCAAGACGCACCCCAAACAGTTCCAGTCCCTGGCTTATATACCTTCCAGGGATAACACAGACCACCGGCTTAAATTGACAGACTGGAGTGCTGCCAGGCTACCCCCACAAGACATAACCATATACATCTTAAACGGACATGCTGGAGTGCTGGCCAGGTAACTCCCACAAGACATCCTGTAGCTTTTGTCTTGGTAATGGACGGGCAGCTGGTTCTGTAGACTCAGGGCCTTACTCTTCTTCCTTCTTGATCACCTTCTTTTCAGAGAAAAGTTGTTTCTCCAGAGGTATCACAATGCACACAATGTGCTACATTGTGGTCCTTTAGACAAGATTTGCACATCCTTTATATCAGTCAGTACATGCAAAAGCTCCAAGTGTCCCTCCCAGGCCTGTGACCATACAAGGGTATGTCATTATGCACGCCCAACATTATTCCATATTAACACGAATCAGAGGGACATATATCACAGCAATGAATCAAGTGAAAAGTCTGGCTGGGAAGTCAAGCGTGTGGACCAGGGTCGAGCTCAGCAAGCCTAAGTGAAGCTGGGAATGTGATAAATATTAGTTGGCCAGCAACAAACTATGTAAAGGATGTGCTAAATTCTGCCTAGAGGCCTACAATGTTAGCACATTGTGTGCATTGTGATGCTTCAAGAGAAACAACTGATCTCTGAGAAGGGAGTGAGAAAGAGGAAGAGGGAGAAAGAACAGGAAGGCTCCTCAAGGCTACAGGACCAGCTCTGTAACTTTTTGAGCAAGGCAAAAGCTAAAGCTCACCAAAAGGACCTGCAATGAAGAGGAGTAAATGAGGTAAATGTCTTTGAAGCCCACCAAGAGATTATCGGGTAGCTGGGTGGGTAATGAGCTCTCCTAATGGAAAAATTAACTATTCCTTGAAAACCCTATGAATATGCATATATCATGAATATGCGTATATATCATGAATATGCGTATATATATTGTATAAAAGCAGTGTAACTGACCCTTTGTGGCGTGTAGGCATTAAAGAATACCTGCCTAACACTCACCAAGGCTGGTCAGTTTTGGTTCTGGCTTTTCACAGCATCATCAGTGGTGGTTGCAGTATAGCTCAGGCAAGGACTGAGGAAAGGCCTGAGCTTAAATGCAGCTACAGAGAAAAAGTCAAAAGGAGCTTTTTCTTAAACAAGTCAGCAAGGCTAACAGCTGCACTGTATCAGCGATGACCTACAATACCAGCAGCCAAACCTCTGGCACGGGGAGAGGGTGCAGAGGTGGCCTCTGCACTCAGGTGCCCAACACAGGCATGTGGGTCATAGTCTTTAAGGTGACAGTGTGTCATGGTATGTCATGCCTGGCACAGTCATGTGCCACATTAAAAGCCCTGCCAAGTAGCTGTGCACACCATGTGAGCGCAGAACAACCCTACGGCTGGGCAAGGGGAAAATTTGGGTTTTGTCCCCTGGCTGTAGCCATTTTTCATGCTCCATCTGTGTTTGGGTGGTGAGTCATCCTCAGTGCTAAAGGTGTAAGATGCACACACAGGAACATAAGGAGTAGACAGTGTGCAGCTGAATTGCCAAAACCTCAGCGAGTCTTGGGGATTTTTTTGTGAAGCAAGAATCACAAGTCTCATATTTAATGCATAAAGTGAAATTAGCTTTGAATTCTTCCTAAGTAAAGCCTTAAACTTGGGATGTACTAAAGAATCAGTAAGGACCTACAGAAAGTTCCTACATTTGTACAGCACGTCTGGAGTTTGTAATGCCATGAGGCAGAGCTAAGGGAAAAATCCAACAACTCTGTATTGGCAACGACTCCCTGGAGCACAGTTCTGTACCTGATGCGGCTGACAGTGGGCAGCAGTGTGCTGACTATGCAGGTTTCAGGCACTGAAAGCAAACAGCTTCAGGCTGCTAAGTCATTTTGTTACTTCTGAGACAGCAAGAGATAACAAAATGCATCTTTTGGGGAAAACAAACCAAAACAATAAAACATACAATATCCCATCATTCCTGATGGTTATTGTTTGATACATGTTTTCCAGTATTGTGGCATCTGGAAAGTTTAGGGGAGCATTTCAAAGATCAGTTTTGTGCTGCTGGTATCATGACACAAATGGGAATCAAGAAAACGCCAGATATCAAGTAAAATGGTCTGGCATTGCTGGATATTTATGGACATCTTCTGCTTATATCACTGTAAAGGCCCATGCATATTGTTAAGTCTAACAGAAGAAAGTACTCTTCTGTCTGTTTTAAGAAGTCCATACAGTTTAATTTTACTGTTTCCTTTCAAAAGAGCCTTTGATTCTCAATTCAGCCTTGGTGAAAATCAATGAGTGTAGTTTTCTGTGGTAAGAAATCACTTCTGTTATTAATCCTGTGCTACATGAAGAACAGCGTGACCAGCAGGTGGAGAGACGTGATTCTGCCCCTTTGCTCTGCTCTGGTAAGACCCCACCTGCAGAACTGTGTGCAGCTCTGGAGTTCCCAGTACAAGAAATATATTGAACTGTTGGTGCGAGTCCAGAGAAGGGCCAGGAAAATGATCAGAGGGCTGGAGAACCTCTCCCATGAATACATGCTGTGAGAGTTGGACTTGCTCAGATTGGAGAAGGCTCAGGGGAGACCTTAGAACGTCTTCCAGTACCTACAGGAAAACTGGAGATGGACTGTAGTGATAGGGAGCGATCACAGAGTGCAGTGATAGGACAAGATGCTAATGGCCTTGAGCTGAAGGAGGGTAGATTTAGATTAGACATTAGGAAGCATTTCTTCCCTGTGAGGATGGTGAGGCCCTGGCACAGGGTGCCCAGGGAAGCTGTGGCTGCCCCTGGATCACTGGCAGGGTTCAAGGCTGTTTTGGATAGGGCTTTGGGCTACCTGGGCTAGTGTAGGGTGTCCCTGTCCATGGCAGGGGGCTGAAACTAGATGATGTTTAAGGTTCTCTCCCACCCAAACCAGTCAGTTATTTTATGATTGGAACATCCATGTGTACTGCATTGTAAGTTAAGCAGTAATCCCTAGCTATCACAGAGACTTTTGAAAGACTATGGAATTGTGATCTTTCTGGCTTTATCAACAGCCACAACAAACCTAAGTTGCTGAAAAGTAACTTCAAAGCTATGATGAAACATTTTGTCACAGGTGGAAACCCCATGGGAAGCTTTTCATATATACTGATTTTGCTGAAAACTCTCCTTCTATGGTTGTCACTTTCTGACCTGAAAGTCTGACTTTTTTGATATTTTTTTAAAATAACCTGTGTTTATGAACTCATACTGCTTGCACTTCAGCTTGTTAAACAGTTTACAGTTGTTTTAATTATAGTATTGTGGAAAATGCTGAGAAATGTTGCTTTTGCAAACTGAAAAAGGTTGTATTTTTTTACTAACTTGGGAATTTGAGGACTCAGGCTGCCTCATCAGAAATCCTTTGTAGGGAATTTAGGATAGCACATAAAATAAGGGGGAATACTATTAATATAGTTTTGCTGTTGGTTGTGTTAAAAAAATTATGACAAACAAATAGATGCTGGGGCACAAATAACCACATCAAAGCAAACAGGCAAAACGGTGTGGGGTCTCGCCAACAACCTAAAGGGACCCTTTAAAGTAATCAAGCCTGTGCTGGCAGGGACCCCTCCCCCAGACGGGGTGGAAGGCGCCCCTAAGGTGTTAACAAACCTCGGGAGGAGGATTCCCCACCACCACCCCCTGCCTTTTGTTGTTAAGATTGCTCACCGTTTTCAGAGGAGCTGCGAAATGTGAGGTTTACAAATGCTTCTGCTAAAGAAGAAGGCAAACAGTACACTTGGAAAGCTAAAGATGCCCGAGGAAAAGAATACAAAATTAACATGAGCAAACTGAAACCTGTCTCGAACTTTGACTTCTTTCGACCTTAGGCCCATGTCCCACTACTCAGTTGCCGGGAAAGTGAAGATAAAGGCAAGCATCTGCAAATTCACGTTTAACTTCAAAGGGCACAGACAAAAGGGATATGCAACAGTTCAGTGCTTTGTTAGATAACTCAGGACCTTGACAGACATGAAGGCGCCTAGGTTAAGCCTGTAAATTTTGGAAAAAAACCTGAATCTATAGATAAAGAGGGGAGGGATTTCGGACAGGAATGCGGTATAAAAATGCTGCAAACTCTGACCAAAAGTGTGCCTACTTTGTTAGGTCACCCGCTCTTGCAAGAATGTACAATAAATTACTGCTTCACTAACGTGTCTACCGCGAGTCCTTTCTTTAGGACCATTGTCATTTCTAACAGTGTGATGGAGTATTTTTGTCCGAGTTGTTGGAATAATGTGATGTAAACATGAATTGGTGTATTTTTGGTTCTAGAAAAGGAGAGCATTTTTAATTGATGGCATGTGGTACCCTGCTTTGCTCCTGTATACATCTGAAAACATGCAGTTGTTTGTGAATACTTCCATCACTGAGAAAATTATGGTGTGGCATTCCTGTAGCCTGCTGGTGGTTGTACTCCTTGCAGACCCTGATTTTGGGACAGGGGAGTAACATAAAGAGGAAAGATTTGGCTAGTGCAGATCTGGATTATCTGCTTCCAGTTTCTTGAGTCCTACATTTTGAGGCCAGTTCGAACAGAATCAGACCTGCGTGGATCTATTTTAGGAACTTGCCTGGTCTGAAGACACACACAGGACAGAAATTACCATTCCTTTGAAGAGGTTAGAGGAACTGCTTGGTTTTCAGCAAACTAACCACCAGGTATCTATTTTGGTCTAGCACGGAGAACACTGTCCTTTGCAGCGGCAGCATGCTCTAGTTTCAAGAGGCAATGCCAGAGCATTTTAATACTCCAAATAGAAGTGGAAGGGGAGAGAGTTATAAGCCATTTATTCTATTCTCTTCTATTACACTGCATTCATCATCATGTCATCCGAGTTTTTGTTTGCTTTCCCTTGCAGGTTTTGTGAACCACGCAGGTTCTTTTACTCCTCTGATTTAATATTGATTTCCTCCATTCTGTTTTCTGTACTACTCAGTTAATCATTAAGTCTGTGTAGAGAAGTATTAACAATTATAAATACAACAAAAATAACTAGAATTCTAATACACGACTACTGTGAAAAAAACAGATTATTGTTTTAATAATCCTCAGAAAACAAGGCATCAGGGAATGCTGAGAGAAGAAGTGGGGGTAAAAAAATTAGTGTTCTTCCAGGAAGCTTACAAAAAGCACAGCAACACACACACACAAAAAAATCTGTACTAGAAAAAAAAATAAACAGCAACAACATTTTAAAATTAAAATAATGTATCAGTCTATAGAATGTTACAGTTTATTTTATTTGGGTACTTAAGAGTATAGAGCTAACAAAACACCAGATGTTTATGGTTCTGCATGAAGATATGAGTCAGTGTGGCCTAAGCTATATTTCCCTGGTTTGAAAGACCCCTCAGATGTGCCAGAAACTTCTTCTATATCTTTCCACACCTGCCTTCTACTCACAGCTGGGAACATTCACCTGAAATTACAGACCACAGGCTATAGCTCCCAAAACCAAGTAACTATGAAGATCTAGATATACCTATTGGGTTACTAAAATGTAAGCAAGCCCCTTTGGAGATATACGTTGTGGCTGTTTCAGTCATTGCAAAAGTTAATATTATCTGTAATTTTTCTGGTAGCCAAGAAAAGGAAATCTTAATTATTGAAGGTGTTGCCCCTTATCTGCTGAAATGCCACAGCTGACTCAGTGCTTGCTCCTCGTTTCTGCTAGTCACGGGGCAAAACAGGTTAGTTTATGCAGCTGTCAGAAAGTCTAAACACATCCTGCTTCATAAATGATGAAGCTAAAAGTATGCACAAAAGGCCAGAAAGGCAGCACAGCTGTGAAGAGATAATTCGCTAAGCTGATATAAGTCACACTCAGTCGCATAACCATAGCCTAAGAGCAAATGATTGGTATGTCACCTCTTCATAACACTGCCGTTGCTGGCTCTCAGGAGCAGTACAGTGTATAATGCATAATTCCTTGTTGCTCTTTCTGCTCATCTGATTGTCATGGGGCATTTCAGGTTATTTTCACCTCCTTCTACCCACCACATTGTGAAGACAACGGGAAGACAATGTGTTTTTCTGTTCTCGTTCCCATTCTTACGATGCAAATGAATTAATATTGTGCCATTCTCTTTTCTCTTCTTAGAGAAACAGTATAATAGGAAAATATACCAGTCAGTGAATCCTTCTGTGACAGCTCTGCATTGTGAGAAAATGTGATGCGGTACAAGTAACATGTATGTACTTGTTTTGGGGAAATGGAAGATGGGAAGAAGAGAACAGAGAAAAAATTAACCTTTTCTCGTAACTGAAGTTCATTACCCTCTAGAAGCTTCTCTGCTTCTCTAAGTCATTAGACACGTGATGGTACAGGGTACAATCTGTATTGATCCCCAGGGGATATTTTTCCCCTTTGTAGCAAAACAACCCATTAGGTAAACACAGCTTCGTTGCCCGTAGCAACAGAAAATTGCATTCTAGCAGGGTAAGAATGTATTTTAGTTTTGTTTATTTTTTCAAAGTTAAAAATAAGATTGTCTGAAAAACAGAACTACAATTACAATTATGATTTGCTTAATAAGGACTGGACAGCTACAAGGAGAAAGAACAAGATTCATCAACAGAATGCTGAAAAACACAGCACGATTTTGTAGCATTTACCTGCTGCTTATTTACAGCAGTGATAGCCTGGCTTTCAGTTATTCCCTCCACTGCCAGACAGCTTGCCACAAAAAAGCTGATGTTGTTCATATTATGTTGCCTGATGCAGCTTACATGAAAGTATCTTTCAAAGTTTATTTTGTAGGTTTTGCTGGCTATGGCAGAGGATGTGCACTTTCCTGACGGTGCTGTCTTGAACTCGATGATCTTAAAGGTCTTTTTCAGCCTAATGATTCTGTCCAAAGTAAATAAAATTACAAATGAAACTAATGAAGGAAGGAAGGAAGGAAGGAAAGACTATATGGCTGATGGTGAAAGTGTGTGCGGTCGGCTAGGAAGGACTACAAGAATTCATTAAATTGATAGAGGGAAATAACACTTAAGGGTTAACAACAAAGCTTAATTTAGCTTAAACCATACATAACTTTAGCCATTGTGTAAGATGAAAAGCACGATGCCCTTGCTAAACCATATATAACTTTAACCATTAAGATGAAAAAACAGGAACCTAGCAGAAAGAACTTGCTGAGAAGATGGAACAGACATGCTGACCCTGTTAAAGAAGCTGATCTAAGCATGTTTTGGGAAAAAAGTGAAAAGTGCACAGCAAGGAAGACGTACAGCCTTTACCCGAGGTCCCGGCCCACTAGCATGCACTACGCTTGCGCAGCTAAAGGCGGAGACTATCGAAATGATTTCTCGGAACTGCTTTGAATAACCTAACCTTTACTCGGATTCTTATGTATATACGTGACTTCGTGTAATAAATATCAGACTGCTTGTGGAAACGGTGTGCAAGCTAGGAGGTGTAGCCCTCTTGCACTCAGCGCTGCAATATACAGACCTGCCTTAGTTTCAGCAAGACAAAAGTGCCCTAATTAGGGAATTTGATTCACACCTGGTTACCTAAACTCCAGATTATGGGGTTTAATTGGAGTAATCACTATTTTCTTGAAATCTAAAGGAAATCACCAGTTGAGTTCCTTAAGGATCTCTCCTATGGCCTGTGCATCTCAAGAAAATCATAAAAAGAACTGGAAAAAGTAAGGGTTGAGGGAGTTTCCCAGTATCAGTAAACTATTCAAGGTAAAATGAACGAGGACAGGCTGAAAACAATATGAGACTAAGGGACTGATAAATTAGAGGGAAAATGCACTGGAAGTCAGTGCAAAGTAGTGAACAGGAGAGAAAAAATGAATTTTATGTATCAAATGACAGTGTCTGCACATTTTGCTGTTATACAAATACAAGGTTTATCCACACCTTAAATATTCTTTCAACCTTTTCAACTGTATCTTTTTAAAGAAGCGTGGTCCAGAAGCATGTAACCTCAACGAGAAAGGCAAATCGGTAAGGAATGGTTTCCATAACGGGAAGAAGAAATCAGTGAATCAAACCTCTTCAGCCAGGTAAAGAGCTGAGGGGTGGGGTGTATAATAAAGAACTAAAGAATTATGAGTGGCATGAAGAAGGTGGGTAGGGGGTAATTGGTCACTGTCCCTACCAACACAAAATCTGGTGAGGAATCAAACGATGCTAGGAGTCTGCTTCAAAACAAACCAAATGAGGTGATTTGTCATGCAACAGGTGCGTGAATACCTGTGAAAATGTACTCGGTCCTGTGACGGAAAGACACTCGAGTTCAGGGTTTTAAAAATAAAAAATAAAAATAATTTATTTTTGAACCACGTGCATTCAGTACGTCACTACTGCAGGTTTCATGGATACAATGAAGAAATGCACTATTGCTGTTTAGAAGTACAACGACTTATTATAACTACAAGAGATTCACAAAATACACTACTTCCAACACAACAGCCATGAAATTCAGTATTACCGCCTGCAAGAGAGTCGTGTCACTCACTGTTACCGCCCGCAAGCCATTCGCAAGGTTCAATATTACAACCACAGCAGGTTCACAGAACACACTATCACAAGTGCACTAAATACTACACGTGTGTTAAGTACCCGAGACTACAAAGTTAAAGGATAGCAAAAATCCACTTACCTATCTCTCTGGTAAGGGCTCTCAGTATGTTACCTCAGCCCTGACCATGGGGGAAGAGACTCTTCACACAGTTGGAGAAGTGGCTCCTCCTTGTCAGATTAAATCCAATGGGGTTTATTTTATTTTTTGTCTGATGTAGGTGACAGTGGGCAGGGCTGTGCCCTAGTGGACTATGCCACCTTCCATGGTTTTTCATTAGCAATGATCCCACTTACCTTATGCAGTATCTGTTGCATCTCTTTGCATTGTCTGCGCCCATTAAGGCCAAATGGAGACCATTTGGCTTGCCTTTATTTTACAGCTAGACAGCTGAATAGTGGCTTGATTGGGACTCAGGACATATTGTTTGTTGAAAGAATTCCAAGACAGGTTTCAGCACTGCCCATTTAGTTGCATTTTGCAGGACAAGCTCCTCATGGGCTGTTTCGGCTGAGATGGGGCCTCAAGGCAATCCAAGGCTGAATCGCTTTACAACCCCCCATGAGTTGCCTGATGGGCTAGACATTGCTGAAACCTGTTTGTGGAACTCTGAGCCAGACAGTTCTTACAGGTCCCAAAAGGAAATTCCATGAGTTCAGGGCAGATGATAGATTTTTTGCATGATGTAAAATGCACATCTAGCTGAGGAAGTTCCTACTGATGGAGAAGGCTGGAGAATGAGAGGGTTATTGGGGGAAATACCACCATTTCATATTGATTTGTCCTGGAATCCATACCACCAAACTTGCCATGACTATTCCAATTACTTTAGCTACAGTTAGACTCAAACATGCGCTATCTATTAGATTTTTAGATATAATGTATCTGCAAAATTTTGCATCAGAAAAATGTTTAGTATCTGAAAGCTCTCTTCAATCCTCTCTTGCCTTTAGGAAGGGGTGGATATAGTATTTGTGTATCTGGTAGATTTCACGGAATGAGGTACAGGAGAAGAAAGGAGTGAGGCTCTAAATTTTCTAATTTTGCTTTTAGTTCCTTTAGTAAAGGCTTCGGAAATCGTTCCCTTTTGTCCTTATATCTTAACCGCTCCCTTTTTTTTCTTACTATCTTTTTTTTTTCTTTGGCTGTCAGACCTTTTTTTATTTTTTCCAAGGAAAGATATGGTTAGCATTGGTTGAAATATGCCTACAAAGAAAATACTGCACTGAAAGAGAAATAACACAAGATTTTATCTAAAAGAGTGAATTGGGGATTCTTTGTAATCATCTGGGTTTCTTCAGTTTTTATTGCGGCTGAGTTACGAGGCTTTACTTTGCAGTGGGGAATAAGCCTTGTATTTTAAAAAAAAGAGCTACAGACATGGTTACATAGATGGTAGGTAGCGACACAAATTGAGATTAATGCTGCTATAGGGAGAAAGTCTCCAATAATTCATAGGTCAGGAGGGAATTAGAGGCAGTTTCTTATACTTAGTTCAGCAGCAAGAACAGACCTGAGAAGCTTTGGATCTGTTTATAAATATATAAAAATATAGTCAATTGGTTGCAAAATAATTCTTGATCTGTTTTGTTTGGGATAAGCTCAGAGATCCTTTAAAACTATACAGAGTGACCTGTTAAGTGTTGTAAGGACCACCATTTGCCATTTTAAAAAATACAAGTTCAGAGAACTATTTATTATTTAGACTGAAACTTTTTAATATTCTTTTAAAAATGCATGGTTTTAGGCCACATGCTGGAAAGCCATACGCTGTAAGGCAGGATGGCTCTGTAGAGGGATCGAGGCTGGATCGATGGGAAGAAGTCAGCTTTATGGGGTTTGACAAAGCCAAGTGCCGAGTCCTGTGCTTTGGTCACAATAACCCTAGGCAGTGTTACAAGCTTGGGGCAAAGTGGCTAGAGAGCTGCCTGAGGGGAAGGACCTGGGGTATTAGCGGACAGCCAGCTGAACATGAGCTGGCAGTGTGCCCAGGTGGCCAAGAAGTCAAACGGCATCCTGGCCTGTATCAGGAATAGAGTGACCAGCAGGAGTAGGGAAGTGATTGTTCCATTGTACTCAGCTCTGGTGGGGCTGCACCTTGAGTACTGTATGGGCCCTTCACTACAGGAAGGACGTTGAGAGTGTGTCCAGAGGATAGCAACAAAGCTGGTGAAGGATCTGGAGCACAAGTCCAGTAAGGCTTTTTAGTCTTCAGAAAAAGAGGCTGAGGGGAGACCTTTTTGCTCTCTACAGCTACCTGCAATGCAGTTGCAGAGATGTCAGGGTTGGTCTCTTGGATGACAAGTGATAGGACAAGAGGAAATGGCTTAAAAATGCACCAAGGGAGATTTAGGATAGATATCAGGAAGAATTTCTTTCCTGAAAAGGTTGTTAATCATTGGAACAGGCTGCCAGGGAGGTGGTGGAGTCATCATCCCTGGATGTATTTAAAAGGTGTGAAGATGATGTGCTTACAGACATGGTCTAGAGATGGACTAGGCAGGGTTAGGCTGTGGCTGGACTTAAAAGCCTCTTTCAACCTAGGTGATTCTGTGATTCTATGATTCTGCAACTGCATGAAAACATGGGACTCAAATATTTTTTTGACAGTAAGAGGCAAATATAGGTAACCAATATTTAAATGTTGATGTGTTTCAAACAGTTCATTACTTTAAGGATAAACTCATGATTTCCCTGTACTATATGTCATTTGAATGCCTGGTTTTATTTTCCTTGATTGCATATTGTAATATAACTTCCAGAATCACATTTCTAAAATAAATGCTAGTGCTTATTAATTCAAAATGTGCTTGCTGTGAATATTCTGCAATAATAGCTTAAAAATTGATACTTCATTGCAGTGTTTGCCAACCAGAAACCATGTCGATGTGAATGGTGCTGGAGAAATGGAGAGTGAAATTAACTGGAAACCGATGAGACAGTTTTCAGCTAAATGCAAAAAATCACACCTAGTGGAAAAGTAAAACCCACAATACCTGAAATTGCCTCTAAACTGACTTTAAGGCGATTTTGATCATGATGGAATGTGCGTTATCAAAAGCATCTGAACAGGTTTTATATCACATATGTATCCAAAAATCTGTTCAGAAATAAAAATATCTGTAGGCCTATAATCTCTCCATTAATTTCTTGGTTTGTGATTGTGTCAAAATGATACGGTGTCTTTCATACTTTAACTTCCTGTCTTTCATTTCCTAACCTTTCCTTGACTAGTCATGTCATCATGTTTTTTTCTCTCAGTACTCGATCTTGCAACTCCCCAAGTACAGAAAAAAAACTTTTTTCCTGTTTTCTGGGGTTTACACTTCTTAGACACCAAAAGTTTGGTTACATGTAGAGTCTGATTTATTCAAATCTGCTTGTGATTCTTTTCATATTAAACAATCCCATCACTTACAGAATATTTCTGTACTCAAAGCACTCCACATAAAATAGAGACTAATCACTCTTCTTAACTGATTTACCCCAGGGAAATGAGGAAATGACTCTTTAGAATTAGCGACCATTAACTCAATCACAGGCAATTTACCTGCCAAGAGTTAGAATCAGAACTGGCACACAGAACTTTTGTTTCCTGTCCTGTACACAGACTTTAAGGTTACACTCATTTCTACTGCTAATAGAAACTTCCCAACACAGAAGCTTGTGTTAAACAAAATTTACCTAAATGATAACAGACAGATAACAGACCTTCTCCATGTCCACAGATATTACAGTGACAATTCAGCTATATTCTTGTCTGATTTTCCTAACTAGAAAATTTCACCTAGTTATGACTTATTTGTGAAAGTCTACATTCCACTATGATTGCATGTCAGAAAATATCTCTGGTGGCCAACAATATTCTCCCCAAATAAATCTGAGTTTGTTTGGAATCTGTTCCTTTCATATTCATTTTCAAATTATTCTGTTATCAGGAAAAAAATATTTATCGGTGAGAATAGTGGTGCCAGATCAAAACCAGTCACAGCTTCTCTGAACATGGCAGAAGCAGGAACCAATTTAGGGCCACTGCGAACAAATTATAAAAATGGACTTAACCAAGGCACAGAAAGCAGCTGCTGTGATTGTAATGTGATCCTTTAAAAGCACTTCACTCAAGACAACTAACTAGTAAGGGTCAGAAAACCACCAAACCTACCTTTTAATAAAGAAGTTATGGGGTTTTTTTCCTCCATGGAAGATGGGAAAAAACATAAAGGTTGAAATGTGTGTGAGTAGCAAGAAGAAATTGGGTAAAAGAGTAAGGTCCTTCCACAATTAAATGGTAATGACTGAATATAAAGATCATTGAAGTTTGATTAATTTTAGCTTACAACCTTTCTGAGATGGGCTTTTCTCTCTTGGGTCTCAGCAGTAATCATAATTTGTCACCATAGTTATCAATGAGATTTTGACCTAAGAAGTTAATAGCCAGTATGATTAATAAAGACACAGTACAGCTAATAGCCAAGAATGACCAGGCTTGCCAAACAGAGGCCAGATGCAGAGCTATAAGTGATTTATTGTAGTGCCTGGAAAATGCAGAGGACCTATCATTTAGTATGTAGAGGTTGTCACAGTGAAATCTGGTGAGGCGTGAGTGTACACATTAACCTTGGTGGTGGGCTAGAATGCTGTATTTCAAACAGGTTTTTGTGTCACTCAGATGACTGAGAGCAAACACAAGCATTGCCTGCTGTACTCAAATGCATCTTTACACAACTTTGCCTTTTCATATTTTACAGTGCTGTAACGCACTCTTGGGTTAACTGGGTTAACTAAGGTATAGATGCTCTGGAATTTTAATGTGAAAAATATCAGTAGATGAAGAGACACAAATTAGCGTTGATCACTGTAGTATGTATATAATGATTAGAGGACTGACACATAATCCTACAATTATTAAATATTGTATTGTGGTGATTTATAATTTCTTCATTCCAAATTCATTCTGGTTTTTGATTCAGTCATTTGAAATCAAATCTCATGAAGCCAGTGAATCTTTTTTCACTAATTTCAGCAAACCTTGATGCAGTCCCCTTCACCATTGGTACATGAGTTATGATTGAGACTTCCCAACACAGGTGAGATGTTAGGATCCAGTATATGTTGTTTAATCTAACTCTATGTGCAGAGGATTATAGTAGCTTTTCCTTCAAGCAGCTATACAAGCAGTTAGTAACATGCTTAGATAAACCTACTATAGGCACACACTATATAACTTTGTAAATTATCAACCTTTCTTCTGACAGTAGGAGGTCAATCCCAAGCTTCTGACTATTAAAAAACTCATTAATTTCACTGTCTGCTTATCTAGAATTTGTAGCAGTCCCCCATTTAATCCTTCAGGTACTGCAATTGTGCAAAACTATTCAGTATTACCTGATTAGGTAAAATGTGAAAAAGCAATACCAGCCACAGCAGGGTCATGAAATGAATCACAAAGAAAACATTGCCAACCACTGCCCATTTCAAATAGCTGTGCTTACAGGTTCTCCTATTAATTATCAATTAACTTAATTTTGTTTCTTTACACTAGAGCAAGACATGATGTTTTGTTTACCTCAAATGTCTTCTTTGACCTGCAGCTTGTATAATTAGATTTGAAAGAATTTAGGAAGGAAAATGCTTTGTGTCCCCAATATATTTAAATAATATTTTAGTAAAAAGGAATAATTTTTTTCTTGCACATCTTAACCTCCAGAAACATCTAAGACAGGTTGGGGATTTTTTTTTTTTTTGGTCAAATACAGTAAAAGTACCATTTTTGTTTGATATATTTCAACTGGTGCCTATTTTGTCAAAAAACTTTCCTTCATCATGATAGGCCATTTTTTATATTAAAAACTAATAAACTTCTTATAATCTAACTTTATCATGCTCCTGTTTCAGAACTCTCAGAAGTTTCTCAGAAGTGAAGACCCTCAGATTTCCCCCAAAAGTGTATCTTCCTGTCAAACGTCGAAGTTACACTGTTCCCTGCAAAGGAAAACAAATCATCTAAGTGACCTGTACTTCTGCAGAACAAGAATAACTAATAACTAGTAAATAGGGCAGATGGAGATGGTCTTCTCTGCTTAATAATAGGCTGAAATGGCTTTAATTGGGTTAAAATGCCTGCCAATTTGGTAGCCAGCAGACTTACTCTCAGAGTACAGAGCAAGTTAAATACTAGCTTTAATAGATAATTAAACTCTCTTATCCTCTCCTCTCCTAGTGCTTATCAAGCAATGAACAAACCTGGCACCATGAATCTGCTCTCCATGTGTGAGATTTCACTGAAATTTGAAGTGTTTGGGGAGGGGGACTGTCAGAAGGACAAGACATAAGATCAGTTCGATGTGACAGTCCTTTTGTATATAACTACCTGATAGCAAATGTCAAACTAAGGTTGAAGTGTTAGATCCTGAAGCTAGATAAACTTTGGCTATCTTCACAAGTGAAGTTTGTAGTGTGTAGGTAGGCTTGGGACACTTATACTTGTCACCTCTGGTTGGAGCTGCCATTACTGTTAATTTAAAACGCTCTGTGGTGCCCTATGATTTATTCTCTTCTTGTCAGTCTGTCTGTCTACATCGGCAGCCTACTAGGACTGAGCTTTGCAACATCTGTTGTCTGAAAAGGAAATGAGCCTAGACCTCCTGAGCAGAGGACAGCTCTGAAGCATCACTGTACCCAGGGCTGCGGTTGTGAAAAACTTGTATTAGTACACAGAGCTTTTTTGATGCCTCAAGTCAAGGCATTTGAGAGTGGTAGTGTTAAAATATTGCATTAAAAAAAAAAAAAAGAAAAGTCAGGTTTAGAAATATAGGCTGAGAAAGTGAGACTTGTGCTACAAAGGGTTAGGACAACACAGAAATAGGAATATTTCCAAGCTATAAATTTAGGATTACTGGGGGATGGTGGAGAGGAATGTTGGGTTTTTTCATTTAAATGGAGCAAGGCACTGTCCTCAGGTGCTAATAAACTGTTGATTTGGCAGTGCCAATAGCAGACAATATATGGGGTATAGATATTGGTGAAGTAAAGATATATATTGTAGAGAAAAATTTGTTCCCTTGTCTTCTTATTACTAATTCTAGGCAAGGTCTATAAATGCAGGTTAATTCTCTTAACAGGTTAACTCTCCTTTACACTCCATCTGGCTGCTTGCTCTTTCATCTCTAGTGTAGTTTCTGGTTGGTACAGCATCCAAGTTACAGACTTGTTTGCTGTTTTGTTTAAAAAAAGCCTTACTGCAAACAACAAAATCTATGAGGTTTATGTTCAGCAGTACAAATGTCCCTGTTGTGAAAGTTATTCCACTAATCCAAGAATGTCAGAACAAAATATATGTGCTATTTTAGCATTTTCAGACTTTATACCTGACATAACAAATAGTTTGCTTCACAAAAAAATTATGCACTCGCATCTCTCCACATTTCACTTACTACCACTAAGTATGTCTTGATTTACATGTTAATGTAGCTCAGACCAACTGGGAAAAATTTCACTAGATAGGTGGTCACTGCAACATCGGAAACCTACAGTTCAGCTGGGTATTCTTCTCATTCCCACTTTACATAATTGTAAAATGACGGTATTAATGTCACATATAGGACAGAGTTGCAATTTCAGTTCAGAATCTAGGATTGCCTCAGTGACCTCCCAGCAGAATGCTTCCACATTTTCCCTTCTTTAGGCCAAATAATTATTAAGAAGCAGCCATGTTTGAGCACTGGAATATTATCATACACAGTTATCTGAAAACAATGATGTTATGATATTTTATGTATACAACTTCAGCTTTGAGACTTTCATGTTACTCTAGTTTACGAGTCCAAGGGTTTTTTTGAAACTGCAAAGAACAGTCAGGTCACTCAACCTGTTTTATAACCACGCAATCTCTCCTGGGCTGGGTTCTCCAGCAATGTTTAATTCAGCAGCATGGCTTTGATGTTCTGCCTTGTTTTCCCTCTCACTCCTTCTCTCTTCCATGTTGCCAAAGACAGGTGTAAACTGAAGTTTGGATCACAATTTTTTATCCCAAAGTTCTTTCTGCTTTCCTGTCCATAACGGTCCCCACATGACTAGATGGATGACTTCTCTTGGTCTGATAAAATATCCTTTCTTATGTAACTCAGAGTTGAAATGCTCATTTCAAGAATATGCCCAGGAACATTATTTCCACACAGACACCTCCAGTCATCCCCAGTGCATTCTACTCCCCTACTAGCTCTGCCGTTGTGCCACATTATTGTGATTCATGGAATTTGTAGGCAAGTGTTAGATCGACAGTGACTCAGCAGCAATAAAGATATTATTCACTTTTTTGCATGCCTTCATGGTATGTGTCTGTGGGATAAAAGCGGGGAGAAAGATGCATTATTTGTGTTGCTGGGGCAATGGGAGCTGGAACTTTTATTTGCAATAAAGTGTTTCTGTACACATTTACCTCAACTTTTTATGTTTTCATGTGGCAAGTAAAGTGTATGGTGGGAGTTCACAGAATCACAGAGCATTAGGATTTGGGAGGGACCTTGAAAAATCATCTAGTCCAACCACCCTGCCAGAGCAGGATCACCAAGACTAAATAACACAGGAACGCATCCAGGTTGGGGCTGAATGTCTCCAGAGGAGACTCCAACAACGTCTCTGGAAAGCCTGTTCCAGCATTCTGTCACCCGCACAGTAAGAAAGTTTGTCCTTAAATGTATGTGTGTAAGCCTACATGTGTTGTAAGCTCTTTTCCCAGACAATGGGGTCACTTGAAGGGGTGCCCGTTTCCATCACGGAAAGCACAGTGATGGCACTGCCAGTGCCAATGTCAGGCCACTGAGGTCACCTCTATGGCCATGCTGTCTTCTGTTTATGAGACTAGAAAAAGACTAACAGGGATGGTGAGGAAAATGGGCTTCAAATCTCTTAGTCTACTACCAATTTTCCATGAGGCTTTGGGCATCTCTCGCTATCTCCTTTCATAACTTGTTTTATTAGCCTTTTGGGGAAGCACTTTCCCTTTCTACTTGTTTACACAGTGGATAGTCGAAGAGGGGCCCTGCCCTCAGCTTCAGCCTTTAAGCTCTGCTATTCAACAAAGACCTGTAATGAACATATTTACTTGCCTCTCCATTAAGATGCCTTTTGTAAAATCCATTTGATGGGATTGTTTCACAATTCTTTCACCATAAAAACCCAGGGCTTTTAGAAAAGGAAACAAGCCGATATACAAATGTGTTCATCTGTATTTATTTTAAAAATAAAGGCACTTTGACTGCCTTCACACATTTTCCTACACTGTTCTAACTAATTAATGCTTTCAGTACAGATAACAGCTACAATTAAAAGTTGTTTTAGTATCTAAAATCAAAACACCAATCTAGGATTGAAATGAGAACTCCTAAAAGAAATGGGAAAAAAAAACGACTCAGCTGGAAAATCATCTTATTTGGTTGGTTTTGTGGGGATTTGGAGGGAAGGGGAAAGCAGGGGCTTTGTTTCTTTTCTGGAGGTAACAAAAAATACATGAAACTAAAGTAAGAATCAGACTCTAATGTTAGTTGCAGGGAAGGCACTGGTACATAATTCATCATCTCACTAATGCATTCTGACAGATGATTATGTCACATGTATAGCAGGAAGTGTCAGACACTTTGATTTAGAGTCTTCTCTAACAGACTCCATTTTCAAAGAAGTGCATGAGGGCTTTGCTTCCTCCCCCAGAATTGCTATTTAATCCACATTGAGAAATATGAATTAAATTATTTTTAAAGTTACTTATGAAAGCTGATTCAGAAAGAAAGAAAGTGTAAGTTCATACTTGTATGCTACTAAAGATGATGGAATTTGGGATGACAAAATGCCACCACCTGTCTGGTAGTGAATCTGGACACAAAGTACCTGACAAAGGTACTGAGAGTGCGATGAGACTGTGGCACACTCCCTATGTGGCATGGAGAAACAGTAACAAGACAGCGAAAGCAACAAAATATAAAGGTGCATTAGGCTCCATCTTCTAATTCTCACAGAGGTATTTACTTGAACAAGTCCTAAATATGCAAATGTTAGTTTGACCTTGTGATCTCTTACCTGACATTCATTTAATAACATCCAATTTATAGTACATTTTAAATAATCCTTTTATATCGTTCTGATATTTATGAGTATGTGATGTTTCTGAAATGTAATTTGGCACTTAGCAATAATAAAAAGTAGTATTATATATGGGAAAGGTGACATAATTGTATGGCACTCAAGGAACTCATGATGGCAGCTTTCTTTGTTTTGGGTTCTTTAAGAGGTTACAGTGTCAGCAGTGATAGAAACTGGTTCATGTTGGCCCTCCAGCAATGTTTTAAATGATCCAGGGAGTATCAGTGAGGTGGAGATCAAGTAAATCTTATACACCAGATATAAATTCATGTAGTTCTTTGAACAAAAAAAGATATATTCAAGAAAATTTGGCAAACCCGCTCCTTAACATTCTTGCTGGAAATTCCTGGGTTTTTCTATTCATATAGTTTACGAATTCCTATTCTCATACTGGAAGTTAAGTTACAGTTTTTGTTAAATAAAATTTGCTGTAAGTCTAGCTAAGCAAGAAAACCTTTAGATTGGCAATGTAAGTGATTTACATTTACTGTGTCTTCTGAATTGCAGTATTCAATCTAACT
Organism: Laterallus jamaicensis coturniculus; assembly: GCA_022605575.1. Lineage (NCBI taxonomy): Eukaryota > Metazoa > Chordata > Aves > Gruiformes > Rallidae > Laterallus > Laterallus jamaicensis. The sequence goes on from JAKCOX010000003.1 coordinate 8,808,394, forward strand.
CTGAAGGATTTTCATTGCTCTCACAACATTTATGCCTTGAGCTGAGCTTGCAACTCCTCTACCCCATGCAGATACATCACCTTGACCAAGAATCAAACTCTGGGAGTCAAGGTTTTCTAAATAAACAAATAGATATTCATTCTACGTTTTCTGATATTTCCATTTTCAAAGTTAATCCACATTAAAGGGGATCCACCATTAATCCAGCTAAAGGGGACCTAAAGGGGGCCTACAAAAAAGCTGGAGAGGGACTCTTATCAGGGAGTGTAGTGATAGGACAAGGGGTAACAGCTTCAATGTAAAAGAGAGTAGATTTAGATTAGTCAATAGGAAAAAATTCTTCACTGAGAGTGTGATGAGACACTGGCACAGGGTGCCCAGAGAAGCTTTGGATGTCCCTGGATCCCTGTCAGTGTTTAAGGCCAGGTTGGAAGGGTCTTTGCGCAAGCTGGTCTAGTGGAGGGTGTCCTTGCTCATGGAGAGGGTGTGGAACTAGGCGGGCTTTGAGGTCCCTTCCAACCCAAACCTCTCTGTGATTCTATGATGGGAAGTGAAGACCTTCATTCACCCCTGGCTTGAAGCTAAGCTGGACAGCTTATTTCCCTTAGCTCCAGCATAGTTAATGGTGAAGTCTTTCCTCTCCAGAGGTTCTGTAGAGGATGTAAGATGACAAAGCTTCCAATTTAAACTCCAAAGCTGCTTTTCAACTAAAAGGGTAAAAATAGCTCCCCTTCTCTTCCCTAATACAGAAAATAACACCATGTGTTTGCTTCAAGTATAAATACTTTCAGGCTATTTTTAAAGCATACTAGTTTAAAGCCTGGGGTAGGTCAAGTAAGTCTACTTGAATGTTTATGACTTACTGTACAAGAGGGTGTAAGGCACAATGATGTGCCCTTAATGAGTCTCTCTAATTTCATAGACACCTATCTATGAAAAGTGTTTTGAGGAACAAGAGGCTGCTCCTTACATTTTGATTGAATTTCTAGGCCTGAGTACAATTTGCTTTTCTTAAACATTCTGAAAACTTCCTTAATTTAATTTATAAGTTATATAGTTTCTCAGGCTCTCTTTAGGAACTTTGGACACGCTGGCCCAAATTTTCAGAATGACTTGCTTTTGATCTTTTCAGTCTTCAAAATTCACTCCCTTTGCATCTGTCTTTAACATTTCCCAGATTTTCTGTTTCCTGTTTTCACTTTTCATTGACAAGCATCTGGAGGTTTCTGCAAGCCAAGTGCATATTCTGTATCCTATAACATTAGAAGCTGAGATTCTCCATCTTGCTCTAGTTTCTAATTCCCACTCCCACTTTCCTCTTTTCACATTTTGTAACTAATTACAATAATCATAATTACCATAGCCTATCTTGCATAACATCAATTTACATTTTGTGTAAGAGCAACCATACAAAAGATGTAAATGGCCTGAAAGCAGATCAAAGCTCATTCTTCCATTGCAGAATATTTAAAATTAATCAGGAGAAATGACTTCCAAATTGTACTGCAGGGCTGAATCAAACTCAGGAAAGAAAGAGATTTTGGATTGAGGCTGCCCATCTGTTCTTAAGTCATTGCGGGTGGTGGTGAGGAAATGCCAGTTGACTTAAGGACAGCATTTTCAGCCTAAATTAACTTTCTTGGGCTCTTGCAGCTTTAAGACTGTAATCTAAGGTACCAAGACGTATTGTCTATATTTTGTAGCACTTCTCTCAATTTATCTTTTCTTTTTTTTCCCCAAAATAGTGAATATGATTTTTGGTATTCAATAGTTAAAAGTCAGTATTAGCCTCAAAGATACTCAGTTTGAGAAATGCAGACTGACAGACCACCACAGGGATGACTCAATTTTCTTTGGATTATTTTTAATTATAAACTACATTTGCAGGGGAGTACAGAATCTGATGAAGATGGGGAATCACTGCAACCTGTTTTGCTTCCTTAATTTAAGTGAATGCAGTAAGAAAACAATGGAAATTAAAGGAAAAATTTGATTGCACTAAGTATAAGAAAATCTGAAGAAAATTAAGAAAAGTAGGAATTAAGAAACAAAAATTGTGTACAGTGACTGGACAGGTAAAATATAGTGTATATTAATTTCAACTCTGTTTAAAGATGGAGGTCGGTTTCTAAGGAAGTGTTTCTTATCCTGAAACTGTGTTTATTTGGGAAATATCTCCATCTCCAAGATTCCACAACCTCTCTGTGCAAGCATGCAGTGCAATATTTACACCAGAACTGTAGAACTGACTGCCAATCCAGAGTCCTTTTGCAGCTTTTGAATGCCTTCATCTGCCTTTTTTTTTAGCTTGATTGCTGCATGCTACTCTTTTCCAAAGCTTTGAACTGTTACAATTTCCTATTTGTCTTACCATCTACTAAAAGTGCCCAGAGAAAATTTGATCACTTGACACTGCTACATGTTTGAAGTCCAATTAAAAATATTCTCTTTTAAATTGTCTCTGAATTTTGTGGTGGGGGTTCAGACTAACACATTTGGTTTGAATTTCTCCCAGCTGGGCTGGGAGAAATCTAATGAAATTCAACAAGTGCAAGTGTAAAGTCCTGCACCTGGGGAGGAATAACCACATGTATCAGTACAGGCTGGGGGATGACCTGTTGGAGAAGAGCTCTGTGCAGAAGGACCTGGGGGTCCTGGTTGATGACAGGTTGCCTATGAGCCAGCAGTGTGTCCTGGTGGCCAAGAGAGCCAATGGGATGCATCAGGAAGAGTGTGTCCTGCAGGTGGAAGGAAGTGATTCTCCCCCTCTACTCTGCATTGGTCAGGCCCCACCTGGAATACTGTGTCCAGTTCTGGGCTCCCTGGTATAAAACAGGCAGGGACCTTCTGGAGAGAGTCCAGAGAAGGGCAACAAAGTTGATTAGGGGTCTGGAACATCTCCCCTATGAGGAAAGGCTGAGTGAGCTGGGTCTGTTCAGCCTGGAAAAAAGAAGACTTAGGGGGGACCTAATTAGTGTTTATAAATATCTTAGACATGAGTGGCAGGGGGAATTGGCCAGCCCCTTTTCAGTGGTCTGTGGGGACAGTACTAGGGGCAATGGCTGTAAGCTGGAGCATAGGAAGTTCTGCACCAACATGGGGAAGAACTTTTTCACAGTGAGGGTGACAGAGCAGTGGAATAGGCTGCACAGGAAGGTGGTGGAGTCTCCTTCTCTGGAGATATTCAAGTCTCGTCTGGACGCCTATCTGAGTGATTTGTCCTAGGGAGCCTGCTTTGGCAGGGGGGTTGGACCCGATGATCTCTTGAGGTCCCTTCCAACCCCTAAGATTCTGTGATTCTGTGATTCTGTGAATTTCTTCAAGACATTTTTTTTGTGGGTTCCTTGAACTTGTTTAAAATTAAAATAATTCAAGTTCATGCTGAACTAAGTTCAAGGTGTGACTACTTATTAAAGTACTCTTAATGAATATGCTATTGAGTTACCTTTTCTTGCCAGATAATTGCCTTGTTAATTTTGTAAGATTCTGAGGGTACAGGACTTGAGCATGAACAATAAAAAAAAAGAGCTTACTAACACATTCCTAGAAATGGCAAGGTACAATGACTAGTGCAAATAATCTTTCAGTGATACTTTTAAATAATTCCCTCAAATTAATTCTCCTCCTCACTGTATTTACATTCTGATTTTGCTAGCAGGTAAGTTTGTACAATTATCCTACTTTTACTGTGTGTTAGTGGATGGATGAAAAGTATATTCTATATCATCAAATAGTCACAGTCCATTTGGCAGCTAAATGGGCAAAAGAAAGATGTGCTTTGTGGTCTGTGTCCAATTGACACAGCTTGAAAATTGAAACATATTATTTATGAGCAGCTACTTGCAACAGTTCCACTTACAGGATGAGAATTATTGCCATGCTCTGGCCAGAGTTCTGTGAATGCTAATTCAGATGCATATGGACAGATTAGATGTTTGACTTGATCTGAGCAGTTTACTGATGTAAGTGAAGGAAGCTGTTGGGAGCTCTGCAGCTTTCGAGTACAGTTTACGTGAACTGCAAACATCAGTGACCAAATGCTGTCTCTGTGAAGCTCTGCTATGGGAATTCACCTCAGCCGTGAAGCACTGCTAGGCAGTCTCGAACTGATGTTTCAAACAGTTGGGAGTTTTACTGTCTTCTTTTTCCCTTGTCCCTGTCCCCCGCTTCGAACTGTGAGGACAACACCAGCATGGCAATTACAAAGAAGGATTACTAACAAAAGAGAGAGTGCCAGGGCTCACAGTGTGTCCCCTCCCCAAACCTGTGCAGAAGGCTCAGGGCCAGCTCACAGCCTCTGCTTTCAGGCTCCCATCTGAGCTCTGGGTCCTGCAGTGCCACAGCCATATAAACCCTGCATCCACAGCTCTGGATCCTGACCCCCAACAATGGCTGGAATTCCAGACCCTGCCCATCCCCAGTGAAGTACCTAGTGCCCAAGGCTGGGAGCATGGGAAATGCTGGGGAATGTTGCTTTTGCAAACTGGAATTGGTGTGGTATTTTTCTATGATGACCTGGGGAGTGGGGAACCCAGGCTGCCTCATCAGGAATTGTTTGCTGGGTATTTGTGTGGTCTTGCAGGAGACTGAGGCCTAAAGCTAAATCTTACAGGTAAAAGGAAGATAAAGGACAATTGTCAATCAAGATATGCCCAGTTAGGGCATAAGATAAGGGGTAACACTGCTCATCTGTCTAGCAGTAAGACAGTAAAGTAGGCACACCTATGGCCAGAGTTTTCAGCATTTTATACCCTATTCCTGTCTGAAATCCCTCCCTTGTTTACCTATGAATTAGGTACTTCCAAGATTTACAGGCTCAACCAAGTTGCCTTCTTCACAACAGTACATAATATGATACCCATCGCGTGTCTGGCAGGTTCGTGCTTCCCCTTGGTGAAGAAAATAATATTCATGAGCTTACTGAGCAAAATGTAGTATCTTTCTAAGTTACTGTTGTTCATCTCACATAGCCCTTAACTGTTGCATAGCTTTGTAATGTCTGGGCCCATTGAAGCCAAATGGGGACCCTCTGGCCACAGAGGTGCCTACTTCATTAGGACACCCGCTCTTCCAAGAACGTATAATAAGTTGTTGCTTCACTAGTACGTTTACTGTGAGTCCTTTCTTAGGACCATTGGCATTTCTAACAGGAGGAGGGATACGTCCTGGCTGCCAGTCCTGCCCTCATGTCCCTGACTCTGTGGACCCACAGCCCATGGAGCACCCTGCCAGGTTCGTTGGAAATCTTGGTTTTGCCTTTGAAGCATGGAGAGTTGGAATCTGAGAAGTCAAACAGAATAAAAATTCACTTTTTCAATTCAAGGTTAGAGAGAGCTCACTGAGAAGTGCAAATGATCACTTCTCACTAACTTTCTTATTACAGATACAATAGCAGTAGAAATTTGAAGAAATAACAGGCAGGCAGCTCAGCTGTTTCCAGTTTTGATATTTTACCTGCTATTCAGGATGAGTATAATAATTGGGAAAGCAATAGATATGAACATATCCAAAACAGTATTTTATATGGCACAAAGTATACCTTAAAATTCCAGCCTCAGAAGCAAGCTGAGATATGGCTACAGAACATAGCTGTATTTGTTTATATGATACTGAATTTCAGCTCTCATAAATATATTTTTAAATGCCGATGCTCATAGCTAACATTTCTGCTAAGTTGGCCTATTACTCAGTCAGTTTTCTTGTCCCTAACATACGTAGAGAACACCCACATGTACATTTAAAGTACACTTGATAAATACAATACCATGAGGAATAAGGAAGTGAGTCGATAGCACTTGCCTTTTTACTCATACTGAGGATGGGAAATAGGGTGGGATGACTGAGTGGGTTGGACCATTTATCCATCTGTCTTTATTTTACAGGACTTATGTTGTAATACAGCAATTATATTTCTCTGTCATGTTTACTCTAGCTAGATGTTCTCTTGTCCTTTTATAAGTCCGACTCTTGGAAGCCATAGGCATTCATTTTACTCTTCAAGATAAAGGTCTGTTTTCAGAGTTCATTATTTCCATGGAGACAGTTATACAATTGTTTAAGTATCTTGGAAGATGAATCAGATGTCATGCCAAATGGACCATTATAAAGACTCAACACACTAAATTCTCCAGCCATTCAAGAGGGAATTTTAAATTTTTTACAGATTAAATCCTATGAATTTAACTGTATTGGTTCTGGCTGAGATTGAGTTAATTTTCCCTTGGCGGCCTCACAGTGCTGTGCTGCGTGTTGGTAGCCAACAAGGTGTAGATAACACACCAGTGTTTTGGCTACTGCTGAAATGGGCTGGCACAGCATGGTGATATATAACAGCATCAAGGCCGTCTCTCCATTTCCCCCACCTCTCACCAGCAGAGGAGAGATGGAGCAACTTGGTGGACACCTGGAGTACAGCCAGGGAAAAACCCCACATTAATCCGGTTTTGTCTACTAAATTTATAAACATATCCACTGTTTTGCTTCTGTATGTGGTTAGAAGTTGTGTCTTCTTTGTAGGACTGAGCATCTTGCAACTTGTTTCATCTTATTCAAGACCATTAGCCAGGGTGCTTATCTGTTTGCTAAGGGGATGAACACGTTAGAAGTCCTGGAAGTTCACTTACGCTCTGATTGTTTTCATTTCTACAGAAAACAGCTTCTATTCAAATGATAATCGTATGGATAATGTTTACTCTTCATCTCTTAATTCAAAAGCTTCAGAGTTGAAGAAAGAAAAATAGTTACCTCTTTTCTCCTCTCAACTATTCTCATCCTCAGGAAATCATTTTGTTCTAAGGAAAAGCTTTCAACCTGTTTGGTGAGGCTGGTTTTGTGTACCAAAAAAGGAATATCATTTAATTCAGGGAAAGACGATACCTATTTTTTTTCATGCAGTTTCTTAGGCCACGAGCAGGGAACTAAGAAGATTGTAACATCTTCTCAAAGAGTGAATTAAATATATACACAGCTATTGAGAAAAAACCTCCACATGTTCTTGAGACCTTAAAATTTGGACTAAGTGGATTAAATATGTTAACTTCCAGGTTTTATGCTTTCAACACCTTACATTTTAAACACAAACTCCTGCTCTATTTATTGAAAAGTTGTCTCCTGGGACGCAGAGAGTGGCCATAGCTGAGTAGAAAATGCTGGGAAATGTTGCTTTTGCAAACTGAAATGGGTTGTCGTATTTTTTATGCTGACTTGTGGAGGACTAAGAGGGAGTACTGTTAATATGGATTTGCTGTTGTGTTATGGCAAAATCCCTTCCAAACAAGGGTTAAAATGTGACTGAAGGAAACAAAGCTCAACCAACAGGCTTCTACAGTGCTGATTCATACTGGGGCACAAATTACCACATTAAGGTAAACAGGCAAGACAATGTGGGGTTTTGATACTATCAGAGGCTACAAAATTAACGTGCCCAATCTGAAACCTGTATGGAGTTTTGACTTCCTTCAGCCCTAGACCATGTCAGTTGCCGGGAGAAGTTAAGATAACAACAAGTATCTGCCAGTAAGCAGTTGTCCCAGACAAAGAGACTCAGACATTTTAATTCTCTTCACCTATGGAAAACAGGAATCTGCCAGACGTGAAATGTGTATTGTCTTATTTACAATTGTGAATAAGGTGCCTTGGTTGAGTCTGTAAAATCCATAGTTAAACGGGAAGGAGGAAGACTTCAAGCCTTCATCACCAAGACCCCTGATGACCATCACCATGGGACAACGCGCAGACGCGATTGGGAGGAGTTTATGGAAATAATTTCCTAGAACTCATCTTAATATGAAGCGGGACAAGTAATGAATATGTACAAGAATATGGTATCAAAAGGCTGCAGGCTCTGACCAAAACTGTGCCTACTTTTTGGGTCACCCGCTCTTGCAAGAATGTATAATAAATTACTGCTTCACTAACGTATCTACCTTCAGTCCTTTTTTTAGGACCTTTTGTCATTTCTAACAGCTGTGATTCCGATCTAACATAGGAATCCCCCTGTAATCCTCAATCAGTTGTCATGCCACCATCAAAGGACTTGGTTTTAGCGCCACCCTTCACAGATTGTTCCAGTGTCTATTTTAGACTTTATGCTACTTACTAAGGAAATTACAGTGAATTCAGTTTTGTGGTATTAATTCCCTCCGGGCACTGATTAAGGAATGTTAGGTATTTAACTCAGAGTTATAAATCAAAGTTAACTTAAAAGTTTTGTTACAGTTTTGTTCAATACCACTTGAAATGGGCTATCTTATTGACAAGATTCATGGTGGTCATGAATTCTCAACAGCTCTACTCTTGTGAAGGAATGCTGGAAGCTGTATAAAGTAAGCATGGTCTCAGAAATGTACTATGAAGCATTTTTTTTTCAGATTCCCTTGTTTCTGGGAGGGGAAAACAGGTTCTGTGGAACTGAAACTATATTTAAAAGAAGGTAAACAAACAAACAAAAAAGTCCAGCATGTGAAAACTCTCAGCTAGTTCTATAGATTTTACTCAAGGCTAGTTGCCTAAATTTGGGTGTTCAGCAATTAGCCTTTAAATGACATCACCTTGCTTAATGTGGGATCTGCTATTTCATTTAAAAACACCCCACCCCCCAAAAAAAACTCACCAAAAAAAGCCTTAAACTTAAGAAAATAGAAAGCACCCATTGAAAATTTGTAAGTTATGATTCAGCACATAAATCTGTTACAATCCCAGACAGCCTCAAGGGTCTTAGCAAGTAATTGGTTCTTAACTGGAAGAAACATTCCTGTTAGGCAGAGCTAAATTATTTTAATATGCAGTTTACTCCACTTTTTGGTGGAGAAAGCTGCATGAGGGACAGACCTGGTGGCAGCCATTAACATTTTCCTTCAGGGGAAACATGGGCATTCACAAGGAAAAACTGGAAGAATGGGGCCTGCATGAAAGAGAAAGTTAAAATTCTACATATCACTTCGATAAAACTATGTCTTGTAGCTTTTAAATTAAAACCTGACTTCTCTGAAGTCCATTGCATACTTCAGTTGATTTCCTTGGGGACAAATTTTCTATTTAATTTTTCTTCACCAAAATTTATGTAGTCAGACTATGTTAAGAAATTAATGAACAGGACACACACAAACATAAGTGACTGGAGAATTTATTTGAAAGAGAGATATCTCTTTAAATCAGCTTTATTTTCCCTTAGTAAACAGTAAAAACTTCATTAATATCATATAATTTATGTACATTTACTCACAAACCATCAAATTTTACCAATAGGTTATTACTGATCTCTTAGTACTGAATCCTACTTTAGACATTTGCAAAACTGAATTTTTTTTACATTTTATTACACCACTGCTTCCCTGAAAGAAAATACTAAAGACAGATTGGCAGCGTGAACATAGTACATAAACCCAGCTAGAAGGACGACTAATTTTTTCAACCTGAAATTAATGTAATCATAGAATTACTTTAGTTTCCTTAATTAAATGAATCACTGTTACATTCTGAAAATGTCTGTTCAATAGTCATTCTTACAAATCAATATTGCTCATAAGAACGAATGTGAAAAGAAAGCAAAGTCAGTTTTGAATGTAATGAAATATAAATACAAATGAAAATGCCAGCAGAACAGTGCAGAAATTTTTTTTCAATCAGTGACAGGGACTGGAAAGGCAAACTCTTTGAGGAAGATTATTCAGGGTCCATGTTCTGTGGTTTTGATAGCAACCAGTCTCCTGCCTTCATAAGTATCAAATTCACTATGCTCCAATATCTAAAAAGTGCCTCATAAAGATGCACCACAGCCACCTATTTCTTGAAAACCCCAATGTGAAATCTGACATGAGTCTTTGAAATACCATTTTATTACGCCATTTCTAGTTTTTCACTACACTATGTTCCTTTTCAAATTGCTTTTTAAAGTACCCATACTGGTATAAATTGAGGAACTTGAGATTAAATGCAGCCTCTGTAGTGCTTTTCTGGAACATGTCCTTCTTTGTCAAGAAAGCGTAAATTATTCTAGAATACAAATATGTGAACAATACAGAGATTGTTAGCTCTTTTTGTTTTAGAAGCACACCATAAATCCAGGCATCTTTTTTCTTTCCCTTTTAAGCTGAAAAAAAGATAGAAATTCTACTAATAACCAAGGTGTCCTAACAACACCCATAAGGACTTTGGGGGTGAGGGTTCACCTGAGATCTTTTTCTAAGAGGCACAATAAAGGATTTGTTTGCAAAATTTATTTCATCAACCTGAGTGTGTGCAGAAATAGTGAGTGGATTGCTTTGCCCATTTTTAAATTTTTCACTTAATTCTCAAAAAGATGGATTATTTATGCAAAATTCCAGGTGCCTCTAAGGTCTTCACATTTCCTACTGAATGTGTGATGTTTGAAAGAGGGCAGGAAGGAATGGAAAACAGAAAGAAATGGAAAATATGAACAAGTTTATTATCAGAGAGCAACACAGATGTAGAATCCCGGTAATACCAATAATCTTCCTCTGGTTATCCTCTCATTAATGGATCTCATTAAACAAATATTGCATTCTGCCTTTGCTTTACCTGCTAATTTTTACATTTACTCTTTTTGACTTTGACTTCTATTGTTAGAAATTTATTAAAAGTCCAGAGTGAAGAGTTGAAAGATCCAAAAGTTGTTTTCTGGTCTGAAACTGACTGCTGAGCTTTTCTCTGTCAGCTTGTTTCCCAGTGGAATGTGGCTCATATGCACCTAGCTTCATAAAATGCAGTAGACTGAAGTACATTCTAATTGTACTGATAATTATTGCTATTATAATATAGTCTTTTCTGATGCTGCTCTTAGGCAATAACTGCCTAAGAAGCAAAATAATTTACGCTTGACAGGGAAATGTTGATTACTGTTACTATCTAGCTATTAATAAACTAGTCTTTATCTTGATTGGAAAGAAGAATATACATTAATTTCTAAGGAGTAAAAAAAAAAAAAAGTTGAAAAAGTTGCTATAAAACCAGACTTGCCAATCCAATTAACCAATAATAATCACAACGGAGAACCACTCAATCTAGCTTATTAGAATTAAGCAAGGATCTTAACAATGTCTAAGGAACATCTCGATAACCAAGCTGCTGTCTTAACACCTGCCCTGCTTCTCGTCCCAGACCAGACATATGTTTAGAAGAAGGGAGGACCTGCATCCCTCAGAAGTCACCTGGAACAGGAGTGCTGCTGCTCCTAAATTCAAGCTTCTGAGGACCCTGTACGGCTCCCCACGTTTCTGTGGGCTGAACCTTACCAAATATTGCTTTTAGTGCTCTCATTTTACCTCTTCATGTGAAGAGAGAAGCTGTCGGCTCAGATCTGAGGCTCACTCGATGGTGCCTGGCACAGGCTGGGAACCGCAGCCACCCACTGCAGAGACACCTATCGAGCTGGGTCTGCAAGCACGGAGCATCTCGCATTGCAGCAGCTGGCATTAAAATGGTGAGCAAAAGAGCTTTGGAAAAATGACTCATGTGCAGCTGAAATAGGCGCAGTAGTGTGGGTTTTCAGATCATCCAAGTCATTTAAAAGCAGCTTTTGCATCTGATAATAAATAGCTTCTTGCAGTTGTATTAATGTTCCCCTTTCTATCTTTAATACCGTCTCTTGCTGTTCTGATCCATTTCTCTCCACTTGTCCATTAATTACTTCAACACTGTTTATTCCTGGTTCTTCTTTGAGTGACAAATGGATCATTTTCTCAATACTTTATCCTCATGTTCTCACGTGTAGTTTTCGCTCTGCTAGCTGTGCCCCTTGCAGACCATATCTCTGGTTTACCAACTCCACCTCACCAATGTCTGCACCCGAGACACCTGCAAAAATCTGTGTTGAACTGCAGACCGCAACACACCCTGGGCCAGGGACAATGCAGTGTTTCACACCAGTGTCCCCACAGTCCATCAGATGGTCCCTGTCTTGATGTGGGCTATTCATGGTATCTCAAAGGTATCTCTGTCCCAGCAGCTGCCACTCCTCTGACTGCCCCGACCATCAATATTTGCAGCCTGTTTCACTGTGGTTTTGGAAGTAGAACCGTCTATGAACCATCCCAGGGTGGGTGATACTAGATGGCTTCCACACTCCCCCTGCCCTGCAGCCCCACCACCCTTACCCTGTGCCTTCTGGATGGTACCACCAGCAATGTCAGCAGCCCTTCCAACCCCCTGGGCTTCCCACCATGACAGTCTCATCCTACAAATCACTTCTTTGTGACTAAATTTTGTATATGGACACAGAACATTTGAGCTGCATGCCCCAGTACCTCACACTAAACCTGATGAACCTGTGCACAACACAGTGCAAATGTTAAGTGTTCCTTTACAAACTCAATAGCAGGTTCTTAAACAGATGTCTGTTTCTGATTCTTGCCTGACTGAAATAGTAATACATAGGATTACATAGGGTAACACAGTAATATATAGGATACATAGGATAACACATGACTAATGTGATATTAATACTCTGTAGAACAGGTCCTTAACTCGATGGGCTGTAGGACAAGCTTAGTCTGTGTTTAAGGTCAGCTGGTGGGGACAGGCAGGTGTACACTGAGCCAGGCTTTTGTAGAGGGAAGCAGAATTGTAATTTGTACTTGTGTGGTTGTTTCCAAGTACAATTGATGTTATACAGTTCCTATAAAACTTTGCGATTGCATTTCTGCACAACTCCATTTCCATATTTCCATTCTTAGTGTACGTTCATCTTTCTGGATAATTTACGATTGATTTTATAAGCGGTAGACAAGCCTGCCAGCTTCCTGTGCTTCTGACTATATGTCCCTGGGGTTTCCAAATCTTAGTGTTATTCTGAGTTGAAAAACAGTGATATTTTTCCTTTGCTTAATGAATACTAAGCTTGTCACAAATATTCCTTCACTCTCCAGTACAGCTGGGTCTGTGATAAGGCAATAAATACTTGAGAAAATATAGAAGTGACGCTTCAAATACAAATTGGTATTATTTCTATAGTTGTCTCTGTCAGATTAGCACAAACAAACTAATGAAGCTAAAGGGCAGGAATGAAATCTGTTGCATGCATTCAGCTATAGACTCAACTAGTGGTAGAAAACAGGATAGTTCCCTCAGTGATGATGATGCTGTGCTCATTTACAGCAGCTGGGAATCTTAACCTTTACTTTTGTAACCACTCAACTTTGTGAAAACTGTGAAAACTTGGTTCAGTATCTTCAGCCTTTGCAGATGTGTCTTTGGTCTTTTCATTTCTTCCGGCTGAAGCATGATCTTACATTTTTTACTTAAACCCCACCACAATGCAGGATACGTATCCTAGAATGTTACCTGTAGGATCCATAATATACTGGTTAAGTAGGGTTGGTGGTGTGGTTTTGCATGGCAATGTTCAGGGGGTGCTGGGGGCAGGGTGTGTGGCGGGGGGTGGGGGCAGGGGTGTACGGCTGCAGGGGCAGCTTCTGCAAGAAGCAGCCAGAAGCTCTCTGCAGCCCCAACAGAACAAACACCAGCCAGCTCAAGGCCAGAGTATACACTGACCAAGGCTGAGCCCATCAGCAACGGTCATAGCGCCTCTGGGAATCACATTTAGGAGAAAAAAACACAAGTAGCTTCTTTTTGTCACCAGAGAATGGAGTCAGAAGATGTAATAAACTGTGCAGACCCCAAGGCCAGAGAAGGGGGGAAGGGGCGCCCCAGGTGCAGGAGAGAAAGATGCCCTTGCAGACCATGGAGAAGCCCATGGTAGAACAGGTGTCCCCCTCGCAGCCCACTGAAGAGGATGGGGAACAGAGACCACACCTGCAGCCTGTGGAGAGACCTCAGGCTGGAGTGGATACATACATATGGAAGATCCTTTGACCTGCATTGGAGCAAGATCTTGGCAGAACCTGCAGCCCATAGAGAGAGACAGAGACCCATGCTGGAGCAGGTTTTCTGGGAGGGGGGTCTTGTGATTCCATAAAGGACCTGGCTGGAGCAGTCTGGGTCTGAGAGACTGAGAGACAGTCTATGATTTGTGACTGCACCCCATAGCAGTGACCCACGCTGGAGCAGCTGGTGAAGAGATAAAGCCATGTGGGAAAGAAGTCATGTTGGAGAAGTTTGTGGAGGACTGTGTCCTGTGGGTTGGACCCCATGCTACAGCCACCCCCCTTTCCCTCTCCCCACCCCCTCCCCAGCTAAGAAGGAAAACAACTCTGATTTCAGAGCTGACTGAAATCCCCATTCCCCTAGTCCCTGACCCTCCCCATGTCACAATGGTGGGGAAAATGGGAGAGAAATCATGACTAAAGCGAAGTCTACAAAGAAGGGAGGGTGGGAGGAGGTGCTTTAAGATCTGGTCACACTTCTCATTACCCGACTCTGGTGTCACTGTGTGTGCAGTGCAATGTAATAAATTAGAGAGTTTTCATTCCTTGATTCTGTGTTGAGTCTGTTTTGTCCATGACACTGATTGCGAATGATCTCTGCCTGTCCTTATCTCCACTCCTAAGCCTCTCAATATATATTTTCTCTCCAATCCAGCTGAAAGGGGAGTGATAGAGCGGCTTTGGTGTGCATCTGGCCTCCAGCCAGGGCCAAACCACCACAGCTGGTGTATGTACAGTAAGGCAAAACCCCCTTTTGGAAATGCAAAGAAACCTACTGGGAAACCAATATTTTACTGCTATATCCATTGATATAACTGATACATTAAAATGGAAGTATGTATAATTCAAGTGAATAGTGAAACCACTGTCATGCATCATGTAGCATTCCTTTCCTTTCTATATATGTTCAGCAGTGGTAATAAAGTACTTGGTCATCTCTATGGAGTTGTGACAGACTCCTTCCTTGCATGGATGAGATCTACATGATTAAACACTCATGTTTAGAAAGGTTTATTAGCATTATGACTATGTCAGAGACAAGGGATTGCTCAAACCAGTTGCCAAAGAACATTTTCTAAAGTTTGATTGACATCTATTAGATGCTAGAATAGCCATGTCCTGATGCTGCTAATCACAGGAGGATCAGATTATGCTGCAGATTTCAAAAAGTGTTCTGAGAAGAACTTTCTCTGTAAAGCACCTAGCAATGACTAGTCATAGAGAGCAGTAAGTAATAAGGATGATACAAAGAGCAGTAAGTAATAAGGAAGATAGAATAATAAGAAATATGGGTGTGGACAGTGGGGGAACGTCTGTCTTCCAGTTGCTTTTGATCTACTCTTGTTCCCTCCAGAGAGCGTCTTGTTCTTCCCAGTAACTTCAGAAAAAAAGACAATTCCCCAACACCCCCCCCCCCCAAAAACCCACAAAACCCTGTAAAAATACAAAAGACCATTAGAGGCAGGGCAGTTTCTGAGGGTTGGTGTGGTAGGTCAGGTGGCTTGTGTAGAGTAGGTGATTTTAAAGCAGGGTGGAAGCTAGGAAACTCCTATTACAAACTATGCCTCTGACTTGGTAAGTCTAGGGCCCTTAGATGGAAACTGTTTCTTTGCCATCTGAGATGTGGCATAGATAAGCTTCACCTGATCCATTTCAAAAAGATCTGTATTTTATTCCTCCCTTTCTTCCATGTTTGAGTAAATAAAAATAGAATGTAAAGCCCCATTACTGAACAGGGCCTTGATCTGCATAATACACTCCTTTTATGGCAGACTTACGAGGCCTCGGGAGATACTATCCAGATGCATGACTTCCTTTAACTGATGATAAAGTCTTTGATGTCACTTATTATTTGGATTCAATCCTGAGATCATGAGTATCTGTTAAAGTATGCAAGGTGCATTCATCCCATGCAGCCAAAATAATAAATGAATGTCGCCATACTGCTAGGCTTTTTTTTTAGATCTTGTATCCAAACCTTGCTTATAACTTGTATATTTATTCCTTAGTAGTTGCCTTGGTATAATGAGTAAGTCTCTCAACAGAGAGTAAGTTACTTTACACCAAAGTGTAAAGCTACAGGATGTATGTTCCCATAATCTCACTGTCCACCATTTCTCCTACTTCACAAAAAATTACCGAGGATGGTCTCCAGGAGAGATGCAGGTAGTATAGTTCATTCATTATCCATTTGAAATGCAGGGTAGATTTAGGCAGGTAGAATATTTGCGTAGTAAATATGGAGCATATCTCCTTAATTTCAGCTCTTTAGTCTTCTTGACAACTTCCAGAAAAAAAATAATTAAAATTAAAAAAAAGTCTTGGCATAGAAAGAAGGAACACCTACTTTTTCAAAACATCATTACATGAACATGACTGTCATATATCAAGATCTCTCATGCAGTCTCTGGATTGATCTTTGTTTTGCAGATCTTAGAGGCTTTCCATGTGGTTTAGTCTTTCTCTTGAATTGTTTTGCCCATTGTGCTGTCATATCTTTTGGCTCCTCCACAACTCATATGTTATTTTAGGTTTTAATGATGAGGCAGATTCCAGCTTTCAGTGTATGTTTGCTTGCTTATTTGTTTGTTACCTTGTTTGTGTAAAAAGCTGAGACCTCCGTATGTTTCATCTATATGGCTGTCCTGATTTGATAGCATCTCCACAGGGTCAGGAATACATTTGCAAGCACAGTCTTTTTAAGCACTGGTATCTTACATGTTTGATCACTGCAAATGGTTTAGCTCTGATGAATCCTTGGCATAGTACACTTGATTAGATGTTTTTATGTTTTTCTAATATGATTTTACAACAAACTACTTTTACCATTTACATCTATGTAATCAGATAAACCTGCATCCAAGATTTTAATCAAACAATATTTCAGTGATTTCTATGCCAGAGTGCTGATCTATAATGTAGTAATGCCAAGCAGAGAACCGACTCTTCAGCTTTTTGGAAATGTCCTTTCAATGTTTTTAATATTTCACTCAAAACCATTAGGGAGTGAACACCAGAAACCAAAACCAATACACTTACAATTGCATTCTTTTGAAAAGGATTTAAACTCACAACAGTGAACCTGTAAGTCATGCCACTGTAAGTCATGCCACTGCTGCAGTGGGTATGTCACCTCTCAGAACTGCAGGTGCATCTTGAAGTTACGCATTTAGCAATTGCATTCTTTAATGCTGTTATTTATGGAGATCATTATGATAGGGTTGAAAAAATAATTCTGTATTACTCTATTATTTCCAGTAATACTTTCAAGCTTATATCAAGAGCAGACTGGTGAGCTCTTTAACTATTTTGTAGGCAGTCTTTCTCTTTTTAACAAAATTTGATGCTGATGTTTTGCTGTAAACTTCATAGGACAGAAAAATCCTTTTTTACAGGGCATATTTGTTGAGAGAGATGCAGCCCACAGCTTTATGTCATCTGGCTACTGCTGAGCTAGTTGCCTAAATGTCCTTTAGAACTGGTTAAGAAAAATAAACCTCGAGGGCATGATTCATCTAGCCTATTTTAGACAGCTACTTCAGGACATGAAATAAAGAGTTGAAGTTCTAGAGACGTTTTATGCTGTCCACTGACTGCAATGAGAGTTTAAGCAACTAAATAATAGGGAGATCTTTATGCTGTGGGTTGCTGAATTTGATCTGATGAATACTGGCCTTGAGTCCCTTGATTTTCAACCTGAAGTAAGAGTTCTATTTAAAAAAATATTATTTATGCCAAATTATTATTTCAAATTAATTTTACGGGCAGCTCACATTGACTCAGAATCATCATGTCTGTGATACAGCCAAGGATTTACTTGCCTAGAAAATCTAACAAGGTATCATTCTCAAACTGTTTTGTTGTTTAGCAAAACCAAATATATCATTGTACTGAAGTCATGATTTTCCAGCACCCATGCTGGATGCATATTTTCCTGTCCTTGATTTTGGGGGGTTTCCATGACTTTGAAGGAGAATTTAGAGTTGACTCACCTTTGATTTGAATTTTCAATTTAAATTCTGTGTTGACTGTGTAAATTTCAGTATGGTTCTTCTTGCTGTTACATACACTTGAAGTACTATCTAGGTAAAATCAACAGCAGGGGACTTTCGAAAATAATTTGTAACACTTGGTGAATTTCCTATTAAATATAATAAATGCTTATTTTGGCTTTATCTTTTAAAATATTTTATTATTGACCCATCTTTTACTGAACAATATAGAAATAAATGTAATTCCATAATTGTAAATTGTAGCTCAAATTGTATTATCTAACTTCTGTCCTCACCATAACCTGGAGTATTTTCTTTTGTTTTTTGTGGTAATGGAGGCATTCTTTTAAGAAATTCTTTATCATTTATTGTTTATTACACTAAGGCATTTTTAAGTAGATCTAAAGTCTTCTACAAACAAACCAGGACCCAAGATCTATGAAAGATTATTATTATAGCTAATAAATCTTTGGAGTTTTCTTTTCAGGTCTTATAAAAATTATATTCCAGTTTAACTGAAGCACTAAAAGAATAATGAAGTATATTTTATTCATTTCATATTGAAGCTATATGGAGAGAACAAATATAGCCTTGTGACAGCGTAACTCTCCATATATCAGTTCGTAACTAAGCGTTACTCTGAGTTGAGAGGAACAGTCTGGAACTACAGGATTTTTTTCCCTGGGTTTGTTCTACTCTTTTTTTCTTCATTTTGATTTGGAAAAAGATGCCAATTGTAGCATAAAACCAAACAAAAACATAATTAAGACCTCTTTCTGTGAAGGAATAGGTAAAAGCTTTTATTAATTTCAAAGAAGGCTTTATTTAGCTACCAGAGTATGAGGCATTTCAGATTCAGCTCAGGTTGAGAGTGACTGGAATTGGCAGCTTAACATAAAGGTCATAGCTAATTCTGAAACCATCTGAGAATTTCTATCTTTCATTTAAATATAATTTAAACATTTACATTTTAAATATCAGAACAATTAAATAATTTGAGATCACTATCATAGGTTATTGTTATGTAAAAAGGTTTGTCCTCTAAAACATTTGCATATTAAGTAGATGCTGCTGAATTCAATTTAGAAATCAAGAACTGTTGTTGGTTTGTGGAGCAAAGAGAAACAAACTACATCACCATACAGACCCTTCTCATTTCTTTACTTGCCTCTGATGAGTAGAATACTATATTAATAGTATGACAAAATAAGTCTGCATGCCACATCATTGATAGTGTGTTCGGGAAAAAAAAAAGAAGAAAAAGATTTTATTTAAGGCAAGAAAGACAGCAAATATTCAAAAAAAGATCTTCACATCTCTTATGGACCCATCTTCTGCTAAAGCAAA
The DNA here is from genome assembly GCA_022605575.1 of Laterallus jamaicensis coturniculus. Classification (NCBI taxonomy): domain Eukaryota; kingdom Metazoa; phylum Chordata; class Aves; order Gruiformes; family Rallidae; genus Laterallus; species Laterallus jamaicensis. The sequence continues at coordinate 8,827,574 of JAKCOX010000003.1, forward strand.
AGATGTTAAAATCTATCACAACCTGATTTGCATAAGCAAAACACCACAAGACCCTGAAAATTTAAGTTTCCTATAATTTTCAAGAGAAAAGGGAGAACTTAGTATCACAATTGTTTTTAAAATAACTTTTGAAAAAAAACCAACTTAAAAAAAATGTCTTGTAAGGTACCCATGTTACTTTATCTAGAAGATATTGTCAGGAATTACTGACGGAAGGTGTTAGCATTAGGAAGGAACTGGCTGATGGCAAGATTTTAAGTCTGAAAAATTTGAAATTTGAAATGTCACTCTACACAAGCCTTGACACAGTTATATTAGCTCCTTTTCCTAACTTTATCAAGCTTTGTGAAATAGATGATTTATTAATGTACCTTATCAGGCAGATATATCTGTTGTACACCTTGGAAAAAATCTGTTAGGATCTGCAAATCTATCAAATCATCTATGCTGGGAACCTTTCTTAAAACTTCTGCCTTCAGTGTTTTAGAGATTATGGTATTGTAGTGTTGACCTGATGGTTGGACTTGATGATCTTTAAGATCTTTTCCAACCTTGATGATTCTATTATTCTATGAACTGTACAGAAATTCTCTATCTTTTAATTGTCAAGCTTCCAACTAACAATTGGCTTTACAAATAATCCTGCCCAAATCATACATAAATGATATATATTATGTTTGCTCCTCTTTACTTCAGCCTTCCAGAAGTATTACAGTTAATGTCTTCAGAGTAGACACCAACATTTAACCATGTTTATGATAGGCACAATCTAACAAAAACCTAGTTTAAGGGTCTGACTTGGAAGGTTAGAGACTGAAAAATGCAGACGGGTGCCTTCTTTAAATGGGAAATCAGACTTGGGGTCTAGGCATTTCTGTAAAACCCTTCTGTTATAATGTCTTCAGGTTATTAATACTTTTTAGAATAAAAGTATTAAAATGCTAGAAGACCACCTAGCATTTAATCCTATTTATAAACTTACATATTTTTCTCTTAGTTTTCATCTTCTTTTTTATGGATTTCAGTGTTGATGGGGTTAATACTTGAACTGCCGGTGCCTCATTTGTAAACATGTTTGAAATCTAAGAGGCTGGAATTTCTTTGTTTTTAAGGATGGAAATTTTTTTTGTGCAAGAAGAAATATTTGGCAAACATTTGAGCAAAATTAGGGGATATATTATCTGCAGTGGAATATACAGGATAGCTTGGGCCCAGGTACACTGATGTATCTCTTAGATTTACCTGTTTATTTGGGGGTAAATTTAGGTTTTCTCACTTAGCGGTCCAGTGAACTATGTGGCTTCATCCTCAAAGGAGAAGTAAATGAAGCCTGAAATACCAGAGCTACAGAAACTGTGGTGCTGGTGTATGAGAATAGTATGTGATGGATTCTGTTTCTCTGGGTGCAGGTGGAGGTAATAAAGGCTCTACTAAGGTTTGGTATTAGACAATTACTTGGTACTCTGTTGTATTCCTTAAGAAATAGGTAAGCGGCTGTGGAGAAAAGGATGTGCTACACGAAAACTACATCTTGCGAGACCAATTATCTTCTCATTCCATGTTTTGATTCTACACAGATATGGTGGTTTGGTTTTGTCTTTAGGGTGAATTACTATGTTTTCCTTTTAAGGGCCTGTTTTCCTTTGGATTAAAGCAAGCATAAGCATTTGGACTGTATCTTAACGTTTGCTGGAAACCTTCAGTGTTATGAGAGAATCTGACAGCACAGGAGAGCAGAGCAAATCACTCTGAGGTGTATTCTCTAGCTCTTTTCAGGCAGCATTCTGAACCTTAGGCAAACAGATGGCTGAGAATTTCTCAGAAAGATTAAGTGCTTCAATGTGAACATTTCTCAGGCTGCAATTTAACATGCTGCTTAAAGCCTGATATTTTTGCCCTTTTTTTTGATAAAACATAAGGCAACAAAAACCACTATGTACTGTTCTATTAGGATATAACATTAATATGTAGATCACAAACTACTTACTATGACATTAAGTTTACTTAGTTATTATACAAGCCACTCATTATAGTTCCTCTTAGTATACTTAATTTTTTCATCCATCAAAAGAAATAACTGACTATTATGATTCCTTAATTTTTAATGCAACCAAATGTGTTTATATGGGCTATAAAAACCTCAAGGGTAGCAGTAGGCTTTTGATTGATTATGTTCTCCAGGATTACTTGCCAGCTGATCAAAGTGCCGATTCCAGCAGTAATGTGAACTTCTGAGTAGAATGATCCTGAATTTTTCTCATGATGAAAAGACACAGCAGTTGACAGAACTTGCATAATTTTCTCTTGCAGTGTTAACAGAGAGCGATCTTCCCTTCTAAAACACAAAGGGAAGAGGGAGAGAATGGAGGCTAATTTTTTCTGTTGAAAAGAAATTCAGACTTACATATTCCCATTCCTTAGGTAGAGGGTATATCTGATTAATGAAGTACTGTTTTCCTTTGATACTGGAAAAATTTCTCCTAAGATTGATTTACTCATCCTAATTTATTTCTTTGAATCTGCTTAATCTAAAAAGTAATTTGCTTGCTATGTTTGTTTTGGTAGCATAATTCAGTATTGAAGTGACTAAAATATGTATGATTTAACACCTTTGAAGTTGTTCCTGAAGTGGGATGTCCCGTAAGAACTTGGAATCACAGAACTAGTGTGGTTCACTCAGTAATTCTAGGGCCAAGATTACCCGGTATATTGTGATCACTTGTCTTTATTTCACTAAAATATTTATCTACTTCTGAAGAATTTACTGCTAACCGCAACCATTTACTTAGGATCCTCCCCAAAGGCTGAACTTGGCATCGAAACACTCATGAGCTAGTATTTCCCAGCCAGCACTTTCAAGTCCAACAAATTCCAGTGGATTTTTTTAAATTTTATTTTTTCATATTTAAACAGTGCATGTTTCTTCCATGTTGGAATGTAAAAGAAGCACACAAGATTCTTCTCTATTTCTACAGTAAAACATAGTTTACCTTTTTTTTTTTTGTTCAGTAGATTCACATTCTGAGCTGTGCTCATTCCCTTGGAGTGAGAGACAAAAATACTCTATAGAAACCAGACTAGGAGTCTCTGCTGTCTCACTGCTTTTTCATTTTTGGAGATGTGCTTCAGTTCCAAACGGAAAGAAATAAAAGAATGAAAATGCAGCTTTTAAAATTTGAGAATCTGTATTCCATTTGGTATAACCTTGTTTCAGAAATGTTTTCTTTTTAACAGAATAATGTACATTCCTCCTAATGGGCAGTCACTTGTTGGGTCAACTTGCCTTCTTGTCTGGTTGCTTCAATCATTACAAAAACTCATAGCAGAAGAGGTTTTGCAAAGTTAATGTTTTGACATTACTTTGAATATTTTTGCATTTTCTAAGCATAGCATGTTTAATGGGATAGTTTTAATGATATGTATGAAGTTTAATAATTAAAACCCAGCCACAGCAGATGGAAAGGACATTATTCCTTTTTCCTTTGAAGTGCTTTTATATAACTGAAAATTATCCTGTTTCTCTTCTGTCTCTTTTGTTTCAAAATTTGCTCCCACTATTTAACATACAATTTCCCACGTGCCTCATTTTTTGTTGCTCTTCCCTGAATTCTACTGAGCAGAAGGTACAGTGCACATTTTGGAAGGTGTCCTGTTGTGTTGTGTTGACCCTGTCTGGATTCCAGGATCCCACAAGAGCTGCTCTATTGCTTCCATCCTCAGCTGGATAGAGATCCACAAAAACCTCATGGATCAAGATAAGGACATGAAGAGTGTTAAGAGTGATTATGGATCTAAATTCCTCAATATGCAGAATCAAGAATAGCTAAGCAGGTAACTTACAAATCAGATCAATTTGCTTCTTCTATCTGTGTTAAAAAATATTTTATAACACTAGATTGTTTAGGGAAATTTAAATAAGAAGACTGTAAGAAAATCTTTCTTAAGAAAATTGTTTTAATATGTTGTTTGTTGCTTTTTTTTCAGCTATAAAAGCAAAATGGTTGTTGGGACGTGTAAAAATCTGCAATTGTTTTGTTTTGGTTGGGTTGTTTTTTGGTTTTTAGTTGGTTTTGGTTTATGTTTGTTTGTTTTGCTTCCCACAGCTTGATCTGAACCAAAAAAAAAAAAATTACAGCAAAAGCTGTAAAATATCCAGGAAGTCAAAAGGCCTTCTAACCTCATTCAGTCTTAAAAACCTTTAGTTTTGAGGTTCAGTCAGTTCTTCAGCCTGATACTTTCTGCCTCTTCTGACTTGTTTTAGCCTCTTCCCCATAAGATAGTTACTTATTTCAAGCAAATTAATTCAGCTAATGCAGAAGAAATATAGGTTCTAAAATTAATGACCATTATTTTCCCAGTCTCACCTACTTTACCCCCTGATCTATGAAACACACTCATATTCTAAATGGAGTCATGTCCTGAGGCATAACACTGAATATCACACTGAATATTATTTCCATTATCCAACATATTTTAAACTTTAATTGCATCCAACATGTTTAAACTTTTTTTAAGTGTCCCTTAGGATACTTGTATAGTTGAGGCTGACTTGAACACTGGTGTTGAGCAGCACACTGGTTTTATTTGAATACATTTACATTTCTAGCATTTGTCTGCATGCACAGCTAATAAAAATTGCAACTAGTTGAGAATTTAGAAATTTTATTTTTACTAGTTGATGAAATTAAAAGCCACAATGACACATTTTCACTTTAGCAGGTAATACCCACCAAAGTCACTATATATTTTGCATTAAAAAGAACACTCTGATTTTATAATTATTTATCAATTTACTCCATAAATAATGTTTTCAGTTCCAAATCTAAAAGAAGAAAGAGAAGTGGGTGGGTTCCTGTTTTTTAGCAGTATCACCTAGCTGTCAGGCTTTATCACAATGATGCATTGTTTAGAATACAAATGTGATGAGGAACTTCGCATCAAACAAAAGGTTTCCATTATTGATTTTTTTCTTTTTAAATTTAATGAAAATGTAATCCTCTGAATTAACAACTTGATCTAAAAGTCATTAAAATAGATGGAAATGTATCCATTCATTTAACAAGTCTTTAGAGCAGGCACTTAAGTAGGTTTTAATGCTTCTCTCTCTAGCTTGATGAGTATTATCTTTGTTATACAAACAATGCTGTGAAGTCATGGAAATAATAAATGTTGATTGCAAGGTATCAAAATGAGGCAGTTGTGAAACCAAAACTGAAATATTACAAGTTCTCTGTCTGTACTTCGTCTTCAAGACAATACTTAAAAAACCCAAATCTAAATAAATGAATTATTAATATTAATTTAAAAAAGCAAATATATTTTAAAATGTATCTTGATATAATAAAAACATTAAAACACTATTTTATGTAAAATAAATATATAATGTTCAATAAAGACTTTAGTCAAAGATTGTTACATTGTGTTAAACAATAAAATGAATAAGAAGTCTCTGTGTGAATCATTAATATATTGATATAAAATAATATTTCAGTGGTTCTCACTAAAAAGAGCACTGAAGTTTTCCATAGTTTTACTAGTGAGTTCTGAGGTGTTAGTTTAATAAATAGGAACATTTTCAGTGCCATTTTAGCTGGATTGCTTAGACTAACCTTCAGATCAGAGAAGCATAGAATAAAACTTCCTGAATAGAAAAAATATGCATCTAACATTAACCATACAAAGTGCTGTGAGAAGAGAGAACAAAGGCAAATGGAAGCTGACTACCAAAACCCAGGTACAAAAAATAATAATGCAAAACTAACAAAATATAACACAGCAAGGAAGACCAGAAACCATGTATGAGTGATTTTATTGACCAAAGAGTCTTAGCAGCCAGTTACACTAAGCCCAGACTTAGACCAAAATGACACTCCTGTATATGTGTGTATACATATAAATATATATATGTATATTTGTATTTTTGTATATAATCCCATGTAAGTTAACAGACTAGTGATGGGCAATATAATTTCAATCTTTCATCATGCTGATAACCCCAAAACATTACAATATTACCTATTATTAAATTATTAAATCTTAGACAAGATGATGCTGGAGCTTTGGAAGGAAAAAACCTACACTTCTCCTGTGTGATGCAGCAAAGTTACCAATGTCGGGTCTTCATCAATTTTAATGTGGACATGAACACTTCTGAGTCATTGCCTTAAAAAGAGGGAAGATGACCCCTTGCTAGGGAGGTGGGAGGATGATGAAGCCTGTCTCCATTCCTCTTCATTGCCGGAGCTTAGCTGTCAAGCTTCCAGAATGGACCAAGGCACTGTGGAGGCCGAAAGGAGGAAGAGATTCATACCTTACCATACAGAGTTGACTTCAGGGATCCAAATAACTAATACTGACAATGATATGACTGATTTGAGTTTACACCAAGTATAGCTTCAATCTCAATCTAACTATGGAATTAGTGTTGAGGTCCATCTCCACAGATACAATCAAGGAACTTTATGTAAAGATAGTATCTGTGGCATTTAGCATTTAGCTTATGTGTAGACTCAAAAAAAAACCCAACAAACCGCTCACATTCTGTAGCTATGTAGCTATTTGACATGTATTTTGACAGAGTCCACCCCTGACTCCAGGTGTCTGTAGGGAAAAATTCATCTACTCCATAAATAAAATTGGTTTTAAAATCCAAATTGCTATCTCTTTAATTTTTGACTCCACTTATGTGCCCAAGCAAGTATATTTGAATTTTTTTTTGCAACAAACACATTGTGTACAGCTGAGCTTTCAAAAGCAGGTTCAGAAGGTTCCAAGGATTTTAAAGAGAAGCATAAATCAATATGTTTAGTATAATTTAACTAAACCACTGCCACCAATTTATGTGCAGAATCCCTTTGTCAGTGCATTGACAAGAAACAATAAAGCAAACTCATTGCCAAAGAATTGTCTGAACTAGAATGACATGGCAAAAATTCTCTATTCAGTTTTGTCATATTCTTCACCATATCCATGTAGCAAAACGTATTTATGTTAGAATAATATAGAAAAAAGTTATATTCATTCTTTCAGTGATAGAGAAACCTATATTCTCACAATTGCTTTATATTATACTTCAGGTGCATACATTAGGTTAGATTTTGAAGGCTTTATGTCCTAAGTCAAAACTCCTTCAAAGTCCAGAGGATTTTGCAAAGTAGCAAACCAGTGTTTAAAATCTGAAGTCTGGTCCCAAAGCTGAACAGCAGTTCTAAACCATAACTAAGATGAAATCCTGTTATATTTTTCCTGCTGATGAGTATTCACTGTATATCTTTGGTTTGTATCACAGAAAGAAGGGAACCCGAGCCCAGGGCTTGGGTTTGTGGGTTTTTTTAAATTTTATTTTAAATAGTCGTGTATGTAAGTGAGGCAAAGGAATTGAGCTGGGTTTGTTGGGGCTTTATTTCTTCAACACTTATTCTAAGTGAGTATTTGCAAGCAAATTGACTGTGTCTGCGCCATCACATTGTTAAGTAGCTGTCTTGCCATTACTCCAAAAGCCTGAAACCTTACCTTGTGCTCTCTAAATAAGCCAACAGTACCAGTCTCAGTTTCTAATGGATTCATGGGCCAAAGTGCATGTTTTAGCAGTCTCTATTTAGCTCAGTGCAGAACAGGTGTCTTTGTTATAGCAGGGAGATGGGATTAAGGTTTGTTTGTTTGGATTTTTTTTTTCTTCTTTTCATTCCCTCAATTAAAAAAATAATTGTAATTATCACATTGAGAAGTTCCTAATAAGTTCCTTATTATCCTAGAACACTCAGATGGGAAACCAGGGTGGGTTTTTTTTTGTGAGGGTGCATGTTTCTTTGGGGATTTTTTTGGGTTTTTTTGGTTTAATTATTATTCAATTATTGTAATACTAGTATTATTATAGTCTCTTTTTCAAGATCTCTTCTATTTCTACTCTTTTTCACCCAACTTTCTATATGTTTTTATTTATTTCCGTTCTCTTTCATCATTTTCCTTTATTGCTACAGTCAGCCCCCAGGTAGCTTACATTTTTGTACTAGAAATTATTAGCAGAAACTATTAACAGGTAGTCCTGGACAGAATATGTCTCTGCAGTCTAAGGCAGTTTTTTATTTGTTTGCCTGTATCTTAACTCAGCAGTTCTTTTGGTTAACTTTGCTGAATAGAGCGCATAGGTACAAATGCATATTCACAATGAACAGACCTTCATAGTTTAGACTGTGGTCCTGAAGCTTACGTAATTTCATTCACTTACGACAGCTTGCAAGATTCACTCCATTGGGCTAAGAATAGGTTACAGGATGACTGGGGAAAGGAATGGCCAATGACATTATTTCTTTATCTTCGTAGATACATAAATGGCAACATAAGGAAATAGTTATTAAAATATTTTTTACTTTTTTCTTTTTATTTTCTATTAAAGCAGCTATCCCAGGAGACTGGCTGTCTTTGCAAATTGGCATTTGATATTCTGTTGAAGTGAATGCAAGTTGCTTGCTCTCTAATAAATCCTTAGATAACTAATATAATGCAAAGTTTTCGTATCGACTTTACAGGGACATTCCTGAGCAACTAAACGTCCTGATCATTTTTGGCATGGTGCATATTCCTCTTAGCTCTATTCTCTCTCTTACCCTGCAAACACAGTTCTTCACTGTATCTCATAACTCAGCCATTATATTAGAGATACGGAAATTCTGCTTCTATGTGTGTCATGTTAATCTTGGAGCTATATTGAAAAATGATCTCAATAACTATCATAATCCCTGTGCACAGTAATTTACTGTGGTGGTTGTAGTCAGCAAATCACCCATAGTGTCTGCGTAGAAGAAGACAATCTTACCTCACTTGCATCCGTTGTTCTCTTCAGCAGTTTGGTTCTGCATGTCATGCATGAGAGGCCTGTTGGGTAGTGGCAATACTGCATGTTGTTAGCTATGTTATCTGTGAATTAAAATTGTACTTTTGGTAATATTTACCCAAACACCAAGAGAAATAAAGCACTATGGTTTGACTTAATCAGAGCAATGCAAAATAAAGAATCATAAATCATTTAATTGAACAAGGCAGACAGTGCCAACAAACCAGTACAGTTGTGGACAGGAGAAGAATTTGCTTGTTAAAGACAGAAAGTCTTTAACACCCCCCCCCACCCCCCCCCCAAAACATGCAAAACCCCTACCTGATAGTCTGCACACTGCACAAAGACATTCTTTTACTGTAATACACTGGCAGGACTGGGTACAGTAGTTTTCTTAGCTGAAACATACAATTCCAGAGATGTGAAAAATACAGTGAACGATTTTGAACTCTTCAGAGACTGTAAGGCTTGGGCTACGTTTTTTTTGTCTTGTGTAAGAAAACTCATAGAAGTTGTGCTACTTCCTACCTGACTGATGATTTTGATTTACTCCAGTGTCCGAGTTGATAATTTAATCACCAACTAAAACAGTCCCTTCAAAACCCCAACTACTGTCTTTCAAAAGTCTGATAAATAATTTCACATTACCGCTATGGGACTAATGTATATCTGAGATGCACCTTGCTTATAAAATCTAAATAAAGTGACCCTTTTCTATTGCTGTCGTGTTTCTTTACATATATAGTTTTCTTCATTTAGGTGGATTAACAACTGCACAGGAGGAATGCTAAGTCTTCGCAAATAAAGTAAACGTTTGCTGGTCTACAGGGTGTTGATATTGTACAATTTTGTGCTTTGCAAACTCTGATTAGTTGAGATTTGCAAAACCTTTAGGTTCCTAAAGTACTGTGTTTTGATCATCTTGGAATGCCATTCCATGAATTGTATGTTATCTATCAAGACTCCAGAGCAGCACCTATGAGAATTCAGTTTTGCCCCTGTTTTTGCTGGTGAGATCCTATTAGACTCTGATCTAGAATTCAGATTTTCAGGTAGGGTTACAAAGCTATACTGCTACATTATTTACAGATATCAGGATTTTTCTGGTGACACTCTTACAAATTCCTCATGATCTGTTTTTAACAGTTAGAACACAAACTAACAATTTCCCCACTGCAAGACCTTTTTTCTTAGCATTAGTTATTACTGTAATTCAAAAGACAGCAATAATTAAAAAACATTCAATAATGATCTGATTTTCAAAGATACTGATTTCATTTAAGTCAAAGTCAAATGTAATATCAAATGTAATGTAACATTTAATGACCACCTTTCAAAAAAAAAAAAAAAGCCCCAACTCTAATATTTGACTTTCAGGGACCTGCTCTGGATAATTCTGGGTTATATGATACTGTGTTTATTTTGTGGTGCTTAAAGTATTAATTTCATAAAGGATCACAGGAAACATGCCTGCTCAGTACTTTAACAAGGGTATTTCTTAACAGTGTTTCCAAAAGAGATATGAAGATAGTGTCATTTTAGCCGCAAATTTAATCAAGAGTTTTACAGTAGTTCCCCTTTTTGCTTTTGAACAATATTTTTTTTTATTAATGCTAGAAAGTCTTGGCACACTGTCCTTTAAAAGTAACTCATAGTACTTTGGCATCACTTTTTCTGTCATTCATACAAACTAGAATCTCTTCCAATATAGAAATTATAATATCTGAAAGACTGTTTCTGTTTCTTTTTCCAACAACTGTAGCAGAAGAATATACGTGGAAATTATTCCACCATCCATCAGATTTCGATTTTAGTAGATGAGCATTTTAGTTGACCTTTTTGTAAGATTTTGCAGCCTTGGTGTACAGAGACATTGTTTTGTGGCATTACACAAGACCATGTCCAGATGGATTCTGAATTCTGACAGGATAGGAAACTTCAAACCTCCCTGAGCAACCTATGCCAGTATACAGTCAGCCTTACAGTAGAAAAGTGCTTCTCCATATTCAGATGAAAGCTCCTGTGTTTTGGTTTGAGTTCAATATCACTTACAGTGTCCATTTGATATGTTGTTTATAAAATCCCACAGAATAAGCTTAACTAACATTAAAACACCCCAAAACCTTTAACTAGATGGTTACAAATAAAATGAAAATACTTGAAGTGGGTTTTGTGCAGTTCAAGTGTAAAAGCTCACCTTGATGATCTCCAAGCTTATTCCTCAATTATCATGTTCCAAAGTAGTCCCAGATCTTACAGACATCTAAGATTTCCATGTTCCCCGGTGACTACATTTCTTCCTCTAAATATAAACTGTTCTTCATTCTTGACAGTGTTGATCAGCTCTGTGAATAGCTCATGTCTCAGTCTGATCAGTATCCAGAGTTAGACATCTGTTTTCCAAGCAGCTTGATCTGAAATGGCTTCTCAGGGTACATCTGACTCAGCTTTTGAGAAATTATATTGCCTCTGGAATGAAAAGATTTTAAAATCTCTGTTGAGCATGAGAGGAACATACAAAATATTTTGGTGGTAGAGAATTTGGTCAGGAAGTATATGATAGGACCTGTTTCTTATTTCTGTTCAGAGGAATACAAAACCACATTTCTTTTCAAATATTCCTTTAACTACAGGGGTTATCTAACACTAAGGTAGGTTCAGTCTACTCCACTCCTCTACTGAAACCATATTGATGGACAGGTAAGAATCCAATTTTACAAATACAATGGTTTATTAAGAAAGAGACCAAATATTTTGAAGCTAAAAGAAGGAAGGTTTAGATTAGATATTAGAGGGAAGTTCTGTTTACAGGGAGTGGTTAGGTGCTGGAACAGGCTGCCCAGAGAGGTGGTGGATCCTCCATCCCTGGAGGTGTTCAAGGCCAGGTTGGATGGGGCCTTGAGCAACCTTGTGTAGATCCAGGACTGGAGGTTGGTGTCCCTGTCTGTGGCAGGGGGTTAGAACTCTGTGATCGTTGGAGTGCCTTCCAACCAGGACCATTCTATGATTCTATGATTTTACTTAGCATTTAGGGAACTGGCTGGAAGGGAGGATGACTTGGTCTAATTTCTGACACAGAAAACACCAGAACAGCATCAGGCCAAGAAAACAGAATCCAAGGGCTCCTTCCCTTGGAGGGAAAGGAAGAATATGTAAGCTACAATACTTCTTGGACTTCACGCTGTGTATTCACACACCACCGTTTCTCACTTCTCTTTTACTTGCATAATACACTTGCTTGTCATCTCTTCAGCTCATGCAATAGGTGCAACAAAGATTGTAAAGAATAGAGGTCAAAGTAAATGTTATTTTCAGCATGGCTAGACATTCTCCCTGAGTTTGTGAATACAATACAAAAATTAAAGTGTTTTAAAATTTTTTGCTAGTTATTGTACCTTACAGTAAAAATTCTCAACAGGTGTACTGTGATGGCCAGTACATTTTGCCCTACAACCAGTCTAAATAGCCTGGCAAGATTGAGGGTCCCCTGGGAGTGGAATATCATGCATGACAGGTCCAACAGCTGGTCATAGCTCTATTGGACAGTCAGGACTGCTCAGGGAGATCTATCACATGCCATGAACTTAAAAAAAACAACCAAGTGCCTCAGGTAGCAGAATTATGGAAAACATTATTGATAGTTTCTGGTTTAATTAATTATTTCTACTAATATAAAGTAAAACATATAGACATGATTTTTTATTTGTGCAGTCAAATATAAATTTAAAATAAATTTTAATGCATTGTTTGTGTGTTCAACTTGTATTTATGTCTAGGTTTGTAAATCTTTCAATTCCCATGTAGAAAGCTTGACCTATTTTGAGAAAGCCTTCCTGACCTCTTCCAGAATTGGGAGACCTTGGTCAACAAGTCTTGACATTTGCATTCAGGTTCTGGTGTATATACACCTGGAGAACTTTGAAGAATTGAGTTCCCACTGTTCATCTCCAGTGGAAAGATATCAGTAAGAAAACCTTTCTGATTAAATAGGAGTTTGGGGAAAATAAATAAATGTACCATACACATGCTGCTGTCAGTAAAAAAATACCCAGCCAGGCCTTTGTCACCTCACAACAAGCTGAAGATTCAGTAGTTCCACTACTATTTTGGCTTATTTACAAAATCTAGTGAATTAAGGATTCACTGGTATGAATAAATGCATCTTCCTATGAATATATAATTGCAGAAAGAGTGTCTGGTGCAAGTAAAAGGCTATGTCTTCAATATAAAATTGTTAATAGAATTTCAAACAAAATATCAAAGTGTATCATTCTCAAGAAGTGTTGAGTATGTGCTGGTAGGTCGAAGGAGGTGATCCTCCCCCTCTACTCTGCCCTGGTCAGGCCCCACCTGGAGTACTGTGTCCAGTTCTGGGCTCCCTGTTGTAAGAGGGACAGGGATCTCCTAGAGAAAGTCCAGAGAAGGGCTACAAAGATGATTAAGGGCCTGGAGCATCTCCTCTATGAGGAGAGGCTGAGAGAGCTGGGTCTGTTCAGCCTGGAGAAAAGAAGACTAAGGGGGTACCTAATTGGTATTTCTAATTATCTCAAGCATGGGATGCAGGGGGAATTAGCCAGCCCCTTTTCAGTGGTTAGCAGAGACAGGACTAGGGGCAATGGCTGCAAATTGGAGCATAGGAAGTTCTGCACCAACATGCGGAAGAACTTTTTCACAGTGAGGGTGACAGAGCACTGGAATAGGCTGCCCAAGGAGATGGTGGAGTCTCCTTCTCTGGAGATATTCTAGACCCATATGGATGCCTATCTGTGCAATATGAGCTAGGGAGCCTGCTTTGGCAGGGGGGTTGGACCCGATGATCTCTTGAGGTCCCTTCCAACCCCTACAATTCTGTGTGATTCTGTGATAACTGGAAGAAGTGGTGGAGACTGTATGGCTCATTTGGCTTTTAAATTATTCAGGTCTCATTTTCTGGGAAGCTCTTATATTCTAGGGTTGGGCAATTTAGAAAATTCTTACATTGTTGGGGATTTTTTTGTCACTAATTGGTTGACATTTAATTTATTCAGGAAGATAAGAGATGTGAGTGTGAGAATTACATACTCTTAAGAAAGAATCAAGGAGTTGGAGAAAAAGAGACCTAAGTTTCCCCATGACATCCTGACATTTCTTCAGGACTTTGGTATGTCAATTATTTTTTTTTTTAAATTTGTTTTAAACCCAGGAATAATTATATTTCAGTAATCTAAAAGGCTTTGGAGATTCTAAATTTAGTACTGCTTGTAAAGCCTTAGAGAGTCTTCACTGGTAGACGTTCTAAATTATCACTATGTACTTAGAAATATGCTCTCATTTTCTTAAAGGCTGGTAATTCCTGGCAGCATTAACTGAATATTTTCAAGGGACAGCTTGCTAATTAATTTTCTAATATTGTGGAAGCACACTAAAATTAATAAGTACACAACCCAACTTAACAAAAATTACTTAACTCTTAAATTTTGCAACACTGTGCATTGATACCTTTTTCATATGATAAATATCTAGTTTTAAAGTTTAAAAAAGTTTACGTATGAAGTCATGTAAGGCATAATATGGAAAATAGGGAAAGCCCACTTCTACAGCTCATTATAGGAACCAGGTGATGGATGATACTTCCTCCTCCCCTTTATGCTATGTCTATATGTTGCTTCCAGAAGGGAAAAAAAAAGTAAAAAAAATAAAAAGTGCTCTAGTTATGTTCCAGACCTCAACAGTAAATGCATATTTCACCATTCTAAAAACTCTCCACAGCTCTAATTGAACTGTTCTTGTTACATGTGGTTTACTTCCACCTTGTTCTTCCTCCTTATTTAGACTCTTCACATCAGCTGCATTTTGGGGTGGGGTTTTTTTTTGTTTGTTTTTTTTAGCCCTTTTATTTTCTAACTGTGTCCTATTTCTTTTGCTTATATCAGCTGACTGGTAGCCTCTCCTAAATAAAATCTCCCACAGCTATCCAGTAATGGATAATTAGTGCCTCAGGAATGACAGCTGGTTTTTATGCCATTCCTAATGTTCCACATTTTCTGAATTTTCCCTCCCCCTACAACTTGAAAAGTTATAATGTGTGTTTAAGAAGTATTAGGAACATCTGGTTCTTTACTGAAGTTCATTTCACTTAAATGCAGATGTTTGTGTGTGAAGTAGTTAAAACAACTAACAAACTCTGTGACCATTAACATACGCAGTGTGATCTCTATGATGAGCTCACCAGAAATTGCAAGTGTGATAAAATGGAAGGTAGATTGACTACTGTTCAATAATATGCGTTTAAAATGTGGTGGCTGCCTTGAAAAGATCAAGTCTGGCAGGAAAACCATTTAATCTGGGAGGATATGCTGAGTAAAGAACAAATAAGGTTTGTAAACTGAGAGGCATAGAGAAGGGGGATAAAAGTGTCTGCATTTGTGTTGCATAGAGATACCACTTCAACTTAAATGTAAAAATTTGAGGAGAAAAGGAAGATGCTTGATATGGAACAAAGTGAGGTAGAACAGCTTTCTCATAGGCAGTCTCAGAGGAAGTCTCAAGGCCTGCTGGCCTTGAAGCTTGAAGGTTGTATCTGACAGGCACAGCCTAGAGGTAGATTCAACCTAGCTCATTATCTTGGTTTCTACAGCTGTTATTAAACGACAAGAAATTACAAATGGCATCTAAGATAAGGTGTTGGATATTAGGATTAAATGACAGAACATGTTTTCTTCTTTTATATTTTTATTCTGTAACACCTTATCCAGTTTTGTAATCAAGAAGTTGACAACTTTCTAAAATAAAATGTCTCATTTTCATTTTAAGCTTGACTGGTATTCAAAGGGGATTCAGGTAAATAGCACACTTTTATCTACACAATGGGATCACAGAATCACAGAACATTAGGAGCTGGAAGGGTCCTCAGCACATCATCTAATCCAACCTCCCTGCCAAAGCAGAGTGTGTGAAGCCTACTCCTGTATTTATGAGTGGATCCAGCAAAAAGCAGGTAGTGAAAGGACAACCTATGACATGAGGAGAGCAATTTCCTTCACTTGTCAAATGCAGACCACTGATCTGCATGTAAAACAATTTTGCTGGGATTTGTGTACAAAGAGGTTCTAAACAATCATGAAGCAAAAAAAATTCAATTACGATCACAATTAGCAAGAAAAGGGCATTAGACTTCCACAGACTAGATTTTTCCTATCTATTTTTTAAATGTTATCTGTATCTTGTTTCCAAAGAATGGCTCTGCTCAATAAATTATCTCCATTGCAGTTTTATCTAATTAATAAATTGAAATCTTCACAAAGCAGGAACAGAAAAATGTTCATCTGACAATAGATCTGTCCTCTTCCTAGTGAAGAAAAAAAAAATCATATTGGACTCTAGGCTTGTTGCACACTGAGTTTTATTTCCAGAAAAGAGTCGGTTAAGGTGGAAAGGCACTTCAGTCCCTTTAATGAGCTAGGTTATTCAGATAAATCAAAAGGAAGGTGGGATGTCAAGACCATAGTAAACCAGTCTGCTTTATTTTTCAGCAGAAGTTTCACACATCCTTTTTAAATACTGCAGGTTTCCAAAAAACCTTGCACTTTTTCTCCCAACTCCACTTGAGGACAATAAAAATTGCATATGATCTATCTGCCAGATCACTCTTGTAACACTTGTGTTTCCTATAAAACATTTTCATCAAAATATTTGTTTTCACTTCGTGTTAACAACAATTAAAAAAATCTGTAAATTCTTTACAGGATTTCAGAGAACCTTTAGATACTACGATAACGCTTTTGAGCACAAAAAATAAAAGTTCAAGGTTTTATAATTAGTGCTGTCGTGTTGCCATGCCCTTTGTTATGATTTTAGCCCGTCTCATGTTTTTCAGGGTTTCATTTAAAGCTCCATCTCTTGGAATAAATTTGTTGGACAAAATTCTTAGCTTGTCCATGGGAATTAAGGTTCTAAATAAAACATTGCATGTAAAGAGATTCATAATGCTGCCAATTCTCAAAATTTTATCTAGTCCTTTGCCCTTCAGGTTCAAGAGAAAAAAACCAAGATCATCATTCTTACATGTTCAAATCACATGGGAAATAAAAATAATCCAATACATAAAGTGTCTTAAAATTCATGAGCACTCTCTCTTTTTTTTTTTTTACCAGTCTCATGATTTATTGTGCCTGGCTTGTGATTTTTTGAGTGTCTGGCTTTGACAGTACAGTTAAATATAGAATGTTCATTCATTTTATTCAATTCGGTTTCTAAAACTTATCTGTCAAAATCTTTCTGTTCAGGTTCCCATTCAGATAGCTGACCCCCTTTCAGAAAGATAATCAACTTTTTACTTAGCAGAGCACTACAATTTGATTAAATGGTTCAAAATATTTTTTCTCAAGAAAAAACCCTATATATTATTTTTTATAATAATGTTCAGTATTCTTTGTAAAAAGGATTATTTTTTTTTGTGTGTGTGTGTATGTGTTACTTTCTTCAAGTCTTTTGCTCTGCATAAAATCTTCATTTCACACCTACTAAGACATTTTGTACTTCTGTATCCCCTTATCAATGAAGCTATCTAGAGAAGAAGATGGGTATACCTAGCATGTGTTCAAGAGTGAGAAGTATAGAGACCTGCCAGGCTGGTGAGCAGCAGGAGGGGCTACTCATGAGCACTGTTAAATCTTTGTAGAGAGGAAAATGTGTAGCATTTAATATCAAATAGAGGGTACCACAGTTTAGGTAGACAAGGTTGAATGTGGTTTTCTTTTTCATTCACAGCATGGTATCTGCATTCATCTTAATTGTAAAGGGCTAAGAATGCCCAAGGACTGAGAAAAATACATTCCTATGGCTGAACTGAAGTTAAAAATTCAGCCCAGCATAGTGGGGAGTTAAGATTTATCTACATCCCTCTGCATGTGAAAGGGCTTTCTAATCTCTACAATCTTCCTCTGTTTATTAGTATAATATTTGATTTTGGTACCCTGGTCGTTTCTAAGCTGGCAATATAAGTATCCTATTCTTTATTCTATCACTGAAATTGGAGTCTCTCATTCTGATCCAAGAGACATACCCTTGCCTTTACCCTGAATTGATCTCATATATAATCTAACAAACACACAACTGAGGCACATTAATTGAATCAATCATGCAGTTCAACAAGGGAAAGTGCAAAGTCCTGCACCCGGGAACAACAACCACCTTGGGCGCCAGTTTATGCTGGGAACTGATCAGCTGGAAAGGTGCTTTGTAGAAAATGGACTGGGGGGTCCCGGTGGACACCAAGTTGAACATGAGCCAGTGTTTTTCCCTTGCAGCAAAGAAGGAAAATGATATCCTGGACTACTGTAAGAGTGTTGCCAGCGCAACGGGGCAAGTGATCCTTCCCCTTTATTCACTGCTAGTGAGGCTACATCTGGAGTACTGTGTCCAGTTCTATGGTCCCCAGTACTAGAGACACATGGACATGTTGGAGAGAGTCCAGTGAGGTTCCACAAAGATGGTTAAGAGCATTTCTTCTATAAGAAATGTTGAGTGAGTTGGGGTTGTTCAGCCAAGAGAAGAGAAGGCTCAGGGAAATCTCACCAATCTAGACAAATATCTGAAGGGAGGGTGCAAAGAGACAGTGGCAGGACAAAAGTCAATGGGCACAAAGTGAAACACTGGAGGCTCTGTCAGAACATTAGGAAACTCTATGAGGGTGACCAGGCTCTGGAATAGTTTGCTTCAGGAGGTTGTGGAGTCTCCCACCCTGGAAATATCCAAAAGCTGACATGGTCCTGGGCAACCAGCTCTAGTTGACCCTGTGTTAGCAGGGAGATTAGACTAGATGATCCAGATCTCCCCTTACCAGTCTGTGATTCTGTAAAGCACTATTTTCAGCTGGTTTTATCAATACAATGTTTAAAAAAATTTTTTTTTGACTGAGTCTTGCTTTGGGACTCATATCCCACTGAATATGAGCAAGGTTTATAACAAGCCTGATGAAAATCACTCTCTTATGCTTCAGTGTCTAAACTAAGAAAGACTGAACAAACAGTGAAAGGCATTTGCAGTTGGTTTTGATTAGAGTTAGATACAATAGTATCTGAGTAAAATAAGTATCTGGCACTATTTTTTTCTTCAAAGTGTGTTGGTTTTCCTGAGTAGTCATGTGTAACACCTGCATGAGCATAGTTTTTGAAAACAGATCACTTACTAGAGACAGGTGTATCATCAGAGGTAACTTTTAGTTCCTTTGTGTTAAAATAAATATCAATGCCAGGTATCTTTAATGTTCTGTTGATTTATGGTCCTCAGAACAATTTTGCTGTCTTGCCAATAATTCAGTCCTGGTATATGTTTTAGGAGAATGTGTTTTAAAACATAACCTTTGAGATTAAAAGCATCAATTAAATGAGGCAAATGTGCTATAATTACAACAGAGATACATGGGTACATCTCAGAGAAGATTAACTTAAACGCTAATTCTGAACCCTTAAATGTCAGCTGAATTATTAATGGAAAATTTACTGTTTGTCACAGATGATGAAATACAGCTCCTAGATTATAGTTATTCCTGTGAAAATTGGAAGGCGCTGCATATCTTACTATCTGATGTCGTTCTGATTATGGTTTTGGTAAACTACAGTGGAGACTTTATCTGAAGCTGCCTGATCAGTTTTCATGTCACCTATTGCATAGCATTTCTACTTTGACTCTCATGACATAAACAATTGTAAGTTTTAAGGAGAAATTCATGCTACATATATCTCCATTGTAATGTCTGTATCTTTAATTGCTGCATGTCAGTATCAAAAAATACATGCATGTCTACGTGTAGTAAGAATTATCTTCCAGCAACTAGATTTGAAAATATTAATATATCTGTATTTAGTTTTATAACCATGAGCTTTGTAGCAGGGATGCTACAGGGGGTGGTTTCAGTGAGAAGTTGCCAAAAGCTTCCCCCATGTCAGATAGAGTCAATGCCAGACCACTCCAAGACAGACCCATCACTGGCCAAAGCTGAGCTTATCAGTGATGATAAAAAAAAAAAAAGGGTAAATGAGGTACTTAGGGATATGGTTTAGCTTAGAATGGGATTGGTTGGACTTGATGATCTTCAAAGGTCTTTTCCAACCTTGTGATTCTGTGATACCTCTGGGATAACAGAGTTAAGAAGGGGAAAAAGTAGCTGTGCAACAACAGCCAGAAAGAAGAGTGAGAATATTGGAGAGAAACAGCTCTGCAGAAACCCAGGTCAGTACAGAAGGGGGAAGATGTGCTCCAGGAGCCAGAGCAAAGATTTCCCTGCAGCCCATGGAGGATAGTGGTAGAGTAGAGATTCCATATGGAGGAACCCACGCTGTTGGCAGGACTTGTGACCCCATGGGGGACCCATGCTGGAGCAGTCTGGGTCTGAAGATCTGCACCCCATGGGAGGGACCCACTCTGGGGCAGTTGGCAAACTGCAGCCTGTGAAAAGGACTCATGTTGGAGAAGTTCATGGAGGACTGTCTCCTGTGGGAGGGTCCCTACGCTGGACCAGAGTGTGAGGAGTCCTCCACAGAGGATGAAGGTGCAACAGAGACAATGTGTGATGGACTGACTGCAACCCCTATTCCCCATCCCCCTGTGCTGGTACAGGGAGAAGTAGAGAATTGGGGAGTGAATTTGAGCCTGGGAAGAAGGGAAGGGTGGGCTAAACTTATTAATGATAAATATATGCATTTATTGCTGGCTCAACATTGTCCTGTAGCTTTTCACTTTCTGTATGTTTATTTTTCTGATGTATTTATAGAGCACAATCATATCCCTTTCTCAGACGTCATTCTATTAGGGTAAAAAGGCCTAGGCTCCTTTAATACCTACTCCCAAAACATATTCTGTAGTACTCTTGGTTGAATTTCTTATCTGTTTTACTTGAGGTTAACTTCTCTTAAACTAGGATAGACATAGTTGATAGAAAGAGTATTGTGGTTGAGAGTAAGATTGTAAAGTCTTTTATAGTGACATAAAAAAACCTATTTTTTTTCTCTGAAAATATAAAGCCTGAACCATTTTTAGATAGTCTTTGTTGTTTTTCTGAACTTTCTCACATCAATGGTTTCTAGTCATCCTGTAACAGATATATTTACCATGTTCTTTTCCTTTGCTATTTCAGACTCACCCTCTGGATTGTAGCATCAATTCCCGTTGTTTAGCTTTAAGTTCAGAAGCTATTGAATTTCACTTCATTTCTATTATTACCATTATCAAGGTCATCCAATTTTTCCTATATGGAAGAGAATTTCCAATTCTTTTCTGTAAAGATGACAACTCCAATTCTTTTCATCAGAGAATCTCATTAACTCACTCTTCCACTTTGTGCCAAGGATATCAGAAAGTTTATTAAAAAGATTAACCTGATGACTAGTTCTAGAAAAGATCTAAACCATCCCCAAGCTTGTTCCTCTGCTCTTCAGTGTGCTTTTTTCATATTTCCCACTTTCCCATTCTCCACAAAACTGAACATCTCAACCTTATCCAATTTTCACAAGTGTGGCACTATCTCAGATACTTAACTGATAGCCAGATAGCTTAGATGCAACCACCTTTGATGGAAAATTAAAATGTAGTCTCTTATCAGTGGAAAGTCTAGGTTAATCTAGACTGGTAAATCCATTCTTTCTTATTTGCTTTTATATCAGTATCTCATTATAAACACCTTTTCTTTTTTTTCAGTATGAACATTTAAAGGTAAATTAACAGTAACATGTGTGGGCTGTAAGGTTTTATTTGTATATTGAGAGGTAGAAACTAATGACCTGCAGGAAAGCTCTCATGTTTGGAACCTGAAATAAGACAGCCAGGATTAATTTCAGTGTACTTTACACAGGTGGGCATCTTCTTCTCTCCTTAATCTTTGATACATTGATTTTTTTCTTTTTTTTTTTTAAATTTATTTTGCCACTCTTTAGGGGCTAGCCTGATTAGTGGGTTGAAATAAGTAGTAGTTATGCATCTAACTGGACAAATATTAGAAAATATAATTCCTGCTTCTTGGCATACACAGGTGCCCAGATGCTGTAGAAGATATCACCCCTGGTAACGTACAAATAAAAGGAATAGTTACTAATTTTCCTTTAAAAGTAGCCAGCTGAACACATCTGAAAGGAAATCTCCTTTGATTCTCTTGTTCAACACACTTTAATGATTCTCTTGCATGTGCTTAATTAGAAAAGAAACAGACAAAAAAGAGCAATGGGCAAAAACCCTGCTTCCAGGTGTCCTTCTTCCTCACCTGGTCACAGTGCTGTCTCACATTCAGCCACTGTTGACCAACACCCCTTGGTCGTTTTCTGCCTGGCAGCTTTCCATCCACTCTTTCCCAATCCTCATTGCATGAGTTTGTGATGGAACCTGGTTAAATCTCTTACAGTTGACCTTAGTCCATTGATCCAGCCTGTCTAGATCCCTCTGTAGGGCCTTCCTACCTTCAAGCAGATAAGCACTTCTGCCCAGTTTGGGGTCATCAACAAACTTACTGGATCCCCTCATCCAGATCATTGATAAATATATTAAAGAGAACTGGCCCCACCATTGAGCCTTGGGGAACACTACTCAGTCAAGTCACCCACTGGATGTAAATCCATTCACCACAACTCATTTGGCCTGGGCATCCAGACAGTTTTTACCCAGCAAAAGGTATACCTGCCCAAGCTATGAGCAGCCACTTTCTCTAGGAGGATGCTGTGGGAAATGGTGTCAAAGGCTTTACTGAAGTCCAGGTAGATAACACACACAGCCTTTCCTTCTTCCATTGAGTGAATCACCTTGTCATAGATGCATATTGAAGTCCGAAAAGCAATGGTAGTGCTTCTAATCTGAAGCCAAGGCATCTCAACCAGAATCACATAGTTTGCTATTTTTTATTTCTGCTCCTTGAATATCACATCACTTTCTCTGCACAGAATCTTTGTATTTCTTTCTGAAGACTTGGTTGATTTTTTTCCCTTGTATTATTTAAAGCATTTCAAATCCTCTTTTAACCAACAACCCAAGGACAAGAACAGCATTGGATGTTGCTGAATACCAATTTTTGGGGGTGAAAAAAACCCAAACATGTTAAAATGGAATTTTTCTGTATACCATCATCATAAAACAATATGATAAATGTGAGCTTGCTTTAAAGTTAAGTCTGTTCATAATGTGCACACATGAAATAAACTACAGTGGTTGACAAAATCCTGGACAACAACATTAATGGTAAAACAGAAGCAGAAAAGTGTTTGTTAAGGTGAACTTCAAAAGAAAAATTTTTTCTGCCTTCTGTGAATGTGCTGTTGGGTTTAATTCCAGTTGTTTCTAGGTACCAGCTACCTGAGGACACTGCCTGACCTGGAATTAACCAGCAACTGTCAAAATCAACAAATGAAAGGCCAGCTGAATTTTGTTTAGAAAGTAATTTACCAAATAACTCGAACCTTTTTCAGATTAATTTCATCATCAGAGCACAGATAACTCAACACTTCAAATAGAAAGGAAGGTTCCTGAGGAAATGCATAAATTATAGGATGTTCAATTTACTGAGGTTCCTCCTGTATTTTTTTCCAAGGGCTCCAGTGCACAGCACAATAGGTTAACCTATTCCCCTGAGAGTTTTCAGAGAGAAGAGGCTGTTTCTTGGTAAAACAGGCTAATGTTCTATCATTCTTGTTCCATGAATTAACATAAAGAACAGGAATAGGTCTAGGAAGAAATCAACTCCTACATTAGATTTTTTAGGTGGTATTCACTGTCATTTGGGCTGTTTGTGTGTCAGAGAAATTACATTATCTGCAGTACTAAATGTGTTTTTTCACTGAAATCGACACCTGTATACTTCGAGAGTTTTTTCTGAACACTGAGTTAAGACATTTAGCTACCTAATAAGCAGTAGGAGATTTTAGAAAGCTTTCTGGAGAAACTTAGCATAAAAGTCCATTTGCTCTATGCAACACCTTAACACTGTAAACTTAGATAAAGAAATTGTTTTAGTGAAAACTTCTGCATGAACTTTCCATCTAATGCAGCTGTCATGACCTCTGTCTGCAGTTAGCAGCTCTGGGGAAACAGCATAGTGATATTGGCTTCCTCAGGGAAAGGGAAGCCCTGGCACAAGGTAACTGTCATCTCAGTCATTTCTTTAGCTAATGAAAATGGTAAGGGGTTATTTTTCCTGCACTGTGAAGGACAAGGTAAATAATTAATTACAACTGGAATGTAGCTACAAGAAAACCCCTTTATTAAGGTAAAAAAAGGTCCTGTTCTTTACAAATTTTTCCTTCTGTCTGCATTTTACAATTGCATTATTAGATTATAGAAGCTAAGTACTTATGACCTTTAAACAGAGTTTGGAATAGCCAGGTTAAATCTGCTTTACAAATTTTTTTCTCTTCCTGATACTCCTTGAAGACTTCATTTTCTCTCTTTTAGTCACTAACAGTGTTCATTTTGTAGTAGATTGATGTTTCACAAAAATGGGTCTACATTAGATGTCTTTTTAGAAAGCTGTATAAACTATAAGCAGTGTTTCCACTGATTATGGTTGAGATGGATGAAAGGTAGAAGATGATGAAGTGTATATCAAAGGGAACTGAAAAACAAACAATCAACCAAAGAAAAGTCTTCTGGACACAGAGAACTTTTCAGACCTGATCAAATCAATGCTCTTTTCTTAAGGGTAGAGCTCTACGGAACTTTTTTTTTCTTTTTTCTTAAAGTTTGACATTATGTAATTTCTTTCATCACTGTTAAGGAACTGAACATACTGTTCTTACAGATGACCGCACAGCCCTAGAAATGGAATTACTTTTCATGTCATTTATAACTACATGACAATTAACAGTACTGAGTTTGGGAACATTCTATCTCCATAGCTGGAGAAAGTAATATATTTTCTCCAGAAATTGCCAGATGAATCACTGAGTAATATCTAGGAATATTCAGTATTTTTTAACCTGGTTTGGGGCAATCAAAAACTTTGATTTATTGCTTCTGATAGGATAGTAGAGTTAGGAGAGCCATGCAAAAAAAGGAGCCAATCCTGACTGACATTAATTCACTGTATACTTTTACAGAAGTGATAAGTGCATGTGAGTGAAGTGGCAAAAGAACTTGCCTAAAATCTTAGAAACAAGTAAATAAACTGCATTTACAAAATTTTTTCCATTACAGGAAAACTTCGATCAAAGCTACATCACAATAAATATGTTCTTACTTTTGAAACAGAAAAGGGGAATTTTTAAGAGGTTGTCAACAAAGAGTTAAAATGTTTCGAGAAAGGAAAAGCATTTGTACTAACAGCACAAGCAGTTATCTTGGTGTGATTCTGTTTATGCCTCTGGAAATGTCTAGCAAGCTTGCAGGCAATGGAAAGAAACATGATTTATAATAGCTATAAAAGGCAAAGTTCCACCTTCAAGCTTGAGGGGAGGAAATAGGATTGTGGCTGAGCACAAATATACTTCACAATTCGTGCTTCATTTCTTCTGGTGCAGTCCTATTGGCATCAATGAATCTATGGTGGAAGTCACCTCGCAACTGGTTCCTGCAAATCATGTGATTTCCTCTAGAGCTGGGGCTATAAGGCTGCTGAACAGATCCTCATGTGTCTCTGACTAAAAAATAAGTTTCTTCTGTATCAGAATTATCTGATGTTTTATCACTGTAAAAATTGTAACTCCTTCTATAAACTGAGCACACAGGGAAAGTCCACGGCTGCTGGGCTGTACGCTGTGGCTCACAAGTTGTAATCATGTTCATATGGCGTAACTCTTGATCCAGCACTAAAAAGAGTCAGTTGGATCTTGCCACTGATCAATGATTTACAGTTGTAAGCTTCTATCAATTTCAAAAGTCACCCACTGGTGTATCTCTTTTGGGAAGATGTCAATCCAATTAACTGTTAAAGGCTCAGTGCTTGAGACATGGATGGGTTTTTAATCAGCCTTATTTTGAGAGTACATGTAGTGTCCATGTTTTCTATTTTTACAGTTGATTAGGAATGGTTTGGTGATACAGGGTATGCAAGTAAGTGCACCATTCAAATGCGCAGCAATGTCGGCTGGCATTTTTCTCATTATTAAGCTCAAGTTTTGAGACATACTAGAAGAATAAAACTAAAAATGGATGCTTAAAAATAAATATTCATTTCTTTAAAATTTTGAATAATTTTCCAACATTACCTCTAGAGACTGAATGGGTCCTTGAGATATAGAAATAACAAATTTTAAAAAGTAGAAATTATGATCTTTTTTTTCCCCAACTTCTTCAAAATTTAGACTAACCACCAGTATCCTGTACTTATGTAGATTACATATTTCCTAACCTAAATAAGCAGAAGGAAAACTAAATTAATTTGAGAAAACGGTGCAAAAAATCCTGGACACATACAAGTTAATAACAAAAAAATACCCACTTCAATAGGATAGTAATTGAATTCAGTATGTTTTCTAGCTTCAGTGGGTGTTTGTGATTAAGTCTTTGCTGAATAAAGAATAAAAATGGTAAATTGGTGTTTAGATTAAAAATATATAGCACTTAAAAGATATTAAAGTAGTTGAAGTGTGAAATTTCATTACACGTTGTGATCATCAAAATTCTGAAATATTTCAACCAGGTTTATCACTTCTTATGTTGGCAAGGAGATACCACACTTTAAAGGTTACAGCTACATTCTTAGCTGAGTTATCTTTGGAAGAGATTATCAATGAATATTGATTTTTTTTTTTGTTTAACTTTTAAAAATGAGTATATTTGGAACATTGTGGGAAAGATGCATGGTTCAGGAGAGATTCTCATTAGTGGAAAGAGCTATTTGGTTTGGTTTTATGCATATAACTATAATAAATAATAGCCTCTGTTACTCAGAGACCTGCAAAACAGACTCTGTATCTGGTTTATGTAGTTTTCTGTAGGAGTAATCCAAATTTTATCAGAAGTAATGCTAAAACATTAAAAGTAACTCTAGAAAGCTGTTTCAGCCAAGTGACCCCCCCACTTTTTCTGAAAAAACACTTCCTCCTGAGGCACGAGAAGATCACTCCAGTGTACAAGGATGGGAAACTGCCATATGAGGGCACATGCAGGAGATGAAAGTGAAGTTGGCTACTGAGATTTTCTGTAGTTGAAGTGCAAGGAGACAGTAAAATAATCACTGTTCCTTTTGAAGGTGAAGCAATAGTTACCTTGCATTGGAAAGGATGTTTTTAAAATTCGGAGGCAGAAATGTAGCATTTGCCTCTGACCTTGTATTCTGGCCACCTGTATCAAGACAGATTACTTTGCAGGAAGGATAGGACAAATGCTGAAGATAACGTGCAACAATGTTTGCATACACCAAATTTCTGCGCAGTTACATAAATCTTATGTTTAGATGCTAGAAACTTGAAGGATCTTCCCGTTTGCTTTCATTGGATATATTACAGCTTAAAGATAATATACATCTAATTATAAAATAGGTAGTCTAGTAACCCACTAGCCTCCTAGCCATGGACTGCTCAAAGTAAGCAGTATGGGATGGCTACCTAGCTTTGGAGCAGAAAAGAGTTTACATGGGTGGAAATAAGCCCTGCTGTGCCAATAGACATCAGGGCCAGGAAGCATTTTATTCTGTACTATTTTTCATGCATCTTACAAGTAAGCAGTGCAAAATATCTTCCCATTAGTCCAGAAGGCTAAATTCGATGTGTGAACATGAAGACCTGCTTTAATACAAGTATTTCACATGCAAGTCTTGCAACCTTGGCTGCCTACACTTTGGCTTCCACAGTAAATTTTTAGATAAACATTAATTGTCACATAATGCAGATTGAAACATATCCTTATATACTTAAAAAGTAGTAAAATACTGAAGTTTAGAAGTAAGCATGAATGTCAGCCCTGTCATTCATCTGAACAAATGCTATAAATTAACATAGTGTTATTTTTGTTAGGTTACAAGAGGTATCCAAAACCAAACGTGTGAAAACTGATTCCATTCATTCTTTTTCCTGGAGCACTGCAGTTCATTGATCTGATCTGGCTGTCAGACACCAATCCAGCCACTGTCTTCCCCCTCTTCAACTAGACAGGGGTGAAAAACAAATAATCTTGTGTGTCAACATAAAGACAGAGAGATCACTTACCAGCCACCATCACAATCAAACCCAACTAGATTAATTTAATTAATTGACGATTAATTGAGTTGGATGGTGAAAAATGAAAACACAAACCCTCACCCTTTTTTCACCAACTTTACCCTCTCATTCTAACTCTTCTAGCTCTCCCCCACCTCGAGTGGTGCAGGATGATGGGGGAAGGGGTATGTGGTCAGTCCATAACAGCTCCTCTCTGCCACTCCTTCCTCCTCACCCTTTTCCCCTGCTCCAACATGTGTCCTCTCCACAGGCTGCTGTCCTTCAGGAATAACTTTCTTCAGCGTAGGAGCAGATACAACAGCACCAGCTGCAGTTCCTGTCAGGACCCTGCTCTGTTATAGGTCCTTCTAACAGGCCACAGTTCCTTCAGGGAATATTCATCTGCTCCAGCGTCAAGTCCTCCATATTGTCTCTACACATTCCTCTGTGGACTGCAGTGTGTATACCTGCTCCATTGTGGTCCTCTCCAAGGGCTGGAGGGAATAGCTGGTTTGCTCCATGACACACCTCTTTCCCTTTCTCCTCCTCTGATCTTGGCATTCCCCAAACAAGTACATATGACGTTGAAAGAAAATTAAACAATAATATATTAGATAAATTGTTTAAGGAAAATAAGAGTCAATAAGGCGCTGGAGGAGAAGCTGACCTTTTGGAATTGATGGAAATACTCTGAAAAGTGTACAGGGATAATAGAGCTATGAGTGTGATTTATTCAAGTGTCACAATAAACTTCATAGTAAGAGAATCCAGTATTTTCTTTCTAGACTTCTGTGTTATGTCTTAATAGACAGACATGTTACTTTTGAAATTAAATTTCTTGGACAGAAGTTACAGAGAATTTATGGAGATTCTGTTCCACTCTTGCTAACAAAAAATCTTCAGGATGTTGGAGATACTGGATATGTTCAATTTGCAAACTTAACATTATTCCTGTATGGCATGTTTCTACAGAGCATATACAGTAGAAACACATAGGAAGTCAAAATTTTAAACAAAATCTCTGAGCTGAAAACAGAAACTTATTCTTGCAGTTCCGGATTTTATAGTTTGTTTGGCTTTTTGTCCCTCCCACTTGTCTTAGTGCTCTGTTACAGCCATTGCAGGGAAGATACAGACCTGAAGAAAATTGCTTTGATTCTGTAATGTGTGACAGACTTGATAGGTAACCACAATGAATCCGAACATGTCAAGGTGGCAGCCATTTCCCTTGCACTGAACTGTCAGATTGATCCAGACTTGAGTCCAGGAAAATGCATAAAAACACTTCAATAAACTCCAGAGATGACAATCAGCAGAACCTGAAAACTAATTTGAAGTTACTAGGTGTGATGGTTTGGCCCTGGCTGGAAGCCAGATGCACACCAAAGCCGCTCTATCACTCCCCTTTTCAGCTGGACTGGGGAGAAAATATATATTGAGAGGCTTAGGAGTCGAGATAAGGACAGGCAGAGATCATTCCTCAATCAGTGTCACAGGCAGAACAGACTCAACACAGAATCAAGGAAAGAAAACTCTCTAATTTACTGCACACTCAGTGACACCAGAGTCGGATAATGAGCCACCAGATCTTAAAGCTCCTCCCTTCACCTTCCCCTTCTTTGAAGACTTCACTTTAGTAATGATTTCTCTCCCATTTTCCCCACCATTGTGACATGGGGAGGGGCAGGGACTGGGTAGATGGAGGTTTCGGTCAGGGGTTTCAGCTCTTCACCAGCTGCCCCAGCATGGGTCACTGCTATGGGGTGCAGTCATAAATCATAGAATGTCTCTCAGTCTTCAGCCCCAGACTGCTACAGCCTGGACCTCCATGGAGTCACAAGTCATTCCACCCAGCATACCTGCTCCAGTGTGGGTCTCTCTGTCCATTTGTTGCAGGTCCTGTGATTCCCAGAGATGCTGTGACCATTGCTAATGGGCTCAGCCTTCATTAGCAATGACTCCAGGCCTTGAGTCAGCTGGTGTTTGCTCTGTGGGGCCTGCAGAGAGCTTCCAGCTGCTTCTTGCAGAAGCCGCCCTTGCAGCCCTCCAGTTTTCCCCAAGAACCTAGCAAAGCAAAACCACAACATTAGTTTAAACAAATTTAAGTAAGTGGCCAGGAAAATGTTAGGACAAAAACACATCACCTAAAGTTGCAGTTTTCCAAGCCAAAGTTGATAGCTTCAGTCAATGGAGACAGCTAATCAATGATCTGGCTTGTGTAAAGATGGGACTATGAAAAACTTTCTTTGAACTACTCCTGAGCCTCTGAACTACTTTAAAACTTGATATTGCTAATGAATGCAGTTGGAATAGTTTGGAGAGCTCTTCCTTGCAGGGAGCAAGGATATCTGCCTTTCCTAATGTACTGCAGTTTTAGCATAATTTATTTTGCACGCAGCTGTGGAATACTTTGAAAGGTTGCTGACATATAAAGCAAAACAAAAGTAAATATCTTTACATTGTAATAGTCTAAGATAAACTTCAACCACATGGTTTTGTGATCAGGGAAAATACTGTGATGTTTTATAGGAATTTTCACAGTATTTAAATGTTTTTTATAAATTAATGGATAATTTAGTTGCACATCTGGGTAGTATGAGGTGGGATTTTTTCTACATATACATAGGTATATCTGAGCATAAAGGTATTTCAGCAATAGGATATCTGTCTCTAAAGGATTAGGTACTGGTCACGCAGCCAGCTTTGTGTCACAGTGAAAATAGAAGCCACTGCATCTGAATCTCAGCTTGGGCACAGTTACTCCAGCACTATCTGTTTTCTGACTACGGGAGCTTCTTAAGACCCACCTAGAATGTGCAATGTCTATGATGGATTTGTATGAGAACAGTTGGGAGAAATAAAAAACCTGTCACACTAATTTTCATTCCACTTGAAACATGGCATAATAAATGCATGGATCAAACTATACTCTCAAATCCACAGAGAGTAAGCCCACCCAAATGCTAAAGTTACAATAAATAAAAAGAAAACACAATAATCTGAAGTCCTTTTAAGGCATTCGCACAATCAGCACAGCAATCTTAATCTATAATCCTCATGTGAGGTAATCTGCTTTAGTCTATCGGAAGCAATCATGCTAGGCTAGCTCATTCCAGCTATGGTTTGGGTTTGTTCTTTTCAGTTCTACTAACTGAGAATTGGAGGGGGGTAGTAAGTAAAAGTGATTAGACTGTTAAAAAATCTTTCTCCTTTCAGGGAATTTAAGAGTTTGTGGAAGTTGTCAAATAATTTAGGAAAGCTATTGTGAAGAAAACAAACATGTTTTGCTAGTTGTAGAGCAATGTATGACACTGATTAAAACAGTTCATATAAATATTCTGCTAGCCAAATGAGAAAGTCTACCTGCCCTCTCAGCACATTCCCCTAGTTTGCTTGAGGCACCGTGGTTATCAGACAGCAATAGACACCTCAGACAGGAAGGTAAGTGTGCACTGGCAGCTGCCCAGAGCTGGGTTTGTGTGTGTGAGAGTAGCGCACGTGGCAAAAGGGTTTCAGATCACGGCCAGCTATGTTCTAAATCTTTTTTGTTCACATGATTCCTAGCTACATTAAGAATATTACTGCTAGTTTTCTAAATTAAAAAGGATTGTTTGAAACATTACATAATAGAGTAGGCAAGGACACACTCAAAGGTATAAGACTATGGTATATTCCTACCCTGAAAATAATGGTTTCTTTTGTAAAATATATCTTGAATAGGCTAAATATTATATAAGACAGTTAAGTTATAAAACAGTATGTGGAATCAAATTACTCTTCTGATATGCTGAGTTGGAATCACTGGTTTTGCAATCTGTGTTTAGTATTAAGAGCTAGACAAAATACTCAGTTGTGCCAGGGAGGATATGAAGAGATTAGAGAGACCAATATATCACAGAGTAACCTCTTTGCTCTGGACATTCACAGAGACACAGGCAATTCTCATTCTGCTGTGCTACCTGGAACCCCTAGATATGAAGACAAAAAAAAATCAAGATTAGAAGGAAAGATGAAGTGTAAGGTAAGCAATTCTTTCATGAGTTCTATTTTTTCACATTAAGCACATTTTCTCTATTGAATTGAGAACGATAGTACCATTTAAAATTTAAAAAAAAGGAAAAGAATCTCAGGACCTGAGCAGTTACTAATAGCAATTAAGTCACCTTTTGTTTTACATTATGTTAGTGGTATTCCTAAGAGATAGTACGCTTGATTCTAACTTTATTTAAATTATGGTAAGAAAGATAGCAAAGAGATAAAAATTAGTGTATTGTTTGTCGTTGCTTATTCCTTGAAAATAAGTACTCATAAGGGTCCATAAAAATCACATGCTAGAAAAGAGATAAGCAATACAAATAATTTTTATCTTCATAGCTGCATATTATGCATCAAAAGGCATTCTAGTCTTATATAACATAATCTCTCATTATAATTAATTGTTTTATAAAATAGGTTAATAGTAGATAAGAACTTATAATTAAACACCGCATTTTTTGCTTATCCCACTGGGAGATGTCATCAGCTATGTTACTTTCTTAAAGTTTCTGTCATATATACTAATTTTTTAGGATTATTCTATAATTTCTTTCTTGTGCAGATTACCTTTTTCTGCCTGTGTTCACTAACAGCAGGATGAGCAGCTCTTTGAGGGTTTTTCGAGCACCATGTATACTAGCTAGACACAAAGAGCTGAAACACAACTTCACACTAGAAGAGAGTGATGTTTCTCAGAGGTGTTCATGAACACTGAAATAAATTGTCTTTGAAATTTTTACTTGAGAAAGGGAAGGAGAAGGAAGAAACAATTATCATGACAAACATGGATGAGAATAAGAATGAAGAAAAATATCTACTTTAACCCTATTTTTGCAGTCTTAAGTGTTGTGTAATATTCCCTGTAAGCATATAAGAGGGGGGGGCTATACCATTAGCCTACTACTGAATGCTACCGGTTTGCATTGCTGAAGTTTCATATCCATAGGGAAAGTGCGGTTACAAGTACTGTCAAGTAAGGTATTTCAGTCTTAGGGGAAGTATTGTGAGCCTTGTTGCTGAAGATACTTAGTATCTCTAGAAATGTCTAGGATCATCTGGTGAAGAAATAGTTCATTTACCATTTATTGCATCATTGAGTGCTAAATTTGTGCCACAATCAGATTTTTATAAAAATCCATAAAAAGCATCACATCTTACACTACTTATAATTAATTTACAGAAAATTTTCTTAGATGCAAATATAAAATGAAAGCTCTTAAAGAAAATACATGATTGACAGGAGTAGTAGTTTGAAATTAAAATGACCATTAAAACTTGTATTTTAATGTGATATACAAGCTACAAGCCTGATGATCCTGTAAGGGAAATTTCATCCTTGTGTCCTAAATACTTTGGCCAAGAACATTAATTTTTATTTATGCACAAGCCGTTCCCTTTTCTTTCTTTCTGCCCAAGGTGCCTATGTTTTTCCTTGGTGCCTATATGAAAATTGATGACAATGTATAACCCCTCAGTTGATATCCTAGGCAGTTTAGGGCAAAAATGTAAAAAAATAAAGCAAGGTGGTTGTCCTCTTCTATTTGTGTGATCCCCATGGTAGCAGAGAAAACATTTCTTACATGAGTGGAATAATTAAGCACATCCATGGCTTTACCAAAGGTGAGTGAGTCAGGAACTTCTGTTCAGCAGTTAGAGAGGGACCTAGCTGGGAAGGGATTCGAAAAAATAAAATAAAATTTAAAAATTTAACTAGTCCTTAGGGAAGCACTGACTCAAGATCATGGGAAGCTAAGAAGATATATGAATAGCTGGAAATTTAAACCTGAGACTGCTTGCAGTTCCAAAGCTTGGTCTCCTAAGAATTTTGATTTGCTGCTCTGGAATTGTTTCTGGAAGGAGGTATCTTAATGAATATAGAATCTTAGGAGTAAATGTCCTTAGTCTTACTTTATTTCATGAGGTTTTAGATCTGAGGTGCACAGTTAATAGCAAACATGGCTGCACTATAATTTGTCTATGAAATCTTGGTACGTAAATGAAACAGAGTTACCCCTTTAACACAGAGGAAAACAATTAATTTTATAGAACTCCTCTTCCATTACATTTTTGCTGCAGGCAAACTCAGAAAGTATCCTACTGGAAGGCCTAAAACCATCTAGATCACATTTCACAAAGATGAATCCCAGATTTAAAAATCACTTCTCCAAGTCAACAGGACAAATATAGGGCAAAGGAGAGAGCATCTGTTTATTTAGCATAGACCCTGTAGGTGCATATTTTCTCTAAATATTTGCATTAATCCATTATTTCCATAATAAAATATTTTTGTCTTCTCTATAACCATAGGACTGTCAAAGATGCTGTGGTAATGGGCAAAGTTGAGAACTCAGTAAGGTCATACCCGGCCTAACCAGATCATGATGGGAATGCTCTGCTACTCTGTGATTCTCTTCTGTCTGTGGCTTCTGAGTCATAGCTGATTATTTTTACTTGTATTTTGTAAATGTAGTATGGGTGTTAAGGGAATTACACATAGATGGAATGATGACTTGCTGATAACTCCAGGGTAGGGTACGGTGAGGGATGAGATGAAAGAGGGGAGAGGATCTGTGTGGGAGGAAATATTTGCTTGTTTTAGCTGAAATTGTAGATACATCTGTCTTCATAACCTCAGAACTTCTTTGTGTGAATTAGTACAAGACTTTAGAAACTGTTAAGAAACGTCCGTATAACTGCTATCACTAAGCATATCTGTGCTATATGAGCGAGTTCTGTTAAAGTGGAAATTCTGTTTCAGCTGGTGAGAGCCTATCTGAGAGGCTCGTATGCATGAAGGCAATAGAAAAAATAGTTAATCCCAAATGAGTAAGGTTTATTTTTAACTGGATTAGTTTATAATAGGAATTTAAAACTCTATGAGTTAGTTATGTTTTTAGATGCTCTTCTTTTATAAAACAGTCAGGCTGGTAGTAGAAATGAGATGGATATTATTATTCATAGTGCATTACTATGCTATAGTCTAATTGCTGAAGTGACTGTATTTTTTTTGTTGTTACTGCTTTGTAAAACCCTGTAGCTGAATTAGATCATAGGTACACTTGAGATGTTGGTGCTTTATTATTGTGACACATTGAGACTTTTTAATGGTATTCCATGGAACTACTGGAACACTGGATTCTCCACCCTTGGAGGCCATCTGGACATGGTCCAGGACAACCAGCTCTATCTGGCTCTTATTAAGCAGGGGCGTTGGACTATGGAGTCCAGAGGTCCCTTCCACCCACAGCCAGTTTGTGATTATGTAATATCTACAACAAATCTGTAAAATATATCCTTCTGCCACCTGGCCCATGAGTGGCTTGATCATTTTTCAGAAGCAGTATTTGAAACAGCTCACAGTTCTTTTCCTCCATGCCTCAAGCTGTTACAAACACTTTTCTGTGAAGTTTAGAATGTGTTCTTGATCTTACCTGCAGGTGTTTGCACTGGATATATCAGCATGGGGCTTATATTGTAAGGGAAATAATAATAAGAAGGGTTTATAAACTTTACCTTTCAAGACAACACTTAACTGAGATTCAGCTGAAGGCATGGGGACATCTAAGTTTTAAGCAAGCCAGCTGTCTGGCTTCCCATGTAGCTAAAGAAAGCTTACAACAAGCTGGTTAACTTTCTGATGTATACACTGTTCCCTTGAATGATGTGCCCACAGGTACATATGTAAAGATATTTAATATGGCATTAATAAAGCTTACCATCAGGCTGACTGAGAATTTGCAAAATAAATTTTATATCTTATAATATATCTCTGGTTTTTATGCATTGCCAGCTGAAGAATAAGCAGCATGTAATATTTTTATGCAACTGAATCCCATCTGTTGTTCACCTGACTCCCCCTTTAAGTTTTATGGACTGGCTCTTCTCCAACTACAATGGGAATCTGAACACTTTGCTCACATGTAGAGTCTGTATGTAGGTACTTAAATGCAGACATCTTAACTTAGTTAAATCCTACCCTGGAATCTAATTGCTTTGTTGAAAAATGCTGATAAGGACACTGATAATCTGAATGCTCATTTACAGAAAGAAATTAAAAACTTGTAAGAGAAGTGGACTTCAGGACCCAAGGGAGTTTTTCTTCCAGGTCACTAGAGCTAAAGCTGCTGTGGTTCCCTGTTTGAAGACCACCCAGTAGTGAGACGGAGCATGTGTCATCAGTACTTACACACTCCTTTACTACAGGCTTTGCCATCAGATGACAGATGGCAGAGCTCAAGATCCTGATGAGAGTGAGGAAGGGAAGGAGCAAAACAGAGGTCCCAAATTTTAAAAAAACAAAACAAAAGCCAACACAGACTTCAGTTTATTCACAGAACTGGAATGTGTTATGAAGTGGGAAGCAGTACTGAAGGGCAAAGGAACTCATGGGAGTTAGCAGTACTTTATGGACAGTCTCCTCCAAAACCAGGAATGACACATCCTACTAGTCACAAAAATGAATAGATGTATCAGAAGTCCATCTTGGATAAAGAAGGACCTGACTGGGCCAGTTCAAAAACATTTATAGAAGCAAAAGTGAGGATAGTCTGTGAAGGAGGAATTTAGAAACATTACCTTGGTATATAGGGATGATGTTAGGTAAGTCAAGCAGCGGAAGAGGATCAAGTCAGTGATCTCCCGAGTAATCTCAGTATATACAGGTACATGGGACTAGAAAGTGATGCAGTCATGTGGAGGCTTGTCCATACTGTTAGGAGACCAGAGCACCTGACCTATGAGGAGAGGCTGAGAGAAACAAGTTCATTCAGCCCTATTAAGAAAAAACTAAGGGTGAATCCAGTTGCTGTCTTCAGGTTCCTAATAGGAGGAGATAGAGCTTTACTCATCCCTGAGGTGCAGAGTGAAAGCAGGTAACTAACTCAAGTTGCAACAAAACAAATTCTGATCAGATATAAGGTTTCCCAGAGTGATCGAAATCTCTATGTTTGGAAGGACTCAATTTGACTGAAAGTGACACTGAGGAACATAATTATGTTGGCCCTGTTTTATGAGAGGTGTCGGACCAGGTTACCTCCAGAAGTTCCTTGCCACTCTTTCTACGATTGCTTTTGGAGTAAAAGGAAAATCAAGACATTTGGGATGTATCGCCCTTTTTTTTTAACATTTCCTTACGAGCCAGGAGCTATTTCAAGTGTCAAGAGTATAAAACCTCTAAGTACATACCTGAAGAGAAGAGTAAAGTTTCTTGGTCATGAATAGATACCCTTTCCGGGATAAAGGCTGCTGTTTATTTTTCATTAAATAGGCGGTATCCAGAACTCATTCTAAGAAAGAATTTATAGATCTGAGATTAACTTATTCCTTTCTTTCTCTTTAATGCTACCACAGACCCAAATGGTAGGGCATGTCAGAAAAGCCAGTTAATGTGTATTTAACACCCTCTACAAGGCATCACTCAGTACAGGGAAAGCAGCAGGCAGTACGCACTTGAACTGTATGCTCTGCATCCCTGTTTATCATTCTACTTGTGACCAAAAGGATGACTCAGGTGCTTAACTTTAATCTCTTGC
Organism: Laterallus jamaicensis coturniculus; assembly: GCA_022605575.1. NCBI lineage: Eukaryota > Metazoa > Chordata > Aves > Gruiformes > Rallidae > Laterallus > Laterallus jamaicensis. The sequence continues at coordinate 8,865,064 of JAKCOX010000003.1, forward strand.
CCTTGGAAACGGTGGCTTTGACCAATATTTAGTTATATATGATGCTTACAATAAGGCAGGTTTCATCTTGAAAATCCTATTCTAAGTAAGCTTTCTATACAGAAATCCATGTAAAACAAGAGCATTATTTTTGATAGTTCTAATGAATCTTAACATCCACTCCCTTTAAAACTAATTTAGAAACCCTTTAACTAATTTAGAAAGAAAAAAAACGCAAAAGATTCTGTTTAAAGTTAAAGCCTGTGTTCTGTTGCATGAGTGGGACCTGAACACATAATCTAAATACATGCTTCATTAATGAGACTTTACTCTGTTTAAGTACCTACTTTTCAGTTTAAGTACCTACACAAAAGGTGTAAGTGCTAGGGGAGTTTTTGAACCTTTTCTTTCAACACTCTTTGTTTACCAGTAACAATTCTAAGGGACAGATCGTGAGAATCTCACTGTTAACACTTACTCATACAAATGCAATTGAATGAACTGAACAGTTACATTATTCTAATGTGATTCATCAACATTTGATGCTGGAGATGGTTAAATCTTTCCTTAAATTCTTCCTAATTGACTATTTTTGCTCTTGAATTGTAATAATCCCAGCCACAACTGTTCCACCATACAAGCAAATAAAAATTAAGCTCTTTGTGATGTCTGTACCACTGTCGGTTGTATTCAACTGCCGCAGGTGGATAAACTCGAATTAGAGAAAGAAACTGGAGGATGACAGGACAAAAAACTATATATCGCTGTTGCAGGTGGTGTAGGATACAGGTTTCGAGATTAAGGGCTTTTTTTGTCTCATTTTTTGGTTTAAGATGCAAATCACTATTTGTGTATTAGAAGCACTGATTGCAAATAAACCTAAGATTTCTAACATTGTGACTAATCTATACTGTGGGAGTTCATATTGTGAGCATTTCAGCATTGCTGTGCTGTCGACAGTTGGCAGACCTGTTTGCTTTGTTTAAACAAGCAAATCTGTTAGTGAGATCGCTAGGATAGCATAGATGTATGCACTGGCTATTTACCGGGATAAAGTGCATCTAGTAATGCTGTTTCAATTGGACTGGTGGTAACAAGGTGAAAATATCGGCAGTGGCTGTTAAAAAAATATTTGTTTAATAATAAATAGGATTCTGTAGCATATATGGTATTGCGTCAGAGTGCACGGTGTTCTAGCCCCCTCCAGACATTCAGGAACTTCCAAATACTGTGAATAATTCTGTCCAGGGAGTTTTTTCTTACCTGGGAAGTTTTATGCTATATTCAGTCTTTTTTTTTTTGTTTTGTTTTGTTTTGTTTCATTTTTCCTCAAGTAGGTGTTTTTTTAGGGTATTTGAACAGGGTGTTGTGGTTTTGCCCCAGCCAGCACCTAAGTACCATGCAGCTGCTCACTCACTTCCCCCACAGCAGGATGGGGGAGAGAATTGGACAGGTAAAAGTGAGAAAACGTTTGTGCTGAGATAAAGACAGTTTAACAGGTAAAGCAGATGCCATTCACACAAGCAAAGCAAAATGAGGAATTTATTCCCTGCTTCCCATGGGCAGGAAAGTGTTCAGCCATCTCCAGAAAAGCAGGGCTCCATATCGTGTAATGGTTACTTGGAAGACAAACGCGGTGACTCCCAATGTCCCCTCGTTCCTTCATGATACTGAGTATGACATTGTATTATATGGGATATCCTTTTGGTCACTGAGGTCAGCTGTCCCGGCTGTGTCCTCTTCTGACTCCTTGTGCACTCCCAGCCTACTGTGCATGTAAGGGTGGTGTGAGGAGCAGGGAAGGCCTTGGCTCTGTGTGAGCACTGTGCAGCAAGAGAAGAGCAAAATGTATTTGGGTAGAAGAACAACACACGACTCTTTGCAAGGCACCTTTACTGGCCATTTTGGTGACTAATAAGTCAAGTGAGACAAGATTCATTATGATCTTGCAGAACATTTGTTGTGCAGTCCTTAACCAAATTTTGTTTGTTATATAAATAAGAGTGGATTTGATACAACAATTGTACTTATGAGACAAGAAGCCTTAACCTCCTGCGTTCTTGTTTTAGAGCATTCAGCCATTAGTGCAGACATGTATGCATTTGTTTCCACTTCTTAATAGGTATTTAGTATAACCTGCATCAGTTTGCTTCCTGGTACACTACTGCACCAGTGGGACATACAGCTGTGCAAATCAATGTGAAATGTGTAGTTCAAAGCATCATGTGCTCTTGGCTTATGTGCTCACACAGACATAACTTATGTCATATTTCAAAGTATTACTTCCTAGGTGCAGCACAATGTTTTTTCCAGAAAACAGATTCATACTCTTTTTTTCATCCTTTAAAAACTTAACAATTTTTTTTTTGTACTGGAAAAATTCCATTCAGTGTATTGATTCAACATGATTGTGGTGTGTGTCCCTGTTTAATCTCTGGTGCAGTGTGCGCATTGCACTCTGAGATGGTGAATAGCAGTGGATGGTAAGCATGGCTTTTCCTTTAGTTTTACACACTTAAATATAAAATTTATTGTGTTAACTGTCTAGAAAGAGCTGTCATTAAGAGGAATTGTTCATTCTGCATAGCAAATGGACTGAAGTACTGGATGCATCTTAGCCATGTGCTTTTAAACTCAAAGTAGTCTCCACAGTCTTTGTATTTCTGAAATGGTAGGTAATGTGATAGGGGCACTGTAGCATTTAGCTAGGTTTTAATAGAAATTAGAATATGAAAACATTAATGTCTAAAGCGTTATAAATATGTTTATGCAAATTCTAGCTCCTCTCTAACTTTACCTTCCTTGTGGTACAGATCAGTACAGCTTCTGTTAATCGTTAATGATTAACGCACCTTCTTCCTCCTTCACTTTTATCTGGGCATAATGCCAGGCATATTATTAAGATATAAGAGTTTTCCTTCCCCTCCCTTTTTGCCAGCTCATGCCAAGTTGTCACTGACCTCCTATTCCTTTCTTCTGATGATCCTAGCATTACTCCTCCAAATTCTAGGCACTGAATGGCTTTTTCTCCCCTTTAAAATGTAAGGAGTACATCTATAATAAGTAGCCTACTGATGAGAAGATTGGATGGCTTCAGTGTTGTTAATCAGTAAATTAACTTCAAGCACTCATTTTAGCGCTGAAGATACACACTCAACTGAGATTCACTTGCCCAAGATCAGATTCAGCACTGGCAGAAGATGAACTGGTGTCCTTGTGCTGCTTCTGCCTACTCAGCTCTAACTTGGACTGGCTCCTTTGGAGACCTGACACATCTAGTTTGTATACCAAACTGGTCAGGCACAGATGAACGTACCGTGTTACCGGTACAGCACAGTTCTTAGTCTGGAGGAAGTTATATCACTTCAAATACACCGTGCCTGTGTTTTGCCCAGATTATAATACCATGCATGGACTTAAATGTTGTAAAATACAGAAATGTTTTGTGGATTGCGCTGATCTATTTTGGATTCAAACAGATACAATGAAAATTCTACAAAACCTGTAGGCGAACCCTCAAAGGGTACTTGGATTTGCTGCTGCTAATGATTATCCTTTTTATATTACCTAGTAACTAAGGGATAGCAACTTGCTTCTATATCTCTGCCTCTAAATTTACACACAGAGTTCTAATTTGCATTCACTTTTTAAAAGACTATTTTATCTCTGAAAGGTTTTAATCATATTTTCCAGTGCTTGTGATAAAGAAAACACTTTTAAAAAAAAATAATGGCATCACCAAGCTGTTTTTTTTTTGTTTTTTTTTTTGAGCTAGACATTATGACTTTTGAGAAAAAGACTGATTAATTTGATAACTCTTCTTTCATTGCTGCAACTGAACGTTATGCCTCATTAGTTCATGTGTTTCATCAGTAACACCAAAATGAGAGAGCTGGTGACACTTTTGGACAGACTGTGAAGTATATAGGGAGAAATATGTGGAAATGATGTGATGTAGGGGAAACAGGCCTGCAGTGCGACTTCTGGGACAGATAACTATTGATTTCATGCTTTTCATAAGCAAAAGTAAATGTCACAGAACTGTGAGAAGAGACAGTTTCCACAGAAATCTCTAAGATACTTGAAATCATAATCATTTTAAGGTGACATCCCTGACTCCAAGAAAGCCAACAGTGAACTTCCCACTGAAGGTCAGTTCTCATCCTGTGGCTCCATCTGGGCTCAGCTTACTTCCTTAGGCATTATATGTCTCTTTCCTGCTATCTTCTATCTCAGGGCATGTTAACTGTGAAATAAGAACAGTGCATATGAGTTTTGATCAGTAAGCACTAATGGAACTGCTATTTCTCCAGTTTTAATTGTTTTATTGAGTGAATTGACTGTGTTTTGATCTCACTTGTTTTGTCTGCTTCTTTATCTGACATATGCCATCTGTTTTTAAAGATAAGATGACTTCCAGGTCTGAGTCAAAAGGTCTATTTACATATTTGACTTTAAATAAAGAAGCATAAGGGTTTTTTTAAATTTGTTTAGAAAAAATTAATTTGGGAAGTTAATAACCTCCTGAACTACCCAGCTAAAGTCCAGGAATACCACTCTCCATAGAATATTTAAATTCAGACATGACTGGTCTGTGTCACCTCTTCCTCAAGGCCCTCTGCTATCTTTACCTAGAACACCATGTGAATAGGCATCCACTCACACTGATGTCATGCCACTCCATTCAGAAGGTCTTCCCTCTGCGTTCTATCATGTTCTCTGCTGAGATGTTCTTCTGATGTGTAACTTAAAGTCACTTGAGAGAAAAGCTCCCAGCTGCTATGAGTTTCATCTATTGTGAATCAGCATTGGAAAAAAATTGTCTCTGGTTGTTACAGTACAACTGTGCTATAAATATTTGGATGACTTCCTTATGTAGGTCATTTTGGGGGCTGATCTGCATACAGCCATGTCTGGAGACAAATGATAATGGTGCTGGAGGAGGAGACAAGCAAGAGCATCAAATGCTGTCACACCACTGGAGCTAAAACGACTGATATCTAGCTGTTTACATTGGAATAGTCAAAATACAGCCTCAATCTAGCAAGATATCTAGGAATGATTTGGGAAAAAATTGGCCCCTGATCAATGAGGTGGGAAAACTAATGGCAAAGGACATTAACAGACCAAGATACTTTGTGGCTTTTTGCCATAGCTTTTATGGGTCAGGTTTGTCCTTTAGTCTCCCAGGTCTCTGAGTCGAGAATCAGAGTTTCTGGGGTGGAACATGAGCTGTAGCAGAGAAAGGGAGCACTTACACCAGTTGAATATATAGAAGTGAATTGACTGTGAAGGTCAATATATACAGAAGGTCCTGGTGAGGACTAGGTGAGGTGGATCAAAGGGTGCTGAAGGAGTTGGCTGATGCTATTGCAAAGTCACTCTATCAATCTTCGAAGGGTCACTGAAAAAGTCCCCTAATGACCAGAAAAAGGCAAGCACTGCACCTTTACTCGGGAGTGGGGATCCACACGAGAGGTACAGGGCAGCTGTTAGAGTGATGTGGCCGGTATCTGTTCTGGGAAGGTTGCAGGGTAAACGCTCCAGGAAGCCATGGCCAAGCAGACAAAGGACAGGAAGGTTACAGGAAACAGAATATATTTCCCGCAGACAAATCACACTCCATCAGGCTTTCAGCACAATCAGCTATAATATCCTTCTAGCCTAATTAGTGAGACCTGTACAGTTACTGTAGGCGAAAAACATACTGAAACTGCCAGGCCTAAATGAGTTATCGTTAGTTGTTTCAAGTCCAAATGGTGTCACGTTACTAGTTGTAACTTTTTGACTAATAAAATTCAACAAACCTGTTAATTATGTAGACGAAGGCATGGAATACACCCTCCTCAGGTCTGTCAATGATGCCAGATTGGGGAACAGTAGATACACTGGAAGGCAGGGCTGCTGCTTGCAAGGCCCTGGACAGACAGGAGGGTGGACTGGCAGGACCCTGACAAAAGTGAACAAAGGCAAGTGCAGAGTATCTGGGAAGGAATAACTCCACCGGGTGGTCCAAAAGCAGCTTTGCAGACAAAGTCTTGGTAGATGAGAAGGTGCACATGTTTCAGCAGTATGGGTAGCAGACCAGGCTGTGCTACCTCAGGTGTGCCCAGCAGGTTAAGGAAGGTGATTCTTCTCAACATGCTCAGCACTTGAGGCTGCATTCGGAGTTCTGTGCCCATCCCGGGCTCACCAGTCACGTAATGACACTGACATACTGGATCCGGCCATCTCGGGGGTGGTTAAATCCTGGAGAGGGCTCAGAGAGGCCGTGCCACCTGCATCCCTAGAGACATGCGAACCTCAGCTGGACGCTGCGCTGAGCAACAGGACCTGGTGGCCCTGCTCTGCGGGGACAGCTTGGGTGGATCTCCTCCGGGCGTGCCTTCCACCCTCCCTTACCTGGCTCCGCCCGGCTGCGGTCGCCTGCGAACACACCCTTGTGTGCGCAGAGAAAGGGGCCAGGAGGTAGCCCCCCGCGGGCGGACGCCCGAGCCGCACCACCAGCCAGGAGGGCTGGCAGAAACACCGCCCCAGCCGCGTCCCGGCCGCTCCTGTCACCCGCGCCGGCGACGCGGTGCCTTTAAGGGGCGGGGCGCGGGTGGGGCGCTGGGCGGTGGTGCGCCCGGTGGGGCCGTCCTCCCGCCCGGAGCATGCGTGGTGCGGGGCGGCGGAGCGCGGGGCGGCGGGCGGTTGGCGGCGCCGCACTTCCCCGGCAGCCGCGGCGGCGGCCAGCGAGCTCGGCCTCGACGCTGCCGCCGCGCGGGGCCGTGGTGGCGGCCGCGGAGCTCTGAGCGCCCGCCGCTCTACCCGCTGGGGAGCGGGGCTGCGCGCCGGCGAGCCGCCCGCGCCCAGCCGCCCGCCCGGTCTGCGCCCGAAGGGAGAGGAGGCGAACGGGGAGCCGCGGCGGCCATGGGCAACGAGGCGAGCCTGGAAGGAGGCGAAGGGCTGGGCGCCTTCCCCGAAGGGGCGGCGGCAGCCGGGGATGGCGGCGGCTCCGCGGCCCCCTTGCAGCGCCTGGTCCCGGCCGGGGTGGAGGCGGACCTGAGCCAGCTGAGCGAGGAGGAGAGGAGGCAGATCGCCGCTGTCATGTCAAGGGCGCAGGGGCTGCCCAGAGGGAACCTCGCCGGCGCGGAGCCGCCTCCCATGCAAAGGCATGCACGGAAAATCTCCCTTCTCCCGCTCCTCCCTTCCCCCCTTCTCCGTCTCCTCGCGATGGGGCGGGGGGCGAGTCGCAGTACGATCCGGGCCCGCTGCATCGGGAGCAGGCGTGCGTTTCGCTGGCTGAGGGAGGGAAGGGGGCGGCTGCACGAACGCAGGCACAAGGATGGAGCCCGCACTCCCCAGCTTTTCCCACTCCGGTGGTTTCTAATAATAACGACGGCCCTCGGTTCCAGTGGGCTGCGCCTCTCCCCGTCCCTCCCTTCGCACCGATCCGGAGCACGGGCAGTTGCTGTGTCTAGGAAGGAGAGAGATTTGCAGGCAGCGTTTCGGTTTGCTCTGTGTGTGTGTGTGTGTGTGTGTGCGTGTGCTTACGGGGCTGGAGTGCCCCACAGCTCAGATAGCAGCTGGGGAAGCTCTCCCCGGGGCTGATGGGCTCTGCAAGCTTCTCTTTCAGGGGAAAGATGTTCTTGCTGAACCTTTCAGAGCTTCGGGGCATAATGTATTTGCTAGCCATTACTCTGCCAATGCTTAACCTCTACAACTATCATTTGGCTTCATTAAATAATCATGGACTGAAGAGGTCTGTTTCAGTCTATTTTTTTCCTGCTTTTTTTCTTCTCCATTTTTTCCTCCCCTTTTCCTTTTTGTTGAAAGGAGAAAGGGAGGCGAAATAACAGATTTAGTGTTCTGGCTAGCCATGTCTTTACCTCGCTGTGCATCTGTGAAGCCTAGGGTAGCTCCCTTCCCTTTTCTTTCCCTGCCCCCCTGTAAATCCACTGCCCGACGTGCAACAAGCCCATTGCCCCGCTCCGGCTGAGGGCCGGGTCGCCCCGCGGTGCCGGTGCCGGCCTTCCCCGCTCCGTGCCCGGCGTCGCCGCCCGTGCCCCTGTCCGTGGTCCTGAACTCTTCTGCTTCCCCCGCCCGTCATCCGGGTCTGGCGCCTCTGTTGCTCTCTGTCCGCGGGGCTGGGTGTGTTGTTTGTCTTGAAGGAGGATGCTGGAAGAAGCCTCCTCGTCTGTTCAACGCGGTTCTTACGTGTTGGCCTCACCTTAGATAAAGGCGTATTGGATTTATATGATGTCAGGCTTGTGTAAGTGAATTCTAGAAGAAAAGTGAGGAGGGTGGAACCAAATTCATCTTTGAGCAAACTACTGAAATCACTGGGATGTTACTGGAGGTGGTGGTCTCCATTTTTTAAAACTGGAAACCAAATTTTCCTGTTTTATGTCTTGCATGATTATTAAACAGGTATTAACAATGCATGTAGAATATAATTTTCCATTCAGGTCAGGGCTCTATTGTAGATGTTAAAGGGGAAAAAAATTTCATATTACTTAGTTCTATGAAACTACACTCAAAATTTACTTTTATACAACAGTCTATGAGCAAAGACACAAAAGACTGTATAAGTTTATGCTTTCATGCTAATGTTCCAGTGAAAAGTGAGATAAATGTCCTTGTAAGATTTTAGAATAGGCTAAATACGTTGCAATGTTAATATTTCTGCGTTTATAAATGGCTGCTTTCCCACAAACATATTTATACCAGAAACTACTTTGATCTTGTTAGCGTGCCATACTTTCACTTTCCATTTAAAGATGCTCTATCTTTGTGAATTACAGCCTTTTAACTTTTATTCAAAGTTGGCATTTTAACATTCAGTGCTGTAAGCTATCTGGCTTCTCTTGTGGGGCTGTAGCAGTTCCCATCATAGCATCATTGTGGCTGTCACACTGTAATGAGATTACTACTTGTCTGCACTCTTGTGTGGTGTCTTTATTTGCTCCTCTTGCCCACCTCTTTGCTACTGAGATCAACGAAGAATGATGGGAGTAATTATTAAGAACCAGATCCAAACCCTTGGAATAAGAATTTACTCTGGACTAAGGATCAGCCTTTTCCAGGCTTAAGCTTAAGTAAAGAACTAGCCTGCTGAGACTCGGGATTCCTTAGCTTCAAGCTTTTTTTTGGTCTGAGTGGCCAAAGAAATCAGATGTGGAAAATACCTCTTAACTTAGCTGTATTTTCCCTCTGTGATTTACATTATAATATTAGCTGTTATTCAGCCTTATCTGAGAGACTTAATCCTTATTTCGTATTCTGAATGCTTGCATTCCTCTCCCAAAGTAACCAAAGCCTTAAAGTGTACAAATGTCTCATGACTGATGATCTCCTGAAGTAACAATTTTTGCAACTACAGACTTTCTAATATTAAGTATGTATGTAACAGGAAACATAGTTGCTCCTTTACAACCATAAATTACACACTGTAGCTTCCAGGGCTTCTATAGGCTTTTAGGTCTTCAAAAATGCAAGAGCTAAATAAATGCAGTTAACATTTATTCTGCATTTTAATATAAGCATTTAGATCTAGAGCAACTGAAGTGAACTCCTTAAATCAAATTTACCTTTTGTTTGTTTGGTTTTTTTGGTTTTTTTTTTCCTCTCCCCTTTCAATGTTTTATTCTCTAGGTTTCAGTTAGAGTTTGGGTTGCTTAGCACCTATGAAAATCATTCTATCTTATTTCAATTACTGTTCTTCAAAAAACTCATGGTTAGGAAGCTTAGCTGAAACATTCACAGTCAATTTGTAAGCAAGTTCCAGTTGTTCTAGCTTCACTGAATGACTCTGTAACTGTGTCAGTGTCCACTTGCTGAGGAATTGTTCCACATCAACTGAAAGGATTAGATGACCAAACTGAATACGAGACATCTAATGCAGCTGGGTTTTGATGGGTTTTATGGAGGTTTTGTGGGTTTTTTTCTTTTGTTTTGCTTTTAGTTAGCTGTTAACAATAGACTTTAATAGAGAAAAAAAATCCTGCATTTTGAGAGGAAGTGCTAAGAAGCCTTACTGATTATTAGTATGCATATGTTGTATTTTCTAGAAGAGATACGTATTTTTGTTAATGCCATCGCTTGATTCACTTAAAAGTTAGCCACCAGTGGCACCTGTAATTTTATGCATTTCTTGTCTGTAGATACTAAAAGATCTAATTGTATTGGAGTGACATAGTTACTGTGTTTCTTTTTAAAGTTATTTATACTGATGAGCGGGGAAAATTCATGCCTTATTTAAATAATTTTTTATAGTTATGGCATTCAAGAACTAGACCAATAGTCTCTTTGCTAAATCTCATCTTGACTCCAAAGTAAGCTTTGATTTGGCTGTAATATTCATGTAAATGAATAAAGATGAGCTCTGTGAGTCGAGGCCAAGGTGGAGAGAAACATAGCAGCACAAAGAAAAGAATTAGGTGAGGGAGGACTAAATAAACTTGCTTGTTGTATCTGGATTGGAGACTTTAAAAAAATTAAGCTTTTTATGATTAAGAAGATTTTAAAATAAGAAAATTCTTGTTAAATAAAGACAACACTTTTAAAAGGATTTCTGTTTCTCCAGATTTATCGCAGTTGTTCAATGTCAGTCTGTAGCTGATTGTAAAATAACTCTAGAAAAGGAGGATTTAACTTCTGGCTACCTAAAACTGCATTGAGCAAGTCCTGGCTTTCGACAGAAGTAACATTTCTGAAGAAATTTGTCTTTTCAAGGCTTCTTCTTCTGTTAGCTAACCACAGTCTGTCTCGATTGCTTAGAAACATTGTTATGTCTAAAGGCAAGACAAGTCTGGTCTCCAGAATACACCAGCAGCCTTGCAGAATCACCTGGGTTTTTCTTTCCTAGATTCATGGTGTTTAATCTCATTTCAAGTCCTGACTCCCAATCAAATAGGACTCTATGAAGCACATTATTTTGATAAAAATGAAACCTGGTGGAGTAGCATTCTGTGGTTACCTCTTGCTAATGTCCAATTTCAGTTGGGGTTTTTTTCTTCTACCTTCACACTATAAGCTTTGGCCATGGTACTGTGTTTCTTTACATGAGTTTTAATAGTACTGTTGATTGATCCTTTTCTTCCCCTGCCACTCAGCACTGTTGAACAAAGCCTTCCAACATTTTGAACACTTGCACACATTAATGCTGGAAGCGTATCAGACTGCCACTAGCAGAATGGTTGAAATGATTTCACTTTCTAAGCAGTACCTCTTCAGATAAACCGAGAGTGCTTATCTAAATAGCGAGAAACAGAACAGCAGGTAGACCTACCTGGTTGCTAAATAGAGTATAAAATTGTTATTTTAACAAGCAAAAATGCCAAATACTTGGAGGGATGGTATTTTATGAATTATCCTTTTTATAAATAATGAGTTAATCAGCGTTCACTGATGCCAGTGGAAACGCAGCTACTCACTTCAGTGGGTTGCACATTAAGGTTGTAAACTTCCCAGTATTATGGCCAATAATTTTACAAGAATGGAAAAGGGTAAATGGAGTTATGGAAGGCTGGAAATAGTTTGTTCTTAGCAAGCGTTTCATGTGGAAATTTTTAATTTACAAAAACATCAAATATAAAATTGTGAGGAAAATATAAAAATTAAGAGCACAGAAATGAGTACCACTTAGCTCTGTCCTTTTATATTGCCATTTTTAGGTATGCAATGAAAACTCTAAATATAAATCAGAAAGAATAGTAAACCCATGGTGGTAACATTAACAGTATAATAAATATAAAATACTATATATGATTCTGCAGGCTTCTGATAAAACTCAAACAGAATTGTGCAATTTTTTATTTTATTTTTTTTTTAGTTAAGGAATATAGTTTAACGAGTGGTTTATTTTGCTTATGAGAGCTCAAGAAGAAATGTCACATCTGGAAAAACAAGATCCAAGTTAACTGGATCTCTCAAAGTAAAAGCTGAAAATTTTATATTTGCAACACTGTAGTGGCACCAAAGAGAACACTTTTATCTTCCAGCAAAAACATGGTGATAGCACTGAATAGAATACTCCGTTCTTTAGCAATATCATTTATTACTATATAATTTCCTCCAGCTGCAGCTCAGTATAGCAACAAATTGAAAATTATGTCACGTATGAAGTCACGATCTTAATTTTCATTCCCGAATTCTTAGTTTTATTTTCTCCTATAGGAGAACACAGTAAAATGTTACTGTTAGAGAATTGGGAAAAAAACCCTGAGTAATAAGAGATTTTTATTGCTGGTCAGTGTGAATTGTTGGGATGGTGCTGGGAGGAAGCTCTGTAGTAGTGCTATCTAAAAAGAATAAAGCTTCAGGACTAGTTCTGCGAACTGACATCTGTTTTATCTGATTGAAAATTCTGCTTTGTGAGTGGATGGGTGGCAAAGTAAATACCTTTGAGAGAAGCATATACTTCTTAATGTACATGGATTTTAGGAGTTTAAATCCCTACTGTATACTGAATTGCAAACATATCTGAATTTTGGACAAGTTGCCTAAACACAAGTACATAAACATTTTGTGTTGTGCAGTGTTTTTCTTGTACAGCTGTGTTTTGATTTACTAATTTTCTGACACCCCTGTTTGTTTGGTTTTTTTACCTATATTCTCTGTGTCCTCATGTTTGTATCCCAAGGGATAGAGGGAGAGTTAGTTATTTGGACTTAGGTAAAATAGGAAGTTGTAGCTTTGAGTTCCTGAGACTTCTAAAGAGACAATTATCTGGTTAAACACTGTTGTTGTATTACATTATTTTCTAAATAATAAATCAGTTTATGATTAGATACTTGTATACTTGTATAATAGAACAACCTTTTTGTTTTGTTGTTTAAATACTTTTTACATGTGCCTTGTTACAAGCCTTGGTCTTGCAAACACTTAAGCACCTGAGAAACTTCATAGTGTTGCCAGAGACAGATACTTGTTTTATCTCATTTCTCTAGTACTCTGCATTAATTTAATTTTATTACATTTTCTGTTTGCAGACATCCTGAGCTTGATACAAGCCACCATCCCAGGCAACCAGGTAAGCCTCCAGATCCGGGACCACCAAGTTTAAGTAAAAGTAGAACAGTAGACGTGCTGAAGACAGAACAACGGGCACCAGGACGGAGTCCTTCTTCTATTAGTCTAAGGGAATCAAAATCCAGGACTGATTTTAAAGAAGATCAGAAGCCAAGTATGATGCCCAGTTTTCTCTCAGAAGCCAATCCATTGAGTGCAGTCACTTCAGTTGTGAACAAATTCAATCCTTTTGATTTGATATCAGAGTCAGATGCATCCCATGAAGAAGCTGGAAAGAAACAAAAGGTTACCCAGAAAGAGCAAGGGAAACCTGAGGAGCAGCGGGGCACTGCAAAACATCCAGCTCAACAACAGTCTCCGAAGCCAGCTGTTCAACAAGGACCTGCCAGACCTACCCCTCAGCAAACGGAGTCTTCCAAACCAGTGCCTCAGCAGCAGCAGCCTGGGGAACCAAAGCAAGTTCAGAAACCGGCTCCTGGTCACCCAGTGGACCCTAAGCTAGAACAAGTGAAACAACCAACCCAGCCGCGAGGACCACAAAAACCACAGTCAGAACCAGCGAAGCCTGTTCAACAACAAACGTCTGCAAAACCTTCACCAGGCCCAACAAAACCATCACCACAGCAAACAGATAATGCTAGGACATCATCCCAAGCAACACCTCCCACAAAACCATCTTCACAGCAGCCAGGACCTGTAAAACAACCATCTCAACAACCTGCACGGCAAGGAGGTCCTGCTAAGACATCTTCCCAGCAAGCAGGACCTCCAAAACAGCCGTCTCAGCAACCTGGACCTGAAAAGCCATCTGCTCTGCAAACAGGACCTGGGAAACAAACATCTCAGCCTGCACCTGGGAAGCCACCTCCACAGCAAGCGGGGCTTGTAAAACAAGTGCCACCACAGGCAGGGTCTACAAAACCACTTTCTCAGACTTCAGGGGCCACAAAGCCCCCGCCACAACAACAAGGACTTACAAAACCACCAGGCCAGCAACCAGGACCTGAAAAACCCCTGCAGCAAAAGCAAGCCAGTACAAGCCAACCCACTGAGTCTGCCCCAAAGAAAACCTTCTGTCCTCTTTGCACCACCACTGAGCTGTTGCTGCATGCGCCAGAACAGGCCAACTACAACACCTGTACACAGTGTCATACTGTCGTCTGCAGCCTGTGCGGATTCAATCCTAATCCTCATATAACAGAGGTGAGTAGTTATTAAACTGATGTTTGCTACCAGACCATAAAATGACCACTTAAGGCCTTAACAAGTTCAGTGAAAAATATCATGTAATTCGGAAAGCAGCTTATGAGTAAAAGGGGGTGAAACTGGAGAAAAAAGGTGTTAGTGGTTCTCTTTGTACAGTTTAGAAGTGTGCTCTCATTTCTTCATGCGAGAAGGAACCCCAAAGTGACTTTTTTGCCATTTTGCTTGGTTTTAAGCACTCACTGGTTACATTTATAATATGACCACAATAGTTGTGTGTTAATAGTTTATACACAAATAAAAATTGCTGCTATAATAAAAATATTTACTTTTCATCTAAGCGCAAAAAAAAAAAAAAAGGAAATGAATCTTCATAACCCCAGCATGTGTCTTGGAAAAGGCTGTGGAGTGGATTTGCTTTATAAAAGTGTGTGAGTGTTCATTAGCTGAAAGACTGAGTAATGAGTTTTGACTTGGTGATACTCAGGATATTTCATTCTTGAAAGATCTTGAAAGAGATCTCTGAGGACTATTTCTAACCTTGATCACCATTCTTGTTGTAATTATATAATATAGAAATGGAATAGAAATCATTATTAGAACATAGAGTGAACTTACTTTAACCTGTTGTTTGTGGTAGTTAGATATATGTGCTTACAGATATCCTTGTTCTTTACTTGCTCTGTGTGGGAATAAGGCTTCATATTAATGTCTGATCTCTTCTTATGGCTTGAACAGCTTCTCATACATCCTGATATACTAATTTTAAATTTGCAACGTAGTTTGGGTTTGTTTTCAATACCAACACTTCTATCAATTTATAGAAATTCAACTATAGCAGACCTGGCACCAAAGACTAACTAGTGATAAATAGCCAGAAGGGGTTTTTAGAAAGCTTATTTTTGTCTTGTTTTGGTATAGTGTGTCTGATGAGAAATGCTGATAGGAAGAAATACAGACTGCTCCCGTATTTTGAATCTGACAAATAATTCCCTAAGGTGTAAAATTGAATCAAAGAATCACTGAGTCTCAAAGGGTCCTCTGGAGATCATGCAGTCCAAACCTCTGCACCTAAAGCAGGTTGCTCAGACATTTTTGATTATCTCTAAGGATGGAGACTCCACAGCCTCTCTGGGCAACCCATTTGTTCAATGCCACAATGATGTAAAAGCGTTGATAGCAGATAGATTTCTTTCTAGTGTACATGTTTAAGTGGATACCTGGTAAAAAGGTTTTGCATCTGACTAGTGTATTTACCAATTTGTGAAAATTTCAAGTTTAAACCCAAAACATTAATTGCAGTAACCATTGGTAGCACATTGCATCATTTAGGAGCGAACTCTCTAGTTTCACTTTGGGGAAATTCAAGATTGAGATAACTGGCATTACTGCTTGATCTGGAAAAGTGAGTGAAACTTCTGTGTGCAGAAACTTCAGTGCACCTGCAACTAACCAGGTGCTCAAAGATTGCATTGTCAGTTGCTATATTGAGGGACAGTCATAAAGTTGTTCTGGACAGTTTGGCATAGAAAAAGATGTATTTATCTATAATAGACAAGAAACACAATGTGTTGATGTTCAAGTCAAATAGAAAACCTTGCCTTCAAGTTCTCGCATAAACTTCCTGTAGACCAAAATTTCTCTAGATGTCTTTGTGTGTGCTGGGATGACTATTTCTGTGGTGTGTTCCTGGAGTCTCTTGAAGCTTTAAGCTTGTCTTCCTTTAAAAATGTCAGATTTCCCATGGAAGTAATTAATGACTTTGATATGTTCAAATGAAATGGATTTTGAGGAAGAAGGTTTATGTAAGAAGGTCTCTGTGACTAACTACTAGTTTTTGACGTGGATACTCTGGAAGTGTGAAATTAACTTTAAGACAATAAATACAGCTGCATTTAAGACTAACTGATTGCATACATATGTAAAAGCAGATTTGAATTTCATATTACACATTGAAATAAACACAGGATATGCATTTATTTCATGATGAAATAATTTCAGTAAATGAAGGTATTGGACATCTAATTTATTCAGTTATTAGTTCCAATCTCCTGACTCCCACTCAGACTTTTTCTCATTTGCTCAGCTTTGCACCACCAGCTGTCTTGCTGAAACTTCATTGTGGGTGTCCTGCTCCAATCTGCAGTGAAGTGTGACAAAAATCACATCTGACTTTATTACTGATCAGTTGGAGCTAAGTAATAGAACCTGCCCTGGCACATATAAAAATTTGACTTATTTCAGCAGCAAAGGTTCCCACTTGAGTTAATCTCAAACTTTCCTTCAAGTTTGCCTTTCACTATTTAGATTATTACAAAAGTTGCTGATTCTCTTTTTACAATAGTTTAAACATTTCTTCCTATCTAGTATGAAAACCACGGTTTGTGCTGTCAGTTTTCTTCATTATGGTGCAAGTTGGTTATTTTTGTGTTTGTTTATAGCCACTGTTTTTATTGCTTGTGTTAAAACACATTGCTAATTTGAAGGAAATAATTTCAAATTATATATGGGGAGAGTGAAAGGCATCTATTCAGGAAATAATTTATATTATTTTTGTTTTCTAACATCTTTCTCTGTACAGCTGCCTGAACTATCTTTAAGATATTCTTCTTACAATTTTCTTGCAGGGTAGTACAATCTTCATACCTAACAGTGTGAATTACTTTTCCAGTACAGATCTTTCTAAATTTCTATAGTCTCTATTTCTAGCTGTTTCTGGAAAGAATATAGGAGGTTTTACAAACTGGCTCAGGAAGTAGATTGCTTGGATTGTAAAACCGTTATAAAAAGTACTGATATTTTCAAAATTGGTATTCATTCATTTGTTTAAGCCCCTGCTTAAAATGCAGTAGTACATGCACTTTGTTTTAACTCACTAGAGAGAACAGTGTAACTAAGAGCAGAAAGTGATACCTGTGTTGCCACAAGGTCAGACCCTATGAACTATTTCTGTGAACCATCTGACACTGCAGTCCCCTTGGGGAAAAGGGATGGTTGGTTTTGTACAGCAGTCTAGAGAAAACACACCATACATAACGTGTTTGGTAACATATGTATCTCTGATCTGTCTGGGTATTCACACTCCACTCATCACCATGGCACATGACTGCCTAGCAACAGTTGCATAAAATAATGGAAAAATTATATGAACAGGTTTGACTGGTACTTTTGTTTTCCTTTCACATACATCAGAACCTTGTAGCCAGTGTGTATTTGTTTTATTACATAGTGATTTGTTTTTATCACTGAAAAAAAACCACAAATTAGTATTTTACTCCCATAAGCCGTCAGCAGCAGAAACCAGCCCTGCCTGAAAAAGAGATTCACTCTTCTAGATCATGTGAATAGGAGTAGGCTTCCTGAAGATAAGCAAAGACATCTGAAGGACTATATGTTTTGTTAAACACTTCTGTATAGGTTTTGATAAAGCTAGGTAGAAAGCATGAACTCCTAGAACTCCTGAATGGTCACTTCGTATGCTCAATAGCTAGACTAGATTTTCATCCACTGTGAACTGCTTATTGGAAGGTTTGTGCAACACAGACTGAACAATGGGCTAAACTGTAAAAATATATCATGGCATTCTTTATGATGGGCATCTGTAAAGTTGTTGATCAAGTGGAGTGTCGAAGCTGTTCATGTTGGAAATTTTGCTGTGTGAGCTCTGGTCCATGAGCCTACCCTTGATGAACATGTGTGCATATGTGAAAGCCTGCCTCCTAGGGAGTTTTTAGGATTATTTTTCCTGCATTTTGTCTATGTCAGTCTGCGTTTCATCCACAGTTTCAGTATGCTTTTGAAGGAACATTAGTCTTGGAGCCAGATACAATTTTTTGCTTAGATACTTACTGAAAATTGCACATTCAGACAATGTGAAGATGTGTATATTGATGTAGGGTTTGCTTACTTGCCAAAAACTCTTCTGGATGGAGGCAAAGGGAGTTCTATAAAACATTTTATTGGTTCTGACTGTTTTTGAAACAACATGTCTGCATCCAAGTTGACTTAATCCTAATGGAAAATGGCAGGGGAGAGAGAGGGGAGAATGACTGAGCCTTCCAAAGTGGAGTGTATAATTTCAGATCAAGTAGAACATTTTACTGGATCTACACCTTTATTCTTCAATTCAGAAGGAAAAGGGAGGGGGTTTTTTTATCCAGTCTGAAAATATTTTGTGGGTTTTTGTTGTTGGAATTTCTTTTCCCTACTCTGGTTAAGCTAGGAATTTTCTTTATCAGTTGCTCAAGGTACTACAGCCTTAAATTTTTTCTCTCTCTTCCACTTTTATATACAATCATCACAGTATCATAATTTGGCTCAAATCCTCATAATTTTTAGCATTTATTTTTATTGACATCCTGCATCACCAAGTATACTAAACAATAACATATACTTGGGCATGAAGTATTTTCAATAACTGAAGAAAACGTATGCAGTTAGGAATGACTTTTAAAAAAAGTTATTATTATTATTATGATCTCGTACACAGAAAGGAATATATAATGATGTAAAATATTATTTATATAAGGAAAATGACTGCAATTCTAATGATGAATGCAGGTAACTTTTGCTTAACCTTGCAATAAAATGAATAGACCTTACTCTATTAAATCTTTGTTGCTTACGTGACAGTAAAAGAAACTATTGATTGAATTGCAATATTCCCTGTGGTTTACAGACTGGACTCTATGTTGCAGTAATGCAGCATGGACTGCAAATGACATATAAACATGAATAACTGTAGATAGTGACGGGGCACAAAGTTGAAGTATTTTAATACCCAGAAAAATAGCTTTGGAAAAGGCTTGGGAGGATTTTCAGGTTGTTACAAGTAATGCAAAATAAAAGAGAAAAGAATTAATGACATGAATCTGACCATCAACTGTTACAATCATAAAGAAATGAGTTAAAACACAACAAAGTTTGTTTTGTTGATTTTTTTTTTTAACTCTCTCAAAGTATTAATGTAGATATTAACCCTTAATGGAAAGCTAGAGGTGATCTGTAGAAAAGGATGGAGTTTAGTCTGGCTTCAAACTGATCCGAGAGCAGATTCAAGCAAGCCTTGTTTAGCTGTCTTTGAGAAAAGAACAAGGTTTGAAATACTTCTCTGTGAAATAGTTTGGGGTTTTCTTGGCCCAAACACTACTTGGGGTGTTCCAGTGTTACTAACACTGCAGTTTATATGGAAGTGGAGATTATTCACATTTTTTTGGGGGATGAAATTAAGTTAGTATAGCTCCTTCAGTTCTGTCTCTGGCTAGAAATACCACATGGGTTTTTGGGAAAATTGTGAAGACCTTCAAATAGAAGGGTTATGAAAGTGCAGGATATTGTTTCTCTCTGTGGAATATTCTTAAACACACTCCCACACTGTTTCTCAGAGGAAGACTTTGTGCCCACATTTCTACTTTACATTTAGGATTAGATGTATTAACATTACTGATGCCCTGTGGATTTTTCTTTTTTTTTTTTTCTTTCTTTCTTTCAACAAAGAAGAGAACACAGAAAGAAGCAAACACCTATTCATGCTAGGCAGTTTCTCGATATTTTAATTGGGCAATATTCTACAATATGTTGGAGTGTTTACTCATTAGCTCAGAAAACTGTCCTGTCCAGTTTTTAACACAAGTAAATAATAAATTAATCTGCATAGCTAAAGATGTCAACTGCAGCGACCATCTGCGCCAGTATTGCTGTTGCTCAGCAACTGTAATTTACTACTACGTTAGGCCATGTGATGTGGGGATGCTGTTTGCTGGGTAATCACTGGGCAGGAAGCATGGCCCAGCCCCGCTCCAACCAGACAGCCTAATCCGTTTTCAAATCCCAGCAATATTCACTCTGATGCTCTCTGTGCAGCACAGATGAACTTTTTTAACCTTTTCTTTGCTGCTCTCTTGATTTCTCAATTGGATTTTTTTTTTTTTGTTAATCATTCCCGTGTTTCTAATATATTAAATCTCGATGCAGGTAATGATCAGCACTTGTTGCAGTGATGTGTGATGCAGCACACTTGGCTGTGTTTTAAGTCTTTTTCCCTTGTCCTGTGCATGGGGAAGTTTAAACATATTTGGCTGTAGCAACCGACTTCTAGATATTCTGAAATACTAGCATTCAAACCCAAAAAAGTAAACAGATTATATATTTACTATTTTACTTTATGATTCTAATTATATAAGCTATAAAACAAGTTCCCAAACACTCACAGTTTTTATACATGTGGTGATAGATTTTTGTATTAGTAATTCAAGCACAGTACTGGAGTATGCTTTAAGATTGTGATAACTCCATAACACAATCCATCCAGTAATGTTTTTTGGTAGTTCTAAAATTGCTAAGTAACATTTAAACCCAAGTATTTTTAAAAACAGCTTTATTAAAAAGTCTGCTCAACCATTGGTTAAGCATCAAGCTAAAATGCCTGTAGCCATTGCTGTGATGAGTGGAATGGATTCTCGGGGAACATGTGGCTGCCTAGAACCCAGCATCATGTTTTTCAGCATCTTGAGGCAGTTCCCTGTTAAACTCTCCAGTTACCTTCCTTTCAGATATCAGTTATAAAAGGCAAATATTTATTTTGTAGTGATAATCTAGTCGCCTCAAATGAGAATCAGTTGCATACTGTGTACAAGAGTTAAATGTTTGCTTCAGTGTAATTACTTCAAATAGCTCAGATCTTATTCGTGGAAGGATGGTGTAGAAGGAAAACTATGTCTCTGGTATTGCCCAGGCTTGCTAGAAGACCTGAAGACTGTTAACAGTGCTATGTCAACATACTAACTCAGGTTGTCCTGTGACAGAATTTTTTTTTGTTCATAACAGGTTTTTCTGATCTAGTTTTTTTGTCTCTTACGGTATTCTCCCACCCTACAAGAAGCTGCATAAAATCATGGACTCAAGTTTATTTTATTTTCCTTGTTCCTCTCATCGTCTTGGCAGAAATGTCTGCTAAGAGCCAAGTATGGATTCCTCACTGCTCACTAAAATGGTCAGGAACTAAATAAGCTGATGTGTTTTCAGACTAGAAATTGATACTGACAAATAAATCTTTGGGGTGAACAATGTCAGCAAAGTCCATTTACATATCTGTGGCAACATAAAGATCTACAAATCTTTACATTTCTGTTGCGATGCATAGGGATGTTAATATTTTTTCCATATCTTAATGTTCCTTTATGAGACCTACTGCCTTAGAATGTGGCTGTGTTCTGCAATAGGGCTGTTAAAATTACTTCCAAGAGTCACATTCATGTTGTGTGCCAGTAATTTTCATATGAAATATGTTTAGTTTTTTTCTCTCACAGTACATCTGTAATCTTAGAATCAAAATGGATTCTCTTCCTCCCCTACATAATCTGCAAGAATAGAAATTGAGCATGCCAGTTGATACACTCACTCTCTGACAATTTCTCTGTTGCTTTTAATGGTTTTGCATAGTTAGAACAAATCTGAACTCTTATGCATCCTCTTCCTTTGAAGAGGATTGTCTTTGGTTGGGTTTTGTTTGGGATAAGGAGAACTGAAGTGTAGCTCACATTTGTTTGGAGTCAACTGTTGGACTGTGAGCTATGGAACACAGTGCTGTGATCATCTTAAATGTAATTCTCCACTAATGTTGTTACTAAAACACTGTGAATAAATTGATTTGGTGCTCCCAAATAGAGTCTTTTTGAAGCCTTTAAAAGATATTATGGCTGATGAATACATAAAATATATTTTAATTGCTTGCTGTTACGATGGCATATGGTTTCTACATCAGTGAGTGAAAGCAAGGTAGGACTTTCTATATTCAGTATTTGAAATCTGAACCAAAGTGCTTCATGAAATCTGTCAAATTTACTATCCTAGTCACGACACCTAACAGCATGGGTCTCAGGGTGAAGAAAATCACATGGATTTCTTCTAGACAGAAAGACACTGCTCCTGCCCCTATCTATCAGTGTAAAAATAGACAGCTTGGGATCCTAAGTTTCAAAGAAGTGTCTCCTTTACTAGTAGACAGGAACTACAAAAGCTCAGGTGTTGCCCTGGAAATTTTTGCCTTTCAATTCCAGGTAGAGATATGAGAAATACAGAGAAAGAAACTAGGGTCACAGAACTGCTGTCCAGGAAGACCACTGATGATAGACAAACATTAGTATTTTAGGTATCTACAGCAGCAGTAAGTTTTACTTCATTTATAGTAACATGTAAAAAGCATCTGTTCTTAACAGAAGCCTACTCCTATTAAAGCTTGTGGAAAATCTCTGTAATTGCAGCAGAAGGAACAGGCCAGTGTTTGATACAAACTGCATCGTGTAACACACTTCATTTTGAACTCCTGCAGTTCCAATCACAGAGCTACAGTTTGTGCAGTTTTGTATTTGTTTGAAGGTGATGTGTGTAAGCTGTAATGACTTGAGGGTTTTGGTACTTGATTCCTCCCACTAAAATGCATCTGAGAAATCTTACCCAGAAAGATTTAAAAAATAATACAGCAAAGTAAAACTTCCTACATTTTCCATTTTGAAGTTCAGCTGTAGGAGTAGCAAATTAATTTTTAGTTATAAAGGCTTCAGTCATATACCAAGAGTATGTGTGTGTATGTGTGTGTGTGTATATATGTATATATATATATTTAAGATAAGGAAATGACAGTTGAGAGTTGAGAGTTAAGCTTTTGCTTTCTGTTTGGACTCCAGTTAGGTAAGAGTCAGATTGGACTAGCTGCATGTTGAAGACAAGCCTAAAGGCTTATAAATGCCATTGGAATCTGGACACCTCAAACATAAGAATTATTCAGACAGCTTACTCTGTAGCCCCACCCAATTCTACAACTACTTTGTTTGTGGCCTTAAATGAATCATTGTGATTTAAAATTAGGTTTCCCAGAAGCTGTGTGAGAGCAGGTAAGCACTCACTGTGATGGTTTCATCTGATCATCTTACTTTAGAGTACAACGCTTTTTAAAAGACATGTGGAGGTGTCAAAAAGCAGCAGGAGCGAGGAATCATGATGAAAAGTGCATTGTTCAAATCTCTGTAAAAGTTCTGAGGTTAGTGGGAAAAGGCAATCCTCACTTTGGCCCATTAAAAACCTCCTCACAGGATCCTCTTTCTCTACCGTAGAGGAGAGCTCACCTCCCCAATATAAGAAATCTTAATTGCTTTGCCATAGCCAGGCAGCTGAGGTGGATGTTCAGAGTATGTGGCCTAAGTCTGGTGTTTGATTAAACTTAAACCTTCTAGAAAACCCTTAAAAATTCATCCGGAAATGGTATTAATATGTATATAATTAAGTTAGATCACTAATACCTAAAATCAGGTGCCATACTTAAAGTTTACTTATTGCAAGTAAGTGTCCCTTGGACAGAGGCCTGGCAGGGGAACTCCTCAGCAACCAAATGATATGGCATTGAGCTAAATGTGATCTTTGCTCAGGTCCTCTGTGCAGTTGTGGACTTAATTCCTTTAATAATTCAAAGCAGAGTTCCAACATGTGATCCAGTTTTGTTTCAGTTGGTTTTGCTTTTAAACAGTTGTTTGCTATATGGGTTGCAAGTAGATCACAGAATTGTTTAAACAAGCTAAAAAAATTACCCTGAAAATGGAAGATAATACTGGCATTATTATGAATGGTAACTCGATTACTGTGAACTTACAGCTGGGGCCAGAATTGGACATGGCTTTGTGAAGCTGTTAGTAATAGCAAGCTCATTAGAGAGTGTGTGTATATGCTGCGTTTATCAGAAAAATTGGAATAAACCCTGTTTTAGGGAACTGCATCCAACTGTTCTTTTTAATTTGTGCTGCTGGAAAAATACAAGGCTGGCAAAGCTCACCAAAATAATGATTTCATTGCCTCGGTCCCTGACATCACAGCTCTTTCATTCCACGGAGCTCTGATATTACACAGGCAGAATCTCTATTTACATGTAGTACCTCCAGATCCATCCCATACCGTATGGTAGAGATTTTAGACCTGAGTGAGAAACAGAAACCAGAAATCTTCACCTTTAAGGAAAAAGATCTGAGTCATGTTCTGTGTCCTCCTAATTGCAGCTTCCCTCTGTTGCGGTGATGTGGGCAGATGCCATTGCTGGCACCACAGGTTTCACACACAGGCTAAAGAGCAGAAGCTAAGCTGCAGGTGACCTGCTTGAGCATCTACCTGCAGGTGTTGGCCCACAGGACACTGTGCCATATTGAATGGCATTTTACTGCCTATAATGTTTTTGGTAGTGATGTAAAATGTGGAAAGTAGCACGTGATGCTTCCTTACCACCTGTTGCTTTAGTCTATTTGATCCTTTCTCAGATTATGAAGCTTTACAAAAGCAAAGTAGGTCTGACTACTCAGGATTATGAGGTTTTCTGACTGAATAGAAAATAGAGTTTCCTGTTCTTTTCATACTTCTTGGGAAGGAGAAAAAAATGTTTTAAAGTTGCAAGGCACTACAATTGATGAGAAACATGGGTAAATACATTATTTGTCTTATTCCTTCTCCTCTCTGTTGAAAAGAGGGACCCATTATATATAGGCCTACAGTGATTACCCTGGGAATTTTGGGAAGCCTAATTATGGCCCTTAAAATACCAGCAGGACCTGGGCAAAGCTTCTCTCTGATTCCAGATGAAAACTTGCCCTCAAATTGATGGTAAAGTATGAGTCTGTGTAATTACAGTGTCCATTAACACACCTCTGTGCCTAATTCATTGGATACATGTATACTGCCAATACTGGTGCTCTGTAATTAAAACCATTACCAAAACCATCAGCTGTATGAGAAGCTTGATGGATGTATGCTTAAAGGTAATTATGCATTTACTGTGTTTTAATTCTGATTATTGTTTTCTGTCAGCAGACTTGATGTGTCAAACTATTTTAGCAGTATTTTGTCTTTTTTTTTTTTCCTCTATTCTGGCAAATCATTGCTATAAATGAGTCACTTCTGGGTCCCACAAAATTCCAGTGCATTTTTTTTCATTCTGCTGGTTTTTTATCCTCTGATACTGAGCTTTGTGTATACTGGGTGTGAAGTCATTAGAAGCATGGGCTCAGTAATAACTCACATCACAGCAATGTGGAGGAGAATGAAAGCCATTTGGGAATATTAACCACAAATCAGTATCAGTGATAATATTTCTCCCTTTTATATGGAAATCTGAAATACTGCAAAAAGCTATACACTAGAATAGTTTATTATTATTTTGATTATATTTGCCTTAATTGTAACACCTTTAAAATTATTTATTTCTGCAGATTAAGGAATGGCTCTGTTTAAACTGCCAGATGCAAAGAGCATTAGGTGGTGACCTAGCGCCAGGTCATGGTCCCGGGCCACAGCCACTTCCACCCAAGCAGAAGACACCCATTCCACCTTCAACAGCTAAACCATCTCCCCAACCACAGCCAGCTCAAAAGAAAGATGCTTCTCCAAAACCTGATCCTTCACAGCTACCGGAATCGAAAAAAGCCCTGACACAGAAAAAACAACCGTCCTTGCCTGGGTCTCCCCCTGTAAAATCCAAACAACCCCGTGCTGAGCCTACTGAGATCTCCCAGCAATCAGATCCTTCTCCTAAGTCTGAACAGGCCAAGCCAAGTCAGGCTGAAGATAAGCAGAAACAACCCAGTATAGAGAAGCCTACAACAGACGCTGTGCCTACCTCTGCAGCACCAGGGCCGAAACAGGATTCGGCTGGTCCCAGACCTCCACCAACTCAACAGAAAGTGACAGACTCCCCAAAGCCAGAGCTTGCTAAGCCATCACAGGACACACATCCAGCTGGGGATAAACCAGACTCAAAACCCCTTCCACAAGTGTCTCGGCAGAAGTCAGATCCCAAGCTTGTGTCTCAGCCAGGGGCTAAACCAGAGGCTAAAATTCAAAAGCCTGCTGAGCCAACACAAACAAAAGATGATCCGAAGAAGTTACAAACAAAACCAGCCCCAAAGCCTGATACCAAACCAGCTCCCAGGGGCCCACAAGCAGGGGCAGGTCCCAAGCCAGCACAGCTGGCACCTCAGCCCCAGCCACCTCAGAAAACTCCTGAGCAATCACGGCGTTTCAGCCTTAACCTGGGAGGCATCACTGATACCCCTAAGCCTCAGCCTACAACCCCACAAGAAACAGTTACTGGGAAGCTCTTTGGATTTGGAGCTTCAATCTTCAGCCAAGCCTCGAATTTAATTTCCACAGCTGGTCAGCCGGGATCTCAGACATCAGCCCCCCCTCCATCTGGTCCTGCTGCAAAGCAGCCTCAGGCTTCATCACAGCCTCTGGCCTCTCAGGCAGCCCCCAAAGAGCCTGGTCAGACTCAGCCTCTTCCGAAAGCTGGTCCTCTGAAGAAAGAGGCCAAGCCTCCTACAACTGAAAAATCGGAGCCATCAAAAGCAGATAGTGCTTTAACAACTAAAGGATCTGATTTAGAAAAGAAACCTGGTTTGGCTAAAGATAGCAAGCATCAGGCTGTGGAAGCTAAGAAACCTGCTGGGTTGTTGGAACCAGAGAAAGCCAGCCAGCCTAAAACGACTTGTCCCCTTTGTAAAACTGGACTAAACATTGGTTCTATGGATCCTCCCAACTTTAATACGTGTACAGAATGCAAGAAAGTTGTGTGTAATCTCTGTGGATTTAACCCAATGCCGCACATAGCTGAGGTAAGGCAATGGATTCTGTATTTACCTTGTGTTCTTACCTGCGGGTGCCCTGTGCTGAGGAGACCAGTCTGTAGCTGATTTTTAACTATTGAATTGTTAAAAATGATTGGAATGTTTCATCATCTGAGGGCTACTAAAATTAAGTATCAGTATTGTATGAACCCCATTCAGTAGTTAGAAAGTACTTCCAGTGACTTCTACAGGTAAAGTGAGTCTGTTGTAGCTGGCTGCTATGTTTTTGAGGCATAAGCAGGTAGTTCATTGTGGTTATGAACTCTTTTGAAATTGGTGCTATGGTACAGCAAACTACTGTACTTTCAGTCCATGAAGGGATAAAGTTCTTTTTTGTGTGCTTCAGTACTGTATGTTAACGTGTGGTACTTTGATTCTTCTGGTTCAGAGAATTATCGAATGAAGGAAAGTGTTAATGCATAGTTATTACCCTTCCCTCCTGTTTAGTACATCCCTAAATTTATTAATTTATTCCATTAATCTCATCCTGGCTCTGGAGTCTTTGGGCATGCTGATGTACTCATTAGGAAGGTTAAAGTTTGAGTGATACCTGTGTGGTCAAATACGTGATTTTTTTTTTTTTTTTTTTTTTTTTTGGTGTGAGCGATGTAAGGTTCACAAAGTCATTTCATTCATTAAGGGATCTGAGTTTGAAAGTGCATTTTCCATGATTGCCCAAGACAGATCTCACAGGGCAAATTTATTTTCAAGTGTTCCCTCACATTCCACATTTTTACCCTCCTTCCTTTCTTACAAATTTTTTGACAAGGGGATTGTAAACTTTATAGTAGCTTAACTTTCGCTCTCAATTTGGCATGTTCAACTCAAGAGAAGCAGACCACCTAAAAATGCTCATGAGTAGTTTAAATGTGTAAATTGCTCTGTGTAGCAAATGAAGAAAGTGGCTGCCAATGCTGCGTCTTTGAAATCTGTAATGAAAAAAAATCAGAGTGGCTCCCAGGTTACCTCATCTTTGCCTTAAGGTGAGAGCTAATGTTGGGAGAAACAGCAAGTTGCAGGGAAAATATTGTTTATGTTGCCCTGATGGGCTTTTTTGTGGATTGTACACTATCAGTTGAAAAGTCATTTGTCCTACTATAATAAGCACCTTTTATCCAACTTATGAATATGTTTTTTACTGTCTTTGTGATGATTCAGGTCAGAAAGAAAGGTCTGATAACACAGGAAGATTGATCAGTGGTTGAAAGCCAGGACTCAGTTGACTTTTAATGTTGTTTATGCACTGAATTCCCTCATCCCCCACCTTCATCACTGTGCAATTCCTTGCCCCCCACCCCCAGAGATATTCAGGTTTAAATGTGAAGAATGACTTTCTCCAGGATGTGTGCACAGAATACCGCGTTAGCAAGAAGTGTCCGTTGTGGTGAAGTGCTGTGCTGAAATGGCAGCTACGCGAGGCCTGGTGCACACGTTGACTTCAGAGTTTTTTGAGGTGTGAGGGTGGGGGACATAAGCTCTCTGTAGTTATCTTTATGCTGTGTGGACATAAGCTCTCTGTATTTCTGCTCTTTAAGATGAGAAGGCCATTCCTCAGTTTCTTTTTCCACATCGCTGTTACTGCCAGACCATTCTCTCTCTTTCTATTCTTTGGAATATGCAAAACTTGAAATGTTACTGATTTTCAGCAGTCTGACTTCCTCATGACTTTCTTTGCCTCTTTTTTTTGGCCGTCTTCTTGCATTTTCTTCTTCCTTATACTACACATTTCCATCCCTGACCACAGTTTTCTGTCTTTTTTCCAATCATTTTTGCTAGAAGTTATCAAATTCCTTTTCTTTGACAACAGGAGGTAGTTTGCTTGGCTGAGTACATCCTGACTTTGATTATCATGAAGATCCGAGACAGAAGAGGGAGCTCACCCTCTCCTCTCCCAAATAAGATGTATAAATGATGTGTTTAGCCTCAGGTAGCAATTCTGTCCCCATATGCACTGTATGAGTATATACCTGTTACATGACACAAACATGATGATGAGCAGATAGTTTCTGCTTGCTAGCATGCTCTTTTCCTCCTCCGAACTGCTCCTATGTGTTGAGTACAGTCTTGGAGGTTTTCTTTTTTTTACTTCTCTCTTTATCTGGGGGGGGTGGGGTGGGGTGTTAGTAAGGAGAAATATAAATACTTTTAAAATTATGTATTTATGGCTGTTTTCTAGCTAATTATTTTCTTCCTATATTCTGCATTCAAAGAAAGAAATATCATTCCAGAAGAATATGCCCTATTGACCCCAGAAAGTGTTTTGGATGAACAAAATGGGCCTTATACAGTTTTTCTTGGAGGCTGCAGCTATATCACAGTGATTCTATTGGTTGCTTATGTATTATCTATTTGTTGTTGCCTCAGTAATGGCTGAAAATTCAGTTGAGTTTTATTGACCGAGATGACGGTAAGGTTCAGTCCCACAGAGCAGGGAAACCCATGTTTCATTGACAAATGCAGAGGAGCAGCTAAACTCCGTGGGGACATCTGCCTTCAGATCATTCAGCCGGGAATGTCTTCCCAGCAGTGTACTGATGTACAGATGTGACCGAAAGTGGTTTTAATGGAAGAAGGTGCTTTCTTATAGCAGCAGTTTACTCTTGCGTGTGTGTGAAAGAAAGAACTTTCAAAAAAGTCTTTAAGCTGCTGCAGTTGGTCCTCTAATAACCCCTCTTCTGCAGTAAATGAGAGAATAAGAGAACAAGAATTTTACCTAGTCTAAATCAACAATACGCTCTTTGATTCAGTGAAATTATTCCGATTTGTGCACACTGAGAATTAGGCTAGAATGCTTTATTCCTAAAATGGCCTGATTGTTCATTTTCTTCCTGATTTGTTGATCCAACAGTCAAGCAGTTATTTACCTAAATAGTAATTTATCCATGAAGCAAACAGCCACAAATGATTAAATAAATGACACTTGATAGATTTCAAAGACCCACAGGACCATGGGCACCCTAGTGCATTAGCAGGCTCCTTATTCCTCCATTTGCTTAATAGGGAGGAGCACTGTTTACCAGCTCTGTAATTAGCTTTCCAGCTCAGGTAGTTGGAAGCAGCTCTATTTTTAGTAACAAAGCACAAGATTGCAACTGCAGAAGCCAGAAATGAAGTGTGTGGCAACGACCATTTTGTGCATTTAAAACTCAGTGAAGCTCTTCAGAATATTGAACAGGAGTGGAGATGCTTGCCTATGATGTAATTAAGTGTGTTGAGGCAGCAGGGTCAGGAATATAGAACCTGTGATGAATTAATGTAAAATTAAAAAAAATAATTAAAAACTAAGCTAAGGAAATCTAAGATATACAGATTTGTAGAATCTGTATGGACAACAAGAAAGAATAACATCTTAATAGAGTCATATATTGTGAGCAGAAAGAGCTCAAAATGTAAGTGTGTTAATGGATTTAATCTAATAGAACTGCCAAGGGGACAATGGAAGCACATTTCAGTCTACTGATAGCTATAAAACTATCTGGTAAGGTACTTAAAAGTGAAAAATGTTCCATATGCAAAATAAATTATATTTGGGCTACAGAAAGAATTGTTTTGAGTGATGAAGAACAGGGAGGACTCGGGAAGGGCAGAAAAGACATCATATCTCAGACTTTGGAAGTATTTCTTGCTTGAAAAAGATGTAATCTGTTAGTGATGTGATTAGAATAGGTAATAGAAAAATTTCACATAGATAGTGATGTTTCTTAATATACTTATTATGGAGAAAATTATATGAAATTGTTTGACATGAGTGGATACAATGGCAGAAATCTATCAGCAGGAGTCTATAAACAGTGACCTTGATGGTTCCTGTCCAATCCATTATCTTATATCATATAACTTTTTAAAAAATAGATGTATAGCCACCAAAAGAACTTAGGTAATTTTCTGAGAACTTATTTTCCCCCCTCTTACTTATTAGACCAAGCAAAATATTTTTTCCTTATTCTCATGTGCTATGGAGAGAGGGAAAAGCAGAAAGAGAAGCTTGTTCTGTAAGCATGCACAGTGCTGTCATTAAACTCACTAGTATAACCAGGTAAAAAATGGTGTATTGCTCTTCCAATAAGAACTTCTAGAAGTCACAATAAGTAGCATTTTAGAACTGATGTAAGCCTCTGTGGAGATTAAGAGAGCTCTCTTGTCATGGCGTGCTGTTGTATACCTGAATATGTCTTGGGTTCTTGTACCTCCTGAAATCCTTCAGAAAGGGTACTAGCACCGGTGGGTCCCTGATGTAAAAACATTCGTCACTTTCTTTTTTTCCAAACCTTCACTGGTGTCTAATTGCAAATGAAGTGATGCCTTCAGCAGATGTGGCCCATTATTCAGGCTTTAATATTAGGCTTTAAAAAATTATTAAAACCCCTCCAAACCTAAGTGTAACACGCCCTGCTATTAAATGCCCAAATGAGGCTTGGATTTCTTAAGGCAAGTGTGCAGGAACATTGTGAAGTAACAAGCCACCTATGATTTTAATGAAAATCCCCAGGTACTGCTTCATGTGAGGTGACACCCGTTGCCTCTCTTTAATTTATTAACAACTGTGTACTATGTTTTTCCTATTTGAGAAACCTCAGGCCAATCTGCAAGTTGGCAGGTTTAACTCCTGTTAGAAGTTCCTATCTCCTGTGCTATATGTGTTGTTTTGGAAACAGATGGTGTCTGGGAAACACAGTGAAGAATTTGCACTTAAGATACAAAGAGAAAAACAAGCACTCCTTTCAGTTGCATAATTTATTTTCTCTGCCTCTTTGCTCTCCCTTGATATTTAAAGCTCCTTTTAAAATTTTGATTGTAAGAAAGTAAATGCTATTATTGTTTAATGACAGTAGCCAAGTAATACAGAACCTAATAGGCTAACACAATGTATTCACTACCTTTCATGGAAATTTTATCTATTAAATGATAAGTCCTCATAATTGAGAAAATATTAAAACTACTAATTATTATTTTGAAAGATAAAATCTGGCATTGAAAAACAATGTATATCAGATGAAAAAACCCCACTATTTCTTGACTGTCAAAATGAAATTTATTTAACTCCAAATTAATTTAACTCCAAACTTCTCCTGTTTAAATAATTCAATATGCATAGCAGAAACAGCATTAACATGGGAATATTTTAAATAGCAGAACAACTCACCTCTTCCATTTTTCCTGCAAACCACATAGATTGTGTATAAACAAAATGGAACGGCTAATATGGAATGATCCTTTGATGGATGATCAAGTCAAAATTGAACACACACACACAGAGACAGACAAATATTAAAAAAAAAGTTTAGTGTGTGAATTGACTTTTGAAATAAGACTGAAGAAATTAAGCTTCATCAACAGCATTAGATATTTGATATTCATATTTGCAGAGGTATTTAAATGCTTATGGTTAGAGACTTGTTCACAGTACTTGCATGACTTAGGAGCGTCTGTCCTTCTCTGATGCCTCAGATGATGCTGTGTGCCAAAAACCCTGCTTTGACCTGACTATTCTCTGGAGGCCTGCACTTCTGTGTTGCACATGGCTTGGGCCATTCCTTTTGAGCAGTGTTTAGCTTGTTTAAATCCCTTTGGATTCCAGACATTAGATGAAGCCTCTTTTGGGATCTGATTTTGGCATGTCTTTGAGAATAGTTCACCCAGAGGCAGTACTGTTTAGGTTTAAATATATTATTTTAATAATAATAATAATAATAATAATAATAATAATAATAATGATGATGATGATGATAATAATTTTTTTAAAAAAAGCCTGCTCATGGTTCAAGTATGATGTAGTGGTGGTTTGGATAAACTCAACATTCTTCAATAATATGGAAAATACAGATCTGCAAGTAGACATGTAATTTCAGCAGTTCCATCCTCAGCTCAGAACTGTTACTGGGATGCTACAGCCAAGCTCCTTGGCTCCCAGCATTCTCCCAAATCCCATGAGTTTAGACTCTTTGAGTTGCAACAGAGGGGTCAAAGCCAAGAGTAATCCACTACATCAAGATAAGCTAAATAATAGATGTCCTGTGATGGTCTTGTTTGAATTCCGTGTCACTGTAGAGGGAAATGAAAACATCCTTATTTTCTCGCAAGTTTTTCTAAAGAGGTGCCTTGCATTTCAGTAGGGCTGCTTGGTCTAAGTCAAGTTATACACTAATGCAGTTTCATTTTTTGACCAGTCAGGGTTTGATGGCTGCTTCTGAATGTGATGATCTTGGGACATTATTTGAGAGCAAGGCTTCTTAGATCTCCAGTGTTACTAGTCTGTGCCTTAACTACAAGACTGAATTCTTTAAAATTTTTCTTTCCAGTAGTTATGACCATAAAATTAGGGATTTCCCCCCCCCCCCCCCAATTAAATATGGATGAAAAAGATTGGTATCACTGTACAAAGTAATGGTGTGACCTTTGGATGATTAATTGCCTGCCGTTTGTTTTCTTCTTTTCCAAATTACCTCTCAGAACGAAGAGCTCCAGGCATGGATAAAAAACATTGCAACAAACAATGAGTTAATAAAGTTGTGGAAGTCCAGATGTTTTTTATTAATGTGGTAATAGCCATTGATGGTGTGAAATCCAAAGGGATGCTTGCTGCAGCACTGCTCTTGACATGCACTGTTCCTGTCTAGCTGGCTATTTTCCTTGCCCAGTTGAAACTCATATGCAATGATTTCTTTACCTATATCCACATTTATTCTATCTCTAGGTGTCTTTGCACCTCTGAAACATGAAAAGCCTGGATAAACAATTAATGTAGAGCTTTCAGGGTTGATTCTTATATGTGGTTTACTTTTTTTCTGGAGCCATTAGGAAATCAGACTCATGTATTAACGAAGTTCAAGTTTTTAGACTCGTGTATTAGTGAGGTTCAAGCTGGAGTCACAAATCTAAAACAGATAATCAGGAAAATTACCAACCTGGCCTTGAGCCAGGCAATTTTGTTCTCTGCTGTTTCATTAGAAATTTGGTTCGTGTCCCATTATTAAATGAAGAAGAAGTCTTCTGAAAGCTGGATTAATTGCATCTAAGTTTGAAAATTTCTAGTCAACTTTATAATGATATTTTAAAGACACTTCATGTTATTGAGATAAAGATGTTTTATTTTTTCTTTTACATTGCAGAATAATACATTTGTGTTCATGTATCATTGAGAAACAAAAATGCTTAATTTACAGACTTTAAATGTAGGTATGAGATTTAGGTAATGTCAAGGTAAGACCCAAGGAGTCTTAAAACTTTTTAACCTACTTCCAGATTTTGTTAAGCAAACAGACAATATATAATGGCGCCTCAATTTTTTTTTGTCAGTGCCCTGCTGAGATATCTTAGTAGGACATTAGTTCCATCTGAGCATGTTAATGATATGTGCAGACATTGTCAAAACTTACGTGATAATAAGCAAATATCATTTTATCAGAACCCTTACATTGTGATGGGCTTTTGATAAATTCACTCTAGTGGGAGCTTCAAATTAAATTCTGTTTGTGGTGGATTGACCCTGGCTGGAAGCCAGATGCCCACCAAAGCTGCTCTATCACTGTGTTCCTCATCTGGACAGGGGAGAGAAAAATGCAAAGAAAGGCTCGTGGGTCCAGATAAGGACAGGGAGAGACTGTTCACCACTTGCCATCATGGGCAAAACGGACTCAACTTGGGAGGATAATTTATTACCACTCAAATCTGAATAGGGTAATGAGAAATAAACCCAAATTAAAAGAAATTCCTTCCCCCACCCCTCCCTTCATTCCAGGCTCAACTTTATTCCTGATTTATCTCCCTCCTCCCCCACAGCAGCGCAGGGGAATGGGGGTTGCGGTCAGTTCATCACACGTTGTCTCTGCTGTTCCTTTCTCCTCAGGGAGGGACTCCTCACACTCTGTCCCTGCTCCCGTGTGGGGACCCTCCCATGGGAGAAAGTCCTTCATGAACTTTTCCAATGTGTGTCCTTCCCATGGGCTGCAGTTCTTCACCAACTGCTCCAGCATGGGTCCCCTATAGGGTCGTGGGTCCCCCCATAGGGTCCAATTTCCCCCAGAAGACCTGCTCCAACCTGGGGTCCTCTTCCCATGGAGCCACAGGTCTTGCCAGGAGCCCGCTCCAGCTCAGGCTTCCCATGGGGTCACAGTCTCCTTTGGGTGTATCCATCTGCTCTGGCATGTGGTCCTCTACAGACTTCAGGTGTATATTTGCTCCACCATGGATATCCATGGGCTGCAGGGGCACAGACAGCTTAACCATGGTCTTCCGTATAGGCTGCAGGGGAATCTCTGCTCTGGTGCCCGGAGCATCTCCTGCCTCTCCTTCTGCACTGACCTGGGTGTCTGCAGAGCTGTTCCTGTCACACCTTCTCACTCCTGTCTTTGCCTGCTGTTGCCACAAGACGTTTCTTCCCTCGCTTTAATTCTGTTACTCCAGAGGCACCACCACCGTCACTGATGGACTCATTGGTTGACCAGCAGCAGGTCTGTCGTGGAGCCGGCTGGCATTGGCTCTATTGGACATGGGGGAATCTTCTGTCAGCTTCTCACAGAAGCCACTCCTGCTGCCTCTCCCCCACCAAAACCTTGCCACACAAACCCAGTGCACTATTCCAGCACTGTGAAGGGCCGGGGGTTCTTTCTAGGCACAAGTGGTGGAATAGCAGCTTTAAAAAAATATTTCTGAGGAGTTTATATATCTAACCACAGAACATTTTCCATGGGATTTTCATTAATGAAATTGTTGGATTACTAGGAGAGATAGATATTTGAGTGCTTAATGAAATTCTGAAAGAACAGTATACTGTAAATTTAGACATTTGCATGCCTTTTCTGATCTTATTTCTTGCGGAATTAAATTCTTGGTGCTGTTGCAGCAGTTAGTAAGTTCCAGTTGCTGCTGATATTTACAATTTTGTGTTATGCTCCTGCTCACCAAAAGGCTAATGTTTGCCACACCGTGACAATATGTTGGTAAAGAAATCTTAGTCAGCATTTTGTGCAAAGCAGGTCTAAAACCCGCTTTTTTGCTACTGCTCTGTGGCGATTTAAATCTTAACAGGATTGCACAAGTGCAGTCGAATGGATTTTGCAATTAATTTTAACTTCTCCTATGAAGTGTGACAAGCAGTAAAAAATAATTAATTAAACATTAAGCTGTGAAGGAAAAGAAGAATTGAGCAAGATGAGGCACTTCTCTGATTCCTGTTCTGTGTGCTGTGTAGTAGTACTTCTCTCAGAGTAATGGAAAGAATATGTCCTTTCAAATCACAGTGGCCAGTAATTAGTTTTGAATTTCTGAAATGCATATGGCTCAGTGGACCAGAAGGAGAACAAACCCGCCTTTAGATGCTATATTATTTACGTATTAAATTGGTTTCTCCAGTATTACTAAGAGTAAGGCTGGAGGTTGAAGGGAACCTAAGCCATTATGTAGTTGTGGAAAGGAGATTAGATTCATGCCAGTAAGCTGTTTGAGGTGCTGTCTAGCAGCATTTGAAGAAGGAGGTCATGGACCGATGCTGAAGAAGGGGATTAGCTGCCTCTAAAGTATTCTGACTGAATTTTGTACAAAATACTGTTGAGTTGGGGTTGGAAAATTAACATGTTTTTACAGTCACTAGAAAAGAATATGTAACAGCCACTAGGTTATATCAAACCAGAACACTCACTGAGAAGAATGATGAGGTACGTTATTTTTCCATCTGTGTTTTGGAGGTTAATGAAATTACTCAGACAGTGAGGTAATGTAGGCTTCTAAGGACAAGACTGGAAAGACCATATGGTGGTCTTCTGTTTTTAGTATTCCTGGGTTAGTAATCTTTTGGTTTTATTTGCTTGTTTTTTGGGGTTTTTTATCCCTTAGCAAACAGCCTTCACATTGGAGATGATCCAGTTGTCACACAGAGATCAGAAATTGAGCATATTAAGAAATTAATATGTGCACATTAAGAAATCCTATCCTTACATTTATTTTTTTAAATGAATGTAGCCACTTTTTTGAGGAGACTTTTTCTTCTAGCAGTTACCTGAATAATTATTCAGGTAAAATCTGCAGATGTATTTATATTTAATTTTTTTTCTTTTTTTCTTGCATTTCTGAACATTTTCCCATCTGATCTTTTGGTATCTTTTTGTTTTGTTTTACAATAGCATTCACTCATCATTACACACATTTGAAAATACAAGAGTACATTGATGATAATTGCAGAACTGAATCTCATCAGTAGTTGCAATACAATTTTTTTCTTTTTTTTGGGTCATTTTTGAAATTGATCTTTTATTTGTTTCTTCTGTGTAAGAAGAGAATGTGAAGATATTTCTTTCTGAGTGATGACAAACTCTTTGATCAAGACATTGGTTAGTGACTGTCTCTCTGTACATTTAGCACATGATGCTGAGTCCTTTACTGTCTCGGAAAGCTGTCAGATAGACCTGTTCTGATTCTCCACCCTCCCTGCTCCTACCAAACGAATACACCAGCCCTTGAATTTCTCTATCAATGTTGGTTTTCCAAAATAGTAAACCAGAATTTTCACTGAAGTGCTGAACTATGACCTATTACATCAAAACATTCTGAGCATGTACCCAACTTAAAATGTCCTCTTCTTGCTTTTGAATTATAGTAGGGAAAAAAAGGAATATTTGAAATACTTGATATTTCTTAAGTAGTTTTGTATTGCAATATTTTGTTTGATCTGAAGTCTCTTTTATACTGAAAATGGCTCAAACAATGACATTTCATCATGCTCTATGTTCTGGCTAGAGTATTTAGTGTCTCACAATAGATCTTTTTTCTACATTTATAGTCAGAATGAGACGTTGGATTAAAGTTCCAGCACTATCTCTAAAAGTATTTGTGTTTTTTTAATGTTTAACTTTAACTCTAGAAAGGCGAGAATTCTGCTGAAAGCAAAGTTTTGGGTTAGTTTTGTGTTTTTTTTTTTTTTTAAGGAAATGCAAATTTGAATCTACTTAAGGGAGCTCAAGTTTGATGTCATGGTGTGATGTTTCTAAGGCTGAAAGTGTAGGCTCTCTGCTCATTACAGAATGGGTAAAGCAGAACTACCTCTTTCGCAGCGTACGTACACCTTTGCGCTGACCTACAATGCACTTCTGTTTTGTCCTGAATCGTGTCTGAGCCAAGAACACTTGTATTGTGCTGCGTAGTGAATTTTTAAAGTCGTGTGCCCAATATAGCTGGGACTCAATTACACTATTATCCTCAGACCTCTAAAGGGAAACAGCACAGCTATTTTGCTTCTATATCACCTATCAGCAGAAGGATCTCCTGATCAAAACATAATGTCTCATTTGATTTGCCATCCTTTTAAATATTTTATCTGTGCTGCTTTTTCTCCAAACCTGTAAGGACTGTGTTAATGCTCTGTCATCCTACAAATGACAAATCTGGTCAATGCTTTTTCACAAGGCATAATGCACAGTGAAGCTAAAGGAACTTTTGTTTGAATCCATAATATGTTCTAATTAGTTACAGTCATAACTGGAGGCTTCAGTGAAATTCATGGTCTCTCGTCCCCCTTCTTTCTTCTGTATGCTGTCAGTAACAGGAATCAAGCATGGTTCAGCTTTAACACACAGTGAATTGGCTTATTCCAGGTGTTGGTGTGAGGCATGATGCACTGTCCCTGGGGACTTCCTTGGGCACATTTGAGTTTGCTTCTGGCTGTCTTTTCAGGAAAAAATGCAGAATCACTTGATGTTGTAGCTGTCTTTAGTATCTGTATCAGGCAGGGTGAAGCTCCCTCCACCTACAAATCACAGAATAGATTGTCATGACCAAAGCAGTCTGTATTTTTGCTCTAAACTTGCTATTCAAAAAGAAAATAGTAATTTGCGTTTTAAATCCAAGGTATGCTGTCCTGTGCAGTCTGCTCTAGGTGATCCTGCTCTGGGAGAGGGGTTGGACTAGATGATCCCCAGGGGTCCCTTCCAACCCCTACCTGTGATTCTGTGATATGACATCAGAATTGATGTATCATCACTAGAGTGAAATTTCACTGGAACAGATATTATAGATTCCAATTTTTCTGTATGTTAGTCATAATCAGTAGCATATAGTTATTTTTTTATTATAACAGGAATCAAGGTGGGATGTTTAGGTCTTCATCAGCATGCAGGATATCCTTTTTAGAGCATGTCTAGGAAAAATCTGGCTAGTTTTCTTTCCAATCTCTGAAACTGTCTTGATGATTGCAATACTTGGATGGCTTTTACCCCTCAGTTTGCTTTATTCCAGTTGATTAGTTCTGTCCTTATGACTTGGATTAATTCTTTGTATTACAGGGTATTAATATCTCTTTTAATTAGTTTCCTGTTGTTTACATACATTGTGCAAAAAAGTGGCTTCATTATGTGTGAGGAATCATTGAAAAATGCATTGAAAAGCTTTTAATTCTTTTCAGTACTAAACTTTATATGCCTATAAAAGAAAACAGGAGAGCTTGAGGTGTCCTTACCATGGCACATCAGTTTCCTCTTCACAGGATCCTCTCTTCACGTGTTAGAATCTTATTTATGCAGTTCCTTCAGTAAAAAGTAGAAGGAATGCCAGTAGAGTGATACTGTTTTGAGGTCATACTTTGAATTTCTAAGTACAAAGTATGTACTTGCTGTTAAAGTAGGGTCAGGTAGGAGTTGTTAGAAACTAGTCACTTCCCTGGTATGCCTTTTAAGTTCTTTCACATTTTTGAACATACCTTTCATGTACAGTTTTGGTTCAGATAAAAATATTTATTTCTGTTGACAAATCTCATCTGTTGTTTCCTTGGCATCACTTATTTCTCTGCACTTGACTGCAAGTCTGTTGCACTGAA
Organism: Laterallus jamaicensis coturniculus; assembly: GCA_022605575.1. Taxonomy (NCBI): domain Eukaryota; kingdom Metazoa; phylum Chordata; class Aves; order Gruiformes; family Rallidae; genus Laterallus; species Laterallus jamaicensis. The sequence goes on from JAKCOX010000003.1 coordinate 8,904,718, forward strand.
TCTTTCTGAGAAGAGATACATCTTGAATTTTGTGTTCAAAACACTACTACTTCTAAAGTATCATTCTCTCCTCTCCACCTTTTATTTTCAACCATTCCAAAGCAGTTATTCTTATTGCCTATTTTCCACTTGATAGTAAAGTTAAACGTGTGAACATCTCATTTCATTTAATTACCAGAAAGTAAGATCAATTTTTTAAAACATTAAGAGAAATAAAATTAGACAATTGGAAAGAAGGTGCTAACAGAAATATGATTATTTGCAAGTTAGTGTAATAAAAAATACTAAGATCAGTTGTTAACATAAGTGTATTTCCTTGCGGTTTTATTCTTTTTGTCTCCTGAATGTGCCAAACCTGAAGCCAGTGCTTCAGCATAGTAGAGTGCGGTAGATGGAAATATTTCTGTGGAAGTATTAAAAAGAAGGGCTCTTAAAGTCTGTGTCATGATTTAATTTGGGCTTTCAGTCTCTATGCTGTCTGTTCCAGCACCTCAAAAAATAATGGACGTATACAGAGATTGAAATGCATAGATTCATACTGTATATCGCTTCCTTATGTATTTGCAGATGGTGTGTATTTTTACATATTCTCTTCTAAAGGTTGGATTTTATGGTGGTAAGAATACATTGCAGACTCTTGTATTTGATGTGGTAATGTAGGGCAGTGCAAAGATTCATTGCAAATGATTCATTCAAAGATTTATATGCACATTTTGTAAGTCATTTAGTTTCCAATGGAGACTCTAAATCATTGCCTTACTTGCTAGTTCTTTCTAATTTTGGTGAAATTGTTTCCTTGTTCAGTCAAAAATGCTAGGAGTCTGATCTGTTAAATGCTTGGATGCCTGATGTTGAAGGCTTTATCTATACATAAGCAGAATAAAATCGAATAACACCTTGCAGTGCACAGAAGGAAAGAATACAGGAGGTCCGTTTTTATTAGGTTTTGATTCAGAGCCCAAACGAGCACTCTAATATACTTTCAAGTGAGGAGAGTGAAAGCAGTGTATGTTTGAATTATGCATGACCTACAAAGACAAAGACAGAAAGATTTGCAGATTATCAGTCTGAGGCATGGTTTTCAATGATCAGACACCAAATGATCAATTCAGTTAATCAAGATTTTCCCCTGGGGTCTGTAAAGATTATGAAATTCTTACAGTCGATTCTTGAGGATGATCTTTCCTCACACTATCCAGTTTTTAAAACTCCTTCCCACAAGAATCTACTACAAGGGAAACATGGATCTGTAAGTGCTATATGGAAGGTGCTCACCAAGAAAACACTGTTTTACTCAACTTGCAGTGGCCTTCAGTCTTTGTTTAAGGTGGAAAAGCCATGGCACCAACAGCTTCTAAGCTAGAAAGATGTGTTTATTATGAAGTGTGTAAGAAAGGAAAGGAACAGAGCAAGTATTATCTTCTCTCTTAGTTCGCCCAGGAGGAAGCAATGCACCATGCCCATGCAGGATACCCACAGTTTAGAGCTTTAATGTCTCTAAGAGGGGCTTACATCAGTAGACACATTGAAGCTCTAAATTAGGAAAAAAAGAACAATTACAAAATAGTGTAAGATGAACTCTGTTAGTCAGCTGAAATGTGGCAAAAGAGCACATTTGTAGACATCACTACTAGAAAAAATGTATCTTACATCGCCATGCAGTTGAAGATCATCAGGCTCTAAAGTGTTTTCCTCATGTTTATTTGAGAGGCATCTATTAAATTTTGAAAGTCTTAGTAATGTCTTTTAGAAGAAAGGAGTTTAAAAATGAATCAAATAGGTAATACAAATGGCATTTTCCTGCTTCTTAGGAGTTGCTGGAAATGAGTCTGATTTCAGAGAGGCTAACATTGGTCAATCAGCGTCATGTAGAGACTGTTTAAGTGGGTACAAATATGTTTCTTGGTTTTAGTAGAGACAGGCAGTCTGGGACTGAAACAAGTGAGCCTTCAAAACTAACAGAAGTAGATCTAAATATTGACTTAAGTGCTTGCGTTACGGCTCTGGGCATATACTTTCACAGTCATATTTAGGATTTCAGAGCTTCATCCTCTCAACTGATTAGGTAAGTGAGAAACTTCGGCTCTTGTTGGAAGTTATTTTCAGATATATTCAAACTACGGCACTAGAAGTCTGAATGTTACACTCCCAAAATCACAACGACTTTCAGGAAATTTTGGAAACTAACAGTTCAAGCCTCAGTCTTGCAAGTAATGAAATTTCTCATGAGTAATCTGATCTACTTCAGCCTTCTACTTATGGGTAGGGTGTTGCTATGTTTTACTCCCTAGAAGGAGTGACTTACCTTATAAGGAGCTCAGTCTGCCTGATTGAGCTATTCAAGAAGAAGGAGAAAGCTTATTAGGACTGTAGGTGACAAATTTCATTCTTCCTGAGAAAAGAACATTAAGGTGAATGAAATCTTTTAAGGAGGTGACTAACGTTGTACAATCACATGAAGTGATCCATGCTGGTTTTTCATGGTGCTGCTTTACTTCTGTGTGCAATGATTTAGTGCATAGATGGAGAACTTTTGAAAGTATGTATTTGTTTATGATTTGAAACTTTAGTTACATACCCATAATTGCTAAAGTATAAAAATAATGTATTTCATAGGAACTTTTGGATGATTGCTCAGTGCTTGTCTTAAGCTTTCGTAAATATGCAATTAGATGTAAAAAAAATATTTAGGGAGAGGGGGAGTTGTATTTGAAGACATCGCAGCATGTAGTCTATGCATATTATGGCAAGGAGGAAAAAAAGAATTTGGAGGAGGAATTTGAAGGAATGGCATCTTGAAGCAATGGAACTATTAAAGATCATTCTGAAGGCATAAATTTTGAAGTAGCACTTGACCTCTGGCTCCATGGATTGCTAAATCTGAATAGATCAACAAAATGTCCAAGTCTCCAAGTGTGTCCTAATATGCATTTATGACTTATGTTTCGGTTTGTATTAGTGATGATGGCACCTGGCTCCTCAGCAACGGAGCTGAGGGTGACAGCAAGAGAGTGACCTCATTGATGAGGTGTGCAGTCCCACAGTACCTGAACAGGACAGGCAGAGCAGATTTGGTGACAGTGACAGGTCAGCAGAACAGCACTGGTGACAGTGACAAAGTTCAGCCAACAGCCAGGTTAGTAACTGCCAGTGAGGTCTGTAGTAATAAGGCAGATTTGAGGTTTAGCCAAGAAGTCAAGCCATCAAGGCAGGATCAACATCAACAAGGTACCACCAGAACACAGCATATCTACAGCAGGGCAGAGGTTTCAAGGCAGCACCCAAGCCAGTGGGTGGAGACTACAGGGGTAGAAGCCCCAGTTGGAGCTTCTTACAGCAGTTTTCCCACAGCTTAGCTCTTTTTGTAGAAATCTCATTCAGGTTGCAGGGGAAGATGGTCAGGGAAACTGGAGCCTTTTGGTGTACTTGGGGTCCTGACACTTCCAGTCAGTGTCACTGATAGCTGGGAACATGAAAGATGGATCAAAAGGAATGGGAGAATGCCCTTTGAGAGTCTGTTTGCAACTGATCCTTATTGGATACATTGTAGCAGGTATTGTTGATGCCTGTTACAATGTAACAGATGATTCTTCTAAATAAATCCATACCAAAAATTGTTCCTAGGGCTGTCTGGGCTTTTTCAGCTGAAATAAAACGTGCACTTTCAGGGTTCTGACACTTCAAAGAAGGTGTTCTTTTCAGAGTGGGAAGAGTTGTGTTTGGTAACCTAAACTTAATGGGTGGAGCTTATGTGACTGTGTATATGATGTAGACAGTTGCAGCTGGTCAAGTCCATGAAGGTTAACTTTACTCAACAGTAAGCTAATCAATACAGTTAGTAATGTGATTCATCAACTGTTGGTCATATGAATTATTGACTGAATTCCATTGATGGTATTGACTAGACACCATTGACTATAAGACAAATAGCTCGAATGCAGACATTTAAATTGCAGACACAGAATGATTCAGGTTAGAAGGAACATCAGTTTTCTAGTCCAACCTCCTGTTCAAAATAGAGTCAGTGGACCAGATGAATGAGGTTGATCAGGATTTTATCCCATTTAGTCCTGAAAGTCTCCAAGGATGTAGACTGCATAACATCTATGGGGAACCTGTTCAAATGCTTGAAAGTCCTCATGGTGAACATTTTTAATTTACATTTATGTCTGTGATATCTTGTCCTCCCACCAGGCAGCACTCTGAAGTGCCTGGCTCTGTCTTCTTGATGACATCCTTGTACATTAGGCTTTTGTTAGGGTCCCCTGAAGTAGTCATCTCCAGGCTAAACAAAATTCCTTCCCTCATCTCCTCTCAAAAAAGTTGCTGTAGCCTCTGTCTTGGTTGACCTTTACTGAAGGTGCTGCAGTTTGTTACTATTTTTCTTGGACTGGGAGCACCATGCTGGTTGCAGTGTGCTAGACATGGTCTAATGACTACTGGGTAAAAGCACTCACTTTCATCTGCTGGCTGTGGTCCTTTCAGAGCAATCCAAGATGCTGTAGGCCTTCTTTGTAGCCAGGGTGTGCTATGTTCACCATGTTTAGCAGATGGCCCATATTTTTCTTGTCCAAGCTTTTTTTTGCTTATTTAGTGTAGAATCCATTCTTGTTGCCCTTGGTGTCCCTTGCCAGTTTCAATCCTACTTAAGCTTCGCTTTTCCTAGACACATGGCTCTGCAGTGTTTCCTAATGCCTTCTTTGTAGCCTGTTTAATTAGGATGCTAATTCTGGAGTAGAAGCTGGGTTCAGAGATGCAGACATCCTGTCCTGTGTACATAGCTGGTTGCTTTAATGCCATAGATCTTACTGCAGACAGGATATGCAAATTACTGTATATGCAAATATGTGGGAATAATTTGGAAGATAGCTAGCAAATGCAAAGCTATATAGAAATACACACTTCAGGGTGGTGTTGGGTTTTGAAGTAGCATATGCTAACATCAACCTTTTTTGACAGCCTCCTAGTCCAGGCATAGGCTGTGCCTATTAGGGCAGTTTATATTTCTGATAGCCATAAGAAGCCATTTCTGTTTTGAAGAGAAAGCTGTTGCCTCTGTAAGACAAATTTATTTGAATGTTAATGCAGTTGTCCATCTAAACTTTATGATAATGTCTTGGTTTTCTGCACTGAACTACTTGACACCACTGTATCTGTCACATTTAATAAAAACATATTTCTCTTCAACTTTATGTAGAAATTGTCAGATATAAAATATCAACACATCAAATTGTATCACTGGTATGAGATCAGATTGGTTTACCATAGCAAAGAACTTGTCCTTCAACATTAAATTACAATCAGTGTGAGTTACTGTGTTTATCATTACTCATAGCAATACTTATTTTTCTATTATAATATCTGATTTAAATTGACAGATGTTCTGAGGTTGTTGAAAAAGACATTGCTATACATTACCATTTTAAATAGCTGCATATTTATATTTGTTCTTTCATTATCTCTAATAGACAGTGACATAACATAGAGGGGAAAAAAACCTAGGTTAAACCAGTGTTGAGAAAGAGCCAATTTCAATGTGGTAAACAAAAAATTACAATGGCAAGCCAGAGATAGACTCTGTAATATTTAAACCAATTCACCCCAATTTTTTTTTTTGAAAAAGCCCCAACCAAAACCACCACCACCAACAAAAAAACCCTAAACAAACAAAAAACAACCAAAAAAACCCCCCTAAATATCTTTGCAATTACTGAGGATTTAATTGTCATGTTAACTGAAGAATAAAGGATCTATATATTATTGGTCTGTAGGAGTAGTTTCAATAGAAGTTGTTATTTCTATGTGTATTACGTATGTATTTTTAATTTGAGATCCAAATCCTATATTAGAATTGTTCTTGAGGGTTTATTTATGGATAATAACCAGAAGCAAGGATATCCATTGTCTTTCAGTAGAAATTTGTGACTGGCCCAGCTCCACCTGGCTGAAGCTATTGACTCGTGAATAGGAAGGAAATGTTTGGTTAGGCTCAAAAACTGAGTGCCTTCCCCTGCATCAGGACAGAGCCAAGCACCATAAACCCGCTTTCTGCTACAGCACAGCTGTTCTGGTGGAAGGGCAGGAGCTGAAGGCCTGGTCACAGGCTAAGAATTGCAAATTGCCTTTGACAATTGTCATTTATAAAAGGTAAGATCACTCTGAATACATATAAATAGCAGACATTTAGAAGCCAAGGGCTGGGTAGCTCAAAATCTGTGTCCATTTGGTCATTTTTCCTGTTTGTTGTGTTTATACCAGCTGGCAGGGTGGTTTGTTGCAGTCATTCACTTAGTGCTCTTGGGATTAATGTCATCAGCTGATTTTTTTTTTTTTTTATGCAAAAGAGTGTTCATTAGAGTTATAGTAAAGATATATAGCATTTTCATGTTAACCTCTGAGCTGTTGTAAACCAGACAGTAGATTACAGCCCATCATCTGCTCTGATTTAAATCAGTATAAATCTGAAGTAGCTTCACTGACACAGTAGAATTTCCCTCATCTGCACCAGTGTACCCTAGCTTTATGGCTTCTGAAGGTGAACCATCTTTTTTATCCAAGTGGCTGCCTGCGCCCATAGGAACTCATAACACTTGCTGTAGGTGGACTTGAATAGGATATTCAGAGCTCTTGATTTTAAAACTGACCATCCGTGGGCAATGTTTTGCATTTCCCTTTCCAGTCATTGATTGACTGTTTGGTCTGCCAGCTCTGCTTTCCATTTTGCTCAGTGCAATTTTAGCCATGGGTTTTAAATGCTTTTGAAATATAAATGGTGACAAGAGCATTCAAAATGGGAATTCTTATACTCTAGAAAGTCTCCATCTGCTTCTATATATCATCATACACAATATTTGCTGCTCAGTTTACACTGTGTTCTGTATGGAGATTTTATATTGTCTCCATACACCATGCTCTGATCCAAGCAGGAATGTAACTCATCAGAAATCATTAGGAAGCCTGTCCTTGTGAGATTACTACCTACATTTTGCAGAGCCAAGAGGTCTGTGGATTTTCAGAAAGGTTCCCTGTAGCATTTCATTATGTGTGTTTATCTAAAATAAATACGCAAATCTGCTTTTGTTTGTTTCTGTTGTAGCATATTATAATGTTTCTGCATTAGAAAGAGATGCTGTGTAATAGACTGCTTGCAAAGAAAAAGAATAATCTTATGGTTAAAGTAAAAAGAATAGTTTAAATTATAGTTAATCATCAACTGTGCTGTAGACATAAATTCTACCACACACTATGGGGTACACGATGCCAGCGATGCTTTTACATGCAATCACAAGGAATTCAACTCACTCTTGGTTCTGAAGGACTCGATGTATGAAGTGAAGAATTAACTGAGTGATAAGAACTTGGAAGAATGGCATCAGCACACCTCATTCACCAATAAAGCAGGGAAAATAATTCCTCACGTGAAGAAATCAGTGAACGCTGAGCTGTGTACCCAGGTGTGGTGCAAGTTTCATGAGATCCTATGCAGTTTTCCTCTTCTCCCTGAAGAAGCTTTCCAGGATGGAGATAGGACGGTGGAGATAGGACAAGGGGCAATGGCTGCAAATTGGAGCACAGGAAGGTCCGCACCAACATGCGGAGGAACTTTTTCACAGTGAGAGTGACAGAGCCCTGGGACAGGCTGCCCAGGGAGGTGGTGGAGTCTCCTTCTCTGGAGATATTCAAGACTCGTCTGGATGCCTATCTGTGCAGTATGAGGTAGGGAGCCTGCTTTGGCAGGGGGGTTGGATTCAATGATCTCTCGAGTTTCCTTCCAACCCCTAAAATTCTGTGATTCTGTGGGTATGAAGTACTGAGTCTATGAATGCTGAGTCAGCAAGACTACTTGTGTGCTGTAATGCTTTGGTGTTGGACTTAAAGACCAAGAAGTATTGGACAATTTATTCTTATTTAGTCCGTAAAGTGTATGTTTTTTATGACTGTGGTTCAACATACTAATGTTTTCGAAGGGCACCCACAAAGCTATAGCATTTACTTGTTATGTAAATAAACAAATAACCTCTAGAAAGAGAGAAAAATGTATTCTCAGTCTATTTTGATGAAGAAAAAATTAGGTGAGATTCTTCAAGTACTGACGAACATTGTTTGATGGCATTCAGCTCTCAGGGGTAAACAATTCTAATTGCAAACCAAATGTAGTTATTTTTAGACAATCTGAAAAGGTACAGGACTAGCAGTAATAATAAACTACTTTTCTAGTGTATGACATGAAGAGCTAGTACCAGAAATGCCATGGAAATTGAGAAAAAAATAGATGTATTGCACGGAATCACAGAATGTTAGGGGTTGGAAGCGACCTCTAAAGATTATCTAGTTCAACCTTCCTGCCAGAGCAAGATCAGTTACATTAGGTCACACAAGAGCATGTCCAGGCAGGTTTTGAATGTCTATGGAGAAGGAGATTCCACAACCTCTCTGGGCAGCCTGTCCCAGTGCTCCGTCACTCTCACAGTGAATAAGTTTTTCCTTATCTTTACATGAAACCTCCTGTGCTCGAGCTTACACCTGTTGCCCCTTGTCCTATCACTGGACATCACTGAGAAAAGTCTGGATCCGGCCTCCTGACACTCTTTACATGTTTATAGACATTGATGAGGTCACCCCTCAGTCTCCTCCAAGTTAAAGAGACCCAGCTCCCTCAGCCTGCCGTCATGAGGAAGATGTTCCACTTCCTTAATCATCTTGATGGCTCTATGCTGGACTCTTTCAAGTAGTTTCCTGTCCTTGAACTGAGCAGCCCAGAACTGGACACAATATTCCAGATATGGTCTCACCAGGGCAGAGTAGAGGGGGAGGAGAACCTCTCTTGACCTACTAACCACACCCCTTCTATACAATAGATTGTCTAAGTATAAGACTGTACAGGTTGTGTTAAACACCAAACAATAAGACTAATTGAAAAAAGTTCTTTCTTCTGCCTATGGATGGTATAATTGAAGATGAGGTCTCAGATAATTTAAATTTCCCCTGACATAGGGCTGAGCAAAGAGCAGGAAGGTGCCATCACCTGTAGAGCAAAGATTGTTGGATTCATGAGCAAAGGACTCCTTCCAAAGATTTATATGCCACCTAATTTTGATTGATGACACTTTTTTTTTTCCAAATAGTAGTAGGCAAAGTGTTCATTTATTGCCATTCTCTTACCCACTAATCATCACATAGTCAAATACAACTTTTTCCTCTTGAAAATCTATTATGATTACAGTTTAGTCTAACTTCAAACCCTCTGAAAAAAGATAACTCAAAATTTCTACAGACAACCACTGACCGTTTTGACTACCATGTATAGCACTCATCCTGGTACCATATTAACTAAAACAGCTTAGGATACAGAACTGATTTTTATTGAGTCAGCAAATTAAGAATGACTTGGAAAGCTTCCCTATCTTAATATTTAGCTCTTCTAGAGTTTCCTCTGAGTCTCTATTTCTCTTTTTTTCCCACAAAATATGACAAAATTAGGCTGAAGAAGGTGGGTTTATGCAGCTCTGGATGTGAAGATCTAACAAAATGAATCAATTGGGGAGATGATCTTTAGCTGGATCACTAGATTTGAACTGTTCTGCCTCTTTTATAAAGTTCACACATAGAGCTAGATGTAAACTTTGTGGTTGGCACTACTTTTTTTAATGGGACTGTGTAGTCATTACAAAGCTCTTTCTCTAGACTGCAGTCTTCGTGGTGTATATTATGTTTTTCCAATGTGGAGAAGGAAAAGATATCTTTAGGTTTATTTCATTTTTAATTCAGTGAATGTTGAGATTACAGGTAGATGAAAGCATTCCTATGCTAACAGCTACATTTATTGCACTTTTATATATTAGCAATGGTAAATAATCACCCCAAGAAAACATCTGTTCTCATTTGTCTAGTTTCATTTACGTTGAAGTATAAAGTGAGGTTTTGATAATAACTTATCTACTTTAAAACTTATTTCTGTGTGTTATACTATTGTTTCTGCTTGCCAATTTATATATCCACCTAAGGAACTTCTGGAAGTTCTTTGAATAACTCTTTCTCTGCTATGTCTGTCACTGTGCTGTATTCCACCATGGAATATATTCAGTTAATTGTATCACATTTCTTGTAGCTACTCTTCTGTCCTGTCAGATCTAATTTTTGTGTTATCATTTTTCTAAGACTGTGGGGTTTTTTTTTCCTTCTGCATGCATTAGTTTGCTGCTTATTTCCATTAGAGCCATTGGCAGGTTAATGGACTGTTACTTTGTACATATTTGCTTTCATCTGTGTACATGAATGGGGCTACACTTGGTATCTCAGGGATGTGTCAGATGTAGTAATAGTTTCTTCCCCACTTGCTGCTCTGAACATGTGTCTTAGCTGTAAGGAAGGGTAAGTGTGGGAATGGATACTCATTTCACCCTGTCATTTCTTTTGTCTTCTTAGGAGAGCTGTCAGGCAGAGAAGGCCCTGGGGGTGTTGGTTGACTGCAGTCTGAATATGACTCAGCAGTGTGCCCAGGCCAGGAAAGCCAATGGCATCCTGGCTTGTATCAAAAACAGTGTGGCCAGTAGGTCCAGGGATGTGATTATGCCCCTGTCCTTGGTATTGGTGAGGCCGCACCTCAAGTGCTGTGTCCAGTTTTGGGCTCCTCACCGTAAGAAGGGCATCAAGTGAGTCCAGACAAGGGTAACCAGGCTGGTGAAGGGGCTGGAGGACAAATCATATGAGGAGCAGCTGAGAGAGCTGGGGATGTTTAGCCTTGAGAAGTGGAGGCTAGGGGGAGACCTTATCAGTGCCTACAATTATCTGAAAGGAGGGTCCCTTCAGCCAGGTGACAGGTGATAGGACAAGGGGAAATGGCACAAAGCTGCTCCACACAAAAGGCTTGGTCAGATTAGATGTTAGGAAAAAAAATAATCACTGAAAGAGTCATCAGGACTTTGAACAGGCTGCACAGGGAGGTGGTTGAGTCACCATCCCTGTGTGTGTTTAACAGAAGGGTAGATGAGGTACTTAGGGATATGGTTTAGCATAGGACAGGAACAGTTGGACTCAATGATCTTAAAAGTCTTTTCCAATCTTGTAATTCTCTGATTCTGTGAGAGAGCCAAACCATATCAACTGCATGTGCCTCTGAGTGTCTGCCTGGTCTCTAGGACTGGAATTTGTACTCAGGTTACCAGACAGCCTTAACAAAACATCTTTTCTTTTGTGATACTCCTGAGGTGCAGTAGGATGGGACAATGATAACTATACCTAGTTTTTTCAGTGCAGTGCAGCTGAATTGCAATGAAATTGCAGTCTTTAAATTCAGCCATCTTGTTGGCCAATGTGACAAGTGTGGCTTCGGTCCAAGAAAAACACTATGAAATTAGATCTTTTGACAGATGCTTCAGCATAGTCAGAGTGACTAATCTTCATTTTAACTTTGCCCTATGCCAATACAGCTTCATTACTGATTAGATAATGGTGAATGAGAGGCGAGACTTACATTTAGAGAGCACGGAACACCTATAAAGGTATTTTTCATGCTGCTTAAGTTCTGACAAGTGGACAAGCTGTCATCGTGTTCAGGGAAGCAGTGTGGTTTCACTGATGTGTGAGGGTCCTATGCTTCGTTGGTTGGTTCCCTGCCTTCCCTCCCCTTCCTTTAATCATCTGAAACATAATGACCAGCTTCTTACTTGCATGTAAATCAAGGATCTAGAAAAACATGAAGGTGCCACTTCTCTTAGAAAAGTAAACTTTCAATGAATTATTCAATGCAAGCTTTTATTTTGGGTCAGTTAATTTTTGCTTCATTCTCACTTGAAACGTAGCAAGTGTCAATCACACCTTAAAAATAGTTCCCTATACTTTCCCCCAGTTTCATGAACTCTATTTTTATAGTCTTCACTCAGACATTCTCACTTCTTTTTAGCCTTTGACTGCTCTTATTTTTTAAATCTATCTCAATTCTTTCTCTTCCTGAATTTTTCTGCACAGTCTATCTCTATGAATCAGTACCAAATTGCCAAATTGCATTCTTCTAGGTATGTATAGGGAGGGCTGGTAATTGTTGCTGCTGCCAGACTTTATACAGCATTTTGTACACTTATAGCTAAAATGTAGTATGGACTTAAACTTAATTGCTTTTGCACTACCCTATTTATAGTTATTAATGTGTAGCAGATGGGTAAATTCTCCATCTGTTCTTACTGCTGTATCCAGCTGTTTCTGTGATAATTATAATTTATCAACATGGGAATAAGTCACAGACAAACTCAAAAGTGTAAACCCCATTTTAGTCTGAATAGAGGAAAGAGTAAAGCAAAACAAAGATGCCCCGAAGTTCTACATCAGTGCCTTTTCCACTTACAGTGTCTCATCATATGCTGTGTGATACTGAAATCAAAACAGAGATTTGCCTTCTATTCCCAGTGGTTTGTACTGTGACATAGGCAGATGAGCTAAGCCAGTGCTGCTGAGAGCTGCCTCAGCAAAGTCATTGCAACTTCCTTAAATTTCATAGTTCTTCTATCACTGTGACCTTTTGCAAGAGTGATGGCGGGACACCCGGTCCTTCTCCCTATCATAGCTCTACTTCACCCCAACCTTGAGGTTTTCTATGATATTGTGAGTCTCCAAGACGTGGCTCTGGGGTGTGTTTCCCTTTGTATTATCTAAGTCCATGGCTTTTACATCTGGAAATATAACTTTTACGAGCCTGCCTAGGCTCTGGGAAAGCATGTGTTCTCCTACCTGTTATCCTTCGTCTTCAGCTCAGAACACCATAAGTCCTGTGTGTGCCTTTTCTTATTTGGTGCTAACAGCAGTATCTCACCATTGCTGGAGAAAATACATTCTCTTAAAATCATTCAGGGCAGAAAGACTGAGTATCCAAAGCATTTTGTGTTGCTCATGAAGATGTGTGAAGGACATAGGCTTGGACATCTAAAGCTTAAATTTATTTTTTAGCTGGAAATGTAGTTGCTGGTAATGACAAAATGCATCTAGATGTATTTTCCATAATTTTAGGCTTTTTTTCTTCAGCAGAGGCTATACATAACCTTTTAATATCATTGTTTGGTAAGTAGTGCTCACTTTACAGTAGTCTTAAAGGACACAGGTGTAAAAGTTCTTAATATTAATAAATTATAACTAGTGAAACTTGGAAGTTCACTTAACACTAATTTTTATATTTATACTTGACAATTATAGATTTATTTAGCATGATGTTGCGTCTTTTAGCTATGCAGTGTGGTTGTATTAATTTTGTAGTGGTTTACATTGTATTATTTTATTCCTTTTCCAAGATAACAGATTCACTGAAATTGGGAGGGTGGGGACATTCTTCTTCTTTATGAACAATATCATGAAAATATACTTTAATTTTGTGCAGTTAATGATATTGTTCATGAAAGTATGCACTGAGTAAACTTCAGTGCTATTTCAGTCCATTTTTGTGTGTTTTTCTAAGGTCAAGTTCTAAAGTGTTTCATCAAACTTGTACTTTCATAGTGGAAAGTAATCTGCCTTATTTTCCTTGAGGCAAAGCGTTGCAGAAGCTCCCTATCTGACATAGTAATCCCTGATTTAAAAGAAGTATGTATTACAGCAGCTTTCTGAAACCTAGGCATTGTGTGACTCACATGAGCCTCCCTTCACCTTGAACACTGTTGTGAATTTCTCATGATGATGTCAGTGGCATTTAAATAACTAGTACAGCCTGAGATTGATTTTGGGATTGACATAGGAAAAGATCTGTAGATGCAGATTGGCTAATATATGTTTATGTATAGATGTGCATAAAGGAAGAGGATGTTCTTCCTAAAATATCATTAATTTGTATGCATTTCTGAAGACAGGAAAAACACATGGAAGGAACACTGATGTGCTTAGTAGGCTGTTGCATACAGACTACAGGGTGCAATGTTTTGAATTAAAGATAGGAAGATGCTTGAGGCTAAATGGGCAGTAGTATAGAAATCTTATCATCTTTGGTCAGATCCAGCAAAGCAGCCCCAGTTCCTAACAAAAACTATAATTTGAAGCATTTCTCAGCCTCATTCCTAACAGCCAGAGGGTAGAGTCCGTTGGTGCTGCCTGGTCCTTCAATATGCTAAGAACCTCCTTAATTTTGTTTAATGTCTTCACAATTCTTGGATGTACCTAGACTTTGAGAAAGCTACTAATCCCCTAGAGACACATCAGCTGTGGTAGGGGCGATATGCAGATAATCATGCAATATATAACTGGGATTGGAAAATAATTTGTGCTTTCCCTCTGTACTTGTGCCATTTTCTCACTATGTGTGTACATATTTCTCTCAATTAGTTCCCTTTCAGTGCTACAACACTGCAGAACCAAAATGGGCAAGAGTACAAAGTGAAGTGAAGACAGAAATCTATCCTGTGAAAAGCTGATGGAAATTAGCTGACCATGGCCAAGGCATTGGAACCAGATAACCTTTAAGGTCCCTTCCAATCCTGATTCGGTGATGTTATGATTCTGTAGCAGAATCACAGATTCATGAGGTGGAAGGAACCTCTGGAGTTCATCTAGGCCACCCCCACCCCACCCCCACCCCCCCCCCCCCCGGCTAAATCAGGATCATCTGAAACAGGTTGTACATGATTCTGAGTCTCTGAAGAGAAGGAGATTCCACAGCCTCTCTGGGCAGCCTGTCCCAGTGCTCCATCACCCTCAGAATGAAGAAGATTTTCCCCATGCTGAGATGGAACTTCCTGTGTTCCAGTTTGTGCCCTTGTCCTGTCACTGGGAACCACTGAGAAGAGTCAGCCCCCTATTTTCTTGAGATCTGCCCTTTAGATATCTATAAGTATCAATAAGGTCCCCTTTAGTCTCCAGATTAAACATACCCAGCTCTTTCAGCCTTTCCTCATACAAAAGATGCTCCAGCCCCTCATCATCCTTGTAGCCCTCCATGGAACTGTCTCCAGTAATTCTTCATCTTCCTATTCTTAACTACTTGTAGTTAACTACTTCAAAGGTCTTTTACTATGATTGAGAATATAGTCTATTAGTGAATTATCTGGATTATCTCTTCAAAATTTACTGATATATGTTTTACCAAGGCTACGTATTTTTCTGAATTTCATGGGGTAGCCTTTTATATCTCATTGTGTTTTGTTTTGTTTTGTTTTTTAAAGTAAGTGTGGGTTAAAGTGCATAGCTTTCCTTTTCCCTCCAGAATAAGCTTCAGCAAGCTTTGTAGTATGGTTACAAATGATTTTTGCTTCTCTAAGAAAAGGATGCCAGAAGAAGACAAAAGAAGAAGGGAAGAGTAAGATCATATCAGTGCTGCATCCCTGGTGAGCTGTCCCCATTATGGGGCAGCAGGAGGAAAAGGAGTAATAAAAGTAGGAGGAAGAGGAGGATGAGGAGGAGTAGAAGGAGAGGAACAGCAGTAGTAGCCAGGACTTTCCCGGACTGTGACAGAAGCCCTGTGGGCAGGACCACAGCCCATTTGCAGCTCCTGGTTGCCTGTTGCCAAGGGCAACTGTTTGTTTTGCCTTTGGAGCCAGGTTTTGGTTTGCCTCTGACTGGTTGATCATTTTGTGTCATTTGTGAACGCAGCAGTATTCAGCTCCTTCTTGAACAATCCCAGTCTGTTCAAAAGCTCTGTGTGTAGGAGTCTTTACAACCCTGCAACATTTTTTTATCACCCATTTCTGGACTATTTTGGTGTGTTAGTTCCCCGTGCTTGAACCCAGATTGCTGAGGGGTGTTTTCAGGTGATGAGCTTCCTTGGGTTTAAAATTAAATCTGTACTATATTCAGCTTCTCAGTAGCTGCTGTATCAGCCTATTGGTTTTGCTTATTTCAGCAATGTGCTGGTGGCGAGTGATTGTTGAGATGTCCTTATTAATTCTGAGGTTCATTTCCTGGGTGTTTAAAAATTAAAAATTAATTAAGAAACTTATAACAGGTTGGCTTTTTTTCCCCCCAATTTTTATTTTTCGCTGCCTTCAAGGATATTCTGGAGAAGATGTAGAAGCCTGTGGATTGGTTATTTTGACTGGCAAACACTGGCAAGCACTATCTTTCCTCTTCTGACTAGTTTTGATATTTGGGCTCCCAGTTTTTGGTGGTGCATTTTTCATTTGACATAGAGAATAGATGTGTCCTAGCTTGTGCTCTGAACTTCATTTTACTTTGCATTTTCAATTCGATTTACTTTAGATCCTTCCAAAATGTCTTGCAGCCTTTTCCTACACGTGATTAGAAGGGAAATAAAGCAGTGTTCAATTTGATATTTTGCAATCTCCAACTCATTTGAATACATATTTCATATTTGCAAATGTGAGCACAAAAGTGTACAGTTTTATATTCTTTACAAGCTACTGGCTTTTTATTTATTTATTATTTTTAGAACAAGGTAATGAAATGGTAGATTACAAAAAAAAACCCCAACAACCAAAAGCCAGACCAAAAATATTTCTCTGTGGATTTAAGTAACCTTTAGGAGTTCAGTTTTGACTTTATGTATTACTTAAGTGTAATATTTATGACTTGGGATTTAATACTATGACATGGGCATTTGTAAACCAGGTGAGTTACTAACAATTGCAGCCATCAAATGATTATTGATCAACATTGTCTGCTAATGGCTTCAATAGCAGAGTAGGGTGATTTATATCACATAGAGATATTTCTAATTGCAAGGAAGTAGCCAAGGTGTTATGCTGCTGCATTTTGCTTTTCTTGCTTTCTCTCAATCTGAACTGTACAACTAGTGATAGGAGTTCTTCTGTTAAATAAAAAAAATAGATGTTACAGGTTTTATTTGGAAGGTTTTATCAAGAAAATCATTGGTAGTGCTTGCAAAATAGATCAGGAAAGTGAGATCATCTACACTAAGCTAGGATTGTAGCTGGCAGATTGAAATTTTATATGCTTGGGAATGCAACAGTTTACAAAGTACAGGAATGATGAATATTCAGTGACTTGAGACCCCAGTTACACATTATATTCAAGTTTTATTGAAATGTTATTTTTCTGTCCAAGCTATTTTATGCCTTGCTCTTTTATCCATAAACATACTTTTATCATTTTTTCTTTACACTTAATCTTTTTACAAAGTTTGCTCTCAGAAATAAGATAGACATTTGACAGAATTTGTGTTTGCTGGGGTACTTAGTGTGAGATCAGGATTAGGCAATAAGTAATATGCCTTCAAAGGGAAGTACAACATCTCACAATGTTCAAGAGCTGACATTTCTCCATAAACCTGTGGCAAATGAGATTCTAAATCTATTAGATGTCGTTATCTTTTGCTACTGTTCAGCAGACACAGTGTAAATCTAGAAGTTTACCGAAAAGAATGTTTGATATGGGTCATGCCAGTCCTAGACAGGGCAACAGAAGCCATGCCATGTATTTTGTAGTTGTTGCAAAGTTGTTTGGGATGAGGCACTTGCGAGCAATTCCAGTCATGTTACTACTGGAATTAAAATAAGTTGTCATTTCTTACTAAATATCTATACATTATTGTGCAAATTAATGGCAAAAAAACCCCAACCCTGTATTTTTTTCTTAACTGAAGTGGCAGTAAGGGTAATACAAGTTGATCTGTGGAAATAGTTATGTGCTTCCTACTCAATTTTCAAACTGTGCCTCGTGTAGATTCTAGGCTTCCCCAAAATCACGCATAGTCATAAAATACCAGGTTGGAAGGGACCTCAAGGATCATCTGGGCCATCTTGGGAAGAGCTCTGTCTAGATGAGATGGCCCAGCAACTCATCCAGCTGAATCTTGGAAGTGTCCAATGTTGGGGCATCCTCCTTTTCCCTGGGGACATTATTCCAATCACTGATTGTTCTCATTGTGAAAAATTTTCCTCTTGAGTCCAATTGGAATCTACTTAAGAGTAACATGTACCCATTACTCCTTGTCTTTTCTGTGTGACTTCTTGTACAAGACAATCTGTCTTCTTCACAGCCACGCTTTAAGTACTGGAACACTACTTGTTGAATAAATTTCTGTAAGTTTTAGGAGACTTTGAAAACAGAGAATGTTTTAACCTGCCTCTGAATTACAGTTCTGAATTAATTCAGTGGATTGATGTTAGTGTGGTAATAGCTAAAGCCTCTAACTTGGAGACAGAGACCCTACTAGACAGAGCAAGGACAGAGATACATCTTTCCTATGTACTGTGCAAATTGTTGCATAAATAAAGCATTCAAGAACAGGCAGAGCTTAAATGTAGTGTGTTTTAGCAGGCTAGAAGTAGGCATTAGTGCTTTACTAATTCTTGAACACAACATCAAAAAATGCAAAGATGATGAAATATGGTGTCACTGGTTTTGCTAGAAATCACATGAACAAGCGTGCAACAATCTATTAGGAGAGGTAGAGACAGCAGAGGTTTCCTACTGTTTGATTACTTTTGTCAATTGGCAAACATTTGGTAGAGCTCTGTCCCACCATTAAAATGTTGCTGCTGTCCTTTTTGTTAAGGATCCATAGTTTTTTGCTATTGCTTTTAATGAATCTCAAAAATACCCCAAACCAACACAACAAACCCAAACAAAAAACCCCAAACAAACAAACATAAAAACCCACCTAAACACAGGAGATCAAATGGAAGATTAAGGTAGAAATTTGGGATGTTGTTAGAAATGTTTGTTTTCTGTAATTCAAATGAATAAAATTTGGAAACAAAAAAGCAAAACCGAGTCTAGGTCTGGTTGCTTCTGTTGGCATGTACCTAGCGCAAAGAAGAGAACAGTTTCAGTGCTGGAAAGTACCTGTTTGAATAATTTCCCCGGGTGCAATAACAGCTACCCTGATTGCAGACTGACTTTCTAGATTTCACTTACTAGATTGGTTTTAAGTAGTTTGATAACTAAATCAGCCTCTATTGAATGATAAAACGAAATTTGAAATCTCATCAGGCAAATATCAAAAGCCCAGATTGATGCAATTAGCATAAAATTGTTATATATAGCTAAAATTCAATGAAATGTACAGGTTGTTTAAAAAAGACAAGAAGGTGTGGAAAGAGTAGTGGTAGTAGAGATTGCTGGCTGTTGTGCTTGTGTCAAGTAAAGAATTAGCTGAACTTCAGCATGACATCAAAAGGGTTTTTTGCCTTGGTGTAGTCTCTGGCTTTTTTTTTTTTCATTGCTGCTCATAGCTCTGGGGATAGTGGTTCTGGTTCTACAAAACGGAATGAGGTAGGCTGCTTTTCCTCTCTCTGAGGGCAGTAACTTTGCTGAGGTGGTGAGTTTGGCTGTTTAAGAATTAGTTTCTACAATGGGGAAAATATCTAGACAAAACCCAATCAGTATCTGTTCCTGCTGTTCAGTGTATGAAGTACTAATGAAGTTATTTAATTCTGTGTCTGACAATGAGCAAGATAACACTGAGCACAGATTAGGACCTTAATCTAAGAGAAGATTCCTCAGCAAATTTAAAAAGGAAGATCAAATCAGTATCTTCATCACGATTATATATGAACACAGTTTAGGGAGAGTGTCACTCCACCCAGAAAGAACTATAGGAATACTTACACACCGGCAAAAGAACTGCATTGCATGCCAATCTACTACATATCTTTGGATGGATTTCTGAAATGATTAGTTAATTTTATTTTTCACAAACAGCAGGAATGGTTATTCATTTCAACCTCTATAATACAGAGGTCAATTTAAAAATAAAATTGCAGTAGAAATTTTTGGGTTTAAATTTGAAAGAAGTACTTATTAATCCAAACAATATACAGGATGCTGAATATAGAGTACTGTTCTAATCTGGTTTTAGGTCTTATTTATTTAATACTATTTTTCTTCAGTATGTAGATGCTCAGCTGAGGAAGGCAAACTTTTTTCCCTGGCAGCAGAGTTGTTATATCTTCAATCAATAACCTCTTTGTATATAAAATATGACACAATCCAGAAAAAAACCAACCAAAACACAACAGTTTATCAAGTGAAATTGGTAAACACTTGTAGCAGAAAGAGTATGAATTAGTGTTGATACATTATGTTAGTGGAAGCATACTTTGATAGGTGTTTGTGCTTATTGAGGAAGATAAAGAATAGGTATATATGTAGGAGAGATCTACTTATGAGATTTTGTGAATTAAGAATAAAATTAATTGCTGAATGATTTTACTCAAACTATAACTGTCATGTTAAACAAAATAACGAGATTAGAGAATCTTCATCCTCTGTCACATAATGTAATGAAACTTCAAGACAAATCTGATATAAATGGCTGATAAGCACTACAAATTAGCATATTCACCTACCAGCTCTGCCCGCCTTTTAACAGCAGATAAATGCAGAAGCAGGCATTCCATAGTAAAATAGTCTTGTCAAACTTCAGATACAATGGTAAGCAATCAGATTGCTTAGCATTATGCAATGATTTCAGGTTTTACCCTAATCCAGTTAGGCAAAAGGTTATTGTTAAAAATGCCCAGTGGTGATTACTGAGAGGGCTTTAATGAAAACTTCTCTTCATTGGTGTATCAAGATGAGTACTTCTCCCGTGAAAAGTATTGTAACATTTTATGGCAGGTTTTCTGTCTTGCTTCAAAGTACTTTCATGGTGTCTTTAGATTCTCTAAATGGGGGTTCTCTGAAAAGGAAAGTTTTCAGGCAGTACTGTAGCAAAAATGTTAAAATATACTTTAGTATTTTTTTTCCCTTCTCAATATTTTTTTTTGCAGAACAAACCATTTTTTTCCTGCCTTGTGTTTCAAGAGCTACTTTTCATGACATGGATTTTCAATTTCCAATACGGGATGAAAATATGTATTTTAATCTGCTAATATGTCTTTAAAAGAATTTCAATGCAAGTGAAAGTGTGCATTTCTAACCTGTACACGTATGGAAATACATCCTGACTACTACAACATCGATTTACTGATTGGAGTTACTTATAAAGAAGGTAAAAGAAGTGACTACTTTGTGTCACTTCAGAATTTGGGACATGGAAAGATCCTGAGTCAGTTCTTCACCCTCACCAAGAGATTGTTGGCATTTTTGGAAGACTATTAAGTTCAGTGTGACGTTGAATATTTTGGGTTTTAGTTCCTTATAGCATTTATAGTAGCATGTTGTAGCCATTACAGTAGCACATAAATACACAGGAAATTATAAAGCAGACTGTGAGTTAAAAGGTTTTGTTAGTACATTGTTGAAAAAAAGTTTGGGCTTTTTTTGATTGTCAGCATGGTTGATAAAATATCTAGTGAACTGATAGGCAGTTACATAAAGAGCTGTAAAATCTCTTAGGGTAAATGTAATGGTATATCTAATGTGACATGCAGAAGAAGAAACTGTGTTTTAGCAAAAAAAAAAGATGCTTTAGAGTTCAATTTAAAGGTTTTTTCTTGATTTACATTTATTGTAAGTGAAAGATTATCTCAAGTAGTCACTTTCCTTTTTTTTTGATGAATGAGAAGAGGCACTGGATAAAACAGAGCTTTTAAATTAGTGATACTCTTGGCTTTCATAGAATCATAGAATGGCATGGGTTGGAAGGGACCCCAAGGATCATAGAGCTCCAACCCCCTGCCACAGGCAGGGACACCAACCTCAGGCCTGGATCTATACAAGGTTGCCCAGGGCCCCATCCAATCTGGCCTTGAACACTTCCAGGGATGGGGCATCCACCACCTCTCTGGGCAGCCTGTTCCTGCACCTCACCACTCTCTGTAAAAAACCTCCCCCTAATAGATAATCTAAACCTTCTCTCCTTTTAATTGTCATATTTAACTTCTGGTCCATAATGAAAAAAGAGCTGGAAATGGCAATATCTGCATGCCGGTTGGAAAAGTGAAGTGAGGAAAGCAAGTTAATTCATATGTGCCAACTCTTTCTGAGGTTTCTGTGTTAACTTGCAAAGGTTGTTCTCTTCCATCTGGATTACTGTGTCCAGCTGTGTGGCCCTTAACATAAGAACGATGTAGAGCTGTGGAACGAGTCTAGAGGAGTGCCAACAAGATGATCAGAGGCCTGGAACACCTCTCCGATGAAGACAGGCTGAGAGAGTTGGGCTTGTTCAGCCTGGAGAAGGCTTTGGGGAGACTTTAGAGCCCCTTCCAGTACCTGAAGGGGCCTACAGGAAAGCTGGGAGGGACTGTTTACAAGGGCATGGAATGATAGGACAAGGAGAAATGGCTTTAAGCTGAGGGAGCACAGATTTAAATTAGATACTAGGAAGAAATTCTTCACAACCTAATCAGAGTTTTACCTAGCTAAATGATGATCAGCACAAACATTTTGCCAAAGGAAGAGACGTCTCAGGAAAATATGTGTATCAGTGTTTGGTCCCATAGAGTAGGCTGTTTATTTTTTATGTTGCATAAAGGCACAGAGTAAGGAAATCTACAGTTGACAGAAAACCATCACCAGGTGGTTGGTTTGGGCTTTTGTTTGTTTGTTTGAGGTTTTTTTGTTTTTGTTTTGTTTTATGGTCTTCTCTTGTGTTGGTATAGAAATCATGCTGGCCTCCTCTTTACAACATATATTCAGTCTTGGAGAATGCAAAAGAGTCTGCATTCCACTTTTCTCAGTTTTGGGGGATTTCAAATCCTCTCTCTCCAGAGATTATGTGAACAATCAGATTATTCTGGAGTTAAATGGTTGATGAGTTTTCAGGAACATGAATTTGGATTTGGGCTCTGTAATTTGGGATAGATAGGATTTAAGCAGTTAGGTTGACATCTGTATCTTGCTCAGGTGCCTGGGCAAGGCATGGTGTGACTGGTTTACTACTTTTGTGATTTGAAAATGAGTAATTCTTCAGAATATTGCTGCAGGTTTAACAGAGCAAGTGGAATCTGTTGTTTCTTTGGATCCCCTAATCTGTTGTCAGTATCAAATTAATTGACAGTATATTCTTTATGTTATCATTGTATTATCTAGGTTAAAATGTGGTCATAGTATAATGACCACAACAACTGATATTAAGGATGTCAGATACGTATTATCTGTGTTGTTTCATGTGTTTACACATCTAAGCTACAAGTACTTTTTTCTGCGTCACTGATGTTACTCTGATGTTACAATCAGTATGAAAGGACAAAGAAGGATTGTTACAGGATTTACTGTATCACATCTTGCCACAACTGCATTTAGGGAGCACTTCCTGTAGCCTGAAGCTGTGGTCTTGGGCAGGTTATTTAAGATTTAAAAGTGAGTTTTGCATGTGTAGTAGTGAAGCCTCAAAAAGCTGGAATTAAAACTCACCAGCCTTGGTGAAGCAGGTATCCTTTATTGCAATGCTGGGTGCACAGGGGATTGCTGCTCCTAATGTGTGCACCTTTTAAAGCAAAATTATTCTATTTATACAGATTAACTATACATATTCATTATAATTTCTCAGTAAAGGCAGGGGTTTGCAAATTATTTCCAGGAAGTCATTTACATTAGCTCGTTCCAGAGAGAGCATGCTCAAAGGTGTCTTCTTGTGGTCTTCAAGGGTGAAGGCTGAACGTCTTCCTCTTCATGAACTTGTTACCTTTTCCTTCAGCACATGGGCTTTACAGTTTTCTCCATAGTCTCAAAACCACATTCCTGCTCTCAAAACCACCTTCCTGCACAAACTGGTTAGGAACCCCTTTTAGCTGAAAACAAAATATACTCTGTCTCTTAATTGGTCATTTCTCTCATTCTTTATCTTCAATTTCTTTATCTTAAAGGCTGTTCCAATGTTATGGTTAAATTTTTTAGCTACTCTCACAAAACAGCTCAAATGGCTATAACCATACTCCACTAACATCCAAAACACTCAAATGCTTTCTATTCTCAAAACACATAAATTCTCTTTATATTAAAGCTATATTAATTAATTGTCTCTTAAGCTACATCTAAATCAACCTATGCAGTATTGTTGCGTATCATTCAGTCAGCAGGAAAATGAGACAAGACCACACACCCCTTCTCAGTTAAGCATCCTGTAAGCAAGTGGAACCATGTTGTGATTGGACGCTGACTCCTGAAATTACTCTCTTCTTCATTGGACAGACTGTAGATGAGCTAATCCAACACAGTCACTCAACTTGGTGAGAGAATTTCTGGAAGTGTGGGTTTGAGTCTCCTTGTGCGGAGAACAGAACTGAATCTGGGTCACCTCTATCAAGTGTAACAAGTGTTTTAACCACAAAGTTATTACATAAAAATGGAGGCTACAGATTTTCTTTCTTTCCCCCCCCCCATCTTGTGGACTTATGTAAGAATGCACAAGATGCCACTGTAATTTGCTTTGAGTTTTCCAGGTGCTCTGAGAGGCATACTGGCTCAAGCCCTTCATGGGAGGACTTTCTGTTTCCTTACGTGATTTAAATATGAATTAGTTGTGCAGATTTATATGCCGGTATTATTATAACCAAGACTCTTGGTGTCTGAGTATTGCTTCCTAAAATATGGGATTATGGCATGTCCTTCAAGGGTAATGTTTGGAACATAAGTTATAGACTTTGAAATATTTAGATAAACTATTGCTTTCCACAGGAGTTTCAAAACTGAATGTGTAAGTTTATGTAGCTGTGACATGATAGCTGTGCAGGTACATTTTAGTTATTTTGCTTTTGGGAAATAAGAAGTTGGGCCATTGGAGATTTAAAATGAGGTACAACTTACTATGTGTAAGTATGTATGTAGAAAAACTGTCTTAAGCTGAATTAATGCTTTTGACCTAGTTCTCAGTTGTAGTTAAATTTAACATATATTTAATCAGTGATTTTATGTAAAGAATATCAGAGCTAAAGCAGTTTCTTTTCTATCAGTGTGAATGTCCTAGGCCCTCAGCTGGCATCCCTCCACAATTTTCTTGGAGTTGAACATCAAATGAGGATCTCTTTTTTCCCTTGGTGTTTTAAACATGTTGAGCATCCAAGATGAAGTTTCCCTGCTGTGTTCGCATTGCTCGTCTAGCCTGTGCCCAGAATGCTTGTGCATTTTAAAAAACAGTTAGGTGAACATTATAGTGATGTTTTCTTCTTATCTGAGGAAAAAAACTTGAAGGCAAAGTAGTTAAATACAATGTTGTAGTACTGCTACTATGTGTTTATGCCTATATACACACAAATGTATATACATGTACATGAAATACATACACATACATGTGCATATATATTACAGAATATATAGTAATGTATACATAGAATTATTACATTCATAGTGTTTTTCATGTTCTAGTGGAGAAGAAATAAAGAATAAGCAAGTGTAGAATTTGTGTGGAGGCAACAAACTCATTTTCCATAACACCTTGTTATTTATTCCTTTAGGAGACTGAAGGAAAAGAACAGCTCAGATGTTAAATCATAGAAGAGAGCAGAATCAACAAAATTCTTAATCAAACCAGTAGGAAGTAATCCTGAAAGCAGCTGCTTTATGGTTAAATCTCAGAAATGGAGATGAACAGTAAAAGTAAAATGTAGAAATCTGGAAAATTGATTCAGTTTAAATTAATATTGGACACCTTTTAGAAAGCAGTCAGGCTACTTTTTTGAAGTATATTTTTCTTGCTTCCTGGAATAGTTACATATATGGATAAAAATTCTCACTTTACTGTATTTTAGTGTAAAAAAGAAACTGACCACCATATAAAAATCAGCTTATTACTCTGGTGAGTGTCTGTATTTTTTCAAATTCTTCAAACTGAAGAAGGATTTAAAAATAAAAGAAGTAAAGCATATACATTTAGGCCTACAAATGAAAGAGGGATGGTATGGATATAGCCACTAATTTTAGATATTAATTTAATTTCTTTGAGTATTTTTGCAGTAAAAGATTGTGAATATAAATACTTGCATGTGGTGTTAAAATAAATAACTTGAATATTCGCACTATTGTGTTTAGTCTTAAAAGGTGTTCCAGTGAAAGATGCAAACCCATGATGTATATATATATTCTTTAGTGTACATAAAGTACACTATTTAGAAAAGCAGGATTTGCAACGAAGAGTTTAAATGAGGGGTTTTGGTGGCAAAACTGATTTCTTACCATATTGATTTGTAGGATTAGCAAAAAAATACCAGTATTTTTAAAGGTAATAATATATGTTCTATTACGACAAATATATCTGCTTGGTTTTAGTCTAAGGATTGGTTCCATTTTAATAGTCTCAGTGGTGAACTAGGGGAGAAGGTGAATATCAAGATAAGTAACATTCAGAAATGATTGTAAACTGAAAGTTAATGCCACACCACAGATGTCAGAGAAATTAAAACAAATGTGTATATATGTAATGTGAATGTGCATATATGTAAATAATGTATGTATGTATTTGATGTGTTCTCTATAATGTGCATGTTTTGCAAAATACTTCAGGAAAAAAAATCAAATTAGTATCATGTATGAGAAAAAACACCCCCATGCCCCCACCAGCACCTGCATACAGACACAAAATCAGGGTTTGCATGCTCCCCTGTAGTCAGAGGGATTTCAGCCCCCCCTTTTGTTTCGTTTGTATCCTAACCTTCTTCAGCAAAGTTAAGGCAGTAGGAGACAATACTGGCTTTCCTACAAGCTACTTAGTGTGGCAGTAAATCAGTCCCAGAAAAAAAGTTTGGAAAGCACCCAGCATATAGAAGGACAGGCAGTATAACAGGCTTTTTTGTTCTCGGTATTATTTCTGTCAACAGCAGGTTAGTATACCAGAAATGTCTTCTCCTTATCCATATCTCAGAGTCATCAAAGTAATCTGTTCCCTATCCAGTGGAGTTCCTAAGGAAAGCATCTCCTAGCCCTTTTGAATGCTGTGCTTGGATGAGCAGAGGCAGCTGGAAGTGATTAGAATAGACTGACATGTGAAATCATGTGGGAAGGGATTCATCTCGCTAAAGAAGAGGAATCAATGCTCTGTTCTGTAGGGGAAGAGGAGTTTAAGTACAAAAGTGAGCAGATTTTCAAAGGGGCACATGGGAATTGAGCTACATGATTGCATTGATGGCATTTAATATTGCAAATCACATTCTGCCCTCAGTAGATTATATTTAAAAACAGCCTGATAATCACAGATGATAGTTTCATAAGAGCATAGGAACTGCCAGGCAGGAATGAAGCAGTTGTTCCTTTATCCTAGTCCTCCCTCTTAGCTCTCCCAAAACACACAGTGATCTCAGACAAAAAATAGAACACTAATAAGTACATAGCTGTAAATGTTACATTTGTAATGTGAAAACAGTGGCATTTCCTGGACGTGCAAGGTTTGATGATTTCATTTTAAATGTGCACATTATTTGAGATTAGTCAATTGGAAATCTTTCCCTCTTGAAAGGGGAAGAGCTTTTATTTTAACATAAGTGATATCCTTTAAAAAAGCAGTCATACTTTATCTTCACATTCTTTCCAACTGGATGGATGGATTTTACGTTTCATTTTTGCACTGAGTGGGTGATGATGTTAGTTAAGCTTCTCTATGTATTTTCAGTGCTGGTATGACACATGCTAACACACGTGTCTGCTGAGGTACCTTGCCCACTGTGTTATTTCTGCTCTCAGTCTTAGCATCAGTGTGATATTACAACTCTCAGTAGATTCTTGGTGCAGCAGCAAATTACTAGTCTAATAATTTACTGTTTTACAGACATACAATCCTGTGTCATTTGGTCGGGAACTAGGCAGTACTTCTAGTATCATAAACTAGGTTTGTTTTTTTAATTTTTAATTGTTAGGATTATTATTTTCAACTAGGTGAGGCAATTTAAGTATTTATTAAATTGTGAGAACATTCACACATGCTTTAATCATGGCCCCAAGGAACTGGGTATTTTTGTATTGATTTGGACTTCATAGTCATGAAAACTGTGGGTTAGATTCAGAGACTTTCCTATTTGTCACCCATCTGAGGTGAATTTTTCTTGTTTTAAAATTAGGTAATGATCTGGCAATTATGCCTACATAGGAGATGGGCAATGTTATTGATGCCCTAAAGTACTGTGCTTGTCTGCCATCTAGAACTGTTGACAAGTTGCCTTTTGAATGTCATTTCTCTGCATGACATTCTGGCAGTCACTTCCACCTGCGGGTGTCCTTCCTTTTGGTTGTTCAGCTTAAGCAAACACGGTGTTTAAAATCGTGTACAGGGGCTCTTCTGGAAAGAAACAGATCCTTTCTTGTTCCATTTTCATCACAGCAGTAAGAAAATGGCATCAGCTATGAATAACAGGTTAATACAAGATATTGTAAACTAGATAGATGAGGTTAGAGACACAGATGCTCGTTCTTCTAGCCACAGGTTCCTTGATTTAGACTTAGATCTGCTTGTCCTACCTCTACTGTCCTATTAGAACTAAAATACGTGTTTCACACCTGAGAAGTACCTGGTATGTTCCCCTTATTTAGCTTCACTCATATTCAAAGAAGTGTGCATGAAAAAGTTCATTTTTTCAGGTGGTAGAATTACTTCTTCAAATTGTACATCATTGTGATGAAGCTTGACGAGCCTGCAGAATAAACCTATCACTTAAGATGTTAAAAAGAGGAACCTTTACCCATGGGTACAGCAGCCATTCAGTAACTAGCTTCATACCATGTGAAACTCTGACCTCTCTTACTGTCTGAAGATCAGATTAATCTCTTTTGCCTCTAGACATCAAAAAGTTAAGCATGTTTCTTAAATTATTCATTAGGGTTCTCCCTGTATATTCAACAGAGAGATGTCGTTTTTGCAGAAAGTCAGTCCATCTGCCTAGAACATCAGTATCTGTCTAGTGGAGGCGAATTTCCCTGTTGACTAGAGCAGTAACCATGATAACTGACCTGTTATTAAGCAAGTGCTTGTCTGTTTAATGGTAGGAACCGGTGCTTGGAACAGCTGTTGACAACACCCACTTCACTGCTGCTGAGTCTCTAATTTCAATAAATCCCATTCACATGCTTCTAGGCCTCTAACTTTTGAGAATAATTTTCAACAAGTCTTTAAAATACCTAATTTTATTTAAGCATGCACACACACACACACATATATATATGAACACATATATGTAATGGGGGTAGCAGTTAAGTAACTCACAGGAAATGGTGGAGGTTTGAAAAATTATTTTAAAAATTCATTTTCTGAAGAATTGGATAAGACAATGTCAGGCTGGTTTGTTTATGGTTTCAGAGTAGGCCATAATCATCCATATCATATAAAGTATTCCTTTTTGATTTTCCGCCTGCATACAGGGGGATTATATGAGCATATGTGTGATGGTGTGTAGTCATGCCAAGTTACACAGCGCAAAAAGTTCCAGCTACATCAGTTGCCAAAGGAAGAGCAAGAACAGGGAAAGCATATAGTTCCCCTGATACTCTCCAAGAATCCACTTCTGTAAGCAGAAGTCCTTTATTCAGACATACTGAGACTCTCCCAGTCTCCCATGTGTCCAGCTTAAAGTTCTCTTTCTCAAAATCCCTTGAGGTTTTCCCGGCCTTTGCATTTGATCCTGTTTTCTGCCAGTGTTGTCAGTCTTCCTGGTCTGTTGCTTCTCTACATCTTTTCCGTTGATTTTTACCATGTGGCTTCCTTTCTTTCGTATTGGTTTTCAGACCCGTCAGATAAGCCCTTCATTTTCTATAGTCAGAACTTTCCTAAAATCAAACCTTTTTTCCTGATTTTTTTTTCTCATTTGAAGGAGAACTTCATTCAGAAATTATTATTTTGAAATACTTTTTTCCTCTAGATCTGATCCTTGTTTGTAAGATTTTTGTCTGTTTTTAAAACTGGAAAATATAAAGTTCATTGAAAGAATATTGAAAATACAAATTCAAGCATTTAAAATCTTGGATTTCCTGCCTTCCCTCCTTCCTTCCTTCCCCTTTAAAAAACCTCAAAACAACACTATATTGAGTATTATTTTCTTTTCAATTTTGAATATTTGACCCTGTTCATTATTTACTGTATGTTGCAAAAGTGAATACAAAGTTATTCCTTTATTGTTGCAGCATGACATAAAGATCAAAGCAAGAAAATCTGCTAAGTTTATTAGAGAAATATCACACCTGCTTATTCGGTGTATTTTGTATATGATACCACTTTAGAGCTCCCAAAGTGATAAAGGGATGTAAGTCACATTTGTGTCATGCTGCTACAGCTTTACACCCTGTCCTTCAGCAACCTTCCAAGGTCTGTGAACTGAGATTCCTGAGCAGCTGCTTAGATAACTCCAAAATGTTCAATGTGGGAAAATGATTTGGTGTGAGGCAGTTGATAGCTTATGCTGTGCTGTAATTCACCGTGCCTATACCTGTGTTGTGCAGCTGAGACCATCCACAGAGGAGCTTCTGTCCTTGCCATTAAAACTCTTTTACCCTCTAAAATGCAGTGGTTAAATTTGCAGTGTGCACTGAGAGTGATCCATCGCTTTGCCTGGGAATGGTTCAAGCGTGGCCCAGGTCAAACCCAGTCCAGAAACTTCTCAAACAGTTTCACAGGGTGGACAAGTGTGGTCCAGGGACTGTGCTTGTGTGTCAGGTTTAATTTATACATGAGTCACCATCTATGGTTGTTTCTCTGAAAAGTCCCTTTAAATATAAGTTCTGAGGTGGCTTTGCTTTGATTGTAAGCAAGCAACCTGATAGGGGTGACCTATAATCATTATATTGCAGCCTATAAGGGGAAGCCACGTCCTATTTCTTGGATGCATATTCAGAATTACGCTGCAGGTATGTTTCTCATAAATATTTCATGGTGAAGTGTGACCTTTATTTGCTTGCCAGGCATCTCATGGCTTTAATACAATAACCTGTGACAGATTGTTTGAACTGCAGAGCCCCGGAGCCCTGCTGTAGGTGAAAAGTGGATGCTCCTTACTTACAGTGAAGCATGTCAAACAAGGGAACAAAGAGAGGTCTTCTGAAAAAAAAAAACAACGTGGCAAAACAAACAAACAAACAAACAGAAACGGTTTATGAATATCAAAAAAGGGAAAGAGAGAGTTGGGAAGCCATTTTCTTCAGAAACATATCTTCATGGACTGTTCAGCGGATGAAGAATTGTCTGGGTGGTCACATCCAGGGAGTAGTAGCCAGTGGCTCGATATCCAGATGAAGATTGCTGGCAAGTGGGGTCCCTTATGGGTCCATACTGGGACCTGTAGTGTTTAATATCTTCATTGATGACATAGGCAGTGGGACTAAGTATCACTATTGTGACAAATTTGCCGACTAAGTGCCAGCAAATTCATAGAGGATACCAATCTGTGTGGTGCAGTTGACACACCTGAGAATGTGATGTCATCTAGAAGGGACCTGGACAAGCTCAAGAATTGGGCCCATGGGAACGTCATGAGGTTCAACAGGCCAAGTACAAGGTCCTGCACAAAGATCAGGACAACCCCAGATACCGATACCAGCTGGGAGAAAAAGGGTTTGAGAACAGCTCTGCAGAGAAGGTCTCAGATATTGGTGGATTAAAATCTGGATATGACCTGGCAATATGCCCTCACAGACCAGAAAGCCAACTGTATCCTGTGTGGCATCACAAGAATTGTGACCAGGAGGTCAAGAGAGATAATTCTGCCTCTGCTCTGGTGAGACTCTGGTTGGAGTACTGTGTCCAACTCTGGAACCTTTAGCAGAGGAAGCATCCAACATGGAGTTGTTGGAGTACGTCCAGAGAAGGTCCATGAAGCTAATCAGAGAGCTGGAGCACTTCTATGAAAACAGACTGAGAGAAATGGGCTTGTTCAGCCTGGAAAAGAGAAGGCTTCAGGGAAGCCTTAGGGCAGCCTCTCAATACTTAAAGGGGACTTAAAAAAATGATAGGGACAGACTTTTTAGTAGGCTGAAAGGACAAGGCACAATGGTTTTAAACTAAAAGAGAGTAGATTCAGACTAGATATAATGAAGAATTTTGTTTGTTTGTTTGAGGGTGCTGAAATGCTGAAACAAGTTGTCCAGAGAGGGACCTCATCCCAGGAAACATTCAAGGCCAGGTTGGATGGATCTCTGAGAAACATGAACTAGTTGAAGATTTCTGTGGTCATTGCAGGGAGACTATATGACCTTTAAAGCTGCCTTCCAACCCAAACTATTCTGTGATTCTGTGAAATGGTGTCTGCTTTCAATTGTTCTGATTCATACATGCAACGAATGAGTTGAGTCCAGCACCCATG
The DNA here is from genome assembly GCA_022605575.1 of Laterallus jamaicensis coturniculus. NCBI lineage: Eukaryota > Metazoa > Chordata > Aves > Gruiformes > Rallidae > Laterallus > Laterallus jamaicensis. Next base: position 8,936,763 of record JAKCOX010000003.1, read on the forward strand.
CGCATTCCTTGTCTTAGGTTCTGTCACATCTGCTGATTCCTTTTCTTTGCTTTCTCAGAGGTGTAAACCAGCTGCCTACTTTCTGCCAAGTAGTATACTCAATACTGTATCAACTTCACTGATTTATCATTTTATCTTCACTTTTTGTCTCTTCCCACCTACTATGCAAGAAGCATTGTGGGGGAGAGGACATCTGTACGGGTCATCTCACAAATGAACACATCCTGTTTTTTTCAGATGTGATGCTGTAATTAGCTTCTTCTCGATTTGGTGTGCTTTACACGCTAATTGTTTTGCTTAACAATTACTCAGTGTTGTGAAAGCTTCAGAACCAACATATATGGAGCTGACTAAAAAGGAATTAGAATAGGGCAACATGCCTGTGTTTTGGGGAGAGAGGATGAAGCCACTTTAATATAATTTTAAATTGATTCCCAACTGAATGCATGAAGAAAATGGATTCATATCAGTTAAAGGAATTAAATGCTTTGATTAGCTACCCAGAGTTACGGAATTCAAGTATGAGCTGATGGTTAGGCAGGGTGAGAAGGTGTCACTGCTGTCAAGAAGTGCTAATGAAGAACATAATGGACGTTGCACAAGAAGGGGACTGATTAGAAGGAGGCTTAGCACTCCAGATGTTGGACAGGACTACAGAGGGGTGGGTTTGATGTTCTGATTGGCAGAGAGGGATGTGACCTGAGTACTGGATTAAATTGAACTCTGCCCATTAAGAGGAATTGGAGGCTCCTAGGTGTCTCATTACAATTTCTGACACTGAAGTTGTGGTATAGATTATGGGTTTTGCTGGTAACTGCTCCAGAGGGTCATAACAGCTGTTACTTATAGTATGTTGTGTTTTGGCTACCATGTAAGTGCATTCTGAAGTACATCAGCACTGCCTATTTTTGACTTGACAGTAGGAGCATTGAAATTCACTGTGTTGTCTTAATTCACCTGAGGACATTTCCAGGGGATGACTCCATGTAGTACTTTGGAGTCAGATTTTTTGCATCTATTTGGCACCCAGATCTCAGGAATCGTTTTGAAAAGTTTAGTATTAAGCTTTTAAGTAGCTTTGCCAGGGTCAATGAATAATGAGCTTCTCTGTGTAGAGGATGGAATGTCTGGATTGTGTGGTTCTGTGTCACAGCAGAGACATAGCAAAATGTGACTTGGGTCAAGAGACAGCATTTTGTGTGTCACACTTGAGATAATCTGTGGATGGGCACAGCTCTCATGACTATCACGGAGATTGCCTTGCCTTCTGTGGGGAGGGCTGTATCCCTCAGCTCTCTTCATAGTACAATAGGATGTTACTGGTGGGAAGGGGCCTTCACCCAAGCATTTAGAAGATAGTATCCCCCAGTCATCTGCTTATAGTCACATAGAAGAGTTAAACTGAAATTTTGACCTGATCCAGTGCTTCTCTTGTATGTAGAGATAGAAGTATTTGGTCCTAGATATTGCTAGGTACCTGTTAAAAAGGTACCAGAGATTTACTATTTACCAATAATTTGCCAGCAATCACTGTGTAGCAACCTACCTCCCTGAGATGTCCCTCTGTATTGTGGAGCAGTATATGTCCTAGTCACTAGACCACGAAGGACGTAGCTATAGGAACACATACGAATAGATACCAGCTGGGCTGTCTCATTCCCTGAGCTGTCTGTCCGGAGATAAGACATCTCCAGACATGAAGCCACGTATTCATTTTAAGTGCTGCTCCATGCTTGAGGAAGTTTGACCTATTTCCCTGCTGGGACATACTGTGATAATAACATGGCTTTGTAGCATCACAACTAAAGCTATCTCACGCTCATAGCACAGGCAGCACAAGCATAAATCTGTTAGCCCCTTGTCATGTTATCTAAAATCCTGCTACATTTATTTAGAGCTAATATATATTACTCTTATTCTGCTGCTGCTTCTGGCAAACTGGTCCAGCTTCCCTAAAGCCTGGAATTAGGTATTTGACTGCAGGATTTGAGGAAAACCTAGCTTGATCTGGCGCTGCCTTTAAGCAGCTTTATCTTTTCACGTGGGCTGATGTGAATCTTACTCTGAAGATTCTGCCGTCACTTGCATGCAGTCCTGTGTGGCAATAGCCTTGAGTCTGCACCTTGAAACTCCATTTTTCAGAAGAGTCTTTCATTAATTAATGCTTCATTTTTATTAATATCTTCCATTCAGTAAGTAGATAAAATAACTTCGGTTTTGAACACCGCTATCACTTTTTCCTCTGGTGATAAACGCTGCTTTCACTCGTGCTGCAGCTAGATAATGATTTCTTTGAAAGTGTGTTTAAAGCACTGCCTTCTTCAGAATTGCAGTTTGGTTTATATGTTAAACTTGATCCAATAAATAGCTGTCTCACCCAAACATCAGTAATGAACACTGGATTTAATGATGTTTTTCTCAGTAGAGCCAGGAACAATGCTTCTTATAAAGTGCTGCATTCATTTTAATGTGAAAGCATCAGATTGGAAGACACCTCAACAGGTTACATTGTCCAACCTCCTGCTCAGAGCAAGATCAGTTCTGAGGTCGGGCCAGGTAATTAAGGGCTTTACCGAGAGCTGTCTGGGAAGCCTCCAAGGCCTGTACAACCTCTGCATAACCTCTGTCTGGAGCTGATTTCACCTTAAAAAGAGAAATGCCAGAGACTAAAAGAGAATGAAAATACATTCAAAAATTAAAGAAACTTGATGAAGCAGATAGATCTTGTAAATCAGATGCTTTTTACACATTGGTTTATATTCACTTTGTAACTACTTCAGTCTTTGCTTCTTCTCATGCAATGTTTAGAGTGCACTAATTGACACAGGTTATGTTCTAAGGAGATACTAGGAAGCATGTAAGGTAAAATTGCATTGCGTAAAATTAATTGCCTGTTTACTGGCCTTGGGAAGCTGCAAATCAGCGAACAAAGTTCTGTCATTTGCTTTCCTGATGAGAGGGCAAAGTGGAGCATAACCACCTGCCGATGTTATTTTGTGCAGTTTGATTAGACTTGGTCTCATCTCAGCTTTTTTCTTCCACCAGGCCTTATCAATGGGTTCTTATATAAGCTCAGTCTGCTCTGATAGCATCCAGGAAAAATGTGAAAATTGGCACTTCCCTGATTCAGAATACAGACTGAAAGATGCTTGGAAGTCGTGCCGCTAAGCCGTATACACCCTTCAGATGAGCACTTTTCTCTTGAGCTACACTATTATCCATGCATCAGTTCCACAGACCGGCTCTGAGTTCTGTGGAAGTGTTAATGATGAGCTTGAGTCGTGAGAGAGCAATTGTCTGCTCTTCATTGGAAAGGAAATGGAGTCTTTGATCATAATTGCAAATATAAATTGCCCATCCTAAAAGCTAAAAAGTCAGAAAGCTTGGTTTAATTTCTCTTGGAGGATCAGAGATGCTTCTTTGAGACATGATCAAGGACAAAAATCTGCAATTTATTTATTTATCTTAGTGTGAAAGATGGTATTACTGTGCATGAATTAAAAAGAGAGATAATCATAAAATTGATGCTCAGCTAACTCCATAAAGCTTGGTAGCCAATAGGTACTATTTAAAAAAAAAAAAAAATTTAAAATATTTAATAAAGGGTAACTTCAGGATTATTCGCTGATAATCTGTTCCCTATGTAATGCAAGGAAAATGTGTCTGTGTTAGAGGGTCTTCTTTTGCTGGGACTGGTTTGGCAAAACAAGGATTTGAAAGTGTAATGTTTGGTTGTTGGAATATTGAATGAATTCTGTCATTAAACAGCCTTTCGTGCTGGCATTAACATTCTGTGCAAACATCTCTGATGTTGCTGGTATAGCTGTACTTTTAAGGGTGTACTGAAAGGAAACATTTTATACCTTTCAACTCAGATGTGCTTCTTGGTGTTGTAATTCCTTCTTGAAATGAGATTTAAACTCATGTTGAGACTGTGCTCTGACGAAGCATCTCAGAATTAATTAAACATTTGACTATATGGTTCAAACTTGACAGAGGTTAAAGGTTACTCAAAGGTTTTTGTTTAGAGACTTGCAGACAACCTGTTTAAAATGCACTGAGAGGTATAGCTGGGAGGACATGACAGTAAGTAGAAGTTTAACTTTAAAATATTTTTTATGCATTCAAACATGCAAAACACGATACCGAATCATCTGTCTTTATACAGATGAAAATGCTAGCTATCAACGGGATACTTAGGAGCATTATTTTTCATAGTAGAAGTAAAGAAAATAAAATTAACTTCTGTAGCAAGGACCTTACAAATGTGATTAGTTTAAGAAAGTGATTGGCTATAGATGCTGGGCAGACTCTTCATATAGGCAGCTTCATTTTTCCCTATTGCTGTCAGTGAGGAGAAGGATGCAGAGTCTACCTCATCATCTCAGTGCAGTGTGAGTCTTAGTGACGCTATGGTCAGAATATTTAGGAGAGTAAAATGCATACTTGTCAGTGGGAAATTGAAGTACATGCCTAGGAAACCAGATTATAGAGAGAAAAGCCTACAGGAGAGTGACTTTTTTTTTTTTTAAGTGGTGGGAAAATGGATGAAACCATGAAAGAGCTAATATGTGAGGAGAGGCTGAGAAAGCTTTGATTTGTTCACACTGGAGAAGGCTCAGTGTGTATAAATACCAAATGGGAAGCTGTAAAGAAGATGATGTTGAGTGGTGCCTACTGACAAGACAAGGGGCAGTGGGCACAAAAGATTCCATCTGATTGTGAGAAAAAATACTTAATTTTTTTTTCTTCCCCCTCGCCCCCCGCTCCCTCCATCATCTGGCTGTGAGGACAGTCAGACACTGCCACAGGTTGCCCAGAGAGGTTGTGGAGCTTCTCTCCTTGAACATACTCAAAACTCCACTGGATGCAGTCCAGGGCAACCTGCTGTAGCTGACCTTGCTTGAGCAGGTGGATTGGACTAGATCAACTCAAGAGGTTCCTGTCAACCTAAACTTCTTTGACACTACCACTTAGATGTAACCCTCTTTGAAAGTGGATTGATACTTTAAAAAAGCAGCTCTAGACATGCTTTTGTACCCAGCTCATTTATTACCTTCTGTACCTCTAGTCACAAAAGCAGATTAAGGTCTTCAGTCTTTGTGTCAACTACTTTTTTCTAAATTGCACCTGATTCTTCAAAACTCTTTACTGAAATGGAATTAAAAATGGGAATTTACATTTTGAAAAATGTAAATTTATCTTTTTTTTTAATCTTTATTTTTTATCTTTATTTTTTATTTACATTTTGAAAACTGTAAATTTATCTTTATTTTATTGAAGTTTAAGCAGTTCAAGAGGAGCAAGTAAAATGGTAAATTATAGTACTCCAGGTTGTACAAATTTTTGATTTGTGAGGGGAAAGTATATAAGGGTAGATATAGTTAAGAGACCACAATAAATATTTGATTTAATTATTTAATTGGCCCACATTCTGAAGAAGTAAATGCTGTATGCCATGTTTTCAGCTTCAGGGTAGGTTTTTTATCGTACAAAAGTTGGTAGTATCACAAGCAAGAAGAGCCTTTAGCTAAGACTCTGTTTTAGCACAGTCAGCACTGAGCAGTCAAATAAAATAAATACCCTTTTCACTGACTTAAATATCAAAGCCATTGTGTTCTGCTTATGTGCATGAGTCACGAAGTGTACACTTGCATGTAATTTAATGCCACAACAGCCCATATAAAAATGGAATTGAGGTTTTGTTTTCCCTCTGAATGTGACCCATGATACATCGCTCAATGTAATATTGCTGCTGCTGGAGAAGTAAGTTAGGTGGCAGGAAAAATAAAAATGCTGAAATAAATAGTGTGTTTTCACAGTTCAGAGAAGCTGCCAGTTGGTTTGCCTGAGATTTGAGCTTATGTCCATGCACAAATGCTCGTGTATGGTGTGAATGAGTTGCTAAAGTTTGCAGGCACTACAGAACATTGCAGCAGACTTTTTAAAGAGTAGTTGAAGGGTATGAGAATGGAGATTGAGTGGGAGGTAAAATCAGAGATTATTTTTTTTTTAAAAAACAAATTAAATCACCTCAGTCAACTGATGAACTAAATCTGTGCATGTGGCTGTGGATTTTCCCACCCCTCCTCACCCCCAAGAAATGGTAATCATTGTCTTAGATTTTACCATCGCAGGAAAAAATTTCTTGTAGTCATTGTTGTGGGATCTTTCGTTGTGAGATCTTTGAAAAAGAAAAGTCTGTGTTCAAGAGTGAAAAGTTTAAATACAATTTCTGAGGACTGAAGAACAAAACAAAGTCCATTATGCTTCTGCATAATTGTGTATTACATCACTATCTTGAATTCTTCTAGAATTATTCCCAATCTCAAAGAAAGTTTATTATAGAACCTGCAAGGAAATGGCAAAGGTGACCTGGTGTCTCAAAAGTATGGAGATATTTCTGTGCAAGGCAAGATTAAATCCAGTAGGATGTTTCATCTTGGAAAAAGAAACTATTCATAACTGTTGGTAGTTATGTAAAATCACAAATGATGTAAGAACACGAACAAAGCAGTGATTTTACTCAGAACCTAGGAGCAACTAAGTAAATCATTAGGCAAAAAGTTTAAAATTAAGAGGTTTTTCTCTTTGTTTCATTTGATAATGAAACTCTTAACGCAGAAAATGCTGTATTCATCTATTATGTAAATAAGTTCTAAAAGAAACCCCAGTTAGTTTGTGGATAAAGTCTTTGTTTTCCTCTGAAAGAAATGGGATATTTAAATACGTGGCAAATTTTAGGAGCCTTAATGTCAGAATTATTCTCACTTTTAAAAATCAGATTTACCAGACTGCAATTTGGAGAGCTCTGCTTTGCTTTATCAGGGCTGTATCCAAAGAGGGTGAGTCTTATTCATTCTGAGATTTCTACTGCTGAGATTTCTACTGCTGGAGATTCCTCCTTTCCCATTAGAGTCAGAGTTTCTGTCTATTTTAAGGTTTCCTTCATAAAAAAAGAAAATGTTATGTTTGGTAATACAGCTCCGGGAAAAAGTACAGAACATAGTTTATTAAAAATCTTGAATTTTAAGTTTTGATGTTGTGACATTATATTCTCTTGCTGTTGGTTTTATTCCTTTTTATATCTCATGTCTTTGACAGTCGCCATTCTGAATGTGCTTTAGTGTATGTATTTGTTTGGAAAGAGTGTCTGGCACAGTGAGACTGTAGTCCTTATGGATGTTGCAGCTGAAAAAAATAAGAGATCCATAAAATGGAAATGATTTGGCCTCCACAAAACACTAAATTGCAAATTCTTTACTTATGGATGGTCTCATTGAAATAAATGGAATTACCAGTGTATATCTTCCTACCAGTTGTAAATACTGAGTGCTGTCTTGCCCAGAGTGAAACAAACCTGCATTTAATTTCCTGTGAGGACATTTGCTCTTACAGAAGTTTGGGATGTAAAAGTCAGTCAGTGGGAAAAGAAAAATAAGCAGATATAGTATATTGCCTCACCCTGGAGTAGCATTGATATAGGCAATTTAAAGTTAGCCTTTTGGGTTTGCAGTTGTTTATAACAGTCATTTTGGAATGTAAACAGTTCCACAACTGTATAAATTATCTTTGTGTTTAAAATTTTCTAAATTACTTCATTTATTAAGCCGATGAATATTTCTTTGACCATTTAATCTTTATTTAGCACCATTCTTTGAAACAGCTGGAGTTAAGGTAACATTGCTTTCTGTGAAATTGGTTCTCTTGCATCTTGTTTGCATACACTGTAGAAATGAAAACTGGAATGCTGCTGTAGCCTGTTCACTTACTCTCTGTACAAGCTGAATGCAAAGTAGATGTTAAGTGCTGACAAATTAGGGTGTTTTCCCAAATGTCCTTCCGTTTTGTACATAGCATAAAGCAGTGAAGGGATGAGTCTTCTATCAAATTTTGCTGGTTTTATTTTTGCTAACATATTTGCCTATGAATTTTTATCTCTGTTTGCTGAAAGTGATGGTACAGTGTGTATGTTCTTCTTGCATGGGTCATTCAGTTCATTCACATCATGCAGAGGCTTTTGGAATACTTACCTGAGTCAAGTTTGTAATATGTATAATCGTAGATATTTGTAAAAGAAGAGATTTACAGTAGCATTATTTTTAAGGTTGTAATTAATGTGCTAATCTCTCATCCCCGCATCAAGAAAGAGGATTTACTACAAGAGAATCTGTAAATCCTGAATATGCTGTAATCCACTGTGCAACTTGGAAGTGTCTACACCAATGAAAGTGACCGGCTCTTGTAACTGCTATGAGTATGCTACAATATGTGATGATTTAAGTGGTTTTTAAAAGAATTTTATGAAATGGTGATGTATTACAAAGTAGATCAGAGGCTCTGTAATAGTTTGTTATACAACTAACCTTATATAAGGAGCCAGTTGGTCTCAGAATCCACAAGGCATTACAGACCTTTCTAAAATACAGAAAGAACAAAATTCACTCTCTAAGAGATTTTCATGCTGTGCATATCTATAAACAAAAAAGTCAAAGCTGATTCTTAATTTTTTTTTCTGTGTGTTTCAGCATGTGGGTCTGTTTTAGTGTGTTGTAAATATACATGAGGATGGCTCAGCTGTTTCTGGGTTTACATGTCAAAATGTTGTGCATCAAAATGCCTTGTTCAGAAACACACATCCTGCCAAAGACTTTACTGACTGTTCTTATTAGATGGTTGTTGTCTTCAGATGTATGAATCCAGGAATATGCGGTTTAGGCTGGTCACAATGAAAACTCACCACTTAAAATTTTAGGATGATTTGGATTGAAAGACACAATCTTCCATGTGCAGATCCCACCGTAAAATTTAGTCTGATATTTTTATTTGGAAACCAAAGAATATTCTTAATTTAATTCAAAAAGTTATGGAGTATAAAATAAAGTACTGAGTGAGATTCATATTATCAGATTTAAGTGTATCCATTGTATCTGACTCCATCTTAGCTCTTTCCCTAGAATTCCCTTTATAGGCAGTGGGGGAAAAAACCACCCCACAAACCAAAACCAACTTCTAGTATTTTGCCTCATCCCAGAGTGAACAATGACATTGGCAGGATTAAATTTAGCCTTTAAAGTACCTGTTTTTACCACAGACTACAGTATCTAAGGTATGCTTGTAGGTGCCAGGTACGGACCTTGTAGAGTCTAAGCTTTGGTAGCTGCAATCTTTACCTGTGGCCAGCACTGATTTGTTTGTAGACCATACTGAAAAGAAGGCAGAAGAAGATTCCATTCTAAACAATATCTTAATGAATGCACAGATGATGAACCTCACGTGATTGCATGAATAGTAATGAGTGGGGATCTTAGGTCAGGGTGAAAAAAGAAAGGCTATTAGTGGCTGGGGAACAATGGAATAGTTTGGGCTTCCTGTGTGTACTCTGCAAACTTCAATGAAAGTTTTCAAAATTATTAATAAGACATCCCAACCAGAGCAAAAATCTGTAGCCTTTTAAAACCCAGTCATATGGGAGACTTTTTTGTGTTCTGAAGATGAGTTAAATAATTTTATGAGGTTTCAATTAGAAAATTCAGTTATATTTTTGCCTGGTCATTTTTTAATATGTATATGCACTGCCAACTTGAGCTTATTATTTGTTTATACTACTGCTTTGAAAATATTTCCGCAATAGCTGTTGCACCACTGTCTTCTGTAGTCTTTACCCGTTTTTTGGGTTTGGTTTTTTTTTGGGGGGTGGGTGGGGGAGGAGGTTGTGTTTTCCCCAAAACTTCCCTTATATTTGTTGCAGAGGTCCTCCTAAAGGTTCTCTTTAGAAACAATAATATTTTAAAAGCTACTAGCTTCTCCTTCCCCAAATTAGTTTTTTACTAAAAGATAATAGTCTGAGCAAAATGTTAAACTCCCTTTTGCTGCATAACAGTAAGTTGATGTGACATTTCTGCATTGTATTATTATCAAGCTCTGAAAACTTATTAAATCATGATCCAAGTGATCAATGGATTTATCCTTTGCAAAGTAAAGTGCTCATCATTCATGGCACTCCCCCTTTGTTCTGGGAGAATGGAGGACAGTTCTAATGCATCTTGTCAGATCCTAATTTTCTTTATTTCTTGGAACATGATCTTTACTTTTCCATAAGAAATTGGATAAGTGGGCATTAGGTAACAACCAGATAATTTTTTCCCCCACAGAAATAAAGATAACCACTTTTTTATTGGTTTTGAGGGATAGCACAGTCAACCATAGCCATCCTGTTTATTCCGAGAGTTACTTCAATATGACTCCTTCATTTTACAAATCACATGAAACTGACTTACTGTGGAAGTCAAAATAACAGAAATACACATTTAGAATTTGTCATATGGGATGGAGAAAACCACCAGATGTTGGTCTTAGTCCACTCTGTAAATACTTCAAACCAACTGTATTTCTATTATGTCAAATGTTAATGCTTAGAACAAGTTTAAAGAGGTTGCTGCTGTACTCTGCTTGCTGAAAATCTCTCAAATTTACTCAGAGACAGGAATTCAGGACAGATGACTATAGGAAAATGCAAAATTCGGATTCCTCACAGGGATCCATGAACAGCCTTATCCTTTTGCACTTTAGAGAATTTAGTTTAAGGAAGGATTTTCCATGGGCACCAAACAAGCAACATAACACTCAGGTCGCTGTTAATTTATTGCAGTATATGTGTTATAAACTATGCAAATGGTACTCCTCAGTTTTTTAAAAACTAACCATAAAACTGCACTTTCTTTTGTTCATAATTCAGCAGCCCACTATTTCTCTAACAGTAAAAAGATTTGAACATGTTGGAGAAGAAGATCCATCCTGCTGTGAAAGGGAAACAAAATGGTATAATGAAAAATACATAAAATACTAGACAGGAGAGCTGTGTCTTAATTGTGGAATGCAGTATTTAATGTCAAAGAAGAATTGTATAGAAGGATATTTATATCGTAGTCTCTTGGTGACATCCTCGATCCAAGTCCTGGGAAGCGGCACACCCCTCTGGAGAGTGTGTCAGGTGAGCAGAGGGGTGTCATCTCTCAAAAGAGTCACACTACTGTCACCCATAACCTTGCCTTAGTTGCACTGGTTGTTACATGGGTTGCAGACCAGGCTGCCTTACTCAATTCCAGCATCTCTCCTGATGTAGTGGTTCTTTCTTCTTCAGCCCCCAGAGTGGTGAAGCAGTTCTGCAATACATATCAGGGAGTGCAAAAATACGTGGCATACCTTAGAATCATGAGTTTGTATTATTTTGTTTGGAGTCTTGTGGTTTTAAAGTTTGGTTCTGGCTTATGTCGCAGTGAAAATAAAACCTTTTCCAGTGCTGGAATTTTTTGAATGACCAGGTATCCTTAAGATCTGAGTGAACGCTGTATAAAAGATGAAGGGGAGAAAAAGACCACAGTTACATTACAAAATAGCCCATAATGCTACAAGTTGCCACAAAACTAGTTAAAAAACCCCCCTATTTTAATGTATAATATTTCCTGCATTCCTTCCTTTGTTCCTCCCTCTCAAGCTTTGTTCTCCTGTCATTAGTGCTGAGACATTTAACCTAAAGTTCATTTTTTTCTGGATTTTATAAGGCTGGTAGAAAAATAATAATTCCCTCCTGTATACCATTTCACTAATGAAATTTCTGTTTTGACTGCATTATCATAGCTTTGGAGTTCTTATTTCAAAACAAATAATAGTATTTCAAAAAGTAATATAGTAATGCAAAATTTGATCCATTTGGAATTTGCTGTCCTGTTTGCATGACATGTTGACTTAGATAAATAATGTCATAGTTCTTTCCTAATTATTTTTAAAATCCAAATATCACTATTTTTCTTGATTTTCATTCAGAATTGTACACTGCTGTCAAGAAAATATGTTGGGCCCATATTTTAATTGTTAGAGGACAGGAAATTGAAACAGATACTGTAATGCTGTGTAAAAGTTATGAGGCAGGGAGGGAATCAGTGTCCAAATATATTGCCTAGACACCAATAATAGTTTATTTTGTGACCCCTTGTGGGGTCTTTCCCTCCTTACAAGGAAAGAAATATCTTTCTGATGTTAAATATCAGAATCTATGGACTCAGTATAGGTGAAATCAAAGATTTCTGAAGGAGACTCTAACTGGCAGTTAACCCATATGGAGGTTTTTTGTGTACAAAACGGATGTCTAATTTGGCTACAATGCTAAGAAAATTCACAGAGGTATTTATAGTTATGTTTTTTTGGTTTTTTAGGATAAAAAAACCCAGTTGTGTTGTTTACAATGCCAAAACAAGTTAGCTTTTAATTTTATCACTTTCATAGGTACTTTGTTGAATAAATGTATGTGTAGTTTCCAAAGAAGAGAATTCTGGATGAACTCAGCTGTGTCGTGATGGTGGCTGTAAGAGACCCCTTACAGTTCCCTTTGCAGTCAGGGAAGAGCTGTTCAGTGCTCTCAGTATGGAGTCCAACACTCAATCTCTTCTTCAAGTAGACACCCATATTTGGTGAGACAGGTAGTGCTCTAAATTTTATTGACTGTATTGACTAGGGGCATGGTTCAGTTGCCCAAGCAGTGACATCTAGTACTTGTTGAGATGCCTGTGGGCATTTTGCCTAGTCTCTAGGCCCATCCAGAGTCTTGCAGATTTTATCATCTGCCACCATGCAGATGTCTCAGAGCATTTCTGGCTTATCACTGATGGTCCTCAGCTGACATCTGGTTTAGGCCACTGAAGTCAGATCTCCAGTTACTGTAGTAGAAATAGCTGGCTGAGGTATAGTTTCCTGCTTTTGTGTCCATCTGCAGCTAGATGAGATAAAGACAGTTCCTCTAGTACTTGCATGTATCAAGCTGGTTTGTTCAGCAACAAAACATACACACAAGATTGAGTCTTTGCTTATTTCAGCTAGTTGAAGTCCTGCAAAGAAAGAACCAAAATATATTATTGGTAAATTTGAATAAAACTAGTAACATCTGAACTGTTAGGATGCATACATACTTTTTGTTTAAAAAAGTGAAGGCAGTTACCCTGGCTTTGGAATTGAAGTCATGTATGATGTAGGAATTACAGTCCACATTACAGTGAAGGAGCATAATGTCAGTCATACATCAACATTTCATCATTTGGGGTTTGTGTGTGGAATGTTGGGGGCAAGAGATAACTTCCTACAGTGATGACCAAGCTAGACTTACAATATCTGGTGTTTGAGAAGAGGGGGTCGCAGAATGGGTGCAGTTCACTCCTAAAGATGACTTGGAGAACCACAGTAGTGGTGGACAGGTTTCAGATCCTATAGTTCATTGGGGTCCTTCATGCTGTCCGTACAGCTCAGAGTGCCTTTGCGGATAGGAGGGGGACTTATGTAATAGAAATGCAACAACTTTAGTTCATGTGTATAATGAACAGAGTTTGGCATCCACAGAATTGTAATTCTATTTTAGTCATAATCTTACTATTATGAAGTCAGAAGTTTGCTAGGGATGCTGTGTTATTTTATTCTTTATATGTTTGATTAATTCATTTTTCTAAATGGAAGTATTAGACAAATCAAGACATTTATTTATATTTATATGCAATATGTTGTCAGGTTGAATTTAGCTCTTTTTTTTCTCATTCTATTTTAAAAGAAATTAGAATATTAGAATTAGGCTAACCATTCTTCAAATTTCAAAATGTGATGATAGAACTTAATAAATCCTAGTCAGAGTATAAACAAAGTAACATGGTTTATGATGGAATAACCTGAAAAATACTATGTAACATTGAAGTTAATGTTCACATTTAGTTTTCAGTTTTATTTATATTTTACTGAAATATTTGTTCTTCTTTTAGAAATAGGCAATCAGAAAACATTTTTTTCTGGGAGAGACAAGATAGAGGTAAAAGCCAGGAGATTTCAAGATGACTTAATGTACCCATTCTTAAATCATCCCGAGGAATTGACTGTAGTGTTTATTATAAAATATTTTTTCAACAAACTGGAAGTTAATAATCTTATGTTAGAGGTTAGGGCTGATTTCAGATGTTTTTGCCATCACTGTAGATTCATTAAGTAACATAAATCAAGTAAGTTTTCTTTTAAAAAAGTGTACATATGTATGGTGGTTTCACCAGAGCTGGGGACTATGCGTTCAGTTTTTCCCCGGAGGGGGGGAAAAGGAACCAATACACCAGAGCCCCACAGGTTGGGATAAGGGTGATTTTACTAGAAATAACAGGGGAAGAACAGATAACAATAAACAATACAACCTTTGCTGAGATGAACGGTTCAGATCGCGCACTCCCTGCAACGGACATCGCGCCGACCAGGAGCCGCCACAGAGCCCGCGCAATCCCCTGCCGTGACACAAAGACCCGAGCCGCGCCACACCACGCCACGAATAACAAAGACCTAAACCGAGAGCACGCTACTTCCCAGTCTCTGCTATTCGCGCGCAAACATTGCAACACCCCCTGCTTTTATACCCAGCAGACATAACTGGCATGGAATGATCCTGTTGGCCAATTTGAGTCACCTGTCCCGAGCCCAGCATGTTAACCTCTTCCTGGCTGAAGCCACTGGCTGAAACCAGGACATCATCCATGCCATTTACGTCATAACCAAAGCCAACAAAATCTTTTATGCAACATATAACAATTATAATTATGGTAATAATGATTATACAACAACAAGTTATTTAACAGTCATTATATTACAATTTCTACTTATTAATTATATTGGTTATTCTCCCCCAAAATCAAATCCCATTGAGGTACACATCAAACTTCTCTACCTCTGCATTACCCACCAGGTACAACCAGGTCCTTGTGCAAAAACAACTCCAAATATGGGTTTGCCTTTGCCTGAAACAGGGATGACCCAAACTGTCTTTCCCAATATGCTCTTCAGATGCACTACTGTGACTCTATTTCCTTCTACAGTATGTGGAAATTTTGTTTGGACAGGGCCATCCCCTGGGGTCCTGGTTGATGACAGGTTGGCTATGAGCCAGCAGTGTGCCCTGGTGGCCAAGAGAGCCAATGGGATCCTGGGATGCATCAGGAAGAGTGTGTCCAGCAGGTCGAAGGAGGTGATCCTCCCCCTCTACTCTGCGTTGGTCAGGCCCCACCTGGAATACTGTGTCCAGTTCTGGGCTCCCTGGTATAGAAAAGACAGGGACCTTCTGGAGAGAGTCCAGAGAAGGGCGACAAAGATGATTAGGGGTCTGGAATATCTCCCCTATGAGGAAAGGTTGAGTGAGCTGGGTCTGTTCAGCCTGGAAAAAAGAAGACTTAGGGGGGACCTAATTAGTGTTTACAAGTATCTTAGACATGGGTGGCAGGGGGAATTGGCCAGCCCCTTTTCAGTGGTCTGTGGGGACAGGACTAGGGGCAATGGCTGTAAGCTGGAGCACAGGAAGTTCCGCACCAACATGCGGAAGAACTTTTTCACAGTGAGGGTGACGGAGCAGTGGAATAGGCTGCCCAGGGAGGTGGTGGAGTCTCCTTCTCTGGAGATATTCAAGTCTCGTCTGGACGCCTATCTATGTAATATGAGATAGGGAGCCTGCTTTGGCAGGGGGGTTGGACCCGAAGATCTCTTGAGGTCCCTTCCAACCCCTAAGATTCTGTGATTCTGTGATTCTGTGATCCCGATTGGTAGATCCTCTAGAGTTAACTAACCATGTGTCTTCGGCTAAGTGTGTGTCCCAATGCTTGAATGTTCCACCACCCATTGCTCTCAATGTAGCTTTTAAAAGTCCGTTATATTGTTCAATTTTCCCAGGAGCTGGTGCACGGTACGGAATGTGGTACACCCACTCAATGCTGTGCTCTTTGGCCCAGGTGTCTATTAGGGTGTTTCAGAAGTGAGTCCCATTGTCGGATTCAATTCTTTCAGGGGTACCATGTCGCCACAGGATTTGCCTTTCAAGGCCCAGGATTGTATTCCGGGCAGTAGCATGGGGCACAGGGTATGTCACTAGCAAGCCAGTTGTTGCCTCCACCATTGTAAGTACATAGTGTTTGCCCTGGCGAGTTTGTGGGAGAGTGATGTAATCAATCTGCCAGGCATCCCCATATTTATATTTCATCCATCGTCCTCCATACCAAAGGGGCTTTAATCTCTTGGCTTGTTTAATTACAGCACGTCTCACATTCATGGATGACTTGTGCAATGGCATCCATGGTCAAATCCACCCCTCGATCGCGTGCCCATCTATATGTTGCATCTCTCCCCTGATGACCTGAAGTATCATGAGCCCATCAAGCTATGAATAGCTCACCCTTACGTTGCCAGTCTAGATCTACCTGAGCTGCTCCAATCCTAGCAGCCTTATCCACCTGATGGTTGTTTTGATGTTCTTCTGTGGCCTGACTCTTAGGTACATGGGCGTCAACATGATGTACCTTTACAACAAGCTTCTCTACCCGAGCAGCAATGTCTTGCCATAGATCAGCAGCCCATATGGGTTTGCCTCTCTGCTGCCAGTTGTTCTTCTTCCATTGCTGCAGCCACCCCCACAGGGCATTGGCCACCATCCATGAATCAGTGTAGAGATAGAGCATTGGCCACTTTTCTCTTTCAGCAATGTCCAGGGCTAGCTGAACAGCCTTAACTTCAGTGAACTGGCTTGATTCACCTTTTCCTTCAGTAGCTTCTGCTACTCGTCTTGTCGGACTCCATACAGCAGCTTTCCATATGCGATTCTTTCCCACATGGCGACAGGAACCATCGGTGAAGAGAGCATATTGCTTCTCATTTTCTGGCAGTGTGTTGTAAGGTGGGGCTTCTTCAGCACGTGTTACCTCCTCATCCTCTGGTGCCATTCCAAAATCTTTGCCTTCTGGCCAGTCTGTGATTGCTTCCACGATTCCGGTGCGATTGGGATTTCCTATTCGAGCTCGCTGTGTAATTAATGCAACCCACTTGCTCCATGTAGCATCAGTGGTATGATGCGTAGAAGGGACCTTCCCTTTGAACATCCAGCCCAGCACTGGCAGTCAGGGTGCCAGGAGGAGCTGGGTTTCAGTTCCGATCACCTCTGAAGCCTTCCTGGCTGAAGCCACTGGCTAAAACCGGGACAATATATAAGAAACTATATCAGAACACTTATTTCTTCTTCTCCATTTAAAATCATTGGCATGTTATTGACTTCACGTGATAGCCTATGTCTGAGTATATTAATAAAAACATCTCATGATGCTATTGCTCAATTGCGCTTCAGAATCTAATTTTGAAAAGTGTAAGGTACTGCTCCATGGCCATGTAAATGTGTTAAGTCTAATCACACAGCACAGACTTTCAGAGCTCCCAGTTCAGAATTTAGAATAAATTTGAGACAGAAATAGTCCCAGCCATTAATGAGACCTTGTTATTATGTTTTTGACAATGCTTAGAGCTGACAGAAGGGTCAGTTTTTGGCATGACAAAAGAAGGCAGTGCCTTAGAGTTTAAAAAAACAAAAAAAAATTGGCCTTATGCAAGAGAGAAGATGTCTCATCTAAAATAAATATCTGAGGTGTTATGCCTGGCTCAGAGGCAGCCACATGATTTTAGTTCCAAATCTGTTTAGTGTCTGTGAGAAGCAGGACTGAATAAGTCCCTTGGTTCAATCATAGGAAGAAGGGCCTGGCTGCCTCAACATCCAGCCCAGTTTTTCCCCCACTACTTAGCAGAGAGACCCATAAACAGGGGTGAAGAGTGGGGTCTGTTTGGTCTGGTGAGTTTGCTCAGACTCAGCACATGAAAACATATGGGGGAAGATGATATGCAGGGAAACAGCTCTGCTGTGATCATACCCTGGAGGGTTACCTTTGTTCCTGGGATCTGAGGTAGCTCTAAGTATGGTGTATCCCCGTGAGAAGTCAACTAGAAAACTTCTGGACTATAAATAGAAATACTGTATATATAAAATCCTAAGATGTGGAGTATTGGATGAATTCTTTCAGGAGTGATCAAAAGTCATTTATTTCTTGGGGGAAGGATGAATAGCCAGTTACAATTGTATAACACCACCGAGGGAAAGACAAATAGAATGTAAATTTGTCTCTGCAATGTAACAGAAGAATAAAAAAAAAGCCCAAAACTAAAAAACCCAAGAGTTTTCAACTGGCATGGGTTTTCATGCTTAATCTTTCACTGCCCAAAGCCACGGTAACTTCCAAATTTTCCTTGAATATTCTTACTTTTTCATTTACATGTTAAGTTTTACTGTTGAACTTTATGAAAATAACAGGAACAAAAAATGTTGGCTGAATGTTCCAGCTGCTGTGGTTGTATTTCAGAGGGGTGTCAGGGGTTTTTTCCCTACCCTTGACCTGAAGCCAATTTTATTCAGAAAAAAAAAAAAGCAAAAAAAAAGCTTGATGGCATATTTTACTGGGTGTTACAAGGAATATTACAGAAATTTCACCAGTAAGATCCTAATTTGGGTTTTGAAGATATTCAGCAGCTCATTCAGGGATTCATAATCTGTTCACAAGTCAGTATCAGTCTCTGTTTCTTAATCGTGATTCACAAACATCTGACACCATGCATGTATCCAGTGAATATACAGTCTCCAGATTTTGAGTATTTTATTCAAACACCATAGCGATTTAAATAATAAACCACTCCACAGCAATTATGACATCCTGAAATAACAATTCATGCTAAATTAAGCAGAGAAAAGTGGCAACAGCTGACAAATGTCTCATTTAGGAAGACTGGAGTTTTGTTGATCTTTCAGGGATGATTTTCAGTTTGTTAGCCTTTCTTCAAAGTGCATTTGTTCTTTTTTTAAGATCTGAGTGTGGTCAATTCTATCATTCTGTCATATTTGGTGGAAACAGGTCATGGGTAGTAACAAGCTAGCTAGTTAGTTAGTTATTTGTTCTAAGAACACCTTAATTTGATGAGATCCTTATGAGTCTAATATAATGATTTTTATTGAACTCTTCTGAAATTCCAAATGTTAAAATATCGAGGATCTCTGAAATAAACTCTTTTTGTAAATTCCACTAACTTTTAAAAAATGAACAAAATTCTAAACTGTTGTTTAGAAAGAATTCTCTTTCTGCTCTATCTATAAACTTGTTTCCTCAAGCCTGTATTAATTTAAAGGTAACACAACTGGCTTTTTGCTAATTCACTGAACAATTTCAAAATTATTTCTCTCTTAATAGAACCATTTTTTATGAGACCAGCTAGTAGCTGTAGATATATGTTTCTACACTTCCAAGAATTAAGATAAAATGAAAATTAGAGAATTTTGTGCATCAAAATGTTGCACAAATTGTTGTCTTTAAAAAGAATGAAGATGATAAAGGAATAGCACCTCTTAATCACATTTTGTGATTAATTTTGAATCCAAAAGCAATTCTATTTGCATTGCTTAGTACTTACTGCATTGTGGAAAGGTCTTTGTAGGACATGCATAACCTATATGTCTTACTTACTTTCCATAAAGAGAGAAATCTGGTAATGCATTGTATGCTAAAGAAGAGGTTGCTTCAGCACTCTTTCATCAGTGATCTCAACAGGAGAAAAGAAAGACAACACTGCATTAGATGAATTTTCAAATTTAAAGATTTAAGTCAGAGAGGATTGTTGCAAAGATACAGAGCTTACAGAATTACATGTTATGTTTCCTTGACATATACAAAGGTTCCCTGCTAGACTTCTTGCTGTCTTCCTTGATTTATAAATCATGAGGAGGGGGAACATAGCATAAATAGAACTTTTTATCCAGAACTGGTATACATGTCTGGAGGCAACAACACTTAATAGATTGAGGTTATCCTTTAAGTAAAAAGGGAGGAGGAAAGAGAAGGGAAGAAGGCCAGAATGCTTGCTGCTGCAGCTCAGAGAGCATGAATTTTCCATTAATGGTAAAGGTCCAAAGGCATCGGACTGAGTTGACAGTGCAGTGTATCAGGACATGTGTGGGTTTGTGTTGGCACTATTTCAGATTGCTTTAATGACAGCCAAGTGGCCAAGTGCCTATTGCCTCACTGTTGTGTGAGCAGAAGCTCTGTGAACACCATGGATGTCCAACCCAGGCAGCACTGCCTGACAAGTAACAGTCCTTGATGTCAATTGAGGCTGGGGGAGGCAACGTACAGACTTCAGCAAGGAACCAGTGAGAAGGAGGCAGAGCGTGATAAAAAAGCAGATAAATATAGCTCCAAGGAGGATGGAAAAGGAAGAAAATCCCACAACTGTGAACATCATATTTGCAGCGAGGGTCTCAGGTTGCTCACAACTTGTAGTTCCCCCCTCTTCCTAATTAAGGCGGACTGTAGCTGTCAGCCCTAGGAACAGCAGGGATACTGGATGAACAACAAATGAAATGAGTGGATCCTAGGAGAATTTGGTATAACTATTATTAATGGGGTTTTAACCATTAACATTTTAACCATTTTAACACTAACATTAATTCAACTAATATTAAATTCCTATCTCATTCTGCCTTTTTTCCATAACGAGATTTTGAACAGAATGCTATGTTCCATTTTTATGACTTTCAGCAAAGGGCAGGGGACAGTAATGTGCTAAATAGTTACGGGACAATCATCTGGGAGAAGCCAAATAAATCAGTAAGCCAATCTGAAATGCCTAGAGGAATCAGAGGATTTCCTCCTCTTGTATGGATGTGGCTGGCACATTCTGCTGGATTTGGGAGATAGTAGACTCAGGAGGGTCCAGAATCAGGTTTCCAATCCTTTACTAAGTGCTTTAATCCCTTTGATGTGCAAAATACCACTATGTCTATCACTGCATCCTTCTCTGGGGAGGTAAATGGTTATCCACCTAAGCCTCAGTCACTGTGGTGCTCAGGGTGGAACAGAAACATCTGCTGCCCAAGGACAAACTCTTCACATTTCATGTAACAGAAGATAACCACAGAGGGAATTTCCAGGAAACCAGTTTACCAAGAAAGTCAAAGCACTGGAAGACATGTACAGGGTTAGAGACACTAGGTGAGGTGTGGGTTGAGTTGCTTTTCACCCTATTCTATCACTGCCTTTTTAGTGTGATATATTGTCCACAATTACTGCTGCGGGCTAGGAATTGTGCTGTGGAAGCCAGTAAAACCTCCATAAAGTTTTCTGTCTGAGGCCCACCTAAATATGAAGAAAACTGTGAGAAAAAAAATTCTATTTTTTTCCAAACATATTTATGTCCAACTGTGAGGAGTATATCAATACTTGTTATGTAGGGTCACTGTGAAGAGCATTGATATCTTCCGTGACCAAAGTGATGCACCCCATTTGGACTGCATCCTGGGCATCACAGGCTTAAGGGTGGTGTATTTCGGGTTCATGCTCTCTCACATACCCCTCTGCACCATTGCATGAGATCAGAGCTCTCTTGAGTATTTGAAGAACCCATCTACAGGATATTAAGACTACTTGACTTTAGGCATCTAACACAGGAAGAGTATGAATAGTAAGCTCCTCCACTGTGTCACCCTGTGGAGTTACTAATGTCTTGCCCTTTACTTCACAAGGACATGAAAAGACTAACTTCCTAGCTGTCAATATCTGTCTATTAATACATATCACCTCTGGAAACAAAATGACGATTTGGGTGAAGTGGATAGTCCTTCAGTTTAAGACGAAGAGTAAGGAGAGCAAGAAGATAAATTGCTTTATGCAAATATAAGGATGCATCTTAACCCTCCCCAGAGACATTTTTCAAACTCCTTTCCCCACCAGACAACATCACTAAGTAACGGAGTAGCTCAGTCCTGTGGGTAAGGCGGATGCCATGGTAACAGCACCAGGTGAGTAAGTCCTTCTGTGGTTTTAATGAACATTTTTACTTTAATATAGATCACTGACACTCTAAGAGTGGAGTAGAGGTCAGGATTTTCACATAGGCCCCTCAGAGTTGTAGGTTATATGTGTACTGATATGCAGTTTGGCAAATAACGGTGAGTGGTGTAAATCAGTAATTGTCTGACATGCTGTCTTTATTTGTGTTTTATTTTAGTTTTAAACTTGTGGTTTAGCTTGGTCAGGAGGCAGGTTTGGTTAGGTGGTAGTAAGGATGACACTATCCTGTCTTGACAGGTGCTTCATTGCCGTCCTGCAGATCTTAGCACAGGGACCAAACATGGTGTAGCATTAACTTTCTTTTCAATGCATGGACAAATGAGGTTAGTGTTCTGGCAGATGCTGGAGCCTTCCAAGACAGAGCTCTAAGATTTTAGTGTATTGTTTACTGGAGGCTAAAGGCTCTCCCATACTCTGCAGGCTTTTGTCTCAGGGTGCTGCCTGAGCAGTACGATAAAGTCCTGTGGTACAGAGGATGCACACATTTGCATGCACATGACCTGCTTTCCTTTGATTTGTCTTTCTTTCCCTCTTGTTCGATTCTGCAAGCATGAGGAATTTTTTTAGCAAGATGCACGAACATCTGTTTAGCTATGCAGCTTTTTTCCTCTTAGTTAGCATCTCTGAGATTCTGTAATTACACTTCTGGGTAAAATATGCTGTCATGTTAACTTATGCCTGGAACACACTATTTAAAGTGGTGGGCCCCATTCTACTTGGATTTACACACGGAACAGAGGTAGGGCCTGATGTAACATAGTAAATTAGAGCAAATTTGATCTTCCTCTGAAGGAAACAGTTGAAGTTCATCAACTCAGCATGAAAATGACCAGTGTCTGGAAGCAATGTAAAGAAAGATTCCTGCATGTGGTATATAATACAGAGACTGCAAGTTTCCACACTTTTTTCCTGGTAGATTTGCACTTTCTTTTAGTGAGATTTCGTTCAGGTTGTGCTACTGACCTTTAAACTGTTGTATTAGCGGTAGAGAGGAACACAGGATTGGCAGATGCTGCAGTGCTGATGTGAATTACTCAGCTATAGCAGCCTGAGAGTGAGATTGATGATCCTGTGAGCAATTTAAAAAGCATAACCCAGAAGATAAATCTAGTGAAATATATTCCAGAGAAACACAATTGCTGAGAGAAAGAAAAAGTTAATCTAGTAAAAAAGCCTTGTAGCATCTTTATGGCTTTGCAATGTTATCTGAAAAAGATCATTTCTTGTAAGAAGTCTCCTAACAAAGAGCTATTTTAATTTTATTTATTTATTTTTAAAATTGTGGAATATTCTGATATTTCATGCAGGATATTTTCCCTCCAGCTCTAATGTGGAGTGCTCAGGCATCCTATTCCCAGACAAGCAGGCTGTGTGCAGAATCAATACGATTTTACTGATAGCTCAGCAAAGAGAGATCTCATATGATGAGCCTTTGACTTATCAGCATGAAGTTCACTAAATAAACTCTAAACTCTATCTGAAACCACAGCCCAGATCTCTCAGTTTTACATGAGTTCACAGTGGATTTTGCAGTATGGTAACACTTTGAAATGAAACAGGTCGTTGACCCAGATTACTTGAGTTAGCCTTTAGTTAAGCAATTTTCATGTCTGCCTTTAACATATGCAGCTGAATTCAGGTTTTGCTGTGAAATCCTCTACAGAAGGTAGTTTCTTACTGCTTTGAGTTTCATAAGAAAAGATGAATATTTTAAAATGTCTTTATATTAAGTGCTACACAGGAACAAAGGCTAGATGTGTTAGAATTCAGAAATAACCTTCCCCACCCCCCCCCCACCCCCCCCCCCACCCCACCAACCTGTTTTTTCCCCTTAGCTTTATGCTTACAGATACCTCAAAGTTGGTTTGTTTGCAAGAAAGAACTTTCCTCTTGGGACAAACCTGAATATCTGGTTTGCTGAATACTTACCAGGCTGATTCAAAGGTACTGAAGTGGTCTGAGGTGGTCTTGAGTAGGGTGTTTGATGTAACCCATGAAGTAACTAATGTGAAGATACCCACAAGAGTGAAACTATGTTACAGCTTTAAGAGCTGTAGCTAAGAATTAAAATCACTGGTATTTTCACACAAAGGACTGTATATGAGAGTGGCAGTGAAAGCATCTTCTTTGCTGGTGTAGGTCCACTGTAGAGGAAACTAGGAAGAATTACACTTCGTGCTGTACCTTGTTCAGCTGTACTCAAAAGTTTTGTTTCTTTCCTGGTGACCCCCCTGACAAAGGTGTGAAGAGAGTGGATTTACTCTACTATATGTTACAGGGATACTTAGCAAGTAATTAAGAACTGACCCGATAGGTTTCTTCCCTATTTTGCAGGGCTAGTGTTTTGAGGTTACACTTTCAAACAAGGGGGTTTTTGTAAGTTAGAGTTATCTGATGTGCATGACGCCTTCCCAAACTCCTTTAACGGTAGCACTTCGGATTTGAGAAGTAGTGGAAAGATGAAGCCTGAAAATTAAAATCCTATACAGTATTGTTAGTGTGACTTTCAGTAAATGCTTTTAAAATGGAATGGTTTAAACCATTTCTTTAATTTTGTTATCTCTCCATTTATGGGTTACATTCACAACCATCTTACTACACGTGCGTGTATTTACATGCTACTCGTTGATATCCAGAGTTGGAAATGATTGCAGTTTTTAATATTAAATTAATATAAATTACTGTCATTGGCAGATGCCTTTAACAATAAAATTGGGAAGGAAAAGAAGTGTTTCTGTCAGTCTAATTTGTATCATCCTGAGTATTATTTCTATTGGCAAATAAGGCTTTCAAATACTCCTTCATAACTTTCTGTGAATCACCTCACTTGGCTGCTCAGATTTCTCATTCTATGCAAAAAAAAACTTGATACAACTGCACTTGTCCAGAATACAGATAATACAGACAGCAAATCTTGTTTCTAATTACTTAGATATAGAAGTAAGTTGCAATGCAAAGAATATATAACTAATTGCTACCAGGATGCCAGTCTAGGTATTTACATATTCACATTACAAACACATGCTTGAAGGCAAATGCAGCCTAATTGCTGTTGTGATTAACTTGTCCCAAAAATAATAAAAATATGAGTACTATTGTGTAGGGAAAAAGATTAATTACATATGGTTTTATTTTGTTATTCCCTTTATAGAAATTTCCCTGGAAGACCCACAGCAGTAATATAGTCAGTAATTGTAAACTTTCAGTTGTCTTAGCTACAGGAAGGAGAATTTATATCAATAATTTCATTGACAAATTTTCAGGTAGTGATGGCAGTTTAAAACCAGGATGAGAATCTGCTAGTGAAGAGTCTCTGTTGCAGTCCAGGAGACGTTAGTAGCTGCACACCACTAATTTCAGAACATGGACTTTATTATGAAGGTTACTGCTCCTTGACTGAGATGTAAAAATTGGCTTCTAGCATTGATTCCACCATGTTGCTTCTCAATAACTGTGTCATAACCTGTACTTGCCATTTAGATATTCTGATCAAGAAAACATTGTTGTACATCCTTGTTTCAAGACAAATATATCATGCCCTGAGCTGTGGAGTAGTGGCATGTCATCTGTGTGACGACCACACAGTGACCTTTGCATGCTTTCAGCAACAGTGAATTCTTTGAGGGCTCAGTGACATGTGAGATTAAACTATAATTTGGTTTCACTCAGCACTGATATTTTTTCTTAACTCAACTTAAAAGATCGAGGATTTAGTTTTTAGTTTTCTGATTTTGAATGCACAAACACATTCACATTTTATATAATTTTCTATGTGATAGTGTTAACTTTATATAAAATGTGCGATGGAATTGCTTATGCATGTGATGTTTCTATATAACATTCAAATTAAGTGTTGAAGTTCGCATGCCTTCAGAAAGGAGTTCAATATTAAAGTGTTAGATTACTTGTGACTAAATGAAATATTTTTTTTTACCTTCATCATGAATTCTGAGATTGTTCTTCTTAAACTATAAAATGATACTTCCTACAGTCAAATGCTAGTGAGATACAGAAGTCCCAATGCAAAAGGTTTTGTTTTTTTTTTATATTCAACTATTCTTTCGCCAGCATATCACCACTAAAAAGAAAAGTGGGATTCAAGAATCATAGAATCATAGAATTGTAGGGGTTGGAAGGGACCTCGAGAGATCATCGGGTCCAACCCCCCTGCCAAAGCAGGCTCCCTAGGACATATCACTCAGATAGGCGTCCAGACGGGTCTTGAATATCTCCAGAGAAGGAGACTCCACCACCTCCCTGGGCAGCCTATTCCAGTGCTCTGTCACCCTCACTGTGAAAAAGTTCTTCTGCATGTTGGTGCGGAACTTCCTATGCTCCAACTTGCAGTCATTGCCCCTTGTCCTATCCCCACAGACCACTGAAAAGGGGCTGGCTAATTCCCCCTGCATCCCCTGCTTCAGATAATTATAGACATTAATTAGGTCCCCCCTTAGTCTTCTCAAGGCTGAAGAGTCCCAACTTACTCAGCCTATCCTCATAGGGGAGATGCTCCAGGCCCCTAATCATCTCTGTAGCCCTTCTCTGGACTCTCTCCAGGAGATCCCTGTCCTTTTTAAACCATGGAGCCTAGAACTGGACACAATACTCCAGGTGGGGCCTGACCAGGGCAGAGTAGAGGGGGAGGATCACCTCCTTTGACCTGCTGGCTACACTCCTCTGGATGCACCCCAGGATCCCATTGGCTCTCTTAGCCACAAGGGCACACTGCTCGCTCATGGCCAACCTGTCATCTAACAGGACCCCCAGGTCCTTCTCCACTGAACTCTTCTCCAGCAGGTCATCCCCCAGCCTGTACTGATACAAACGGTTGTTCCTTCCCAGGTGCAAGACTTTACACTTGCTTTTGTTGAATTTCATCTGGTTTCTCCCTGCCCAGCTCTCCAGCCTGTACAGGTCTCGCTGGATGGCAGCGCAGTGTTCCTGCGTGTCAGCCATCCCTCCCAGCTTTGTATCATCGGCGTACTGGCTGAGGGTGGATGCTATTCCCTCATCAAGGTCGTCAATGAAGATATTAAACAGGACTGGACCCAACACAAGAAGATAACCTGCTAGGATTTTTTCCTACTTTAAAATGTTTGGTCTTCTAATTTCTTCTTCTCTACATTTTTATCTAATGGTTCCTTCTGTATTTGGAGTTTATAAAAGTCCCAGTTTTCAAAATGTATTAATACAAAGCAACATAGAAGATATTTCTTAGTTAATGATAGGTATAGGGTCAACTTGATTACAGGATTTACATGTTGATATCAATACTCATATACTAGTTAAAACTTGTGTTATGGTACGTATCGGTACTTTCTAGATTTGAATTTCATGGTAGTGGTTTTGTTTCCCTTTTCATTGCTCGTTGCTCATATGTCTGTGCCTGTGTGTCCATGCTCCTTATCTCTGCAACCAGGAGAAAAGCTGTGGATGTCATAATGGAGATCTGAATAAAAATTTTGGCCTGGTATACAAATGTACCTTTCATCTGATAAGAAAAACTATTAAAAAATAAAAATGGTCTGTAGCAATTTTAATATGTAAATCAGTTAAGTATTTTGGCCTGAAAGACTAGTGCTTTCTGGTTTCCGTGTCTTGAAAAAAACTGAAATTATAGGAAAAATCTGGAGATTGTTAGGGGTTGCCAAGTCCAGGAATACCACAGAAATGAGCCTGACAGAGTTCTCTGTCCCCAGGTTCAGCCAGCAGCAATGCTCAGCATCTGTTCCTAACAGGTACTTACACAAACTCCTGTATGCAATACGTAGGAAAACACGAACAGCTGGACTCAGAGCTAGCCGCCCACGGAAAGCAAAGCACTCACACCAATGACACCACTGCCCTCATCCTGTTTCCCTCTCCATCTGATCAGCATAAAGGTCTGCCAGTGGGAAATATATACATATATACGATATTGATCAATCTAGTCATTGAAGCCTCCTTCAATGGAAAAAAAATGGAAGGAATGGCACCACTTAGCTGGGTGGTAGCAAAGGTTTCTATTTGTGCTAATTGTCAAGTTCAAGACTGAGAAAAACTTGATAAAATGGCAATGTGAAAATCTAAAATGAACTCGTAGAAACACACCTTCTAGATTAATTCATGGAGCTTTTCTTTTGCAGATCATGAGATTAGATTTGAGATGTCAAAGAAAATACCATTAAAACATCTGTAGTACACTATGATATTTGGGGTTACATATTCACATTATTCTCATCATAATGTTGGGAGAATATCTCCCTGAAGAGATGCTCTCCCATAACTGTTTGGTATTTTCCTCTACATTTCCCTTAGAACTGCTTTGGAAAAAAGATCCACAGAAAAACCCAGTTCTGTCAAACTTAAAATGTCAGTTTGACTGAAATTTCAGACAGGCAGGAAGGTCAAGAGAAATCATTAGGTTTTCTTACAGATAGTCTCTGGTGTGAGAGAGTGTGGTTAGGTAAGGTAATAAAGTTTCATTTCACTTTGGAGTGTCAGCAATAAAAAGGGACAATGAAAACAGATTAAAAATTTTTATTTCACAACAAATTTAAGAGTCTTGCAATTTTCTTTCAAACTTGCTTGAAGAAAAGCTCTGATAAGATCTTTTCTTCCTGGTTTTCTTTTTTTTTTTTTTTTTTTTGGATGAATTCTGATTCACTTCAGGTTTTGGGAATGGTCACTATTGCATGCTGAATAGCAAGATAGGATGAGCTCACCTGCTTAATTTGTAGAAAATTACATACTCCTGGGATCCAAATTAAAATCCAGTTTGATCTTATGGCAGTGTATATGTTGGAAATGTCTTAGGAGTACATTTAAAATTTGAGTTTATACCCTGCTCATCAAGTTACCTAAAATTGCCTGAGAAATAAAGAAATATCGACAAGGTTCCTAAGATAATAAGATATTTAGCATACATTAAACAAATTTAATATGGACATTTCTTGAATTCTTTCTTTTGATCATCAATTTTAAAAATGATTGCTCAGAAGACTTTTTGAACTGCTGCCACTTACTGATATGTCTGTTCCTGGAACTGCAGATTAATGTAGATAACCAGCATTTGTCTTGAGTAAAGGATAGTGCATTTCTGTATTTGTTAAGCATAAATATTACAGCGATGAATTAAAAATCTCTGTTTATTCTCACACTCCCAATAATTATAATGATACTGCTAGTCAGAGATAAGGGAAGAATGGTTGCTGCAGTGCTTCACCAGTAGGTAAAATATGTCTCAATATATGCCCAGTTCAAGTTCATTTAAGGTTTTTGGAGTAAAAAAAAAATCCCAAACATTCTAATCCTTCAGTGTTGATAGGAGAAAATGAATTCTTGGCAGATGGACTTACTGACATCACTATATTAAATATGGTTAGAGTAAAATAGTAAGAAATTGAGCTTCTTTGTTACTTAAAACTCGAGGGAAGTTCAAACCAACCTGTGCTTATTCTGTCAGACTTACTTAATTGTGGGCTTCTCAGTTAGTTTCAAGAAAAGAAATTGTGATGCAAAATGGTGTAGGGAATAATGCAATGCACAAAATGAAATGATGCTTTTGTTCCTTTGCTTTGTTTTTAAACCATAAGCTTAAAACCGAATAAAAATCCTATTGGCATAGGTCATAAAGCTGGACAATATATTTTTACAGTTTCTTAAGGAATCATAATGTCTGTATTACTGCAAGCTCTCCAGGACTGGGACTTTGGTTTTCTTATCTTATTTGTTATTTTAGTTTCTTTTATGTTTGCTTTATGTGTATTGCCCATCCACATACATTTCCAGATAGAAGACTAGATAGAGATGGAGTTTAACTCAGAACTTTTCTTTCCAATGCATGGTGAACCAAATTCAAAAGATGCAGAGTGAAGACTGAAGATCGTATCTGAAAAATCTCCCTCTTACAAATGAAGTGGGCAAATGCCTTGTTAAATTACATGTACTGCTGCTCTTGTTGGGTTATGCATTGACTCTATAGTTGATATGTAAAAGCATCTCTGGTCCAGGAATTTAATTATTAAAGAGATTTTATGTGTTTATGTATATGAATAGTATATTATAGTATACGCTCATGTCTTAATGATCAATCCTTGCTTTGACCTGTAGTAAAAATACTAAATATGCTTATTTTATTGCTGAATCTCCAACTGAGTCATATTAGCTGCCTCAAATCTTGTGTATAGGTAAAGGAAGCAGGTGAGAAAACTCGTAAGCAGGCTTAGACTGAAGTAGCTCCTCAAGGGGATCCTTTATTGCAGCCTAAGCAACTTTATAAAATCAATGTACATAGCTAAAAAAACAGTGTGGAATTAATTTAAAAAGTGGATGTTCCTGTGTACCCTGATATTGTAGATCATACCTGGAATACAGGGTACTAACCATGATCTTAACTCAGAACCTCTTTCTGAAAATTCTAACGGGTAACATCAGTAGTAATAATGGGTTAGTTCTTTGGTCATGGTGATTATTTTGGAGACATTACGAAACTATAGGAGCTGTTAGAGTAACAGCAGTGGGACAGATTTCAGTCCTTTTTTCATTACTAAAAATTATTATGAACAATTATGTAAAAGATATATTTCCTAACTTACACAAATTTATTGCCCTTTAAAAAATTTTGTTATTCAGAACAATATTAACATACGCTCTTCAGTACATGGGGGAAAAGAAAGTATTGATGTTTCTGTGACCTTCTAACAAATTTGAATTTGAATTTTCAGAAACATAGTTTATTTTTAAGCACCTAAAAGCCACAGGGCTCAAAATTTCACATTGCAGAGTATAATGAATATGCTTAGATTGAAAGTTCTCAGAAAAAAAAGATGAAGCAGAGTACGAGTTCAGCTTTTCTAAAGGTATGTGGTTTGGCAGCCACTGGCCTTTTATTTTTGCATATAACTGCTTTTATTCAATATCACCTTTCAATAAGGTGGGAGAAATAAACTTTGTGCTAGTAGTATATAACATTTTATCTATGTTTCCTTCACATGTTTACATGCAGGTCTTGTGGGTTCTCCTTTCTCTTTTCATTCCTCATTGTTCCCCCACTCTGCCAGAGCTCTCTGTACACAGCATTGCATTTGTGTTTAGACACAATGAAAAGTTGGTTCTGATAATTTGAGTCCCGTCAGCATGGATTTGTTTTGAGGGTTTTTTTTCTTTTGTTCTTTCTTCCTTCATTCCTCCTGTCTAATCCAGGAGCTAAGGTAAATTGAACCACCTGTTCTTCACTTAGTGGATTCTTCCCCTTAATCATCACAGCTGCTTTGAACAAGCAAGCAGAACTAATTGTGCTTTACACAATGCATGTCTCTTCTTCTTTTATTTTTTGGTGTGGTGTGGTGTTTTTTTGGGGTTTTTTTTTTTTTTTTGTCCCCCTCAGAAAAAGAGAATGATATATTGCAAGAGCACTTCCTAGTTATGAACTCAGCCAGTGCCATGGATTACAGGCAATGTGCCCAAAGTCATGCAAAACTTCATGAGATTTAAATCTCCCAGGAAGCAAAATCCATGGCATTGCCATTCTGCTTTGGGCACTTGGCCATTAGGAAAATCTGGTTACAACAGATACCAACCCATAAAACGTCTGTTTTTTAGAAACAACATAAAAGAAATTTATGTTGGAGACAAAAATGCCTGAAAGGAAATTATGAAATTGTCAGTCTCTGAAAAGGGCATGTAAGATGAAACAGTCCATGGCAAGACAAGCCTGGCCTTGAAACACACACTCCAGAGTTGGGCTCTGATATTTTCTACAGAGAACTTGGACTCTAATGAGAAAATATATATGACAGACCTATCTATCTATAAATATCTACAGTATGTATATATGTGTGTATATATATATATATATGAGATACAGTGTGTAGAAGGTATTAGGATTGGCATCTGTACGCAACCAGACACATATTTATGATGTGGCAGAAATAATAAATTTTCAAGGTATTTTATGATTTTCTGATGCTGCTTGGATTTATATTGATAGCTGATTCAAAGGACCAAATAGTCAGTTTGGGAGTTCAAACTGAAACATATAAATAAGGGAAGAAGCAAATGTAGACAAAGTTTAGATCTGGTAAAACAGAACTGTAAACCTGAAAAATAAACCATGATGAATTTTTTATTAGAACTGCGGCAATACCTATGAAAGTGGAGAAAATTGTAACTCTGGGGACTTATGCAGTCCTTCCTGAATAAGGTTCTGCAGCAGAAGGTGGACATGCCTCTCCTTAGCTTTTTCTAGGGTCTATCCTGTGGTATTTATCACTAAAATTCTCGAGCATACAGTCATCTGTCCAGGGGAGTTAAAATCTTGGCAAACTAGGTTCTTGGAACCTCTATTCTTGAATGTAATTATTTGAGGATTTCAGAAGGGCTATTTTTAGAAATTAAACTGTACATAATTAATAACTGCCCAGGCAAAATAATGTTAAGTACTTACAAAATACCCTGCAAATTTGCAGATACTGCCTCATGGTCCAAGATAAGTGTCTGGTAAAAGCTTTCATAAGTGAAATTCAACCTTTGTGCAATACAATTGGAAGCTCATTTAATCCCAGCTTTGTCTGTTTGTTTGTTTTTTTCTTGTTCCTTTAATGCTGATTGTCTTTGATAGCTTGATATATGTTTTTCAAACCACAGTGTTGTTTGTCCTACTTTTCAACAGTACACGCTAGATGTGAAATGTAACTTCTCGCCCTACCTAGTGATGTTGCAACTTACAATACCCGTTTTCCATTGCCCTTAAATCCTCTCCTCTGAAGATGATGAACATTTAAGGATCAGTATTCTGTTGCACGTGTTACTGCACTAAGAGCTGATTGCACCAGAAGCACTCATCATGAGTGTATATCCGTCCAGTCACTCAGAGGGGAAGATCTGGCAAGTGTAAGCTGGGGTGGAATGAACTTCCATCCATACCTGCTTGTGACAAATTCATACTATTCCCCTACATTTTTAGGCCTCCGAGATCAAAGCTGAAACACATCAATGAATGCTTATTAATCAGGGACCATTATGCAAGATGCAAATTTTATGGCCCCCCTTAAAATGGTCTCTGCACCTCCATCTACCTGAGCTTTTCTCCCCTTTTTCTTGCATCTCCTCAATCTTTCCTTCTCCTCTCATCTTTCTTTCATGTTTCTTTCCCCTCCTGAGTTTCCTTCTGTTCTTCCTTGCTCGTTTCATATTTCAGGGTTGACAGGAACAGGGCCAAGTTACACCCTCTTAGAGGAAAGATACTGTGACCAGACTAAAATGTACATTTAGTTTGATATGTAAAATTTACTGAAGAAATTATATTCTGTGAGAGCAGAAAAAAAACCCCTCATAAAAAATGTAATTAAACAAATCATGGCATTGAGACCTTCATGCTTCAACTCATTTTCCCTCTGATTTGATTGTTATTCTGTGAGGATATTTTCTGCGGTATTACTCGCTGTTAAGTGTCCCATTTTAGAAATGTCAAAACACTAAGTGATTGCCTTAAGGAAAATAGTCTTCTACTCTCTAACTTCCCATTTTATGACATAATGGAAATAAATTATTGAATATACATGCAGTTCTTGGTTTTGTCATCTTGAATTTATGTGGTTTGCTGAAATAAAAACTTCAGGTTTTTGGGATAAAAACACATTAATGCACTGCATGTGAATGTCTTTATAAAATAAAATTTTAAAAAAAAAGAAGAGAGAAAAATAGTGAATCGGTTTTACAAAACTCAATTATTTTATTTCCGGGTACCTGGTGCAGTGTATTTATTTTTTATCCAGTGTTTGTTGACTTTAAATAAAAAAACCCCAACTGTTCCTAAAAGGAGGAACTGGAGACTATTAGAAAAAAAAACCTAAAAAACAACCAAACAAAACCAAATATGACAAGTAATTTTTTTGGCAAGTCATTCTGCATGTTTTCTACTTCCAGAAAGTAGAATACATTACTAATTAGCATCTTTTACTACTGTCTTGACACCCTTTGGAAGAGTAATGAAACTTTCTGAAAGAAGTCTGTTCTCTCTGCTGTGTTATGCTGCACCCTTAATGACCTTGGTTCAAGAACTCTTTCTATCCTTTTGTCTCATTCAAAGTTGGGGTTCAAACCATGATTTCTCATCTTCTAGGAATTTATTTCACAGTACCTTACCTAGTGTGAGGACTGTATTAGTGTTTTTTCTGGCAGGAGAATTAAAGTGTATGTTCTGTACCTTATGGTATGATGTAGCATGAGAACATATAGAGGAGTTCAAGACCACTAAGCTTACTGGGACAGTGTGGAAGGGTGGTATGTGTTGGAGGTAGCCAGAGACAGTGAAAGCTTATTCAGTTGCCTATGGGGAATGGTCCATGCTGTGGTCAGTCCCCAGATACACACCTGGCAATTGCCAAAAATGCAGCAAGATAATACAAATTATTGATCATTGTAGATTAGAGCTTGTGCTCACTTCTTTTCCCTATGTTATTTAACTGGTAAGCTCTGTCCTGTTGGAAGCATTCACCTTGTATGTAAAGTACTTGAATATTCATTGGAACCACTAACTCCTGCCTTTCTAGGCTAGAGAGTCATTCTTTAGTCCCATGAATAGATTAGTAGAACAGCTTCAAATAGGATGAATTAATATATCAGTGTTTCATCTGTTAGGGTTGTGCTCTCAATAATGCCATTGCAAATGAAAATTCTTGCATTGATTCTGGGAGATGTAAAAGACTGGTAAAGGTACAAGAGGAGACCCAGGCTCCAGGACCTTGTTTTCAATCAAATTAGTTGAGCAGATGGTGTTTAGGGAGACACAGAGAAAACAAAATGCTGCAGAGAAATTAAATTAGAAACTCTTAAATCAAGGAAAAATAATAAAATGACTGAAGACTAATTTTGTTTTAAGTGAGGAGAGGGTATGGAGGCTAAAGGTTCAGAAAACCAAACAAAAAGCTAAGGAAAGTATCAAAATTAGCATGATCATAGTGAGAAGAACAGCAGATAGGTAATGTAGAAACCACAAAGAAAATTTAAGACAAATTAAAAAAAAAAAAAAGGAAGAGAAAATATCTAGATGAAGAGTTTATCCACCCCCACCCCCCCACACTTCTGTTCCATGTGCTGAGGCACTCTGCACTTTAATCATTTTAAGCATAGCAGATGTAGGTTCCTGGCATTGCGCAGCGTCAAGCCATCATCACTGGATGTTTTTATTAGTAAAGTATGTACATGTGTATCCAGAAAGGAGTTCCTTCAAGACCCATATTTCAATTGTTTGGATTGATTTTTTGTGATTAAATCAACAAACAGACACCAAGCTTTTGTAGATGCCATATTTCCCCCTAAGCAATCAAGGTGATGAACCATTCAGAATAACAGCGTGAGAACATGAATTGCCGTTTTGTGAGTAAATTCTTATTTTAGTTTTCAAGACATTTTAGATCAGCAAGTGCTGATCCCTTGGGGCAAGAAAAAATATGGGCAAATGCATAAAATCCCCAAATTGTCAATGATAATTTATTGAGTTTCTTGCTTCTCTTACATCAGATATAGGGATTCATAGGCATTTTGTTGCATATATAATGACAATTTCCAAAATAAATACTATAATTTCCTTCCTTTCCAAAGAAGAATCAAAGAATGTCTCATTACCTCACTGGATCAACACACTACATTTTTAATTGCCTGTCCTTTGAAGACAGTGAATATATTTTTTGTTAATTTGGAGACATTTCAAAGCCTACTGAAGTTATTTGCTCATGCTTCACATAGCAGTGTGTTTCTTTTAACGTTGCAAGTGAAGATGAGACATTTGTATAGAAGAGTTAGGAAAATGAGATGCTGTTTCATGGACATTTATTTACTGTCTTCAGTCAAATAGCTACAAGCCCCCAAAACCAATGGGATTGCCCACAAAAGTGACATCTACATAAGTGTGCATTCAGAAGTGAAACAAGACAGAGAAATAACTTTATTGTGTGTTGATAATTTAATGTCTCAAACAGCTTTCAATTACTCCAGTGGTTCTCCTTTTCTTGGTAATTGTCCTTCCTCTCATGCTCTGTTCTACAGATTGCCTGTGATGGATCCCTTTAACAGTGTCTGGCAAGAGGTTAAAAAAATGTGACTGATGTTTTTCAGCTCATAGTAAATCACCGTAATAAATATTTGCAGGTCGATGTTGGATTCGTTACTTGTTGAAGCTTAATGGAGAGAGTTCAAAATAAATTTCATGACTTGAATTCTACTTTGAAATCACCTCTGTAATTTTTCACAGTAAGTTGGAAAGGTTTATTGTTTCGGCTTGAAGGTTAAAAAAATCCTGTTCTATTCCCTTTTGGATTGACGGAAATAAAGCAAGCATTAAAACAGCATATAAGTCACATAAAGCACATAAGAATGTGTGAAGATTGTGAGCCCTACTGGTTTAATAAGCCGGTTTATACCAATAAAGAATCTTCTACTTTTATTGTGCTGCAGTAAGAGCTTTGTGATTCCAGAATAGATAAGAAAATACAAAATATCTCCTGACCTTCATGTTCTCAGATTTATATTTTTAATTTCGGGGGGGGGGGGGGGGGGAATATATATGTATATATATATATATGTAAAAGAAGAGACATAAAACCCATATACAGTTGTATTTCTGGTCTTTCCAAAACTAGGATGCATATTATTTTCAAGCATACATTTCAGTGTCTTTTCTTTCAGTGTCTTTTCTCTCTTTTTCTGTTTGGGTTGGGGTTTTGGGGTTTTTTTTGGGTTTTTGTGTGTTATTTGTTTGTTTTGGTTGGTTGGTTGTTTTTGTTTTGTTTAGTATGTATTCCTGGAACATCTTTCATTTCCCAGTTTTCCAGGTGGTCATCTTTATTCTTTCTTGATGATTCAACCACTCTAACTTCCAAGATCATGAGTACTTTCTACTCTAATGTTAGGAGTTTTGTACTCATGAGCCCAAATTTGGTAAACGCTGATGCACTTTTGCAAGCATTTGACAGCACTTTTTCTTTCTGAATAGTAAGTGTTTCAATGTCTTCCTCACAATTTGAACAGATATTTCATCCAGAAGCAAGAAAGATTAAAATAAGAGAAAGTATTTTTCCAGTAAATAAATACAGTGAAAATACAACTACAGAGCAAAAGAGAAATGGGAGTAAGGACAAGTGAAGCAGAAATCATTTATAACTCATAACCTTTAAAGTAATATGAAAGAATCAAGTGAAAAATGTTTCTTTTTTTTTTTTTTAGTAGAAACTGTTGTGTTTTCTTCATTTGCATACCAGTACAGTATTTTTGACTGTCATTAAAGGGATCCAGCTTGTTGTATCCAATGTTGCCATATGAAAAAATTCTTGTACATCACCAGGGAGGTTGAATCAGTGAGGTTGAATTTCACTGGAATGAAGACCATCCAATATTTTACTATAGGTATAGGCCCCTGATTTTCAAAGATGTATATGTCTTTTTATTGTGCATTTTAAAATTTGATTGCTTTTAATGAGGCTAAGGAAATTATGTAAATTGGTGCAGTGTTTGACTAAGCAGTATATTTATTTTTCCAGTCAAAGGTTTACAAAGTTATATTACCAAATAGAAAAACAGAAGGAACACAAGCCTTATTTTTTAAATTTGTTTAGTGCTGGCAGAGCCCTGCGTATGGAAATCACAGAATCACAGAATCACTAGGCTGGAAAAGCCCTTTGAGGTCATTGAGTCCAACATAATGCCATAGACTGCACTAAAAGAAAGAGTCTATCAAATACAAATCACTACTCTAAAGCCTCTGTGCTTTCTTCCAGAAGTAAAAACTTTTTTCACCACTGAAAATGATTTGGATAGCAAGCTAAAAAATAGTTAATAATTATGGATAATAAAAAAGCCATCCTTTCTGCTCAAAATAAAAACTCTTTGGAACCGCAGGTTTGAATTTCACAGTGCTAGTAAGGGTTGCTGTAGTCTGTGAAAATATTGTGCAGACTAGACTCTTATGTCAAAGCTTGTTTCTGTGGTCTTCCTAGTATCACTAAAGATACAAGGTTGAACTCTTCACGTTCAGTAACACAGATTATCACTGCTTGGCTGTGCTTTCCCTTTCCACTGTGAACTGTCTCATGTTAAACGATGCTGTTTTACAGATGAGCTTTTATAAAATCATTATCAGGTTTGATTCATTTCATCTACTCTCACATGCCAACGTAAATCAGAACTTCTACTAATTTGTCAAATTATTTCATTCAGAAAGTGCAATATAGTTACGGGGTACTTCTGAGCTTTCTTCTCATAATGTTAAGTCACCATTCCACAGCATGACTGCTCAGTACAGCAACAGATTCATGGAGGTTAAAAGTGAGCTCTGGAGGTCCTCTACTCCAGCCTTCTTCACCCAACAATTAGATCAGAACTTTGTCCATTGAAGTGTTTAATGTCTCCAAGGATGGATATTCCACAGCTTTTCCAGGCAACATCTCCCAGGGTTTTCCTTTTATCAGAAGTCTGCATGTGCAGGAAATGCCTCTTGACTCTGGAAATGCCCCAGTGGGAAGTGAAGGACAGGTTCTTCTGTGAGTAAGCCCTTTGGCTTTCTGTCAGGTGGGAGAGCAGTCATTTCTTCTCATTTCCCAACTATTTTGCAAGCAGACAGAAAATCTCCATTATCTTTTTAGGGTCCTAGGAAATAATGGCTTTAGGATTAAAATTTTCGTATCATGAGACTTTAAAACTAAGACTATCAAAAAATTTAATGATTTTTACTGCTTTAGTGAATGTAGTACGATTGGATTTTTATACACTGTGAACAGAGTCAGAAGAAATGGGCAACTTCCCAGGGGTAAAATGGCAGCAAACAAAAACACAACCAAAGTTTATGTAGTGCTTTGATTTGATGATGACTGTACCCTTTGTAATGCCTCTTAGTAAATGATTCTCCTTGCATCACCCCAGAAGGTGGGTATGGGCAAGAGAAACTCATCTCACTTCATGTTAGAAGTCTCTAGTATCAGTACTGGAGTTAGTTACTTGAGGCTACCTACACCCTCAGTGGGACGGCAGGCCTCTTTATAAAGGGTATTGTTTATCTCCTGCTCTACTCTGCCATCATGAGACCCCATCCTCTGAGTCCAGAACTGGACATAGTACTCTAGTTCTGGAGTCCCAAACATAAGAAGGACATGGAACTGTTGGAACAGGTCCAGAGGAGGACCATGAAGATTATTAGAGGGCTGGAGCATCTCTCCTATAAGACAGGATTCTCTATGAAGAGAAGGCTCTGGGACAATCTTTAGTGGACTTCCAGTACCTGAAGGAGCCTACAAGCAAGCTGGGGAGGGATTTTTTAGAAGGGCATGTAGTGGTAGGACAAGGGGGAATGGTTTTGAATTGGAAGGGGGTAGATTTAGATACTAGAAAGAAATTCTTCACTGCAAGGGTGGTGAGGCACTGGAACAGGTTGCCGAAGGAGGTAGTGGATGACCCCTCCCTGGCAGTCTTTAGGGCCGGGTTGGATGTGGCCTTGAGTAGCCTGGTCTAGTGAGAGGTGTCCTTGCCCATGGCAGAGGGGTTGGAACTTGATGATCTCTAATGTCTCTTCCAGCTCTAACTATTCTATGATTCTATGAGTTTATCCTGAAGTAGACATCTAAAATCAGTTGAATTAATTGCACCTCTTCAGTTACTATAGAGGACTCAAAGGTAACCAGCTCTGATGCTTTGCATGTGGTCAGGTAAAGCCACTCCGTGAATTTTATTTATTTATTTATTTTCCCAGTTGTGTTTAGTGGGTAAGGTCAATGACAAACTGAAGTCTTGCCTCCTGAAAGACTGAATTATGGTCTTTGCTGTATGGCATTGAATTTTATATTTGCATTTTCTGCTCCAAATTTATAGCAGTGAATTTAAAACACTATAGTGGAATGAGATTTTGGAGATATAGGAAAGGTAATGAAGCCAGAATTTGGTCTATGCTGATATTAGCATATATAGATCAACAGATGATTAATGATTCACAGTCTAACATTAGTAATAAGAAATCAAAAGTTATCCTAAATTAAAAAAAAAAAAAATCAGAAACTTTAAGCCACAATAAAAAAGGTGAGAGGGGTTAAAATGCATAATCCGACTCAATAGTTTCCTTTTAAATAATCTCCTGTGATAAAATGAATGACAGTTTAATATTCTATTCTACAGTATCATTAGTGTAAACTTCTCTTGTGAAAAAGGAAAATACTTTATCTTGGAATTCACTACCATGCAAGAAGCTACCAAAGGCTGAATTTGGAAATTATTTCCTCAGGTCAGGTGCTAGTAGAAGTCATGCTGTGGTTTGTTGAATTCTGCCAATATTTTGAGAAGGCAAAAATGTAGTGCCTGGTATTCTTTGTTCACAAACACTGCTATAATCTCACCTGAAGAAACAGTAAAACCATGCAAGGTGAAGTACTTGCAGGAGAATATTCTTACAGGGGCTATGGTTGAAGATACTTTGATAATCAGTAAAGGACAGAGATGATGAACATCTTTTGTTCAGGCTTTTATTCTGATATAATAGTTACTTCTACAATGGGGATATGCTGCCTAAGGGTGAACTTGCATGTTCTCAGAAGCATAGATGAAATTCCAGAAAGTCCACAGTTGTTAAATACTTGTCACCCATTGCACCACCTTTTCTAGCATAAATGTACAACCACCCTTAATATGATGTGTGAGCTATACATGACTCCACTGGAGTCCAGGGCAGAAAATGAAGAAGGAAATAGTCAGTGTCATATTGTGTAACATTAAAAAAAACCCCACAAACAAAAACCAAAAACCATATCCTATAAAAATAATCTGTTGCAACTGATTCAGAAATTGCTTCAATCATCCTCAAATAGCTTTAAGATTTTACAACTAAAAGCTGCTTTCTCATGTAAAAAAAGAAACTGAAGAATGAATCGCTCTCAAATACTGAACATTTCCCAGGTTTACCTTTATTATAGTTTTAGTTAGCTGCAGATGTGGTTCAATAACAGCTATTCTTGCCTATCAGTAGGAACGACAAGTGTTTATTGCAATGCTTACTGCTTCTAAAAAAAAAGCCAGGAATATCCCTCTTATTGGAGCTGGAAATTTCATGCACTGGAAATTTCTTCTCCTTATCTTTTACTAATGGCAGTTTGAAAAATGTGGTTGATGCTATAACGGCTTCTGAGGTACATTGTAATACAGAGGTCATAATGGAATAAGCAGAAGCCATTATCAGAATGACTAGAGGTTTTACTTTTTCTGGCCAGGCATCCATTAGCCTATAGGACATTGCTGCTACAAATTTAACCTTAATTCCTGTCTAGAGAGAGGATGAAAGCAAGAAAGGCCCTTTAGAAATGCATGCTTCTCATGAAACTGCAAACCTTTTTGATCCACAAGGGATATTTACCTTGTTGCAGTCGTTATTCTGTAATGGCTTAACTACTTTGAAGTGGCTGTGGAGTACTAGCTGGGCAATTATTATTGTTGTTGTTATTATTATTAAAGAATTACTCTTGATAAAGAGAGTTTCCTTAGAACATTCTTGCAGCCACACTGCGTGCATCACACTCCTAGCACAAGGAACCAGCTAGTAGGTGGCCCTTGCCATTACTGTTTCCCAGCCTCCAAGAAAGCCCCAAGCCCTGTGCAGTCTGTGCATGAAATACTGGGGCTTCTGAAGCGTCTTTTGTCTCAGAAATGTTCAGGATTCCTTCTTTGCCTTTAAAAAAAGGATGGTATTTTTTTCTTGTTTCAGCGGCTACATATGCTGACAGGAGCCTCAAAACACTCTTGCAGGTTCTGTCTAGTGAGGTCAATCCATAAAATACAAAACTTAATCATCAAATGAATGTAACACCCAAGTTCAAAAGTGTACAAGTAGCTTTATGACTTCAGCTCACAATGTTGCTTGATTAATTTTTAAAGCATCCTTGCTTGGGCCTGACGGCTCTTTTAGAAAATTAAATATTAAGAACTTGTGAATCCTCTTAGCCCAGCACCTCCGTTTTCTTATCATGCTCTGGTTAGTGCCTTCTGTTACTTTCCAAATGAAAGTTGTAGGCTGAATGGGTGTCCATGCTATTTCTTTTGGGATTATGGGTGGGTGGGAGATGAGGGCGTGTCATTTTGTCCAATTTGCTGAATTTAAATGCTGGTGTCAACAGCTGAGTTTGCTGCAGCTTCCCAACATACACACTTACACTATCAAATATTTAAGAAACTGCAGCAGACATGAATGTCTGAGCTGTCAGCTGAGATCCTTTAGTCTATTTTGTCTTCTTTCTCCCCCACTTTCTTCACAACATCATGCATTACTCTTACAAAAATGCTGGTCAAAAAGGTCTCTAT
The DNA here is from genome assembly GCA_022605575.1 of Laterallus jamaicensis coturniculus. NCBI lineage: Eukaryota > Metazoa > Chordata > Aves > Gruiformes > Rallidae > Laterallus > Laterallus jamaicensis. The sequence continues at coordinate 8,978,837 of JAKCOX010000003.1, forward strand.
TTTTTCTGTCTGTGCTATGTATGTGCTGGCTGCATTGGCAAAATTTTTGTATCTCCTGGGCATTTTCTTGGCGTATTTACATTTTGACGGTGTATGCAACAGTGTGTGTTGTTTTTGCTGTGCTACTGCTTTGAACTCTCTCTCGCCTTACTGCCTCAGGTCTCTGGTTTTTTTTTAGCATTTTGGATACCATCTCATGCAAAAGTGGTGTCATTTGTTATAAGCTTTGTTCTATTAGATAATGTCTTTTGATTGGTAAATCTTAGTTTGCTTTATCAAAGGTTGATTACAATAATCACAGAATCTTAGGGGTTGGAAGGGACCTCAAGAGATCATCGGGTCCAACCCCCCTGCCAAAGCAGGCTCCCTAGCTCATATTAAATAGATAGGCGTCCAGACGAGACTTGAATATCTCCAGAGAAGGAGACTCCACCACCTCCCTGGGCAGCCTATTCCAGTGCTCTGTCACCCTCACTGTGAAAAAGTTCTTCCTCATGTTGGTGCGGAACTTCCTATGCTCCAGCTTACAGCCATTGCCCCTAGTCCTGTCCCCACAGACCACTGAAAAGGGGCTGGCAATAATGGTAACTACTGTATCTCTGTTTTCTCTGTGTAATATTCTTACTGATCCAAATCGCAATCTCATTTTTATTAGCAGTTTTTCTAGCCTATGCAAATTGCAAGATTCATGTTTTTAGCTCAGGTGAGATTCCATCTGTGGTGTTATATGCCACATCATTCTCCTTTGGCCTTTTTTTCGTATCATTTCGGACAAATCTGTGTTACTGTTGTCTTCCAAATTCCACAGGATTCAGTGCTGGTGGAACTTTTAACAGCACACTCTTTCTAGTGCTCTTTGACATTTTCCTTATATATGTTGTCTGTTGTGGGGTAGAATCTAGAGATTTGCCCATTTTGGTGCTTCCAAGAAATCTGCCTGATGCTGTGGCCTCCCAAGTTGTATCTCCACTGAAGCTTGTTTGCTGGCCTTGCATTGCAAGGGTTGCATCCCTACATTTAAAACTTCCTCATCCTCCTGCAAGAGGGAGCCATGTAGGGCTGAGGGTCTGCCTGGTGCCATCCCCCAAACTGACCAATTTTTGACAGAGGAAATATCAAATCAGGGTACATCTTACAACAGGAGGCATAGTCATGGACCAGTGCAGGAGTCTGTTTCACGACCTTGTTTGTTTTACTGCACTGGAAGTAGTGTCAATAATGTGTTGAAATTATAGATATAAGAAGTTCAACTGTTAAAAGATTCAGTGCCTCGGGAGGAGGAGCTGATTTTCTCTCAGGAGCTGCAATAACAGCGTTGCCTCACTTTATAGCCCTAAATATCAGGCAGTTAGGCATTCCCCAGGACAGAGGGAATCCCCACATTCAGATCTCTTTTAAGCCTTATTTGGAGCAAAATTTTGAGCTTTGATCTCCTATCTCAGAACCCTTAGGCTTGCTGAGCCAGTCTGTCTCTATCTGTAGTCCAATGAATATTTAATTATTGAAAAGTGAACTACTGCTAACAGAACATATTATGGTGCATAGTTGCAGTCTTTCAGCTGAAAAATAATTATTTCTGTGGGTCTAATTTTAAGACATGTATTCTTTGTTAATTTATCTGAAACAATCAAATTCACTGACTTCTAATGGTGTATAGTAACTCAAAGAAGGGAAAAGGCCGTGAATGCTGTGTGCTAGGGTAAACTGAAGGTATCTTCCCTTCCAATTTGGCTTGTTTATAAGGGATTCAGAAATAAATGCTTCTGACATGTTTCTCTTTTCTGTATGGCTCAGGAACATCATGTGCCTTTGGCAGTTTGCTATTCTGGTCTAAGTATTTCATTGCTTTTGCAGCTTCAATCCTTTAAGAAAATTTAATTTCAGCTAGCTTTTTAGATTGTTCATGAAGACATCCCTTAATTAGTATGAGTGTGAATTGGACTTTCCTGTGCAATTTCATGATTTATAATTAGCATTCTCAGTTTTTGTTGAGCTGCAGTAGTACTCTACATTCCTTCTATTCAGTTTTGCTTGTGATAGTTTTTCCTTCTGTTCTTTCAAAGTTATCCTCATTTGTGTTCTTCTGGAAAAATACAGTAATTATACCCTTATGAACCACAATCTCTGCCCTGTTAATTACAATTAAGGGAATCCATACATTATTATGTTTAGATTTCTGTATAAATCTAAAGACAAGAAAAAACAATGTGTTTTTTAGAAGCTAACATTATTTCCTCATCTCCTCCTCCTTTATTTTACTGCTTATGTCTGCAAAATTCAAGAATCAGATGGAAACTAGAAATATCTAGTTTGTAACCTCCTATTCAGTCTTCATGCCTCTAAATAGGAAAACCTTTAAGAAAAAAAAGTTTGCATAGTTTTTGGTTTTGTTTTTTTTCCCTACCATACTTTTAGTTTGTCCTCTGTGAAATACTGAATGCACTAGTAATGTGATGACCTGCTCTTTTATGTTCCTGGAACAATCTAGGGAGTTCACATAGTGGAAATTGTACCTTCAGCTATGTGAAGCTAGAAATAAATCTCTGTGCACATGTGGAAAAGCAAACAAGAAAAGCCACCACAAAACCCCCATTATGTTCCTGTTAAGCTACAGAAGATCAAATGAGGTAGAACTAGGTTGCCTTTTTACATCATAAAGTCCTTTTTGTATAGGATTGTGTTCTGGTTCATGTTTCTTTGTTTATTAGGATAAAAATGCAAGATAATTGATTAAATTAAAGACTATGATTTTTTTTGCCTTTGCAGGAAGTAGTCTTCCTGTGTGATCAGTTGCCTACAGCAGTCAGTTAGACCTGCTTCAGGAGGTGCAGGAGTTAGTGTTGTCTCCTTCTAGCTGTGAGCCTACAACTTTCTCAGAGCTGGACCAGGGGGAGCAGATAGCCTATTAACGCAACAGCAGCATCTCTCACTTTCCCTACCGTTGAGGGTTTAAGAGAGTTTTCTACTCAATTTTCTTCTCTTTTCTCCATCACACACAATTGGGGATGAGTCAAGGAGTGGAGGAACTGACCTTTTCTGTTCAGCTGGAGATCAGTGTTGCTGCTGTTGATACTACCCTGTTTACAAGCTACAGGATGGACAAAGAATTGACCAAGTGAAGCAAATTAGAAGGCAATGAAAAATAACAAAGCAGTCTGGAGGAGAGTTTTGACAGTAAGATGAAGCACAGGAATTGTTGCTGTGAAGGCAGTTTTCCTTATCTATACAGATGGTCTTCCTGCTACCCTGCTATATGCAATGAAAACTGTCTAATGCTTGTTTCTCAAATGTGTGGCTTCAAAACTGATATCCTACTTTACTGACTTTTAAACTGTGCCTTGCAGATTAGTGGAGTAGCACACTGCAGCCTCTTGGAGACCTTTGTTCTTGTGCTTGTGGTATTCAGAGTCTAGATTGGACCAGTCCCCCTAGTTTAGAATTGATTGACTGATGGATGGGCTATAGTTTTCCAGCACTGAAATCATTATTACTTAAGGCATACATTAAGATTATATTCTACTGAAAATATAGAATCCTAGAATCATAGAGTAATTTGATTTGGAAGGGACCTCAAAGATCAGCTAGTTTCAGCCCCCTCCCATGGGCAGGGACCCCCTCCATTAGCCCAGGTTGGCTGAAGTCCCATCCAACCTGGCCTTGAACACTGCCAGGGAGGAGGCAGCCACATCTTCTCTGGGCACCCTGTGCCAGGACCTCCTCGCCCTCACAGTAAAGTATTTTTTCCTAATATCTAATCTGAATTTGCCCTCCTTCAGCTTAAGGACATTACTCCTTTTTCTGTCACCCTTGTAAACAGCTCTTCTCCAGCTTTCCTGCAGACCCTTTAGGTACTGGAAGGCTGCTGTAAGGTCTCCCTGGAGCCTTCTCTTCTCCACGTGGAGCAACCCCAACTTTCTCAGCCTGTCTTCAAAGGAGAGGTGCTCCAGCCCTGCCATCATCTTTGTGGCCTTCCTCTGCATTTACTTCAACAGTTTGACATCTTTTTTGCACTGTGGACCTCAGAGCTGGATACAGTACTGCAGGTGGGGTCTCATCAGAGATGACTAGACTGGGAAGATCACCTCCCTTGAACTACTGCTCACACTTCAATAAATACATTATTTTTATAACATTAATAGGAGAGCTGATATCTTTAGGGACAGATGCTGAAACATAAACAACAATCACAACTATCTCTTAGTTATTACCTGTTCTCAAGTTTAACGTCATGTAACTCTGCCTCTGTTTCTTAAAGCTCTCAGCATATTTGCCTAGTTTCAGCTGGTACTCAGAAATCAGAGTGTTTCAACCTGATGTTACCTCTACCCTGAAAAATTATGATAATTCCTTTACAAATATGTTTTATTTGTCTGTTTACTCCCTGGCAATCCAATCAGAGATCTACCCTTCCCATAACTTCGTCTTATAAACCATAAATTTGACATTTAAACCTGATGTGTGTTTTTTACTCCCTGCCAAGTTGACTTGGTTTACAATGAGAATTACACAGAATTGGAGCAACCTCTTTGTGAAAGCCAAATTCAACACCTAACAGATTTTTACTAAACTAATTATGGTTTGATATGGGCTGCTATAAATGAAAAAAATTCATGAAATCTGATGGAGTGAGGTTTCTTTCTCAGAACCAAGCTTGTTAAACATACAGATTTAAGTATGGCCTCTGTATTTAAAGTGAAAAGGATAAAAATGACTTCAGTTCACTACTAGCTCTCAATAGCGAATGAGGAATGACAGTCATTAAACCCATATGGGACAACAGTGTTTCTGGGGTTACTAAAGATACCTTGCAGGTTCTGAGGAACATCAAGGAGGTCGGTCTTCCAAGATCAGGAGACTGACTGTGATCCTCTTACTTATATTTTTATACAGCTTCTAGTCCCATTTTTGGGGGTTTTTTTTTGGTTGGTTGGTTGGGGTTTTTTTTTTCTGATGGGAGATTCAGAAGGTAAGCAAAAGAAATAATAGTTTGATTTAATTTTCAGTTTTGATATTTGTAAGTTGAACTACAAGTTCTGCATTTCTTCAGAGGTAAGTGGGGCTGGGGATGCTTATAAGGTTGCTTGTTGATTATCCAATGGGTTGGACAGAACAGAAGGTACTTTCAGGATAAAAGACAGATATATTCTCATGCTAACAATTCAGAAACAAGGAGGAGGGACTGGAGTGAAAAAGGAACTGGCCAGCTGAACACGGTGGCCTGATCCAGGGCCCGGCTGCATTGCTTCTTTGTCAGCTGGGTTTCCCTCGTGCACCATGGTACAGATCTGTTGCACAGCTCTGACTTATCTGCCTGCTGTTGGGAGCCGTATTTAGCATCAGTGTGATCACTGTGCAACTGTCAACAAGCTTAGGGTATTTTTCTTCAGGGTTCTCTCTCTTTTGACCTAAAAGATAGCAATCCAAATGCTCTCTCCCCCACCCTCCCCCCCCCCCTCAACTTTTTCCCCTGTGTTTTGAGCTGCTTTGTGGCTGGGAAAGTGAAAGATAAATTAATTATGTGTAAATATTGTGTCATGGCTATATTCAGTAAAATAATGATAATCTGCACTTCATGAAGTAATTCACTTTATAATCTCTCAAAAAGAAGATGGGAGGGAGAAATCCTTGTCTCTCTTTTACAACTCTCAGTAAGGATTTAATAGCTGATGCTGTAGTGAGGTCTCATACTACTAAGGCTTAATTGTATTTGCAAAATGTACTACAGCATATCTGCTAGATTACTGAGCTATAATTTGTCAAATAAATGCAGTACAATTTGTGAGCGCCATGTTTTAGTGGAGTTTATTCCTTTCTAATTTGCAAAATCTCGTTGTTCATAAGAAGTTTCCTTGGCATTGATTACAAGTATTTTCATTCTATGGCACTGGATAAACAATCTTTATTTATGTAAAGACTGACATGCTGCTGGTGAGCATAGCATTTGAATGTCTTGGAAATGGTTTGAGTTTGATTTCACAGTGTTTTATCATGGTGGGTGATTGTGCATCACTTGGTTTTACAGACCAGAAAGCTCTGTGGATTCTTCAAGCTTTGAAAAATCTGTTGTCTCACCTGGCCAGGGGACAGGGCTGAAAGCTAAACCATACCTCTACTATTGAGGCCAGATCCAGCACACCTGGGCCTCACTCCAGCAATGTGGTAGGACCCTTAGTGCTGGGTTGCCTGTGGGGAACCTGCATTTTTATGAGACTTTTTTTTTTCTGCTGCACTGGACCGTCATGACCTGTTTCATGCTTTTTATGTGGTTAGAAACTAAGGCTAGTGATCCATCTAACATTCCAATGGTGTCCGGCCTTGAATTGCAGTGCCCACAGGCACTCATGGTTCTGCTTAACTTGATATGGTCCAATCTTCCTGAGCCTTGATAAAGTTTATAACTTATATGGAGAGATTGTGCAGGAACTGAAGTTTACCCAGATGTTCATATTCGAAGATAACTTCACCTCTGTGATAGAAATTACATTAATCATCTTTATCAAGCCTCTGGCCAGGCCCCACCTGGACTACTGTATTAGGTTCTGTGCTCTCTGGTATAAAAAGACACGGAGAGAGTCCAGTGAAGATGATTAAAAAGCCTGGAGCATCTCCCCTACAAGGAAAGGCTTAATGAACTGGGCTGTTCAGCCTCGAGAAAAGAAGACTGAGAGGCAATCTTACTAATGTTTGTAAATATCCAAAGCGTGGGACACAGGGGGAAATAGCTAGCCTCTTTTCAGTGGTCTGTGGGGACAGAACAAGGGACAATGGCCTCAAGTTGGAGCATAGGATGTTCCGCACCAACATGTGGAAGAATTTCTTCATGATGAGGGTGACAGAGCCCTGGGACAGGCTGCCCGGGAGGGGGGTTGTGGAGTCTCCTTCTCTCAAGATATTCAAGACCCATCTGGGTGCCTATTTGTGCGATCTGTCTTAGGGAACCTGCTTTGGTAGGGGGGTTGGACTCGATGGTCTCTGGAGGTCCCTTCCAAACCCTACAATTCTGTGAATTAATTACTTGATTGACTGTCACACTTAGAGGTGATCCCAGTCTCAGGGAAATACTACTTTTTTGGCGGGGTTGAGGGGGGGGGGGGGTAAAATGTAAAGATATTTTTGGCAGTGTCTGTTTTGCAGTAGCAAAAATAAAAATAAAAAAGAATCTTTGGTGAATCTCATTTCGGTAGCATCCAAACTCTTCTGGTGCTACTGGCTGAGTCAGACAATTAAACAAGCAGAGTTAGCACTGTAAAACAGTCTGTTCAGCTGCATTGAAAAAGAACTTGGTGCAGACTTGTGCTTCAGAATGAAGTCTGTAGAAAGCTTGTTGCAGAAATGTGATCCTGAAAATGCTTTTTGCTGTCCCTTTTGATGTTCTTAAGTACAGAAAATGTCAGCCGGAGTGAAGAAATGCACTTGGCAGGGAGTGATGTTGCATATATGAAAAATAAATTTGTATTATGGCACTGTATTCCCCTTGGAACATTAATACAAGGAAGTGCAATCTATTTTATTAAATCATTGATTTCAGCATGGAATCTTGTCAGTTCTCCTAAGATGTATTTTTAGCACTGCAAAGTTGCTTGTCACACTTCCACGTCTCACCTGCAAATGGTGTGCAAGAAACAATGAAAAATAGTTTAACAGTGACTAGCATGCATTAGGTGTAAACCTCAATTCAATTATATTAGTCTAAACTGCTGTATTTGCTGAGGCTTGCTGATATAATGGCTTTAGGTTAATCCTTTAATCTAAGATGGAAAATTAATTTGCTGTACATTTGTGACAAATGCTTCTTGAAAAGAATTGGAATGAGGAAAAATAAAAACAACAAACCAAAACAACAGAACAACAGCAGATGATCTACCTGTTGGCACATGCCTTTGCTCGGTCATGGAAACCAAGCTGATGCTTCTTGGTGAAGTTGGAAGTTTTGGTCTGTGTCAGGAGATGCTCATACTCTGTATACTTTGGGTCATTTGTGTGACCTCAGGCACAGAAAAAGCCCAAGTGTCTGAAAATCTCAAGAGATAACTCATAAAGAGTACTTGGGGGCCATGAGGACCTGCTGTTTCATGTTATGGACAACTTTTATGTAATGTAGCCCCCAGCTTTTCAGTGACCCCACAGCTGTTATTACACACCATGTTTTTTGGGGGGGTTTATTTTATTTTTAAGATTCTGTGTGCTAAATAACTGAGAGCTAGATTGAAATATGCTTGGAAAGGTGAAGCGTATTTTGTAGACCACATAGTTGAGTTCTCTGCTTTTCCCTCAGTACTTTATGAATTCTAATCCTATTTCTTTAATCCTGACCAAGTTACTGCCCTGGTGGACTAAGATGTGCATTATTATTATTATTATTATTATTACCATTACCATTACTATATACTATTATTATTATCTGAATGGTCTAAGTTTTGCTTCTATTTCATATTGATTAGATAAGCAGCTTGTAACAAATATTGCCTAAAGAACTGGATAAAGGATATATAAGTGCAAAATGAAATAAATTAACATAGATTTTTTAGGGGTTTTTCCCATTCATCTTGTGATTTTAACTAAGATGAAAGTTTTTCCCATTCTTAAAACCATAAGCAAAGCAAAGAGATCCTTTTTTCTTTCTTTTTCTACACAGAGAAAGTCTGATGCCTTTGTTACTGATGTTTTGATTTTTGCTCTGATTTTTCTTAGCAGCATTTTCCCCAAGCACTGATGTGACATAATTTACATCAGTATTCATTGTTTAACAACTTGCATACCTGTAATGACCATGTTTTTCCCCATCCCCACTTACTGCTGGTAAATAAACCTGATGCAGAATTATTAGTTATTTTGACATACCTGACCATGGGTTATACTTTTGGAACTGTGCAAATAAAAGCTTAGTTTCTGCCCTAAAGTATATCTTTTTTTGTTACAGTATATACAAGAAATTGCTGACAAAACAAGCAGGATAACTATCCTTCCACAGTTGTTTGTTTTTGGGGTGGTCAGTGAGATCCCACAGCAATGAATAGCACTGGGGAAAAGCTGGTGGAAGGCTGGTCTTGCTTCTAATGTCCTTCCATGTGGAGCCAGCCCCCTCATGTGCAATCTCCAATCAATTCTCATTACAAATCTTGCAAAAGAGCCAGGCACCTCTGTGCAGTGGACCACAACAGAAGAAAATCTTTATCTTGCTTCCACTGAGGCAGTATCAATGTTAATTCAGCCGTCTCTACAGAAAGATACTGGAAGACTTGCTCTTGTGGAAGCATTCTGTCCCTAGAAACACTCATTTAGCCTTTGCCCTTTCATGTAGACTGCAAACATATTTAAATCCACCAGCTGGGAAGTGAGACCCTGATCTGATCCCAATGCCTGAGTATCATTTGGTTAGAGATAGGTAGAGATAGGTCAGTTGCACTTCCAGGGCTTTAAAAGATACACGTTACATTGGGCACTGAATTGGGTGGTGAGGAGACAACTTCTGCCCTGCAGAGAGATGCTTAACAATAACCCAGTTTCACAGTTGTGTGTCTTAACTGATGTGTGTGAAATTATTTCTTATTTACACTGCTACAAGGGGAGAATTTGTTTTTGCATAATGGTTATCTTATTAATTTGTTCTGCGTCTGGAACTGCAGGTTGTCCTGAGAGTAAGTCAATATCCCATTATTTTCAATTCCCCTCTAGAAGTCTCAATCCTCGTCCTGCAAAAAATTAACATCTGTAAGCAATTGGTTGCATGTTAGTGCTTTCCTTGAATTCCCCGTGTTTATTTATGTTTGGAGAAAAAACCCCACCAAAACCAACCAATGTTAATTGCAAAAGAGTTTGCTGGACTCAGTCATTCACTCTGAATGCTAGATACCTTCTTAGATAGAATCACAAAATTTCTGAGGCTGGAAGGCACCTCTGGGCATCACCTTGCCCAACCCCATGCTCAAGCAGGGTAACTGGAGCAGGTTGCTCAGGAACATGTCCATTAGGGTTTTGAATATCTCCAGGGAGGGAGACTCCAGAGCCTCTCTGGACTATTTGTACCAGTATTCAAATGAGGTCTCTCTATGATTAAATGGAATTTCCTGCCTTGAAATTTGTACCATTGCTTCTTTTCCACTCCCTCTTTGGAGTCATCCTGGAATAGTGACAGGCATCTGTTTCATTTTTAGCATTATATGAAGTCATTAATGCAAGATTATACAGGCAATAACTCATTTTTGGGGGGGCTTTATGAGATACTGACCACTTTTTGTCTGTGTAATATATGCAGCTGAAGGCCATGGTGCTTACTGAGCTTGGGGCTGATTTTATTAATTTAACAAAAAGTGCTACAGAGGTGTGATTATTTCTTTCCCAGCACTTCAGTCCCTCTTCATTTCTCTCCTAAATTCCCAGAACTCCAACACTTTACAGCTGCTTCTTATTATGACAACATGTTTTAAAGGTATTTAAAATGCTCATGATTGAAAAATTGCATTGCAAAGGAAGAGTGGGAAACAAAGACTGTGGTACTGAGGTTTTGCCCAGTAGTTAAAAGAGGGAGTTTTGGGTTTAATTTCTTAGATAGTAAGTCTAATTACCCTTAAAATTGTTACCCTTAGAAGTTTATCTTCAGATTTGTTTCTTTGTGGCAGAGATCTTTGCGTTAGGTGTAGTGGTGTCCAGAAGTAGGGCTCTGCACACAGCTCTGCTGTGGAGCATTAACCAAGGGTAGAAAAGCACTTAGGGACCGAAACATAAGAGGTAAAAATCTTGACTAATTGGATTAGTCCAACAATTAGTATTTTTATAGTAAGAAGCACATTGGCATAATACAAATTTGGGTTTAGAACACTTTGTTTATGAAGTTGTATTTTGAAATTCAAGGTTTGCTTTCATAAATTACAAGAAAATATTTTATTTTCTTGTTTGAGAAGATTCTGTAAGGGAAGAAACCTCTTTAGTTTTACTGGCCCTGGTACGTGGTATAAGTCCAGTTTCAGTGATGATTTTGTAGGTGGTAATCACCACAGTTGTGCCAGTATAATTTTTGGTACATTTGTTTCATGTTGACAGCAGAGATTCCAAAGGCTTCTTTTCTGGACAAAAAAATGGTAAATTAGTGTGCGACAGTGAAGAAAAGAAGAAAATATTTCTAAATGTCTATGTCTTTATTACAAACATAACAAGGAACTTGTTGAATAAGCAACACCCTCCCCAATGAATAGGTTTTAAAATTAGTAAGTGCAACGAGTTCAATCAAGTTTATTTTGATTTATGTGGGTTTAGAATTGTGAGAAATCTGATGTATCAGGGATTTGTGAATATTCTTCTAACCTATGAAGCTTCTGAATTTGAGGATGAGTGCTCATTCCATTATTTGTGCCACAACTGACAGTCCTATTTTCAAGACAGGATCTAGTTGGTTAATAAGTGACTCTTGCTCCTAAAGGAGCTGGTCCTGGCTTTACAGATACCCAGACACTGAACATTTTTGACCTTTTCCTTCCTTGAATTGCAATGTAGAAACGAGTGAATGGGAAGGTGATAGTGAGGGGTTATCCTTCCTTTAATTCAAATGCATATATGAATTTATACTTGGGATGGACAAGTTGTGGCAAAGCAGCTCTGGTTGTTAAGTAATTTTTAGTCTACAGTGTCCTTCAGTGTTTGTAGTCTCCACTTAATAGCACCAAGATTTTTTATTTTTTTTTTAATACAACAATTAACAGCAATGGTAATGTTTGTTGATAATACATATTAGCTAATGCTTCCCTTGTATGTTAAAGTGTTAACCAAATTCAAGGGGAAATTTGCATGCTGAAAGTTGTTTCTATTACCAGAAGGAACTGAGGATCAATCAGGAGCACCAGTGGTGTCTTCTGTCTTTAAAGAAATTGTACGAAATCCTTATTCCCTGGATGTGATAGAAATTAAGCATCAAGAAGCAGTCTTCCCTCAGAGTTAACCATTCTCCCTGCTCCCTTAATGTCTTGGTGCTTGTCTAGGTTGTGTCTATAGTGTGTACCGCATCCCTCAGCATTTTGGTCCCTCTGCTGACTCACCTCAAAACCTTCACAAAATTGCATGTGATGGAAAAAAGCCTTTTATACTTAGTGCAGAAGTCATTGTTGTTTCAGCCTTTCAAGTTGGCAGAGTGATTGAAGACATATAAAGGATGTCAGTGTTGTGTCCCTCCTGTCCCCCTTGTATTTACTGAGCAAGCTAGAGTAATTCTTAAACTAAGTTTGGCAGAACCATCAGTTTGGGTTTTGTGAGGATTGTATTTCAGCCTTTGTGCTTACATCTGGCCCTGCAGCTGTGTGCAAATGTGCACTCCCTGAACTTGAATTTGGCAGCAACTTGGCCATCAGTGCTGGTAGGAGCAGGAGCAGTGAAGTGCATCCAGAGTGACTGCTCATTGAGGTGCTGTTTAGACCCTTCAAGATACAGGGAAGTACATAGTGGGAATTCAGTAAAGGAAACACCCATCTCCTCTATGCCTATGCTAAAGTAATTCATCATCTTGGTATGTTGATTGCTTCATTTGGTCCTAAAGAAATATGCTGTGGAAAAGTACTATACAATCTGGATTCTGTGTGCTCTCTCCCCTCCAGAATGTTCTAGATTGCAAGGAATAGATAGATTTTAAATTTTTTTTTTATTTCCAAAACTCATTAAAAAAAAAAAGTCAGGACGGTCTTTATCTTATTTTAGTACCCAAGAATATATTTTGCTTCCTGAAAAATAGAGGAAGAGAGACGCTGCTAAAAGAGGAAAAAAAACATACTGTGATTCAGTAAAATGAAAAGCTGTGTCAATGAGAGAGAACACTTTTCTCATATTCTTTCTTTGCATTTTCCTACCAACCATTTTTAGAAGGCACATATTGTGCTAGGTGGTCATAAGAAGCTAATAGGTCAGCCAAGTGAGGCAGTGCCAAATTGCAATGTGTATTAGGCATAAACTCAAGAAACTCTGTTTTCATGTGCTTAAAATGAGCACTAAGATGGTTATTAAAAGTAGAATGGAGGTGAAGTAATTTTAGGGGTAAATCAGGAAAATGGTCCATTTCTTAATGAGTAGGATGATAATTTTCAATAGTTTTGGCACAATAAATTGTGATCCACAGTTCTGAGTCTCTAATGTTCCAATCAGTTCCTAAAATGGGAAAACAATCAAATTTCACTCTCTCAGAAAGCTGGTAAGTGAAGGGGAGCAGATGACGATACGCAAAATTTCTCAGTGATTCTGCGACCACAATATATCTTATAGTATGTATTGTATTGGAGCACCGAGATCAAACTAAACATATTCAACATGTGAATAATTTATTGAAACTAATTTGAAATCCTTGTGTTACATGATGCTTGCATGATGCTAATAACAAATCTAGTCTCCCGTTGTAAACTGTGAGTTTTATTTCTGGCTTAATTAGTAAAGAATTACATAATTGGGATCTTGAGGATACTGGAAGGCTTTATCAATAAAATGCATTAGTTATTTTTTCCCACTGAGAAAAATAAATGTCGAAAAATTGTTTCTGTACCCTTTTATTTAAAAATCAATTTCAGATATAGTATCTTTTAACTACAATGTGTGATTTAATATCTATGAAAATTTGATTTGCTATCTATAAAATACGTCTGTGAGCCTCTACTTCTGTGTGGATGTGATCTGTCTTTGGGCTTTGTGAGTATATATTAAAATATAAACCTGATTACATTATAAATTAAAACAATGCGAATTATTGTTATTAAAGAAGTAGAGAAAGAGTAATCAGGAATATCTTATGGAGGACATATAAACTATATCTGAAAAGTGTACATATTTTCCCAGTAACTGCCATGATCCAGTAGAGAAAGCTGTATGATCACTGATACATGGTAATTTGTAATTATTAAGCAGTCAGTGTAATTAAAACTCAACACTGTCAGTTGTGACTGCAGAAAAAGATACATTTTTTTTTGTTTGTTTCATTTGTATCCCATGTTTGTTACTTGAAATGCCATTCTTCATCTTTTACTAATTAGTTAATATTTGCAAAGCAATTTGAAAATGAAAAGGAACGTTCCAGTGCATTATTGTTAGGCAAGTAATGCGAAGAAAATTTAATTAGGTTTTTTACTTCCATTTTCAGGACAAACAATTTCCAGCCAAAAATGAAAGTTGGTTGATGCTCAGCATTCCATCGAACTTCATGTGTTTAGCATTAATGGTGAAAATGAAGTGGTTTCTCCTTTTTTTCATTTATTTCTCCCAAGTATTTCTTGTGTTAGGATGGGTCACTACTGAACTGTATCAGAGCATCCTACATAATAGACTTATTCGTTGGACTGCTAACCCAAACCCAGAATTCTTTTATTCCCACATTTGCCATTAATTTATGCCATATTCTTAGCCAGATCAGTTTGCCCAGATCAGTGTCCAACCTTTATTAAATCTGAGAATGGTCACTGACGTTCTTCTATTATGGCATGCTGATCTAAGAAAAATATTCTGTAAAACCTTGCAGTTTATTGTTGTGTGCATGGCTTTATGGTAACATACTGTTTTCCCTTTTTACCCACCTTGCGACTAGTAATATTAATAAGGAAGAAAACAGCTGGGAGCATTTTTCCATCTGGGTACCCTGGAAAATTTGCTTCAGAGAGCTTTTCATTTTGAAAGCTTTTATGCTTTTATTAATCAAATTTATTGATTCTCATTAGACATTAGAATGCAGTGGTTTTGTTTTGGTTTTAAAACTTTGTGCCTCCCTGTATACTGTGACAACTGCAGGGAGCAAGCCAGTTTCTGTAGCACCAAACAACCGGTTGGGTGCCTCATTTCCCTCTTGTGAGGTGATTTACCACAGTGGTACATAGGATGAGCCCCAGTTACACAACCAAGTTCAGATGTGTAATGTTTAGAGTGTTTATATACAAATAGAACTGTTTCACATATACTTAGAAAAGATCTCTAAATTCTTGTTATAGATAATACAGATCTAGATAACACAGATCTGCAAATTTTGGAAAGCTCTTCAGCTTGTTCTAAGGTAGATGCCTACCACCCTGTCACCTAATTTGTTCTCTACACTCCACTGGTGAGGATCTCCCAACAAAGGCATCTTGTGCTATTTGAGGTTCTTTAGGTATTCAAATTATCTGCAGATATTTGGGCTGGCAGATGCGACTCTAGATTGCAGAAGATCTTTAGCTGTCTGAGACTACGGTGGTAGGTCAAGCAGGTTATCCTATAGCGGAACTCCAGTGTCTTATTACTTCTTTAACTCTCTAGTTCTTCTGTTTGTTAGACTGAGCTATATGAAGGATAAACTTTGGGTATGTGATAGTCCTGTGAGGCCTGAGTTGGTTTATCTGTCCTACAAAACTTCCTGTTGGGAGCTGTGACCTCGTAGCGCAGAAAAGTTGCAGCATAAAAACCCATGAATGAATGTGTCAATCTGTACATGTTATCTTACCTAGAACTTTTGTTTGCTCATTTAATGCAGAGCTCTGTGTTTCCCCTGTCACCCACAGAAGTTACAAATGGGTGTCTCTTTTACCAGTGCCAGACAGACAACCATGTGTGGTTGGGGGAGTCTTGTGTGGAACTGACACTTGCACTGTACTTAGGACCAGCTGTCCAGGGGCTATCAGAAATGCTTGTCAGCTTTCTGTGGGAGATTAGTTTCTTGTCACTTCCATGTAGCAAAGAACAGAAAAAAGTACAAAGTACAGGATATATTTTATCCATAAGATACTTCAGGTGACTTTCATGTCTTTCACCATGTCTATTGGAAACTGGATTTTTTCAGATATGGGACACAATTCATTATTTATTTCTCTTCTTCTGTGCCCTAGAACACATAAACACTTTCTAAACATCTGTAAATCTGCTAGGCAAAAAACCCCAAAAGCTGACCATTAACTATCTTTTCCAAATGCCTGCTCTTTATTTTTCCATGTAGAATATTAAAAAAAAAGAATGCTGAGTGCTTTGATTGGCTTCTGCCCAATGAGCTACCGATGAAGATATTCTTTGTGTGTGTACAGAGCATTCTTCCCTAGTGTGTCCTTCTGTACACAGAAGAATGCCTCCAAATTTCCTTCTTCTGCCTATTTATGAAAAAAGCCAAACCAACAAACCTAAAAATGAACAATGGGAAAATAAATGGTCATGTGCTTATCTGTGATTCGTAATATGGAGCCAATATGATGCTAGCACCATCCTCCTTAGAAGACAGCAGTAAGCCAAACTATGTGAAAACAGATATAAACAAACCATATGGCCAGGTCCTGAAGCCACAGGCGGCCGGGCACCACCCGTGTCTTAGACCTTGCACTTTGTGCACAAACGGTTGCCAGCAATGATTCCCTCTGCCTAACTGATGTGGCCTGTGAAGGATGAAGCAATGCTCAGCTGCAGAGATCTGAACTAATGCTTCCAGTTTGAATCTAGAGACCGCTTTGGTCGACAGAGAGCAGTCCACATTGGGAAATGTCTTGGAATGGGTCTTTGGACCTGTATCTTTTCCCTTTGCATTATCTGTGCCACTGTGTTGCTTCTGCTTTTTCTATACATCTCCCAAGACAATTTGCCAACTGCACATGAGGAGTAAATCCAGATTAAAATCAGAACATTGATGATTTCAGTTTAGCTGCAATATAAAAACTCTTAAGCAGATGGATCCCTATTTTTTGATTTCTTATAGTCCTCTATTGTTACCCTGAAACACATGATTCTGTTATTAATGGGTTAGAAGCTTTAATTTATACCACTTTGTTTATACCACTTTGTTTAATATTTCATATCTTTTTAGTTATTTAGGGAATATGTTTTTGTTTCCTGCAATGCTTTTTATCAATGCATAGGCAAAAGCTTTCCTAAAATCCATATTAGAGTAATTCTGTATTTGTTTACTCTTTAGGTCGACCCTGCTTATCTGCACTTACCTGTGATCTTATTCATAGCTGCTCTTACATTTGCCTTTCCTTCCCAGAGGTTCAGGAGTACTTGGATTTAGCAATATATCCTGTGTTTGCTTCATTAGGATGTACTTAAGCATATTTGACAAATCTGTTCCGCTGATAAACTTTTGAAAACTCATGAACCCTAATCAGGTTTCCAAACTTTCAGCTGTCTCCCTCACTGCAAAGGGACCCATGATCTGGCAGCATTAGTCCAATCTTTAGCTACCATGAAAAAACCCAAACAACCCTTAATAAAAATCTTTTAAGCCAGGAATGGCACAGGAAGGTTGCAGCTGTATAACTTTTATTTATTCTGATTGCAGCTTACCAAAACATCATGGTGTATTCCAGCTAGCTGCTACTTGCCAGTTCCAGCAGTTTTCATAAGCACACAAATACAAAATGTAAATGTGTTTTCTCACTCCTGTTTGTTTACCTTAATCCTTTTTGGGGCATAGTGTGTTTACCTTGTAATGCAAACCCTCCCCTTCAATACATGATGTTTTCATATATTTTTCTACTACTTAGGCCAAGGGGAAAAAAGTATGCTCCCATTTTCTGAATGGATGCAATTCAATGGGTTTAAGATAGACAAAATATTTTTATGATACCTAGGTAATTTTATGTGTCATTTTCCAAAGCAAGCTAAAAACTTAGAGTGTAAGGCTCAGATTCCTAAGTTATATAAGTTGCTTCTGAAACATTTTCCTAAGTGGTTTACTTACTATTTTTAACCTTGCAATTCTTTAAGTTAAACTCTTAATTTTATTGTGTCATTTTGCCGTAAGGACAGACTTTGTACAATGAGCAGAGTGGACTTGCCATACAGTGGTAGTATTCTCTATTATCACAGCTACTGACATTCTCCAATTACTGCAAGTTTTAGTTAGATTTCATTTTGACACTGCTTTCTGCTGTTTTTCTTGTGAATATAATGGAAGTCAAACTAATTTATTACCAGGAACAGGTCAAATACTAGGAAATGCAGAATGTTTACCTGGTAGGATGCTATGCGGTAGCCTGTTTGACCAGGCTGCTGAATCATATAGTTCCAATTGGATTTTTTTTTTTTTTTAAATCTATTTGCTATATAATTTTGGCTTGCTTAATGTCCTGCTTAAAAATCTGAATTTGTGTTCCTTTCTGAATATCTGGCTACCATAAACCCGCAATTTTTAGCTTTCTGTTTGTAAGTACTAAATGTAACACAGTTTCCATTTAATACTTCTCAGCATTTTTACTTTTACCTGTGACCAAATTCCCTGTTTTGATGTCACAGCTCTTTAGTTTGTTACCTATGATCTGTGTTGATTTAAAGTAATTTTACCAAATTTACATTGGACATGTTAAAATTCCATTTTAGACTCCCTTGAACTTCATTTTGCCTTATTTGTTCAAGGAGAAAATTAAATTCTTGGCATTTAAAGTATCTCGAAAAAGAGAAACATTCTTCTAAAAATTCATGGTTTTACAGGGACGCAGAACATCACTAAGCTCTTCAGAGAATGCAGTGCTTATTCTTGTTTACAATTTGGCCTTTTTTTGGAACCTGTTAGTTAAAAATAAAATTATTCCAAGTTGATTTAATTTAAGGCTCATTAGAAATTCTAGCATCCTTGTAGTTTTTGTTTTTCAGAAAAATACAATTTACCCTAAAATAATGTATCTTGTGATTGTTAAAGTGAGTTCCCATTATTAGCAGCTGAAAGAGGGAACTGAGTAATTATTTAATCAGGATTCAATTTAACCTGTAGCTTCACAAATGGTCATGTTAGTTTTATAACTTAATCAGAAATTAGGGGTCCAAAACTTACATGAGGAGGAGGATGGAGGCAGACTTTGCACAAAGGTGAGCCATGACATCAGTGTCTGCAATACCAAAGCTGTTCAGTAATGTTCCACCCTTGCAAGTGGCTGTCCTGGAGTGGTGATGCTGATTACTTAATCCCTGTTCTGAGTAATTGCTGGCTTATCACATTGTGGGATCTCGCCTGGTTTGGGGTTGGGATAGGTTTGGTTTCCCACTACTGAACGCCTTTGGCACTGTGACATGGTGAGATGTGGCAGGGCATAGCATGGGTAACTGCACAGCATTAGTAATTAGGTATTTACTTCTTCATTTTAAATTTGAGTGTGAATTACCACAAAGATCCTGATCAGAATTGTTTTAAACTCAGTTATGACTATTCAGCCTTTCCCTCTCTGTAGTAAGACATGATGAGTTAGTGAAAAAGAATACAGGTTGGTTTTGGTTTTTTGTTTTGGTTTTTTGAGGGTTTTTGGTGGTGATGTTTATTTGGGGTTTTTTGTTTTTTTTAATTAATTAGATTCTGGAAAATTCCTTTTATTGCATTAGATGCATTAGGAATAGCCAGGAAAACCTTGATTTTTTAGGGGAGATGAGTGTTGGTTTAGATATGAAGCATACAGGTATTTATACAGGTATTTATAAAACAGAATGAATATCCAACCTGGATATCTATGTAACATTTAGTAAGCACCTTTCTACCGTGTACTTTACTGAAACCGACATGCTGGGCTGTGTATCATATGTGATGAAAGGGTACCTAAAGTACCGAACATAGAAAAGTATATACATTACACAGAAAAATAATTCAAGTATGTAATAGAAGAATGACACTCAAAATTGAATAATCGATTTTCTGTGATGCAGTAGTTATTCTACTGTGTTGAAACTCATAGAGCAAAGAGCAGATCTTGCTCTTGGGTGCTTTTCATAATGAGGTGTGCTGGGATGGAGAATAGGAAATTGATATGGGTGCTATTTATATAAAAGAATAAACGTATTGTAAAACCTGAAACTCACACAATCATTATTTATGAACTAGAGAAACTAGAGATAGAGATGGCTTGGTTCCTGAATCCTGTCATATTTCAAATGTCTCTGGTTATGATATTCAGATTGTAAGTGCTTTCCTTTTACCCTCAGATTTCATACAACCTTGTCAAAGATGGGGTTTTCACAGCAGCTCCTAACAGTTTGCAAATTACCTCTGTTGTTTGATCTCCCCTAGGACTATATTTCATATAAGGTGCATGCCATGGGACTTTCATAGAATCATAAAATCATTATAGTTGGAAAAAAACTCCAAGATCATCCAGTCCAACTGTCCCCCTTCCACCTATATTACTAATTAAACCAATTCCCTAAGTACCTCATCCAACCTTTCTTTGAACACCCTGAGGGATGGTGACTCCACCACCTCCCTGGGCAACCTGTTCCAATGCCTAACCACTCTTTCTGGGAAGAAATTTGTCATAATTTCTAACCTGAAACTTCCCTGGCACAACTTGGAGCCATTCCCTCTTGTCCTGTTGCTAGTTATCTGTGAGAGGATAACTTCCTTTCAAGTAGTTGTAGAGAGCAATAAGGTCTCCAAGAGATCTTTATGCTTTGTCTTCCAGAGAAGGTGTGGTAAGCACTGTCATTGTGAAGGCGGTCCAGCGCATGAGGCTAGCTGACAGGTGAGGAAGGAAGCATCTGAATTAATTCAGTTCATTCACGAGGCTGCATTAGATCATTGTGACAATTCAGTGTCAAAAATAAAGCTCTTGACATAACAGAAGAAATAATTTTAAAAAAAAATATGTGAAAAATTAAAATTGTATCAGCTTCCACAAATGGGATGAGGAGAGCGAATATAATTTCAAGCATCAAGATACAGAAATTTCACAGAATCACAGAATCATAGGGGTTCGAAGGGACCTCAAGGAATCATCAAGTCCAACCCCCCAACTCTTATTAAGTCAGACAGGCTCTGACTCACAAACGTAATTTGAGTGGACAGAAATGCAACAATTTAACTTGGAAAAAAAAAGTTTAATTTTTCTTTCCGTGATAAAGCAGTGTCGTTTAAAATTTCCTTGCATAAAACTTCAATTTTTGGATGACAGTACTTACCTGATTTTTTTTTTTTTTTTTTTTTACTAGCTGTGCTAGTTACTACGTGTTTATTTTCTAACACTTCCTACAATAGCAGTTACAGGATTTTATTCTCAGTAAATTAATGAGAAATATTGTATTAAGGGGCCTGGAGTGAAAGAGCCATTTTGTCCTATTCCCTCTGTGGTTTTAGGTACAATCCTGAAAAGGTAAAATTTATTCTGCATCTGGCAAGAGGCTTTTGAGATAGAAGCAGATTTGAAAATCACTGCTCTATTCTCTAATTAACTATGATTTTATTTTTTTAAATTTATATGCATTGGAATCTATTTGAATAGTCACTGAGGCCAGTGAACTGAACCATACTGAATGCTTGGAATTTAATTATCTTAAATGGCTTATGTTTATACCCAGTAGTTTGGCATAAATATGATGATATAAATAGTAAATTGTTCAGTTAAAGCACTGTTAACAACTGAATAATGGTATAAACCAGTGAGATTTTTAAATAATTTTACCTGTATCTGAAGAAGCAAGGAAAGTTTTGGTGATACTCAACTCCAGACAAAATTTTAAAAAACCCAAACCAAAACATGAAGTAAAATATATAAATTTGAAAAGTTCTAGAACCAGATGTACATATCCTATGAATATCATGCTAGTTTATGATTATGAATTTTTTTATTTAGTATATTTTTTTGTGTCTTGCCTGGATGCTTTGAGTCAGAACTGCAATACAAGCTGACAGAGAAGGTACTTTGCTAGTGGACACGCTACCATGAGCAGGTCTGCTGCAAAACCACTTTAGATCAGATCAATCATGGTATGAATGGAAATCACAGAATCACAGAATCACAGAATCTTATGCCACTTTTGCAGTGTTAAAAATTGTGACCTAGAAATGCTTGCTTTTCTCCAATGGCTATGAAGGAAACCTGACCGAATCCAATAAAATTCTTGTCCATGTCCTGGTTCAGGTACTGAACTTCTAAACAGGGGAGAGTTTTATATTTGATGGCAATGTTGTTTACAGGGATTTAAGTGGTGTTTGTTTACTCTTGCTCATTCCTGTCCCATATCTACCCTTTCAAATATACTAGTCAGACTAGTAGTATGGCCATGAGATAACCCAGAAAGTTTCCTCAATCCTAATAAAAATGAAACCTCAGAAATACTTGATTTTTTGCGATATTAGATCCTTAGACAAGTTCACATCTGTTTTCAGAAATTTTTGAGTAAATGGATTAGAAGGCAAGAGGCTTTCTGGGCTGGTGATTTTGGCACAGAAATACAGATGTAGCCACAGCCCAAAATCAAGAAGAGGTGAGGAATAAGCACCTGTCAGACTTCAATTTCAGACCTTTGCAATTAAGTTATCATAGAATCATAGAATGGTCTGGGTTGAAAGGGACCCCAAGGATCCAACCCCCTGCCACAAGCAGGGCCACCAACCTCCAGACATGATAGACAAGGTTGCCCAGGGCCCATCCAACCTGGCCTTGGACACCTCCAGGGAGGGGGCATCCACCACCTTTGTGGGCAGCCCGTTCCAGCACCAAACCACTCCCTCTGCAAAGAACTTCCCCCAATATCTAATCTAAACCTTCCCTCCTTTAGCTTTAATCCATTCCCCCTTGTCCTGCCATAGTCTACCCTTTTAAAAAGTTGATTCCCCTCATGTTTGCATGCTCCTTTCAGGTACTGGAAGACTGCAATGAGGTCCCCCCGCAGCCTTCTTTTCTCTAGACTGAACAAGCCCAGCTGCCTCAGCCTGTCTTCATAGGGGAAGTTCTCCAGCCCTCTAGTCATCTTTGTGATCCTCTTCTGAACCGTCTCCAACAGTTCTATATCTTTCTTGTATTGGGGCCCCCAGATCTGGACACTGTACTCCAGATGGAGCCTCAGGAGGGCAGAGTAGAGGGACAATCACCTCCCTGTCCCTGCTGGCTACTCTTCTGATGGAGCCCAGGCAGCCCTTCTGAGCTGCAAGCGCACACTGCTGGCTCATGTTAAACTTCTCATCCACCAGAACCCTTAGGTCCTTCTCAAGCAGGGCTACTTTCAAAGAGCTCTTCTCCCAGTCTGTATCTATGTCTGGGATTCCTCCAGCCCAAGTGCAACACCTTACACTTCAGTGTTGAACCTCATTAGGTTTACCTGGGCCCTCCTTTCCAGCCTGTCAAAATCCCTCAGGATGGCTTCCTTTACTTCTGTTGTATCAACACCACTCAGCTTGGTGCCATCCGCAAACTTGTTGAGAGTGCACTCAATTCCACCACCAATGTCATTGATAAAGATGTTAAAGAGCACCCGTCCCAAGACAGACTCCCGGGGGACAGTGCTTGTTACCAGCCTCCAGCTGGACATAGACCCATTGCCCAGCTCCCCTTGTCTGCGTCCTTTTAAACAGTTTCTCATCCACTGGATGGTCCACCCATCAAATCCACATCTCTCCAATTCAGAGATAAGGATGTGGTGGGGGATCATGGCAAAGGCCTTGCAGAAGGCCAGGTAGATGACATTCGTCTTCTTCCTTTTACCACCGATGCTGTCATTACATCATAGAAGGTCACCACATTGGTAAGGCACAATCTTCCCGTGGTGAAGCTGTGCTGGCTGTCCTGGATCATGCGCTTATTCCTCATGTGCTCTAACACGTCATCCAGTTATGTTAGGTTGTATTGGTTTTGATAACTACTGTTGCCTGATGTTTATTGTGCAGTATTGGCACACTAATTCTCATTGTCCCTTCTACAAGTATGGTAAACAGATGTTTAGTTACATTCATTTAAAAAAAAAATTAAAAAGAGAGCTAAATTTCAGTATGAATAAGGCTAGACTAGGCTAGACACTATTAGGAAAAGATTAATATTTTCATTTAGTAGGTCATGATGAAACATTTGATGAGAGTACTTAAAGATCCATCCAAAATGGTCTTTGACCTGTACGTGTTTAATTTGAGACTCTATGGAGGACATGAAAAGTCCCACAGGATTGAAGAAGCAGCAGCATAATTTACAGTCTGGGATACTTTCAGTGAGATCCCAGTATTTTCATTACTGACATTGATAGAGAGGGTACAGCTATGAAACTGAAGATGAAGTAAGGCTAAGAAGAATTGCAAATACTGTGAAGAGCAGGGTTAGAATTCCTAATACAGCTACAAATGGGATAATGTCTAAAACCAACAAGATAAATCCAGTGAAGACAAGAACAAAGCTCTACTTTTAGTAGGATGAAATATAACATAACCAATACATGAAAAAAAAATAAAATCTCTGGGCATCAGTAAGGCAGAAAAACGTCTGAAGGTTATAATTCATCATGAATTCCATATGAATTAACAGTGTGATGTGGTTTCAAAGGGGACAAATCTAACTCTTCGCTAAATTAACAGAGACACTGTAAGGAGGCTATTATTTCATCAGTATTCACAGCTATTAAGATCTCAGCTAGAATATTCTGTCCTGCTTTTGAGCACATCTGCTTTGAGATAAGGTATAGACCAGTGAGATATAGTGCAGTTGTGAATACCAAGAATGGCTTATGAAAAATGATTAGAATAATTAGTCTTGATTGATCAGAAATAGAGAAGATTGTAGGGAGACCTAGAGATGTCATGTAATATATAGAAAACCATTCTGGAGAAATCCAATCTATTGCCATAGGGAAGGGTAATAAGGGACCTGCAGCATTTTCTGATTTGAGTATTGGGGGGAAAAAAAATCATCTTGCTACAAAGGTATTTAAATAATGGGAAAACAGAGTTTTGAAGGCTATGAAGTTTTCTCACCTAACTATTTTTGCCAATGTTTTAAAAGGAGATATATATATATATATATATATATAAAAATTTGAAACTGCATAAGGGGTTGTATTAGGCTCAAGTAGGTTTGTATCCTGCCTTATACTGTAGTTTGATGATAGAGGATGCTGTTTCTATGTAGCGTGATTTGAATTTAAAGATCCAGAGGAAGCTCTGAGGTGACAGCAGTGGCCGGGTTATGAGTTTGAATTAGAGCTAGGATGCCAGTATAATTCACAATTATTAAAAAGGTGTTAACAGGGAGGGTTTTTGGCAGAGAAGGAAAATTAAATTACATGTGTGATCATCTGGAGGCCGTGGCTCAATATCCTCAACATTATGATGTCAAAGAGAAAGGCCAAGGTTTTTACAATAAGGTTTGCAGATATAGCACAATCAGTGTAAAATGTTAAATGCAGAAGTTTAAGAAGTGCTGTAAACCAATTCACTGGTAAGTAAAGGTTACGAGTGGATCCACTATAGTTCACACATCTATGTACAGATTTTGAGTCAAAGTATGAAAAGACCCCAAAAAAAGCAACATAGCATTCTAGTGCATTTTACCTGATAGTGCTACGAATGTATCTGATAAATGCACTGAAATCACATTTAACTTGAAACAATGAATTTTACAACAAATTATTCAAAATAAACAGGAAAACACAAACCATGACAGTTTCAGAATATGAACTATTAGTTTGCAATATAATCAAGTATTTTGATTTACACTGTAGTAGAAACCCAACTTTCTTATTTGTTCAGTTTCCCTGTCAACTTACATACTGTAGAATTAAAGAAAAAACTGGAACAGTTTATGGACGTGTAGAAAAAAGCCCAAGTGGCATTCAGGGCTTGAACACTTCTTTATAATAGAATAAGAAAACCTCAAACCTCAGTAACTTCTAAATATTGGGGCAATTTCTGACCAGGTCTCAAAAGCACTAAGGGAAGGCTTCATAGAAACCACTTGGGGAAATTCTTTGTAAAAGCTACAACTTGAAGAAAAGCTTCTCTGAGCTCACATTGTCTTAGCTTCATAGACAAATTTACTCCATGCCTTTGTAATTCAAGAAATATAAGCATGATATATACTATGCTTAATTTGTAATTCCCATCGTGCCTAAGAAAATAATAAAGCGATATGTTTGCTTTTGTATTCATATACATATGTAGGTATATATATTTATGTGTTTCTTTGCCTATATATAGATGTATTGATTTGGTATACACAAATGAGATGTTTATTTTTTCATTTTTATTGATAGAACCTGGAAAAAAACCCCAGCAGATATTATGGCCTCCTACTTTCCCCCCTCTCTTTACATTGAGTGACACATATATTTCTGGTTTGCCACAGTGATTCTAGATAGTCTTCATATTTATGGAAAAGACAAAGAACAGTTCTGATTTCTAAGAATTTGGGTTTTTGTCGTGAGCGCAAGAAAATGCGTTGCTTGAGCATGAGATGCTTTTACCTTTTTTTGGGTTGGAGTTAGGCAGAAGTAAATTTATTACACAGGTTCCAGAGCAGGTCATGAAGGAGTTTTCCTTTTATCTACCTCTGACATATACATGTATATTTATGTAACCCTTCCTTACTAGGCTTTAAAATGTTTACTTCAGAGCGTGTGGTATTTGTATGCAGTTAAACTCAAGCTGTAGCTGTAGAAAAGAACATCTGGCCCTCTTCAGAAGCAGTATTTTCCTCAAAATTGGATGTAATATCCAATAATGATTTATGTCTAGTGAAAGACTAAGTGAGCACTGATTAGGAGCTGTGTATATTTTAGATTAATTATGTCTTGTGGGCAGTGCAGCATATGCTTCAGTATACAGAAGGCTAAATTTAAGGATACAGAAATTGCCTCTTAAGAGCAAATCAAAGTCACAGCAACAAAGCGATCATAATCCCATCTGCTGTCAGGAAAGAGCCAAACATAAGCCAACCAAAAATTTAGAGTTCTCCCTGATGACTTGCCACCATAATTTCTTGCTTTATTATATTACAATTGCCAGCTGTAACCAAGTGGTTTGTAGGCAGTGTAACCATAGATACTACTGAGTTTCTTCAGCCTTGGTTTGCTATTCAAGTTAATAAGATTATCTGACACTGAATGTTGGTGAATTTAGTATTTCTTTTACTTCACTGTTTCATTTTGGGCTTTTTTTTTTAATTGCTTTTTAAATATGGAAAAAGATACAAACAAGCAATCCCAGCCATCTGATCTCTAATAGCCATTTTATTTAATTTATCCACTTTTCTCCTTTTTTTTTCTTGCAAAGAAAGTGCTCTTCACTGAAAAATTCCTGTGGGAACACTGAACTTCATGTCTACAACCATTTTGGTAGAAACATTACAGGCAAAGAATATTGAATAGCTAACTGGTAGTTTATAAATACATGAGCAAATCAAAAGAGGGTATTTTGTATCATTACAGACTGTGAAAGGTATTTCCTTAGTCCTTCAGTTACAGATTAGCATGTATTCCCATTTAATGGTAATCTTTATTTTAAAATAAAGTAGGGTGATCTTATAAAATCTCCATTTTTCCATTCTCCCCACTTTTACCTCCCTCCAAAACCCATGTTTATACCATGGTTGATTTAATCAGAAGTAATGCTTGGTGCACTCCTGAGGCATCTAGTAGGAGACTTCAAAGGTTCATGCATGTGTTTATTACACTGTCTGTAAATGAATTAGAGAAGACTAGGCCAATACTGTGCTTATTTATAGACTAGCTATGGTTATTAAAGTATATACACCAATTAGCCCCACCTTCTCTAAGTGTCATCTGGGAAGGACTGTCAAAGCTTGACACATGTTCTCAATTCCTAGAGTAAATTCTGCAGCAGAGGGGATTGTGTTGACCCTGGGAGCTTGGTTCTTCACAAATTGGAAAGCAGGAGGAGAATGTGTGATGAAGAGTATTAGTGTCCCTGCTCTGGAGCTTCAAATGTGTAGCAGGTCACACAGTAGATTTTCTTGTTGATCTTAAGACTGAGTGTTAGTGATAGACCTCTGCTGACATTTCAGTATTTCCTCTGACATCAGGTGAAGGGGTGATGTAAAGATAAGTGCACAGTAAACAGTGGGGCTCAACTTTACTTACATAAGTAATCTACATTCAATGCATAAAGATAGAAGCCTGAGCCTACTTCTCTGTTGGTCCAAGAAATACTTTTCAGTCAGTCAGGGTCATGTTTAAGAAAGGGAGGAGACAGCAGTGTGGGTCAGTCCATCTTTTTTTTTTCTCAAGACAGTCCTTGATTTTTTCCTTTTGTGATAGTATTAAAAACCAATACATGATCGGTCCAGAGCTTGCTTTCTCCCTCCACTCCCTTGCAGACGCACCCTAAAGACCTGCTCTTCAACCTATGCATCCCTGGGAGATGACAGGTAGTAAAAAGAACAATGAGAGACCTTTCAAAAAGTCTTCTACCTGGATAGAATAGACATTAGAGCAAATGTTCCTTGGATGTCCAAGGGATTGAATTATTATCATTTCAGAACTCAAACAGAAGTCAGGAGAGCAATACCTTGTCTCCTAGTAAATGTTATTTTTGCTGTAACTGGTAAAATGCCATATTTTTATGGCTCACATGACAGTGAAGGCCACCAGGACATTTGTTACAGCAATTGTCTAGTGGTCAGGTGACTGTGGCCATGCAGCCAAGATGAATTTTCTGTGAGTTGAAGTTCTGTGAACAACATGAATGATAAAGGTCTGGAAAACTTTGGCTGGACTAGATGATCTAGATGACCTTCCAGCCTTCATGATCCTGTGATACTGTGATAAAGCATTCTAAATCAACTACAGATCAAGTGTTTGGAATCACAGAAACACAGAACATTAGGAGGTGGAAGTGGCCTCAATAGTTCATCCAGTCCAACCCCCTGCCAGAGCAGGATCACCTAGACTAAATCACGCAGGAACACATCCAGGTAGGTTTTGAATGTCTCCAGAGAAGGAGACTCCACAACCTCTCTGGGCAGTCTGTTCCAGTGTTCTGTCACCCTCACAGTGAAAAAGTTTCTTCCTTCACATGGAACATGTGAACCAAAATTTTCAAGTTGTTTGCTACTGGCAATGTAATCTACGCCCACCCTATTCCTCAGGGCTCTGAATGGATATTTCAAAATCAAATAGATTTGATTTTGTTGCATCACTCATGTTGGTGCCTCATGATTTAAAGTTCATTAGGAGAGAGATTTGCTAATCTTGCCTGATGTAGCTAGGCCTCTCTCATATACTGTGTCCTAAGACATAATTGCCGACCATGAAGGTACTTTCTGGTCTGCTTCCCTTTGCATATCCCAGAATCTGCCTGAACCTAGGTGCAGAGATTAGACATTGTCTGTGTCCTCAGAGCATCTTTTTGCATTCCCTGCAGGACATAGGCACTAGCTTTCTAAAGCTGTCATCAGGTGCATGGGAGAAAGTGTTTACTGAGCCATTATCAGATTAAATATCCAGGGAAGGATCCCAGAGTTATGAAAGTGAAACAATGTCAACATTTGACAAGTTTTTTTTTGCTTCTTGGCATTATGCCTATGTATTATAGTCAAAACAAATGTCTTTGGTTTTCAATTTGCTGCTCCATACTGTAATCACTAGAAAGAAAAGAGTATTTCAAGATATTGTTGATCTTATTAATGTCTTTCTTTATTCAAGTGGATAGAATACCTTTTCATAAACAATCCTGCTTTTTTAGAGATCCCGAAGTCACCATTCAGCATGTGTTTCTCCAGCAGCTTCCTCTGGACCCCCAGCCCTGCATGCCATGCAGAAGCCTCGTTGCAATCTTTCACTGCCAAATCACCCTTTGTACCTAACCTGATGTTGAGGACTCCTCCTGTATATCGCAGCAATCTTTCAGCTAACAGATGGTCTTGTAATGCTTGGTGGGTGCTACTACCCTGCAGACACAGATCAAATACCCAAGCATCACAAAGCTAGCCATGGCAGACATTCTTGGCTGAGCTATACCCTTCAAAATTTTCCATAGAGTGAAGGAACTTCTGTTAAATCAACCAGAATTTGTCAGGCATCTTTTAGGTTCTCTGTAAAGCAGAGGCATTGTTAATTTTCACACAGAAACTCTGTCTTGTCTGTCTCCATCTCCTTTCCACACTATGGTGGTAAATGTAGGCTTTCTAGAAAGCTGCAAGGCTTGATACCTGTTTTGTCACCTGGGGTCCTGCGTTATTGCTCTGTATCTCTTTAACGATGTATTATTATAATAATACTTCACAGGTAGCAGCTCTTACAGGTTCTGCATTGCAATACTCAAGTAATCTAACTGGATTTTACTGAATTTTACTAATGTGTTGAGTAATTTTATATCATCGAGTCCAATCATGAACTGAACACATCACCAATACTACTTTTTTCTTGAACTTAAGTCAGCCTAACCCTTGGAAAAATACCAAAAGCATGATACTGGTATTTTGGAAACAGCCTGTTTCAGAGTCTAGGTAGTAAATAGCACACATATATTTGATTTCTCTATATATTTTCCTATGTCAGACAAGACAGCTTTTAATCATAGTGGGCATGTGAGCCTAGTGTTAGATGAAGTCTACCATTCCAGTACTAGCAGACAGGAGCAATATAAAGACTCTTGTTTCAAGTAGTAGAGGACAGGAGTGTTTTCAAAGTTTGCTGCAGGGTGTTTCAAGACTTGACACTAAAATGTGTTACTTGGTTATATCATGTCAAGCATCATATCTTTATTCTTACAATAATTGCTGAGCTTGTGCTGTGGTATAACAACTTTCTGAGAGGCGATTTTCTTTAATAAATGTCCTGTGCTCTTTTAGGGCACTACTTGGTACAAGAGTTTTAATCTCTTCTGCTCTTCCTTCCTCTGTCCCACACCTCTCCACTTTGTTGTGTTGCAGAGTTATGGTCATGATCTATTAGAAATCTAATTCCAGCTGTACTATATGCTAAGGTGTACCCAAACTTAATTTCTTCAAGTCCTACTTCTAGGGCAGAGTTCATTCCCTGTTTTTTTCATAAACTCCTGTCACACTGATAACTATAGAGACTAGCTTCCTGTCTTCCTTCATATAATAGAACAGTGATCTGCATTTGGCAGGAAAAAAGCAAACACTTTCTCTGTACAGAGATAACCTCACAGCTGCCTGCCCTCTGAGCAGACATTGCTGAGGAGGTGTTTTCTTTTGCTTGGGTTGTTTTTTGGCTTAATCAATTTATCCTTGTCTGAATACATTTCTGTTTGATTTAATGTTGAAAACCTGAATGCTAGAGTCAAGAAAACTTCATGTAAGAGTTTCCTGTGACCAGACTGTGAAAATCTGAGTAGAAAACCCTTTGCATTATTGACATTCCAGACATTTGTGGCTCACAAGAGCTATTAGAGGCTTCCTCCTCCTAGGCTCAAAAGCCTTTAGATAATGGGGTGGAACACCACTTTGTGAAGGGGCACTAATATCTCCTCACAGAATTCTGAAAATAGCAACCTGCCTTCCTCATCAGTAGTACAGTAGGGGCAAGCTCAGCAATTATGTTCATGATGACTAAAGTGCTGGTAAAACAGCACTACTCACCCTAAGGAAACTTGTAAATAAAGATCTACAAGGCTGTCCCAGTCTTGTATGGGGTAGCCGCAGCAATAGTCCCAGATCTGCCATCAGAATCAGGAGTTTCTTGGTTAATGCCTATGCAGATGTGCACAGACACATTTACATCAGATAAGGCTGAAAACCCCAGGTCCCCTATATTTACTATAAGGCCTATTCTCCTACTTTGATATCCCTAACTTAGAAATGGCAGAATGTATGTACTTCGAAACACTAACTGAGGCAACAGCTGAATTACCATTGGCAAGTCATTTTGGCCATAGGCTTTAATTTCAGTCATTTGAGTCATTCCTGGCTAGCTTTTGGAAGTCTCAGTAAATACACTGGATGCTGGTACATGCTCCTATTGCTGCCTACACTTTTATCCATCTGTTACCATGGCACTATTCCTACTTAGAAGTTGGTCGGACCATTACACTAGATTGCAGGTGCCAAGTGAATGTGGGTTTAGAGAGCTACAAAAGCTTTTCTGCAGGCTGTCTCTGCTCTAAGGTAGAATTGCCACATTGACGCCACATGCTTCCTTACCTTATGACATCTGTTGATGCTGAAATGCCAAAAAAACCCCACCTGTGTACATATAAAATGGTTCTCTGCTGCATGTATATGTTGACAAATTGTATTGCCAGTGTTTAACTGAGATGCTTAATGAGATCAGATACTTTTCCAAATACTGAATCCCCTTGCTGTTGTTTTTAAAGCAGTTTTATGACCTATCATTTCAGCCAGTAACTGTATCAGTACAGGAAAGTTTGTACTGATGCTAAGTCACCTACGTCTAGTAGCTATATTAATTAAGCTATAGGTACCTGAAGGAGCTTGATAACTAAGGGTTGTTGCTACAGCTCATCAGCATGAAATTGTTTGATTACAATTTCAACACAGAATGGTGTTTTTGATGCAGCAAACTATATTTCCCATATTTAATTTTATTTTTTTACTTGGCTAATTCTTTTACTTGAGCAATTCATCTAAACTAACTGTTCAGTAAAGGATTAAGTTATTGTAGAGTAAGTTCTAAAATATGTTCAAACACATGATCAAATATGAGTTTAATTGTAGCAGCTTGACAAACTGTTCAGCTGAGATGTGCTACCTATCCATATTAAATGCCCACCGTTAAATAGCTACAAAGAAATCTGTATCACATTGTAATGAGTTATAGAATGTCATCTGAGCAGCATTAACTGATGATAAGACAACTTGAATTGTTACAAATGTGACATAAAATATGAATGTACCACATGTTTTAAAATTCAGGCAGAATGGAAATGAACATTTAGTCAGATGGTGTGGCAACATTAGAAGCTAAGTTGCACTATCATAGAATTATAGACTCACAGACTGGTTTGGGTTGGAACAAACTTCAAAGCCCACCTAGTTCCAACCCCCTGCCATGGGCAGGGACACCCTCTGCTAGACCATGTTGCCCAAAACCCCATTCATCCTGGCCGTTTTTGCTTATAACTGTATTCTCAGTTTATCCTCATTTTGTATTAGAACACATTAGACTAAGTATCGCTAGAAGTGGTGCAATCACAATAAACTATTGTGTTTTAATTTGCAATGGAATAGGCTGAAAGTGCACACACTGATAGTTGCATAAGCTTATCTAATGAGAGCTTGTTTGTTAAGCACCATGTAGTGATTGTGTTCGCTGATGTGTGTGAATCCTCGTATATAAATATTTGCAGGAGTTTTCTTCTATAACTTGCAATGGTTCAAACAATTTTTTAAACTACTTTTTAATAAACAAATTGAAGAGGAAATGTAACTACTTTTCAGACCAAAGTATGACCTGTGAGCTTGCATTTTAGATCTGCTTATATACTTCATGTCATCATTTGTACAAATGTGTTTATGCTTATTTTAACTAACACTGGAATATTTTAACTCCTTAGCATTATTGTGATTTTTATTTAATATTTAAAAAGAGTTTTAAATCACAGATTATACTACAGTGCATGTACATTTTGTAATGCAAAATTCAGTGAAGAAATTACAGGAACGTTGGATCAGCTTTTGAGTCTTGTTCTTTTCCTGGGGCTCACTATGCCTTTTGAGACTGCATGGGATTCAGTTAAAGATTACTACCTCTAAACTGATTTGCCTACAAGTAGTTATTCAGCCTCCTATTACACAAAGTGAAGGTGCAGTCACTCCACCTAATGGAGCCTAGAGAGCTAGGTAGCCTAGAGAGATGCCACTAAGGATGAGTTTTAATGTGACTTCTTTTTCATGTGAACTTGAAAACTAGACCAGGATTCAGGTGGCTAAACCTTTTCAAGCATGTTTTTGTACCATTGTTTACTTGTTGATAGCAATCCACATGGCACAGCTTTCCTATAGATAGTGGGTTCCGTCTCCAAGCTCCTTTTTCTGTCTCTGGTATTGCCCTGTATATAAAAAGGTTGATCTGGTGAGGCAGGATACAGTCAGGCATCTAAAATGACCCCCAGTCTCAAGCAGTTGAATGCCACCCTTAACACATAAAAGCAAAATGTGTCACAATCTCTTCGTCTCTCCATCTGCTCCTAAGTACAGGGTCAGGCTCATATTCATAGCAAGGTGTTTAGCTTCTGCGTTTATGTATGCTTTAAAGTAAAAAGGCTTTTCTCTAGTGGAAGGCCGTGTCTTGTACCTCTGCATTTGTGGTTTGTTCATGTTCTGGCAATATAAAAAATTGCACTACTATTTATTTCAAGGCATTCCCCACCCCGTGCAAAAAAAAAAACAAACACATGAAGCTGTGTTTCTTTATAGGAATGTACACATGTTCCATCCTCATGCAGCAGTTTGTCAGTTAATATCTGAGCACCACAGAAAGATCTCTTAAGTGTCTTACTGGTTGACAGTTCCTATCAATGTTCAGCAATCATGTCTTTGCACATTTCCTGTCACTTCAGACACGTGAGATTAATCAGTATGTTTCGTAACACCCTTCTGGAAATGGAAATTCTCAGTACATTTATCTCTTCCTCTCACTGTTTTCTTCCTCTTGCTTTCTGTGCGTATTAGTGAGAGAGCAACTGTCTAAGGACTTTATCTTTAATGGAACTGTTGCTGAATTAAATTAACTGCTTAAATAAACATCAAATAAGTTCTCTAGAGTGGAAGTGAGTTCACATTTTCTCAATGCTGGTTGAACAAGAAATTAAGATTACTTTTTGGCAGTAATTGTAGAACCTACTCCATAGGAACAAAAAGATTTCAGACTTCAGACATGACTAAAAACATTGGAGAGAGGTTTCTGTTGGAACTGGGCAGGAAGATTTTTTTCTTTACTGCCTTAATCTCATGACATTTACAAAATAGTTAGTCCCAGATCAGAGATTCTGGAACATTTTAGAAGAGATAGTTTCATATTTCTTCTCAACCTGATTCAAGCAAATTCAGATTCTTCACATTTTGTGGAGTGGATTGCTTTTTCTTTTTTTCTTTTTTCTTTTTTTTTTATCTTTTAAAGATTATAATTTACAGAAATAATGAACACTGTAAAAATGTAAATATAGCTCTTTTATATCTTTGATAGATCTGTATGCTTGTTCTAAATTTATGGATGCCAGTATTTGCTGTATTTCTATGAGAAATCTGAGAACACTGACAAATATTTTATCTGAGGTGATGTACTTCAGGTAGTGTTTGGTATGGTAAGTAAAGATTTTAGAATGATAAAAAGTACTTCATTGGAAATTCTCAGTGAGATATTTTCTGACATAGTAGTTGGAAGTTCAAGTTAACAAATATTCTCGCTCATGGTGATCATTCAACATGTAAATTTCTGATTTTTCAATAAGAAATTTTTTAAGAAATAACATCCTACGGCTAAAGTTATTATTCATAACTCTGTGTGGATGGAGGTTTTAAATCTGTGTCTGCAAGAGAGACTTTGAGATACTACATTGTGTCCTCTAATAGTAAGAAATTACTGTAGCAATTTCATTAAGTACTAACTTCTGCAGCATGAGTCTGTATTAATATGTAGTCATTTCTCAATCATTTAACACAAGAGCTAATAGAATTACTCACAGAAAAAGTATCATATGGAGAGTTTCTCTCTTGTGTACCATAGGAACTAGATATACTCATTTAGGATTGTGTTCCTGTCAGTGAGTAAACCCTTTATGATAAAACATTTAAATGATTCAGGGAATGTGTCACAGAGTTATTAAAGCCATGTGCACATCCATGAATAGGACATTGATTCAATTTCTGATGCACTTCAGACAAATCTTAGATCTGATTTACCTCATGTAGAAGTGCACAAGGAGGTTTCTCCAGGCTGAAGTGATTCCCTCTGACCCTATCTCAATAACAAGAAAAATTGCACGAACTACTCTTTCAAGCTTCATTAAATGCTTTTCAGCAGATGGCTAAAACTGAAATCCTGCTTCAGTCAGCCACCTTCCACAGGGGTAAGAAAAAGCAAAACCCTGATCTTAGCAATAACAAAGGAGGTGATAAACATTAACCTCTCCCTAGAATCCAGTCAGTTCTTTGGAGTGTTTCCTGTTGAAGCTAAGGGTTGTGTTCCTATTAATTACTGGGAAACTGCATTTTGTGGTATGCCATGAATAAACTCCCCCCCATAGTACACTCTTATCAGTAAGACACTATGCAGTTTGGATAGCAAACTCTTTTCAATGATGCATAATCAAACTCTGTTCATTTAGATGCACCTTTGATTATGAATGCTCTGAGAGCTACTGAATTCTGCAGGTTTTGGGTTATGAAAATATGTTAGTTCATCCCTGTTTTGTAGTGGGATTTGAACATTTACACTGCCAGTTACATGCATGAGTTTTTAAAAATGTTAATGTTTTCAGTACTTATTGTCCTATCTAGAAAACTAGTGGCATAATAAGTATACTCTAAAAGGGAATAAGGCAAATTTGGCTATTTCCATTATGGTTTCTAACTCATTTTTTTATACGTACTCATGACCATAGTTACATCTCCTGCAGTAACACATAAAACACAAGCTGATGCCTGCATGTCTCTGATTGAACCTGTAAAGCTGATCTTTACCTTGTCAGAATCAATTACCTTAAAAAATAGATGATTCTCTGAAATTCAGTGACCTCTGTACTTCTCAATGAACTTCATTTCAATGAGCCATGTCTAACTTGACAAACTGGCATGTTATCAAGAAGGCTGCTGCCCTAGAAGAGGGAGTAAAAATGAAAAAATAAAATAAAATTTCCATCTACAGAAATGACCTATGCTACGTACATATTCTGGGATTGAAGGTTTGATGACGTGCAATAATATATAAACATTTCTGAGAAACAATCTGAAATATTTCTAATTTTGCCTCTAAATTATGAAGTATAATTTGAGATAGTAAAATTAATCATTAGAGAATGAAAAATCAATTTTAAAAATCATGTACAATTGGAAATTCAGAAATGTTTTAATTGCTTGTTCTGATGTGTATTTTTCTGTGTTTGTAAACTCTCATAGATGGTAGTTGACACTCTCAGGTATTAATTCACTCAGCATATTGGATTCATCATTGCTCATAGTCAACAGGGCTTCCACATTGTGTGTAGCTGTCACTGGGGACTTCCTCTGCATGTGGTATTTTCATGCAGGCAGGTAGCCAAGGTCATAATCTTTATTTTTCCTCATTGTGGTTGTTTTTTTCCATTGGTTTTATTTCTGTGGGGGTTTTTTCTGCATAGCAGAATTTACTTCTGATAGAAATTTTAATTGTACAGGCTAAGTGTAGATTTTCTTCTCTACTATCATGTATTACAGAGATAAACTAAGCAACATAATTTGTCTTTCCCATTTGGTACTTCTCTCATTGTGTCATTAAAGATCTATTGCTGAATCTGGCTTAATTTTACACATTCTGAAGATGAATTATATCAACAAAATCCTGCAGATAAATATTTTAAATAATGAACTTAGCGATGATCCTAACTTCCAGATCTTACATGGAATTAGAAACAGAGAATAAAAAAAAGTTAAATCTGATAAATAGTATTTTTACTGTCAGACAAAATACTATGTGAAGCAGCCCATAAGCTTTGTCTGGAAATAACATAGTCTAAAATTAATTTTAGTTAAGAAGTTTTACTGGCTGCTCTGATACAGGTTTGGAAGGCTCTTAGGATGCCTTGACACCCTTCTGAATGAGGCCCTCCTTACTGTTCTATAAACGCATAACAGTTTTATTTGAGAAGTGTATGTTCAAAATTAATCTATGAGGTTTAAATGAGGTAGCTTTCTATTAGAACTGCAAGCTATTAAAATTGATCTGGGAAAATATTATTGGATCTTGTAATAAAATATATCAGATTTTAGAGTATATCCATAAGTTTTGGAATCTGGGTATAACTACATAAGAAACTGTAAAAGACTTGTTGACATGAATCAGAAATGTAGAAATGCAAGTCTGGCCTCTATCATCATTTCTCGTCTGGACGCCTATCTATGTAATATGAGATAGGGAACCTGCTTTGGCAGGTGGGTTGGACCTGATGATCTCTTGAGGTCCCTTCCAACCCCTAAGATTCTGTGATTCTGTGATTCTGTGATCACTGACAACATTCCTTCACAATGGGTTTCATCATCTTCCATGTAGGTACTGAAGTTTTCATCAAGATATAATCAGTTTCATAGAGAAATCAGTTTTTTCAGGCCTGCCCTGAACTGTATACTGTCTCTTTCCTTATTTTTAATTATTTTTTTTTTATCAGGAAAGTAAAAAAGATCTTTTACAATTCATCCCATTACTGAGAGGGCACTGATAAAACGAGTGAAGACTTTATGACTTTAGGTGAAGTAAAAAACAGAAAAAATGAATAGGATTTTTTTTTTAATAGATCAAGTAAAAAAAAGATAGTAGAATTATTTCAATGTGTATGTTTCTTATAGAAACTTCAGACTTCATTCTTTTTTAAGAGTAAAAATGGACTTAACAGCAATGCTTTGAAAAAGTGTAAGTTAACTTCAAGGGAAATTATATATTCTCTGGAAAAATAAAACCCAACCAAACTACAAACAAAACCAAACTGGTGACATTTTGCCCACTTCTAACTAGTTGTTTATCTTTCCTGAAAACTGAGGACCTATTCTGGGCACTTTTCTTGGTTAGCATTTGTGTCACATGTTTATGTGACATATACATACACTTTTTCAAACACACATGCCTCTGCGTTCTACAAAAATAATATTTTTCAGTTTCTAAAGGGAAGTTTGAAGGTACCTGTAGCCTGTCTATTACTAAAATTTATTTTGATAATGAAAACATATATAGGACTTGCTATAAACTTTTAAAAAAAATAATTTATTTTCCCCATCTTTCCATTTCTATTCTTCCACCAACTTGACTCTGCTCATCTGTGACTCTGTTAATGTAATTTCATACCATTAATTGCTTTCTGTTATATGGAATAATTTTCAAATTGTGGTTAAAGACCAAACTAGACTTTAAGGGTTGCTCTGTGATGCAAATCATCTACCTCGTGCTGTCTTAGAGCTTATCATTAATTGGTGACAAATTAATTATTGAGTGAATTCATTCATAGTGTTTGTTCAGAAGTAAACTCTATTCCTTGATTAGAAGGGAGAATCCATCTGGTCTTATTTTCAGCTACAGTGGTGAAGCTGGTTAGAAGTAACAATTTCCTTCATTGGAAGTCTGCTTTAAAACATGAGTTTCTTCCAAATACATTAAAATATTTAATGAAATAATACAAGACAATGTTACTATGTGTAGCAAAATAAGTTTTACTTAGCATAGTGGATATAATTAAACCATAAGCAATGCAAACTATTAGTAAGCTAGTTATGAGTTGTTTAGCACTGGCCTAAAGCTGCCTATACCATTGACGACTAGTGTGCTTTTAGCACTGGCACGTTTTTAGCATGTACCAATTTATCAAAACTCAGGCAATTTATAGTCATGTAGAATATTCCCAGAAGTTAGTCTGGATGAAGTCATTCTGGTTTTTGGCTGAAATGTTTGGGGAAGGAGGAGTAAAGTCATATAGACAGGAGCTCTGCTGCACCACTTGTCTTCAGTGATAGAGAATGGGCTCCGACCCATTTATTTGTAGATGTGGCCATGGAGACCTGCCCGTAAGGGAGACTGATGGCACAGAGCAGCAGGACTTGTCCCTCTTTTGAGATAAAACGGTGTAATGGCTCATCAGGGTACAGATTTAATGTCTAATTTTCTCCCTTAAAATGTTTTAGGCTTGTGCTGTCTCTAATTTTAGGAGAAAGAAATGAGACAATGACTTGTGTTGTTGAGATACGTGCTGCTTTTCATACACTGGAAAATTAGTTTAGATAACAGATACATTCTGTTAGGTGTTTCAAGTCAAATTACTGTCCTATTTCGACTCATTTGTCTGAGATGGGTGTTAACCACTTGAAGAGGGGGAGACAGATTTATGGTTCTCTGTTTCTTCATTCTTTCTTCGATTTTCCAGAAGAGAGGATAGATTGACAGACTTCAAAGGTGGTCTTTCGTGGACTTTCATATTAATTTTTTACGTCATCTTTTCTATTCAATAATCAACTGGGATATGCTGAAATAATTCCAAATTGAGCTGATTCCAGTTAAGATTACGGTGACTCCAGGTATAAAAGTAGAATATTTACATTTTTCTGTCAAGGTTTGGTGGCTTTTGCTGTGAATACTAGTAGCTTACAGACCTAGAAATTTAAAAATCATGTGTCAACATACATATGCACACACAAAGCTTTTCAGATGTTCTCTTCAACCATCATGGGCGTAACAGATCCAATTGACTTCACTTAAAGCCTTCTACATTTGCAGAATAGTTATTGACCCTGCTGAAGTTTAAATAATGTTATCTTTCACAGGTTCTGCACAGGAAACAATTTTATTACCTTACAATGTCCTGAATCTTAATTTTAAGTGGTCTGCTTTGGATGAAATTCAGCAGACTACCTTAAATTAGAATGATTCTTTATCAGTGCAGATGAGTTTTATAAGAAATACATAACTTCAGGATGCTTGTCGTGATTTATTGACGTTTTTCCACTGGCAATGTACTGATGTGCATTGAAACACATCAGCAGTTTTTTAATGTGACTACAGTCACCATGGCACTTCTCTTCCAGATGTGTATTACATGTCAGCAAATGCTCTTACCACATAAAGATGGGTACTGTTTATCATCTATAAACCTTTTTGCATGGAAATAGTAATTTCGTTACTATATTTTTAGAAAACTAACTGGGATTTGTGTGAATTCTTTCTCTACCAATGTTATTTAGAATGGCCACACTCTGCGTATATACAATTAAAAAAGGCCTTAATAAGAGATTCCTATATGGGAAATGATCTATGTATTCTTATCTGACACTTTCTGTAAATCATCGAAAACAGGACCATATAACATTTATAATTAAATTATTGGTGCATTTCCTTTTCCTTTATCTTTTCTACCAAGACATAACATTGGATTTAATCAAAATACATAAATGAGAGTAGGGAGGAAAAGGAAATGCACTCACTGAACTGAAGGTCAGTTATGGGCTTGTGTCTGGTTCACTAGATGGTCCCAGAATGAACAAATTTTCTTATTGTATCACACCATCATCATCCGTGTAGGACAGGAGAAAGAATGGTGGAGTCTAGAGAAAGAGTGATCTTTTAGAAAACATAACTTTGGTCTGCAGAACCTGAGTAGAATTTATAATAAATGGCTTAGATCAGAAGGAATGACTAAAGAAGGGAAACATTATTTATTCTCACCTCATCTGTTGCAGCATCTGGGCCTTTTTTTTTTGCATCAGAACTCTGTAGATTAGCCTCATATTTACTTATATCTTATGTGACATTTGCATGTATTTGCGAAGGTCTCAGTTTTACTGATGACACTTGTAAATCTCACCAGGTAAATGTGAGATTAAAGTCAGGTACTGCTTATCTATCTAGTGGATCTGAACACAGAGTGATAAACTATCAGCCATGAATTCTGATTCAGTTTATTCTTGTAGCAGTGATTGTAAAAGGAATAGAAAATGGCAAATAAATAATGCACTCTTGTCACATAGATTGTGATGAGAATAAAAGGTACCACAAACTTAATTTTTCCTGTGAAAATTGTCAAACTGCAATGAGAACAGAAGATAGCAAAAAATATCTACCAACTCTCTGAGCTTTCTAAAATGCAATCTCACTGTTGCCCCCAGATAACATTTTCCAGATTTCCTTGGTCTTTTCCATTTTACAGTGGTTCTTTATTCATTTAGCTGTCTCTTAGTATCTCATTAGAAGTATGCACACTGTATAAAACCAGGATGTGGTCGTGCAGT
This sequence comes from Laterallus jamaicensis coturniculus, assembly GCA_022605575.1. Taxonomy (NCBI): domain Eukaryota; kingdom Metazoa; phylum Chordata; class Aves; order Gruiformes; family Rallidae; genus Laterallus; species Laterallus jamaicensis. The sequence continues at coordinate 9,020,380 of JAKCOX010000003.1, forward strand.
TTGTTCACAAGAAGACATTTTAGAAATCTTCTATGCCTTTCATCATGGTAAGGATAATGTAAGAGGATGACACTTTCTAGCTAAACATGGAGAGCTTAAACCAAATAGAAACAATTTGTGTGGGCTTGAGAAGGGTTGTGGGTGGGTTTGGGCAGCAAATATAAACTGCATTCATTGTTGAGTGGCATTTAAAACAAGTAGCCTGAGTTTTAAGTACTGTGTAATACTCAATGCAAATACTGAAACTTTCTGGAGATTCAGTCAAATCTTTTTACTTATAGTCTCTGTATTCAGACTGGGTGGGACATGTTTCCTTAGCTCCAATGACTTTGGAAATTTAGTGAGTTTATTTCCTAATTGGTGGCACAAAAAGCTCTATCAAGAGATAGAGCCTTGGGTAGTCCCTTTGGCAAAAGGGATTAATTTTCTGACATACTGGTTAAAAATGTTTACTATTAAAAGAGGGTTATTTTTTTGTTTTTGTTAAAGACATTTGGACAATAGTTTCAACTCCACACTTTGACAGCAAGCTTTTTCACCAGATTCACAACTGGATGTTTTTCAGATCCAACTAGCAAGCATACAGCTTCTTAGAAGGTTTGTGGGGTTTTAGAGAGGAAGCTCTAAAAGCAGATTAGCCAATCCTACAGACACAGATTTTGGTTGAAGTGTATTTTTACTGCATATTGTTACCGTTACTGATGTTATGTAACACAAATTATTTATTGAAGCAGAAGGCCTAGCATGCAGAGCAGCACTCTCCACATTTTTTCAATCAGCATTTTTCTGAGAAGGGTCTTTATTGATGGAATGAGAGTGAAGGGGTTCTTTCTTAACTTGGAGCTCCCAAGATACTCTGGATTTTGCTATGGTTTGTCCTCCAGCACTCAGGTTTCCCAGTTCTTTTCAGTGGTGTCTCTCGGTCAGCATTCAGCCCCTCCAGCATTGCACCGTGGTACAGTCTGTTTTCTCCAAATTTTGCAATTGTTGAGTTTTGCTGTTCTGTTCAGATTTCTGTTAAACTCTTAGACCAGTTCCTGCTTTTGTTTGTGTGCATGTTTGGTAAATCACTTTAGTTGTTTGGTTTGTTGATTTAAATCAATGAATCCTTTAATGTAAAGCCAGGCAAAATCAGACTTCATTCTTTGGCCTCTTCTGTTCAGCACAATTTATTCTATAATCACATAGATAAATATTTTGTCCAAAAAGGCTCAAACCTGTTGCAGATATGGCTTCATTTTCCTACTGGCATGATCAGCATTGCCAATGAAATTCATTAATGATTATTGATAGAAATACATTTCTTATAAGTAATTTCTGTGAAATGTTTTGGTAATATTATACAGTGTACTTACTGAAATATGCTCACTGAAGAACTATTGGTTGAGTACTCAATTAGAGAGAACTGAAAAGAGCCAGTAACTTCTGGGCTATCTACAGTTTAACTAGAATACGTTTCAGTTGCAATGTACACTTTTTAACTATGATGCAAATATAGTTAATGAACAATTAAAGTATAATGATTTGGGTTTTTTCTAAGGGTCAGTGGGGCATTATGAGTGAAATTTAAGCAAAACAATAATCAATAGGGCCACGATGATGATCATGGGGCTGGAGCACCTCTCCTATGAAGATAAGCTTGCAAGAGTTGGGCTTATTCAGTCTGGAGAAGGATGACCTAATTGTGGCATGCCAATACTTAAGGGGGTCCTACAAGAAAGTGGGAGAGGGACTGTTCACCAGGGAGTGTAGTAATAGGACAAGGGCAATGACTTCAAGCTGAAAGAGGGCAGGTTTAGATTAGATATTAGGAAGAAATTCTTTCCTGTGAGGGTGGTGAGGACTGGCACAGGTGGCCCACAGAGGTTGTGGAAGCCCCAGCCCTGGAGGCATTTAAGGCCAGATTAGATGGAGCTTTGAGCAACCTGGTCTAGTGAGGATGTTCTGGCCCATGGCAGGGGGATTGGAACTAGATAATCTTTGACATCCCTTCTAACCAAAAGTATTCTGATTCTATGAAATACAGCCATAATATGAATCTGTCGGGCCACACAGGTGGTTGAACTGAAACACAGTTTAAAGTAGATAATCATGAGATTTAAGGTCTGTTTTTGCACTTCACACATTTGTGTGAAGACTGATAAACTGATGAGTATTGTATTTTCTATGCTGCCGTTTCTCTAAAATACACTACCTGTTTAACAACTTGGCTAGTAAGACCTAGGAGCAAAACAAAGGATTATTTCTGTGTTCTTTTTCTTTGCTATGTTTTGGTTACTTGAATACAGCGGTTATGATTTTTTTTTAAATTTTTATTATCATTTCGTACATTTTGCACTGAAGAATACAACAATATTGATTTTATAGAACAGAGACAATACATGTTTGGGGTTTTTTTTCCCCTCAGGTTTCTTAGTACATTCCTGAAATTTTGCCCTTGCTTAAAAATTTCAATTTTTTATGCTCTAGAAGTCTGTTCTTGAACTTTGACAAGATTAGTAAAGGGAGAAGTAGCAACATCTTTACATGCATTCTTTATATTTTAGTGCCATGTCTCACTCAACTACCAGAAAGATTCCCCAAGCAAACTCGTAAACGGTGAATTTTGTGAGCCATGCTGGGTATTCTGGGTTATGGTTTAACTTTCCAAATGTGGCTAGGGAATTAACAGCCAGTTGAAATAATTATTTGCACAAAAATTGTTTTGTGTTTTTTTCTTACAGATACCAATGCAATTTAAGCACTTTAGTGTTGTAATTACTGCTTTTACTATATTTTAATTGCATTTGAAACAGAAAAAAAAGTTTATACTGCAAAATATCTGAAAACAGAGTAGTAAAAATTCAAGCTTTTTATAAAAATGGCCTTAGTTATTTTTGCAGAATAATTTGAATGATTGCATTCAAGTGCCATATTTAAATAAAAAAAGATTATTCCTGATGTACTGGATGCATATTAAATGCAGATTATTGGAGGACATAATTGTAGCTGCTTTGATGTACAGAAATTCACTTCTGCACACTGGAAACTGCTTCCAGTTCTGCCCTTGAAGACAGATGTGAACTTTCCACTTCATTGCCTAGAGATGTTTTTTTGAAGAGAGCTCCATAAATGGTTCATTTTACAAGCACACTTTATATTATTCTAATGTCAAAGGCTTGGAAATTGATTACATAGAGTATAATAGAGATATGATAATTTCTGTTATGTTTTAGAATGAAATCTGAATTGCCATACATCTGGAATTATGATCTCTATATTTCCAACATATATAGTAATTGTGGTTTTTGTTTTATTTGTTGGTAGGTTTTTTTTTCTTCTTAAATTCAGGCAACTGTGGTTTTTTAAAAAATTGGCTTATATGATATATATGATTTCAAAAATAATTAAAAGGGAAGTGAGTATTCCTGATTTGAACTACATAAAGGCATAAAATATGAGTAAGTTTCTATTCCAAAGGTATCTTTTTCAAAAAACCAAACAGATCAATGAGGTAAAAAAAAAAAAAAAAAGAAAAATCCTCATTTGAAAAAATGTAAATTAAGGTACCAATAAAATTGCTAAACTGTTTGGGAGCCATGAAGCCACAAACTAAACAATTATTTTTGCACTGGTTTACTGAAAGTCTGGGTGGGGTTTTTTTGGTGGACTTTTTTGTTTGTTTGTTTTTCCTGAAAATTTTGATAATTAAAAAAAAAAAAAGAAGGTTTAGAGATAACCAGAATACTCTTTTTCAGTTTTTTTGTTTTTTGTTGTTTCTTTTGTTCCTTTTTCCTAATGTAGCTATTTCATTACATTCAATTCATTTATTATTTGAATATCCTGACGAGAGGGGTAAAGTTAAAAACATAGAGAAAACTGTGGATCTCTCTCTTAAGAAGAATAAAATTACCATGGAAATGCATGTAAAATTTTTGCTCAGGAGATTTACACAGAAGAGTAGACGTGTAAAAGCCCTCTGTTTTATTTAATTGCCTAAATTACCTTAGAACAGAGATGAACACATTTTTTTTCAATTACACCCTGCTCAAGGAAAAAAAAGCATTTTTGTGGGTTTTTTTAATGACATATCTAACCCAGCCTACTATTTTCTTGTTCAACTTCTCAGTTTCCCTCTCTTTTTTCTTTTTTTTATCTTTTATCTTTTTTTTTTCCTCCCCCTCCCACCATGCTTAGTAAGAGAGGAAAGAGGAAGGGAGAAGAAAGTAATACAAAACTTATGAAAATGAAAGTTTTGGGCTTTGGTTTGTTTTTTGGTTTTGTTTGTTTTGGGGTTTTTTTTTGGGGGTTGTTTTTTTTTTTAAACTTTTGACTTTTCATCAAACAACTGAGAGCTATTGACTTCTTTGTCATTTTTATCTCCAGATGTTTGTTCTTGACTTACTATGGAACCCACAATTAAATTAATTAGAAACCGACATTAGTATCACTTATCCTGGAATACTGCATCATGTTTTATTATCAGTGATGTAAACAGGTTCTTTAAAAGATTGTTTCAAGGGTTGAGGAAATGCTTCAAGATTAATTAAGACTTAAAATTGATTTGCAATGAGAAAATTAAGATCAACTGTTCTAAATAGCAGCAACACATTTGATAGACAGCAAATTGTAGTCCACATAGGGAATCATGAAGACACAAAAGGTGACAACGTAAAAATTCAAATTAATGTTGCTCTAATTTACTTATTTGCTATTTATTTTGTTTGGCGTTTGGGATTTTTTGTTTGTTCGTTTGTTTGTTTTGCTGATTTTATGGGTTTTGGTTGGTTGGTTGGTTGTTGTTTTGTTTTTAATGAGGGATAAAAAGTATAATTCAGTCCAAGGTTTGGAGAATTAAAAAATTGGTTTGCTTTTGTGACAGCTGTTAATATTTTAGGTGTAGAACTAAAGTAGGAGAACTGCTTAGTTCTAAAAGACAGATGGGTTCTTGTTAGTAGAGTAAAAAGAGCAGCTAACCTTGGAATGCATTTAAAAATATTTCTAAAAGTGTTCTGCAATTTGCAATATATCTGCAAGTTTTACGAAGGACATTTTAGCATCGCATGCCTTTTAAAACATGTTTGAAGAAAGACCATGCTCTCAAGATAAAACTTAAGCTCCCATGCAGTTTCTGGCAATGTGAGAATGATACAAATGTGAAGTATATCACAAGAATAAGGTTTGTTAAAGCTCATGTAAGGCGCAAAACCAATAAGCATGATTCAAAATACAAGTTGAAATAGTGAGATTTCAATGTAACTACAGACTTTCTTCTTCTGTGTATTAGGTTACTGTTGCACAGTTTTGTCTAGTTTAAAACAGAAGCTATTTTCATGGCAAAAGAACCGTGATGTTTGTTGCGAAAAGCCTGTGAGTGTAATATATATTTATAATATGGGTAAACGGTGTAGGAAATTGTATCCCATGTATCTTGGTCTTGCAATACTTTTAACTTTTTTAAGTTTTAATATGATTCTTTAGAAAGTCAAATCTAGTGAAATAATATTTTCATTAGCCTTTTTTGTATTTTTTGTTTCACCTAAGAGTCTGTGTGTGACTTTTTTTTTCTTCAGATAGAGTAATTATTGGAACAATTAACTATGCAGATGAAGAAGTTTTTCCCCAATGATTTTCATGTCTTTCTGAAAGAAATGCTGACAGGTTGAGAATAGAATCCTCTTGGTGAAATTGGATGGATTTTGGCATTAGACATTCAACACTATTTAGAGTAACGGCCCCTTCTGTTTATCAGACTCTATGAATATGTGTAGTGACTGCGTTTGGCTTCCTACACTGTTCTGCATACATGTGTGCGTGTGTGAATGTTCTGTGTATCACTCACATTGATTTTCCCTTTTCATGGAAAATGTATTATCTTAGAGCAATTGGCTGAAGTTGTGAGGAAGGTTCTTCTGGCTTCTCACCAGGATAAATTCTGAATCATCTTAACTAGCCAAGTAATTGTGTAATTAGTATAATAGCTGAGCTAACGTAGTTGCTTTGGGAGGATGCTTTATTCTTCTGGAGCTAGCAAGAATTAGTGAAAGAGCAAATAAGGACTTCAGGGAAACTACTTCATGGGCACTTTCTTTTTTGCTATCTGTTTATGTAGATTGTTTTCCCCCTACTTCTTAATCACGAAGGTAATGTGAAATGTGAAAAACTGAATTTGGCAAGGTTAAAACAAATAATCTTCAAGTACTTAATGTGGCATTCCTGGAGATTGGAAACATTTGGTATTTTGGTTTAGAAGTAATTGCGGTGTCTTCATTAAAAGTTATAAAGTCTTACAGAAATAAAGATTTCATCAAACCTGCAAATAAGGATAATATTTTAAAAAGCTCAATTTATGAATGTGTTCTGAGCTACAAAACTTGGAATGAAGTAACAGCACAATGCAGGTCTCTACGGTAGTATTGCAAGTCCCTTGAGAAACTTGAGTACTCTTGCCATAGTTAACTCCATATTTTAGAGACTTACCTGAACGTACTTCCAAGGAGCTACCAGTGATTTATAACACTAGCAAGACAGAAAAATGAAGTCATCTCACTGGCTTGGTTTATTTGGGGATTTTTGATGTTATTTTGGGGGTTTTTTTTATTACAGTTAAAACCTGTCATTTGATGTTTTATTTAATATTTATATTGAGAGTTAGCAGTACTTTTGTTTTCAGCAGACTTGCATGGGTTTAAGATTATTTGGCATTTTCTTTGCATAATTGCACTCGTGGTGTCTCTTGAAAGTAAACTCAAGCTTATTATCTATAATTTCTGGATTATATAGGATTTATTTGCACATTTAAATGGTGAGAAAACATCTGCTTTAAGTCATACTGCAGCATCACAATATGTTATGCTTTTAAACAGATTGCAAGTATGTTTCTGTAAGAAATATTGAGTAGAAATTGTAATGAATATTGGTCTGAAGTTTTCAAAGAAAAATGTTTTATTTTTAATCTTTCATGAATGTATTTGCCAAATTATGGAAGTACACAGCATGCTCCCTTCTCTTGAGTTACAGTGTTTGATGGAATCATCTTGCTAAGTAAATGGCATGTTTATTGACTTTTATCAATAATTCCTATTGTGAGGCTATACAAGGGCAGAATTGTAGGCAGGAAAGTCCAAGGTGAGATGAATAAGCAGGACATGCAGGAAAGGTTAGTATTAGTTAAAATGTGTCTACCACAGTCTTCTTGAGTCATACTGAGTGTAAATCTGAAAGGAGGAACAAGCCAAGACACTAAAAAACTTGGTTTTCCTCTTTTGCACCCGCACCTCATCTCTCCCCCTTGCCTTTCCTTGGATTTTGGACTTTATTAACTCAGAGCTTGGAAATTTGCCTCTTATTAATGAAAATGGTCACACTTAATGCCAAAGTGTTATTTTGACTCATATATTGCAAAAGAGACAGTGGTTTTGTATGAGATGGCAGCTGTGACTCTATTTCTGTGTTCCTGTGCTCTTCACATTGCTCCTAACATGATCTTAAAACAGAGAAGTCCATATGTTGTTCACCTCGTCACTTGGGGTGTTCAGGAGAGATGTCCTCTGGGAAGAGTTCCAGAAGCTGGTGGAAGGTGTATGTCTCTCTCATCGTGTATTGTATTGCACAAAGTCATAGACACTCCGTACACATGTAATAGTAAAATATCTATTGATTTTGTTTGCTCTATTATCTCTGTACTGCCACGGCAGCTGCTGATATATCAGGAAATGGTTATATGTAACCTTCTTACTATACTTGTAGTAATGATCAATATAATTTTCCAAAGCCAGGTAAATGATTGTCCTTCACTTTCAGATAGACCTGTGTGCTCTTCCTTGAGGAGAAGTTTTTCCTGACTATGATTTATTCCCCTGGTGTTTGTCTGTTTCTTTGCCTTTCACCCTCATTTTCAGGCACCTTAAGGATTCCTGTATTGGTCACATAACAGGGAGAGCAAATATTATGCATAAATCACTACTAAGTTATCATAAACTCAAATCATGAAGCCAAGGTACAATAAACATAAGTGATGAAGCAGATCTGAATGCTATGTTCCTGACTAAAGTAAGAGTCAAACAGATTAACTGAAAAATCGGAGTCGGTAGATATGTCTTCGGAGATTTCAAAAATCAGGCCATTTCTGCAGACTGCAGATTGAGGAGCTTACTTCAGGCTATCATTTTAAGAAAGGTTTGTCCTTGGACTTGAGTGTAGGGTCTCAGCACATCTCAAATTCATCCTTCAGGTGAGGTTTCTCTGGAGCATAGTTTGCTGCAGGCATTCTCCCTAATCAAGAATAGATACTGTAGTCAGCCTACCAATGGTCTTCTTAACTGGAGATAATGTTCCATAGCCTGCTGAGTGAATTTGAGTAGCCAAGGTCAAAACTGTAGCTCTTCAGTTAAGTATTAAAAATTAAGTGAAATGAGAGTGGGTGGAGCTAGGGGTAAAAAACTCCAGAAGAACAGAATCTTCTATTCCTTAAGTATTTTCATCCTTCAAAGCATTTCACATGGAGTGTAGATTAGCTACTTCCACTAACATGACATTGCATGCAGCTCCCTCTTCATACAAAGGACTATTCATGCACTAATAGAGCAAAAGGCAGACAGATTTCGATCTGTTTTAGCAGAGACTTTTTTTTTGCAAAGCATATTGTTGAAATTAACTACACATGCTGGTTTTGGGATTATCTGGTTTGCAAGAGCAAACAAAATGCAAAAAGACTTTTCAGAGTAATGATGTATGTCAGTCATCTCTGTATTGCTATTGGGGATGACCAAAATAAAAAAGATTTTAAAGAGAATGGTTGAGCTGTTATTAATATAAACCATTAAGGTTCAGATAAAAAGGTTGTATTTACCATCAGATATTTTGTCTGAGATATGAAAGATGTACTGAGCCCAGGAGACCCTGAAAACTTAAGAATATTTCTCCTTTTTTTGTACAGAATTCACTTCACCTAGTTCCATAGCTAAGTCCCAGTTTCAGAACAAAAATGATTTTTCTCTAGACTCTCTATAAAAGGTCAACATTGAACACAGGACTGAAAAGCTCACGAACTCTTCAGGGAATGGAATTGTTTGTTGTTTAAGTGCTATACGTGACACTGGACATTTTGTCAGTTCGGAATAATAGCAGTGATGGGATGGGAATACTCACACTCTCTGCTGACCAGTTGTGTGGGGAATAGTGAGTGATTCAGCTGCTAGAAGGCATGGGAAACATTAATTCTTGCAGACTGTTACAATAAAAGGCACAAAGGAGCATACTAGGACTACTCAACATCAACACAGAGCCAAGAAGGATTACAACAACCTAACATATTTAAAGCTAATAAACCAGTTTGTAAACAAAAGGTTATTAGCAAACTGTCTTACAATACAATTATTACTTCAGACACAGATACAACCTCAGATTTCTTCTATCTATATAGCCTAAACAATATAATTACAATAATACTGTCAAAGCAAGTTAAAAAAAATGTGAATGGAGTTTATATACTGCTATTTAATTAATCCACAACAGCATATTCATTTGTGATGGGTGCAAGTAAATTGATTTTTTTTTTTAGTCATCTAATTGGGAATCTCCTTAAAAGAATCTGTGAAAGAGAATATCATTGCAACAGCTGCCATCTGACTATGTCAGATATAAGCTGAAATATGATTATGATTGTAATTATTATCTTCTTATCCTGGAAGCAAATACTAAATCTCCAGTGCTTTTGTGAGTGGCAAGCAAGATACCAAAATAACTGGAAGATACCCAAAATGAAATGCCAGTCCACATGTCTAAATCATCAGTTGTTAGTTTTGGCAATAAATAAATATTTTTTTTTAAATATAAAAATGTAGCATTATCATAAAATAAAACCATAATATAGAGTCTAAAGTTTGTGAACATAAAAATATAAAGGCCTATATTCTCCTTTTTGCACTAATCAACAGTAAGATATATTTTAATGAATAGAAATAGAGAGAGAATGATTAGAAAAGATAGTTGAGTAGAGGTGGAAAATCAAGAGGATTTTTATTATGTGAGAGATTTTTTAAACCCTCTTCTAATAAAATATTAACCATTAACAGACCTTCCCAAATTTAATTTTATAGATTAACTAATTAAAACATTCAACCCATATGCTTACAGGGTATCATCCTATATGAATTAGAGATTAATGCTAAAATAAATTTATATTGTTGTAGCTTCTGGAGATCTTTCAATGGGATCATGATGGATATTGCAAGTGTGATATGTAATTGTCTAAATAAGCTACATTCTCAGAAATGTTTCCTTGCACAGTTGTACAAAAGATTTATTCCGTTTCAAATAAGGCTTGTGGATTGTCATTGTAATCCAGAATTTCTCAAAGTGTAGACAGATCTTAATTATCCCAATTCCTCTGAAGTATTTGAGGCTCTTCCATTGACTTCTTTCACCTTTGGATGATGCCCATAGCCATTTTGGGTTTTTTTGTTGTTGTTTTGTTTTTTTGGTTTTTTTCCTTCATTGAGGTTGGTAAAAAAGATATGGTCACCATAGGCAATAAAATGCTTCATGGGAATTTCTCTGTGGGAGTAAGACTGAGGAGGAAGGCTCATTCCTTTGCCTTGGGCAATGGCATCCCTAAACTAAACCTGTCCATACAAAGGAGGATTATTAGTCATCTTGTTATGACAGTGCATGAAAAAACCCAACAAACATGATAGTGCAGTTCAATGCAGAGTAAACCAAAATACAGTAATGTACCCTCTCTACAATTATATAATTTAAAAAAAAAATTTTTAGACCTTTGCTTCTTTTGCATCTATGATGACTTAGATACTAATGATACATTTTTGTACATTGTCAGCATGCTGCTAAGCCTCTAAGGGCGTTCAGCAAGAAAACTAAAGGAAATTAAAGTATACACAGATTTTTTAAACATAAAATCACATTATTTATAAAATTTAATGACTAAAATAAAAATTCCCAAACAAAAGAGCAGTTGCTAAATTGACGCAAAATGTGAGCTTTTTCTGAAGGCGCTGATATGTATCTTGAAGTAAGGTAAGGACATATGCATTTCAGAACTGTAATCACTTGAGGAAGTAGGTCATCCTTTTGTTGTCATATGCTGTATTTCATCTGTTCGTAATTGAATGGAATATTCAGCAGCCCCAACCCTGTTAAAATTAAGGAGCAGATAATTCCTGACACATGGGAGAAACACTGATTCCTCTGTACTTTTCTGGTAATCTGCTGCATTATTTACAGCTCCCTTTAACACTTGGTGTGGGAGAACAAGAAATCATTAGTGACAACAAACCAGCTGACAGATTTCCAGGAGTGGTTTTTTTTTGTTTCTTTGGTTGTTTGTTTTTTTTCCTGGAGCCAAAGCAAAATCATAGGATCACAGACTGGCTTGGGTTGGAAGGGACCTTAAAGACCTTCTAGTTCCAATCCCCTGCCATGGGCAGGGACACCCTCCATTAGCCCAGGTTGCCCAAAGCTGCATCCAAACTGGCATTGAACACTGCCAGGGAAGGGGCAGCCACAGCTTCTCTAGGCAGCCTTGCCAGGGCCTCACCACCCTCACAGGGAAGGATTTTGTCCTAATGTCTAATCTAAATTTTCCCTCCTTCATCTTAAGGCCATTACCCCTTGTCCTGTCATTCTGTGGCCTTGTAAACAGTCCCTCTCCAGCTTTCCTGTAGGCCCCCTTAGGAACTGAAAGGCTGCTGTAAGGCTCCACGGAGCCTTGTCCAGGCTGAACAAGCCCAACTCAGCCTGCCATGATAGCAGAGGTGCTCCAGCCCTCTGATTATTTTCGTGGCCTCCTCTGGACTCTCTCCAACAGGCTCGTGTCTTTCTTGTACTGGGGAACAGAATAGTAGAAAGATCTAGGGCATTAGGAATAACTTACTGGTTGTTCTGCCACTCTATAAAGTAGAACTTTTTATTTAAGATTTTAGATTTTGAAACCTTCTGACTGAATAAAATATTACAGTTTCTGATTCCACGGTATTGTATTTGTTTTTAACATATTCACAGAATCACATAATGGCTGCAGTTTGAAGGATCCTGCTGAGGTCATTAGGCCTTGTTTGACAGAATGACAAGATAGAGAAGAATTTCTTGGGATGTACAAAGATGGACTACTTGGCACCTCTTAGAGCTCTTATACTGTTGTGATCAGTCTGACATCCAAGATGTGTTCATTGAGAAATTCAGAGTATCTGAAAATTTCAGTTAGTGAGCAAACACAGACCTGAGTGGAAGGCATTAAGGAGTGGGGAATAAAAAAGGGAGGGGAAAATCCAAACAGTGGTTGTATGTCATCACTGCATTCAAGATAAAGGCTCCAGAGCAGATTTTGGGGCTAACTGTTCACTCAGTGAACTGGTCAATTCTATCTCATTGCCATCTTGTCTTCTCCCAGATCCTTACTCTTTTCTTATTTCTTGCAGTTTTTTCCAGCTCAAAGAACAAGATGATAGTCACTAGATCACATGTAGACATGAGTAACTGGTCTAATCAGCTACACTCTTGCCCTTTAGTCAGTGGGCACAAGCAGGCAATTTTAAAGTACCTTTCCTTTTGTCTAATATCCTATGATGGGTGAGATTAACTGCCTTCTAGGTGTTCCTCATTTTCTCCATTCAAGGTAAAAGTTACCGCCTGCAATTATAAATACCTACACAGTACACATCCACAGTTTAGTGGAAGTCCTGCTTTTTCACCTGCTTAGGAAGTGTTAGCCCCAGTGTTTTCAACAAGCTACAAATAAAATTTAACAGCCTAAAGAATAACTGTTAGGTTAGACTGCACTGAATAACTTTACAGTCATTCCAATAAAGTTGAATTTATGTGATTTGAACATGTCTTCTAATATTCTGTAATGTTTCTTTCTCCTTCTAAAAACATGAAATATATTGCCTTTACAAGATGCTAGAAGATGCTTAAAGCAACTGGAGGGGGAAAAAAAGTCAAGATGTAATTTTTAAGGGATGTAATGACAGTTTTACTCCAAAACATTTTGTTCTAAAGACGGCAAGCTAAAATAGCCTTCAGAAATTTAAGATTTCTTTTATTAGAACCTCTTTATTTCCTTCAGCAATGATTAGAAGTCCCATAAGCTAAACCAGAAGACTGTTGGCTGCAGCAATAGAATAAAATAGATTTTACTTTTATTGCTGCCCATCAGACACAAGGTAAAAAAGTGAAGTGCCTTACAGCAGCATGCAGAAATGGCAACCCATCAAGCAGACTCTATGCTAAGGTATCACAGTTCAGAACAAATGCCAGAACTGTCAGTGGCAATGCCTATTAACAGGGAAAGGTTAAGTAACATTTTTTTGGCATTTATTTGTTCTAGGTTTCTATTTAAAGTTGGCGTAAAGGGAAGTAAGCTTGATTATAGTTTTAATTTAATATTAGTTGTACCTTCCAAAACACTGACTAAAGTCTTTTGAGAGTTTTGGGTATATACCATAAGTGACCTGCATAAGCCTAGGTAACAGTAATTTTCTGCAATAGCCATGCAAAGCAACATCCGGGATGAACGCAGCAAATATGTCTACTGATGCAAATTTATCTGTTGACATCTGAAAAGATCAGGTATCTTTCCACCTATATGTAGTATTTGTGGAATTCATTTCCCTAGGTTAAATTAGTCATATTCTTCTAACCTCCAAAAATCAGCCACCGGACTAAGCATTTGTTTATACATCCTTTCTCCACTTGAGTTGAAATCCAAATCCACATTTAAGATCCTATGTGATATTTTAGACAAAAATTTATGTGTATAAATTCAAGAGAATGATCCTGGAAAACTCCCTGTGACCTCCACAGGACCACAGTAGCTATGAAAACCTTTTTTATTTTTCTAATTCTGCACAGTATAAAAGCTCAACTGTGGATCCTGTCTCAACTAAACAGTCTTACCTCCTGCCTGAGACTCTTTGCATAGAGAAGGTTGTAGGAGTTTTGTATTATATTTAATATACTCAACACTTCAGTGAGGCCCTTGAATGCTGTCTGTTGGTCAGGCAATCATAGAATCATAGAATCATAGAATGGCAAGGGTTGGAAGGGACCCGAAGGATCATAAAGCTCCAACCCCCCTGCCACAAGCAGGGCCACCAACCTCAGGCCTGGATCTACACAAGGTTGCCCAGTGCCCCCTCCAACCTGGCCTTGAACACTTCCAGGGATGGGGCATCCACCTCTGGGCAGCCTGTTCCAGGACCTCACCACTCTTTCTGTAAAAAACTTCCCCCTAATATCCAATCCAAACCTTCCTTCCTTTAGCTTTAAACCATTCCCCCTTGTCCTGCCATTATCTACCCTTTTAAAAAAGCTGATTCCCCTCCTGTTTGTATGCTCCCTTCACGTACTGGAAGGCTGCAATGAGGTCCCCCCGCAGCCTTCTCTTCTCCAGGCTGAACAAGCCCAGCTCCCTCAGCCTCTCCTTGTAGGGCAGGTGCTCCAGCCCTCTAATCATCTTTGTGGCCCTCCTCTGAACCCTCTCCAACAGTTCTACATCTTTCTTGTATTGGGGGCCCCAGATCTGGACGCAGTACTCCAGGTGGGGCCTCACAAGGGCAGAGTAGAGAGGGACAATCACCTCCCTGTCCCTGCTGGCCACCCCTCTTCTGATGGAGCCCAGGATACCATTGGCCTTGTGAGCTGCAAGAGCACACTGCTGGCTCATGTTAAGTTTCTCATCCACTGTGACACCCAGATCCTTCTCAGCAGGGCTACTCTCAAGGAGCTCTTCTCCCAGTCAGTATCTATGTCTGGGATTCTTCCAGCCCAAGTGCAACACCTTACACTTGGCAGTGTTGAACCTCATTAGGTTAACCCGTGCCCATTTTTCCAGCCTGTCAAGATCCCTCTGGATGGCTTCCTTCCCTCTGGATGGCTTCCTTTCCTTCTAGGGTGTCAACCTCACCACTCAGCTTGGTGTCATCTGCAAACTTGCTGAGGGTGCACTCAATTCCATCATCGATGTCATTGATAAAGATGTTAAAGAGAACCGGTCCCAAGACAGAGCCCTCGGGGACACCGCTTGTCACCGGCCTCCACCTGGACATAGACCCATTGACCACCACCCTTTGGCTACGGTCGGTTAACCAGTTTCTTATCCACTGGATGGTCCACCCATCAAATCCACATCTCTCCAGTTTAGAGATAAGGATGTGGTGGGGGACTGTTTCAAAGGCCTTGCACAAGTCCAGGTAGATGACATCGGTCGCCTTCCCTTTATCTACTGATGCTGTTACTCCATCATAGAAAGTCACCAGATTGGTGAGGCACGACCTTCCCTTGGTAAAGCCGTGCCGGCTGTCCCAGGTCACGTGCTCTTCCCTCATGTGCTCCAGGCATGTCATCCAGGAGCATCTGTTCCATGATCTTCCCAGGCACAGAGGTGAGGCTCACCAGCCTGTAATTCCCTGGGTCTTCCTTGCTCCCTTTCTTATAAATGGGAGTGACGTGACCTTTTTTCCAGTCCCCAGGGACCTCTCCTGACAGCCATGACTTTTCAGCAACCACATCAGCCAGCTCCTTCAGGACCCTGGGATGCATGTCATCCGGCCCCATAGACTTGTAGACATTCAGTCTCATGAGGCGGTCTCGGACTTGCTCCGCTCTTACAGTGGGGGGGGGGGGATTTACTCCCCCAGTTCCCACCTAGAGGTCCAGGGATGCAAGGTTCTGGGATTTGAGAATTATGAGAATCCTGGCTGCCAGAGAAGACTGAGGCAAAGAACTCATTCAGTACCTCAGCCTTCTCCTCATCAGTTGCAGCCAATTCTCCTTTCTCATTTACCAAGGGAGGTACGTTCTCTTTGGCCTGTCTTTTCTGGCCAATGTACCTGTAAAATCCCTTCTTGTTGTTTTTAATATCCCTTGCCAAGTTCAGTTCCATCTGTGCCTTGGCTTTCCTGACCCCGTCTCTGCAAATCCGAACAGCATCCCTGTATTCTTTCCAGGTTACACACCCTTGCTTCCAGAGCTTGTATTTGCCTTTTTTTTCTCTCAGTTTGACCAGCAGGTCCTTACTTAGCCATGCTGGCCTCTTGCCCCTCCTGCCCACTTTCTTATTCAGAGGGACAGAGAGCCCTTGAGCTCTCAGAAAGGCATCGTTAAAGAGTAGCCAGCTGTCCTCAACATTTCTGTCTCTAAGGGCCACCTCCCAGGAGATCTTGGTCAACAGGTCCTTAAACAGCCTAAAGTTTGCTCTCTTAAAGTTCAGTGTCCTGGTCCCAATGAATGTCATCAGTCAGGTTGGGAAGCATCAACTTCTGCTCCTTGGAACAGACCCAGCAAGCATCACTGTTGCTGAGTTGGTGTCATTGACAGCCTGTTTCGATGCCTAACAATGCTCTCTGAAGTTTTTCCTAATATCCAATCTCAACCATCCCCGGCATAACCTGATGCCGTTTCCTCTTGTACTATCACTTGTCACTAGTGAGAAAAGGTCAGCCCCCACCTCTCCACAACCTCCTTTCAGGTTGGGAGCAATTAGATCTTCCCTTAACCTCCTATTCTCCAGACTAAATAATCCCTATTCCCTCAGCTGCTCCTTATAACATTTATTCTTCACTCCCCTCACCAGCCTCATCGCCCTTCTCTGGACATGCTCTAGCACCTTAAAGTCTTTTCATTTTATCTACAAGGATACCATGTGTTTTGTTGTTTGTTTAAATTTCCTTTGCAGAATCTGACTTAGTTCAGTTTTTAAAAATGGTTTCCTAATCCTTTATCTGATCTTCAAGATGGAGTTAGCTATGCTCATCAGATTGCTCTTCCTCTCTGGGTGGGCTCTTTGGTTGCTTTTTCTATTAAGTGGCTTATTCATATGAAATCTTGGAAATACACTGTTCAAGTTTGTGAAATTAAAAACCAAATCTGATCTATGTTAGACTTTGGACTAGAGATGTCTTAGTTTTAAATGTATGTTTATTCTGCTTTCTAAGAAGTATGTTCAAATCTATGCTTAATAAAAAAGAAGGTGGCAAATTTGAGTAATAAGAAAAATGTTTTAGTGACTTTATGCATTACTCCTCTCCCTGTTTCGTTTATGAGATAATTACAGACAAAAATCATGCTTTTCTTTTCATAGATATGTTCAGGGTTTTCAATAATTAGCATATTTTTAAATAAAGATCCTGTTTTTCAATATGATTATTTTAGATAGTGAAATCAGAAAGTTCTTCATTTTTCAGAGATTTGTTTCTTAAAGCTTTTGTATTCCTATGTTGATTTCATGAGCAATGAGGAGGAAGAATTAGGAAGGTATAAAGATATGATCTAACCATGACAAAGGGAGTGGGATCTAAATGAAACTAAAGCATTTACCTTCTGAAGTAACTTAGAGATCTTTTGCGGGAAGAAGTATTTATTTTCACCTTCACAAATATGTTAAGTATTTTGAGTTACTTTTCATTTGAGAAAACCTCTAGTTTATCCATTAGTGTTTGCAAGAATGGGTAATGAATTTATTAGCATACTGCATACAAAAAATCCTGGACTGGCAGGGAGATGGAAGGATTGACCTATTATTTTCAAATTGAAATACTCTAAGATTGTGGAAAGAAAGGAACTGAAATGACAGACCTCTTGCATGACAACTGAAAAACAGACATTCACAATGAATGTTAGATGTATGCCCTTTTCATGATTACATTTGTTTATTATGAAAATGAGTGAAGAGAGCATTGTGGCACAGCTACATAGTCCTGTCCAGTGATATGGGGGTATAAGGATTGCTGAAAACACAGGCAGAGAACCATGGACTGAGAATGTTAAAGCGCGCTCATATCCTGTTCGATGCCAGTAATAGTTCAATAATGCCAAGTCAGGAACCAAAGGGTGTGGAGAATTCTGTAAAGAACTAAGAAGATTTATCCAGTGAAGGCTGCTGAAAGAAGATGATGTCCATTTCACAAGTCCTAATAAATTTGGGTTGACAGGCTAACTAAAAAGATAGCCTTAGGGAAAAGCTTGCATTCAGGGCATGAGGTTAACTAAGGAAAAGACAAGTTTAAAACTGAGGCATATTACTTCATGGTACAAAATTTGATTTTACAGAGAACCATTCTGACACGGAGTCAGGAGCTCGAGGACTGGTGATATAAGAAGATTTTGTAGGTTCTTTTGTGATCAAGTATCTGCATGATTATACAAACTTGGATTGGAATTTAAAACACATAGCTTGGGAGAAGTATTTGCTATGCCTATATGTATATAAAGAAAGTGCTAAATAGACAGAGATAACAAAAGTCCAAGAGGACAATAGCAACATTCACTAAATCACTGTGAATGTGGACAGTTCCAGGTCATTTCACTAGCATCACTTGCATCAGCGTGGCAGGAAGGCAAGAGTAGGACAAGACTATTGACAAGTTTTAGTGCAATTTGCAAATTTGCCATCACCTTCATTTGATCATGTAATTGTCATTATCTTCCTTTGTAAGACACTTCTTATACTATGTGTTCAGCTCAAAGCAGAGGCCTAGAGTTGAAGAACCTTACTCCAGGAAAAGAAACTGAGTAGATGAGCAAAAATTGAGAAAGGACAGTCTTTGGTTAACTGTTTTGGATTTTAAATAATACTATTACAAAAGACGCCGAAGTTATTATAGGAAGCTCAAAGAATTGAGTCTGTGAAGGATTTAAATGAGGGAAAGTGACTGGATGAGTCCAAGAAAGAAGTGTGTGAGCAGTGAGTAGGCTGCATCTGAAGAGGTACTAAATGAGATCTACATAACCAGTAGAGCTGGAAGAAGTAATAAGAGCCATATGTAAATGTATTAGAAACAAACTTAGAGACCCTAGATACCAGATATGGATATGCTATAAGGAAATTAATGGAAATTATGTCATTTAGAGTTCCAAAAGTTTCAGTAACTACTAGGGATTTCGCTGCACTTGGAAACTGCTGATTCAGCTGATAAACTCCATTTATTGAGATAATATTGCCAAATACTTTTCATACATCATAGCAAGTGTATATCACAGAATCACGAGGTTGGAAAAGATCTTTAAGATCAAGTCCAACCTTCCTGTCCTATGCTAAACCATATCCCTAAGTAAATACTAATTTGTGTCAATTACTACAACTCACTAGTTTGGTCGATTCCTATAAAAACAGAATAATGGATATGCAAGGTAATTGTTAGAGTACCTCAATGATAATGTATACATTTTTGCATTTCTTGTGCCTGAAACAAAACTTGTCAGGCAAAATCATTTTATGCATTAGATAGATTCTCCTTAGATGCATTTCAATAAAATCAGCCCACATGAGCTTTTTTCCCAACACATGAAATTCTCATTTCATGCAATTCTTGTAATTTATATTTCACTTACTAGCTTAATAAGCTATTTTTTTTCAAAAGTGCAGCATCAAAGAAGTGATGCAATTATTTAAAAAAATTAAAACCAAACCAAGATAATTGTAAACCTGTATGACAAGAGGATTTGGATCTGAAGTATGCAGATAGCCTTCACAGCTTGGGGTTTTGGTAGATTTTAGGTAATTCCAGAGAATTTCCAGATTATCTCAATATGTCTTAATTTCTAGATACAAAAAAATGACAGCATCCTGTGCATACCTGCTGTATGCAGAAACTACTAAGCACCAACGTGCTCAGAAATATCCTTGTTGGCATGTGAGAGCCAAGCACATAAGTTCCATCATTAGAGATGAATAGAGAGATGCCTCATTTCTGGTTGACTATCTCAAAAAGCCATTTGTAGTCCTATCATGGCCAACCCTATGCTGGCATCATGGAGTGCTAAGTAGTCTTGGTATGAAAACCTGCCCGCATGTTTGGTGAAGTTGCACTGAGAAAGGCAAGGAATCAGGAGAGCAAGGAGTCTGAGAGATACACTCATGTTATTCAGGCATTCTTTTCTGGCAGGGAAAGAGCTGAAGTTCCAGTCTCTTCTTTAGGTGTTACCTCATTTATTGCTCTATTACTTGTTAATATAAACTGCATAAATGTTTCTGGGGTTGCACACTTTGCCAGCCTCCCACTTCTTCTGACTAATTGCCACATCTTCTGCACAACTGGTTCTATAATATTGCTATGTTACTGATAGGACATCGATACTGTCCTAATAATACCAGCAGTATTACCTTTCAAATGACTAATAGAACAATTTTGCCTTGTATTTAATGTGCTTCATATTCAGTAGGTCACTAAGTTCTCTAAATCAGAGAAATGCAAGAACTGAATTTCTGAGACTTTCTATTGCCACAGGAAAAGAAGTTAAAAGCAAGCATACAAAGATCTTTATGGACAGCCTAGATCTCTCATCCTCCAGTGAAGCTCATTTTGCACTAGTGAAGTAGAGCTTTGTTATCTCAGCTAGTTCCAGAAGATTCTGAGCTTTTTCATTCCTTTCTGTACTTTTCCATGTTTAAAATTTCCTTTTGCTACTCTAAAAAAAAAACCAACAACAAACCCCCCCCAAACAATCTATACCCCAAATCCCACTGGAAACAGTCTGATTACTCCTTTCATGTAGTAGCTAGGCAACTGGCAACAAGATCTTTTGCACTGATATATGCATTTGTCCTTTTTAAAAAATGTATTTTCTGGGAAGAAGAGTAAGGTGAGCCAGTGGTAACAGGGATTTAGCAGTAAAGAAAACAGACAGGTGATCTTCCTTTTGGTTTAGAGCCATATTAAAATTATGCACTGAGGCATATACAGAAATTCATGAGGGGAAGGTAACTTCTGAGGAGAAACCCAGAGCCATGTGTCCTAATTTGTCTCCTTTTACTCAGGTTTAGAGTGAGCTAGATTAGATTTAGTGGGAACTATTAGTACATTAAAAAGGCATTAAAAACCAATAGCTGTTAGGAATATATAAGCAAAGTTTGTACATAAAGGTCATCAATACTTTGGAACAATGTAATTGGTGTTAGTTTTCACAATGCATTTTTATATTTGTTCTGCTTGGCTTTCTGGAACCTTTAATGCGTCATTTCTCTTGGAAAGGGGTTATGGATCTTCCTTTAAGAGTAGCAAACAAAGAAAATAATTTTTTGGTATGCATAGCATTTGGATTAAAAGTATTCAACTGTATACCTTGAAAACACCATATGATTTAATGTTTTCAAGTAGTAACTTCATGTTTGTTGTATCATCACAGGTACAGGAATGGCTGTGCTTAAACTGCCAGACCCAAAGGGCAATGTCAGGACAGCTTGGGGATATGGGTAAGATGCCACTTCTGAAACCAGGCCCTTCACAACCAGTATCCAAACCTCCTGTTACTCCTCAAAAACAGCCTGTGCCTACTGTCTCACATTCCCCTCAGAAGACTTCCACACCGCCTACTCCAGTAGCAGCAAAACCGAAAGAAGAACCAGGTGTTCAGAAGGAAGTTCCAAAACTTCAACAGGGAAGACTGGAAAAAACATTGTCAGCTGATAAAATCCAACAAGGAATTCAAAAAGAAGATGCAAAGCTTAAGCAGGGAAAACTTGTCAAGACACCCTCGGCTGATAAAATCCAACGTGTTTCTCAGAAGGAAGACCCAAGACTCCAGCAAACAAAACTGTCAAAGACACCCTCATCTGATAAAATTTTGCATGGAGTCCAGAAGGAGGATACAAAATTGCAGGAGGCAAAACTGGCAAAAACATCCTCAGCTGATAAAATTTTGCATGGAGTACAGAAGGAAGACATAAAACTTCAAGAAACAAAATTGGCAAAGATACCTTCAGCTGACAAAATTTTACATGGAATTCAGAATGAAGACCCAAAACTCCAACAAATGAAAATGGCCAAGGCATTATCAGCTGACAAAATCCAACCTGCAGCTCAGAAGGAAGATGCACAACTTCAGGAGGTCAAATTGTCAAAGGCAGTTTCAGTTGATAAAATCCAACATGGGATTCAAAAAGAAGATATAAAACTTCAACATGAGAAAATCATGAAAGCTTCATCATTGGAGAAAATCCAACATGAAACTCAAAAGGAAGAGTCAAAACTTCAGCAAGGGAAATTGTCAAAGACGCTCTCAGCAGATAAAGTTACTGCAACAGTAAGTTCAGATCAAAAGAAACTCCTAAGCACATTGGAAGAAGATAAAAAACCTGCGGTGCCACAAAAGAGCACACCACATCCAGAGGATAAACAGGAACAAATTACAGCTGAGGCTAAAGACCATGTTGCCGAAGAGAAAGCAGAAGTTGAAGCACCTTATAAGGAACTGCAAGCTAAAAAGCAAGAGGATGTTAAGAAAGAGGATTTGACAACTGGGATTTCACAGATGGTTTTGAAAGCCGAAAAAGCTCAGGAGGAAATTTCTGTTAAAACACCACCTTTGCCAAGAACTGACCATGTGGAAACAGCAAAAGAAAAAACAGTAAGTGACTTTATCCCTCCTACTCCGTTTCTCCATTGCTACAATTTTGAATCTGATCCTGACAGACCCCCTTTATGTCATCCTCTTCTTTATTGATATTCCCTGAATAGGATGATTCTAAATTATATCAATGATACCCATTGGGTGAAAGTTTCTCTAGTTAGTCCATGCTCTAAATGCAACTTTTCTATACTTCTTGCATGATTTTAAGGCTCATGCAGATACTCATTTGAAACTACTCATTGAAAAGTTCCTGTTTAATAATTATTCAAATATTTCTGATTGATTTAACTGCCTCTGTAAACTTTCAGAATTTAGGAGTTTAATTGTTGAAATTGGAGTATTTTCATACTTCCTAATCAAAAAAGGGAATAATGTGTGATGGCAAGGTGTCCAGTGTTTTGCAGTACCAAAAATATAATAAACATTTGAGGAATAGGTGATGCCTGGACATGGTATGTTCAAGTATTCAATCTTCACATCATTTTACTATTTAATTTGCTTATTTCATATAGACATGTATTTTAGGTAGGGTTCTTGTTGGGCTCTCCAGTCAGAAGAATGGATGAGTTTATGACAGCATGTACTAGAGGACTGCATTTTTTTTAAATCCATTTTCGGGATGTGAAGTCACCAAATCACTTCAGCAGGTGAAGTGAGTAGTATACAGAGTTTGTTGAGAAATGAAAACATGGGGATTTTGGTATTAGCACTGCAAATTAGTTGTTAATTATTCTATTATAAATGTAGGAGTAAGATTAGGAAAAATATTTATCCTTTGCCAAAATTATTTTTTCAAAAAGCTCTTTTTTGTTTCTTTATTTGGTTGATTGGTTTGGTTTGGGTTGGTTGGTTGTTTGGTGAGGATTTTTTTTGCTTTGTTTTGTAGTTTGGTTGGGGTTTTTCGTGATAACCAAGATCTTAGGACAGAAAAATAGTCTGATTTAGAAATTGTGCTGTGGAATTGCAACTATTTTTATAAGCAGAGTTTCCTGTCTGAAATATATCTTATCACCTATTGATGGTATCAAGAGGTATGGTTTTCCCTGATTTTACTGAGGGAACCTCTGATGTATGCTGACAGTAACATAGCCAGAAATCATCCCTTCTGGAAGAAACAAGAGGGACATCTAAGAAAATCCTGTATCAATTTGATATTTCAAATCAAGCATTAGTCACTATTGCAGGACTTTCCAAGAAGAGCGAGTTTAATTTTGTTACTGAAAAGTCACTTCTGGGGATTTTTAGAAAATAATATCAGAAGCCTAAGAAGTAGATTTTGAATTTTGTTATTGTTGTCTAAAATTTAGAGGGTGGGGATTTTTTGTTGAAAAGCATTTGTAAGGGAAATTTTTATCACATGCTAGTCTTAGTCCTGTCTGGCCATTTTTATATTCTGTGAGGTGGTGAAAGCATATTTTACTCTGGACAAATATAAGAGACCTGTATTGTATTTCCATCACTGATAGCAATAGATTTTAGTTGTAGATAAGTTAGTGATTTCTACAGTGGCACCCATACATATTTCACTCTAATTTCTCTTATATTTTACTTCCTCCCACTGCCTTCTAATTAAAATCAGTTAGTTCTGATTGACTGCTTCTTGACTTAGTAAAATAAGAACTATCTTTCTTTTTATCAGACAGAAGCACACTTCAAGTTTGTAAAGCAGAAGTTTCATGCATAAAAATAAATCAACCCCATAAATATCTCCTTTTAAGTATTTTAAAAAATTTAGAACACTATGAAATACAAACCAGAACTGAATGAATGAAAAAGGAGTAGTTAATTTTATCCCCTCTCCCTTTTATTTTCTTCCTTGGAAAAATCCGTAAAAAATAATAAGCAAGAGCTCAAATTGTATAGAATTAAAGATAAACCTGGTGCTTGTACACCTAGCTTGTACTTCATATAAATAACACTTGATTTTTTTAAAGTTTATTTATTGAAGTACTTCAATCAATAAACTTTAAAAAAATGTACTTCATCTGTATCATCTATGATGTACTTCAAACATTGCAGGATACAATTCTTCCCAAGAGAGCATGTGACAGAACTGCAAGAGGAGATAAAAATTTTGGTATCACACATTGATTAAATTTCAGTGGGCAAAGGGAAATATCTAGACATAGAAAAATATATTTTATATGCATTTCAGGACAGAACCATATGAAGAATGTCAGATGGATATATTTTTAAATAGAGATGCAAGGGAAAGCCTAATATTTTCTGCACTTGAAAAACTGCTGATTCTATTTTATATTCAAATCCATGTACATAATAATTGCTAAGTCTTTTAGCATTCCAATGAGATACGTAAATAATATTATCCTCACTTTTTTTTCACTAAAAAAAAAAAAAAGAAAAAAAAAAGAGAAACAACCGAACTAACTCCTGAAGACATGGAGAAGCTAACGTTCTGAGCCAGTACAATCAGTAGAATGATACTTTGAGAATGTCAGATATCAATTGTATTTAGAGAACTGATGTACTTGGAAACAAAAATGACTTAAATATGAAAACATTTTAAAATATTTTGGTCTCAAACAACGATTTAAGGTTATACTAAACCCTTTTTATCATTGAAAGCATTATTTTTTCAATAATAATAATTTAAACTATAATTCCTTCATAAAGATTTTAAAGAATAATCTGAATTTGCTCATGATTTAAAGTTCCTTTTCCTGAGAAACTGTCTTGTAATGCAGTGGCAGTTCACCGTTCTAACACCTATTCCTAGAAATCTTGGGTGGTTATGACATATAGTTTGTCAGTATGAAACAATCATCTTGGAACTCACATATTAACTTATGAATAGTTCAGCATATCTATTATAACACATTACTATGGTCTAAATTTAACATATTTACAACAGATCAGGTATATTATATAAATGCCTTTATTACTACTTTCTTATGTTTACCAAGGAATGATCATGTTTTCTTAGTTGTGTAATCAGGTAGATATTAATATATTGCAAATTGACTTCATTGTTCTAACACATGCCATTAATGACAAAATGCAGATCAGGGAGCCAGATTACAGAGGAAAAAGCTTATCTGTAAGCAGTTTTTCTGGACACAAATAAAATGTTTGATTTTGATAATATAAAATTCAAACACAGTTTAAACAGTCTAGTGAACAAAAGTAGTTGTTTCTCTCTCTGAAGTTTATATGCATGTATATATATATATAATGTAGATATCTTTATTTCTTCTGTAAGCAGAATGACCTTTTAAAAATCATGAGTTCCTTTGCAAAATAAAATTTCTGTTCTGTGCAACAGAATGCAATCTTGCCAGCTAAGAGTAATTTTAGAAACTGACAGACTTTTTTTTTAAATCACAGCTTTCTTTTAATATAGTTCTGATTCAACTTGATAACCAATTTGGACTTTTTAAAGCAAAAGGTTTTATAATTTCAGTTAAGAATATAAAATAGAAGGAAGTGTAAGAATAAATCGTACTTCTAAAGCAAACACTTCTAATGCAAAAGAGTTTTATGATATATTGACACCATGTAAAAAAACCATTCTTTGGTAGATATTTTTTGCCATTAGTTAAAGAGGTTGCATTTTCTTTTTTTAAACAGATTTATACAGCCTTACAGTAGTCTCCTTGTTCCTCGTGTCTCAAGGAGATCCTCCCATCAATGTCTGTATGAGCTAAACTTATTCATTGTTATAAACTCACAGTACGCAAACTTTCAGAAAAATGCCATTCAACTACTCTAAAAGGGCCAGTACCAAAATACTTCCAACTTTTAAAGAAAAGTCTGTGTGGGGTTCTTATTGACTAAAATACATGTTTCATTCTTCAAGAATTCTTGAATATATACATGATCCTCAGCAGCATTGTTTCTGCAATATTTTGGTATTAATCTAACAAATCTTGTCTTTATGGTCATTGTCAAAAATTTGTAAATGATGCTGTCTTTGTGTATATGATGGCCAACCCTATAAAAATGAAATTAACCATCATTTAAGAATAGGTATAGCTAGTTGAAATATCCTAGTTCTTGGGTTTCAGGGAATATGGGGGAATAAACTTGAAGACCCACTATTATTTATTGTAAGTTACAGGTGTATGGTCTGGAAGCGTGATGTACAGGACAATTTTTGCATGATATATCACAGGGCAGACAACTTTACATACAAAAGGGACAAAATATTTTCATATTGTGGTGGCCTGAAAAAGAATGTTGGATTTTCTCATCACATTTATTTCTAATGATAAAAGAAGACCCTCCTTCTTGTAGGTCTTTTTCTTTCCCTTGCTGTACTAATAGAAGTCTTTCCCATATTGAGTTTCCTATACTTCATAGTACTGATGTTATGTCATACACTGAGGTTCAACAGCAGAGCATGCGATAGATGACATTCATTGCCATCTGCTCTGGTTTGTTCATTGAGTAAATACTACATATTCGACTCCCAAGATAATAGCAGCATTGCAAATAACAAGGAGAATATCTAAAGTTGTTCCATGACCAGGTATTGTCTACCTGTTTCTGAGCTTGACTGGTTAGTTGACTCCTGTGTCTGCTTTGCAAGTCACTGCATCACTTCATCTCCCTGTGGAGAACCAAGATCTGACATTCACTTTCACTGGTGGACACAGCCTGTCCATCAACTCGTAACCACCTGAGCTTGCA
Source organism: Laterallus jamaicensis coturniculus (assembly GCA_022605575.1). NCBI lineage: Eukaryota > Metazoa > Chordata > Aves > Gruiformes > Rallidae > Laterallus > Laterallus jamaicensis. The sequence continues at coordinate 9,047,374 of JAKCOX010000003.1, forward strand.
CAATGTTTGCATTTTCTGGTAGTTCATTTAAATTGAGCACAGTCTGTTTGGTTTGGTATATCTTTATAAGTATGAACATACTGGAAATAAAATAAAAAATAGCAATTTAATATAAAAGCTGTAAATTTAACAAGGGGCTTGATATTTCTAAATTAAAAAATTCTTTGGTTTTAATGAAAAAAAACCACTTTTAAAAAAAGTAGCCTAATAAATTCCCCTTAAACACTTCCTTCTTTATTGAAGGGAAAAAAAATGTAAATATAATATACAAACCCTAAAATTTTAAACTATAATTAATTTTATGAGGAATATATATAAATCCATCCTTAAGAGGTGGAGAATATCCAAGAGGACTTCTTTCAGAATAACAACGCTGAAGTGTTTAAGTGGTGATGACTTCCCAATGTTGTTTGGAGTATTGTAGGTTTATCCATATTTATGTATTAATCACAGCTTTATCACTAGAATTGTCTTTAGATTATTTTTTTTTTAATTGCAGTGGATTTTGCTCTGATATCAGGTATTTGGGGTTATCACAGTAGACACAAGAACAGTAAGAACAGATGTATTTTACATTTAAGGTAGTATCTGATTTTGCAAAGCATATAATAAATGGAGATTACTTCCTAGATTACTGTGAATTAAATTTTAAATAATGCAAAAAATGGGGTTTAGGAAGAAAATAACTGACAATATCAAATATTTGGTTCATTAAATGTGTGAATATACATTTGAAAATACTTGTAACCGATAGCAATTTAACATAAGTCTAAAAAAACCTTTAAATATTAATTAACCATTGCCATAATTTTCTTAATATAGTTATTCCATTGGTTTTTTTTCAACTCAGCATATTCCCAAATAAATTGACAGCTTAAAGCTTTAAATAAATGGCTTGCTGTCCTTCAAAAATCATTGACTTTGATCAGCAAAGTTGAGAAATACTGCCTATTTGTATTACTGAGTGCCATAACAAATATGGAAATCACATCATATTATTAAAATTAGGAGACTTTGAGATGCTCATTGTCATCTTCCTAGTGGAGGTAGGAACACTTAATAAGTTGTCATCTAAGATGACAGCTACGATGTCATTTGGAGACAGCTAGTTGGTGAGAAACTTTCACTAAGTACAGAGTGTTTAACCATTGAGACAAGCAGGAGGGAAACTGGTGTGGAAATACTTGTAGGATATTGTTGGTATTTTTGTTATCCAAAGAAGGAGATAGAGGTGCTTGTCATTCAGAATGGTCTAAAAGGATCTGGAAGGTAGGAGAATAACTAAAGATGTTTAATTAGGGATGAGTAAGAAAACATTGGTTACGATGCTCAGTGAGGTACTCTTGCCTTGTTTGCTTCCATATTTCTTTTGATCAATACCTGATCGTTGTTCTTTCCTCCCTGCAATTACACTTCCCTACTAGCACCTTACCTATGCGTTGCAAATTTACTGAGAAACTTCTTTTTTTATGAGTTATTCAGAAAATGATTGTACAATGACATACTGCAGATATGTGGACATTCCAAATTGCATTAAATCATGCTCCCATACTCCATGCATTCTGTTGCATGTTACAGATGTAACACTTAACAAAATGAAACCGTAGGTTCAAAATTTGAGATTGACATATTGCTATGCATTATAAGAGATTAAATGGTCAAGGAAAGGAGCAGATCCCAGAAATATTACAGGCTGATGTTTGTCAAGCTGTATTACTTTGCATCTAGAACTAGGTAGGCAGTTTTGAAACATAGGTAATTAAACGCTTCATTGGAATTAACCCCCAAACAACTTGTCCCCTGCATATGTGAATAAATGATAATAATTCGTAAGTGTTCTGAAAGCAATTAACTACCATAGTTTTTTATAATAAAAAATAGATCATCCTACAGCTAATAAAATTAGTTGTCAGGGTGGACAACCATGCAAAGCACAGTTAGATTCAATTAAAAAACTCAGATTCTGAGGAACTTTTTTGTATTATTTTAATAGCTTTGAACATCAAAATTAGTATTCAGTCTTTTATGGTTTAACATAATTATTCTTGGCATCGTAGTTGTTGATCTGAGACATTAATTAATCTTTTAGAAAAAAAAAATCACATGTATTTAATTGCCTGGAGACATTAAGAATTTTTATATATAAATATATACACACACATATGTATTTATTTTTTTAGGAAAAGGAGGATGACAAATCAGACACATCAAGCTCTCAGCAACAGAAAAGTCCACAAGGTCTGAGTGACACCGGGTATTCTTCTGATGGGATATCAAGTTCACTTGGTGAAATTCCAAGTCATATCCCCAGTGATGAAAAGGATTTACTCAGAGAATCTAGTAAAAAAGACACAATTACACAAGAAAGTCCACCAAGCCCCTCAGATCTAGCTAAACTGGAAAGTACTGTATTGTCTATTTTGGAAGCTCAGGCCACCACACTCTCTGAGGAAAAATCTGCAAAAAGCAAAGAGCTTTATGAAACGTTCGGAGAACAGACAAAAGATCAATATAAAACAAAGCCTTTGCCAGTCACTCCAGAATCTTACAGTTCAGATGAGGAAGACTTAGAAGCTATACATGGAGGTGAAGGAACCATTGTAGAAGCTAGCAAAGGAAGTGCTTCCTCCCGGGCAGGCTACAAGGAAGAAGAGGAAGGAGATGACATATCAGCAAGAAGACAACGCTATGATTCTGTAGAAGACAGCAGTGAAAGTGAAAACTCTCCTGTCCCAAGGAGAAAAAGAAGAGCTAGTGTTGGTTCTTCAAGCAGTGATGAATATAAACGAGATGATAGTCAGGGATCGGGTGATGAGGAAGACTTTATTAGAAAACAGATTATAGAGATGAGTGCTGATGAAGATGCCTCAGGTTCCGAAGATGATGAATTCATAAGAAATCAACTCAAAGAGATCAGTGTAACTGAAAGCCAAAAGAAAGATGAAATGAAAAGCAAAGCCAAAGGAACAACTGGAAAACATAGAAGAATGGCTCGGAAAAGTAGTGCAGGCTATGATGAGGATGCAGGAAGACGACACTCATGGCATGATGACGATGATGAGACTTTTGATGAAAGCCCTGAGCCAAAATACAGGGAAACTAAAAGTCAAGACAGTGAAGAACTTGCAGTAACTGGAGGAGGAGGCCTTCGGCGTTTCAAAACAATCGAATTAAATAGTACAATAACAAACAAATATTCTGAAGCATCTGAACAACAGAAAGGTATCTTATATTTTGATGAAGAGCCTGAGCTAGAGATGGAGAGTCTTACAGATTCACCAGAAGATAGATCTAGGGGAGAAGGGTCTTCTAGTTTACATGCTTCTAGTTTCACACCAGGTACATCTCCTACTTCAGTATCATCACTTGATGAAGATAGTGACAGCAGTCCTAGTCACAAAAAACTGGGAGGGGAGAGCAAACAACAGCGCAAAGCTAGGCATCGGTCACATGGTCCTCTTCTTCCAACTATTGAAGATTCTTCAGAAGAAGAAGAACTACGGGAAGAAGAAGAGCTGCTAAAGGAACAAGAGAAACAGCGTGAATTAGAACAGCAACAAAGAAAAAGTTCTAGCAAAAAATCTAAAAAGGACAAGGATGAACTAAGAGCTCAGAGGAGAAGGGAACGTCCAAAGACTCCTCCAAGTAATCTTTCTCCCATTGAAGATGCATCTCCAACAGAAGAATTACGACAGGCAGCAGAAATGGAAGAGCTGCACAGATCTTCCTGTTCTGAATATTCACCTAGCATTGAGTCAGATCCTGAAGGATTTGAAATCAGTCCAGAAAAAATAATAGAAGTACAAAAAGTTTACAAATTGCCTACAGCTGTCTCTCTGTACTCACCAACAGATGAGCAACTGATTGGACTCCCAAAAGAAGAAAGTGGTCAAAAAACATTGAAAAGTGCAGAAGAGGTATATGAGGAGATGATGCATAAAACTCATAAGTCCAAGCCATTTCAAATTACAAATGAAAAAGATGAAGTATTTGAAAAAGAATCTTTATATGGTGGAATGTTAATAGAGGATTATATTTATGAATCTTTAGTAGAGGATACTTACAATGGAACTATTGATACTAATCTTGTAATGAGACCAGATGAGAGCAATGAATATATACAACAGAAAGGAAAAGAGAAAAAAATAAGAGCTTCAGAACAGATCTATGAAGAAACACAGAAAATTGCTGATCTGCAGAAAGACTACTATAGTGTTGAGACTTTACATTCTATTGTGCCTCAAGAAGATATAGTTTCTAGTTCTTACATTATCCCAGAAAGTCATGAAATAGTCGTATTAGACAACACAGTAAGTTCCACCACTGAGGAAAAGCAGTTGCTAGATGCAGAAGCTGCTTATGAAGAGCTTATGAAAAGACAGAGAATGCAGCTTACCCCCGGGTCCAGTCCAACACAACCAACTTCAGATTTCGTTCCCACATCTGATGCGAAGGTATCTAGTGTTGGAGAAATAGTGGATAGTACATCTTTAACGTCAAGCACTACTTCAGCAATCTCAGATGTATCACCTGTCAGTAGCACAGCACTTTCTATTCCAGATGTTAAAATAACACAGCATTTTACAGCAGAGGAAATTGAAGATGAATACTTAACAGATTATGCCCGAGAAATTCAGGAAATAATTTCTCATGAAACATCAATGTTGACATACTCTGAGATATCGGAAAGTGCTGCATCAGTTTTACCTTCTGATACAGCTTCTTTAACATCATCTACATCTTCGGTTTGTACCACAGACAGTTCATCACCTATAGACAGTGCAACCACAGGTTATGTAGATACAACTGATATTGTAAGTAAACTAGCAGATTCTGAAGGTGTCAGGATAATAACCCAAGGTCCCTTAACATCTACAAAAGAGTACTCTGAAGTGAGCATGCCTTATGAATCTACTGCTGGTACCACTAAAAAGCCATCTATAGCATCAGATATGGAAAGTGTGGATCAAACTGCAGTTTGTTTGCCTGAAACTGCACCTTCAGCAGTGGCAACAACAGTTACAAAACCCAAGCAATATGCACCTGATAACTTTGATGCCTCCAAAGCAGAAAAGGAAGCAGCTAGAAGAATGAAAAGTACTATAGAGACTGGCATTGTCAAAATTCATCATGAAGATTCACACAAAGAATTGGGTGTTGATATGACAAGGATTAATTTGACTAGTGCTTCATCTGAACAACCACCTGTATGTATAGTATCAATGCCAGTTACAGAGCCTGCATCAGAAACATCTTCTGTACCTACTCCCAGTCTTGTAAGTAAGACCAGCATGGTCTCTGTGCCTTCCTCAGTTCCTGCTGTAACATCCAAAGTATTCTCGCTTTTTAGAAGCTCTTCTTTGGATTCTCCGGCACAACCTTCTCCACCCCCACCTCCTCCTCCTCCTCCACCTCCTCCACCACCATTGCCTCCACCTATTTTACCCAAGCCAGCCATTTATCCCAAAAAGAAGTCACAGATTAAGACTCCAGCAGCAACAGCTCCCACAGTGGTACCTGCAGTCACAAGTGTTCCAACACTAGAGTCCACATCTATGTTAAAGAATCATGTGGTACCTATCACAAAACCATACACCTCAACACCACCTCCTGTGCCACCCAAACCATCCTCCATTCCAGCAGGGCTTGTTTTCAGTCACAGGCCCACTGAAGTAACTAAACCTCCAATTGCTCCTAAGCCAGCAGTTCCTCCACTCCCTATAGCTGTCCATAAGCCAGCAGAAACACAGCCCAAACCAATAGGTTTGTCATTGACTTCAAGTATGACTCTGAATTTGGTCTCCGCAGCTGAATATAAAGTAGCATCTCCCACTTCCCCTTTGTCTCCACACTCTAACAAATCTTCACCAAGGTTGACAAAACCCTCACAGGAAACCTATGTTGTCATCACCTTGCCATCTGAGCCTGGAACTCCCACAGAAGCTATAACTAGTCAGGCTGTTACGAGCTGGCCTTTAGAAGCACCATCTAAAGAACAGATTCCCCAGCCTGTGCAACCAATTTTTACTCCATCCATGAAAACAATGGAAATTCAAAGTATCCCAGATCAAAGTATTTATATTTCAGGTGCTTTGCAAACTATTCCTGTCACAACACAATCAACTTTTGAAAAAATACCTAGTTCAAAGTCAGAAGTTGTAACAACAGAGGTAACCAAGAGCACGGTGTCTGTGGTTAAGGGCCCAGTGCCTGGTTTTGGTTTGGGTAGTGTCGCTATTACTATACCTCCAGAGCCAATACATATAGTAGATCAACCCAGGTATAGAGAGAATGGAAGATTCCATCCTTTGGGTGATGTCATAGATCTTCGCACTTTAACTAAGATGGATATTGAAATGAGAGACAGCTGTATGGATCTGTCTGCTGTTTCCATGGATGTGAGAAGACAAACGCCAGCAAGTGATACATGTGGGCGGCCAGTAAGTACTGTCCAGCCAGCTATAATAAACCTTAGCACTGCTTGTGTTGCAGATCCTTCTCTGTCTGTAGTCACTGAGGCAGTAACTGTAATGACTTGTACCACCACTGTAAGCTACACTACCAGTACAGACAGCCTTGTGGATCTGGGACATGCGATGACAACACCGCTTCAGCTAACAACTTCAAAACATTTTGAGCCTGCGTACAGAGTAACAGGCAGCCAAGCATTCTCTGCAGGTAGAGATGAAGTGCCAATAAATTTATCCCTAGGTACTTCAACACACGCAGTGACATGGGCTACTACAAAGCCTGTTACCGTACCACCTGTTGGTGTTACAAATGGTTGGACTGATCTCTCCGCTTCTCAGGAGCAAATGGAGATTGCAGCAGTTGACCTTAGCACTACAAAATCCCACAGAACAGTAGTAACAATGGATGAAACTTCTTCAGGTATCATAACAACAGTAATAGAAGATGATGAAAAGCCTGTGGATCTGACTGCAGGAAGAAGAGCTGTCTGCTGTGATATGGTTTATAAATTGCCATTTGGTAGGAGCTGTACAGCACAGCAACCGCCGACTACACTTCCTGAAGATCGCTTTGGTTACAGAGATGACCATTATCAGTATGATCGTTCAGGGTCATATGGCTACCGAGGAATGGGAGGTATGAAACCATCTATGTCTGACACAAATTTATCAGAAGCTGGACTGTTTGCATACAAAAGCAAGAATAGCTTTGATTATCGAGTTGGGGCAACTGATGCAGCAGTAGATCTTACTTCTGGAAGAGTTACGACAGGTCAGTATGACACAGCAGCAGATCTCTCTTTGAAATATAATTTTGATGTTCCTCACCTCATTTCAGGATGATTTTTTTATTATTTTTCCCCTCCTTCTGTTGTTTTGTTTTCTTTTGGACAGTGTGACAAATTATTCTGGATTACACGTGCTTTTCATTTCTTCATTTTACATATGTGTTTTGCACAGAGGTGCCTGCATGTGCCTGCATGTTCAGAAATGCTGTTTCCTTCACAACTAAAGTAGATCATTAACCTGAAGATTTGCATGCAGTTTCCCCTTCCCATTTAATTCATCAGGATGGGATGACTTTCAGAATCCGCAAAGCAGCATTCTTTATGGGACTGGACTGTAACTTTGCCCTGTAATTTCAGGTGAGGTTATGGATTACTCAAGCAAGACCACTGGTCCCTATCCAGAGACTCGTCAGGTGATTTCTGGCATCGGGCTCAGTACACCACAGTATTCCCAAGCAAGAATGGTGTCATCTCTGGGTTCCCAGTTTGGCGTTGGAAGTGTTTTGAGATCATCCAATGGTGTTGTTTATTCTTCAGTAGCTACTCCAATCCCATCCACATTTGCCATCACTACACAACCCGGTTCTATTTTCAGTACAGCTGTCAGAGATTTACCTACTCTCCAAACAATTGACTCCGTGCCCACTTTATCAACTCTGCAACAGAATCAACCACTCCCAAGATCATACAGTTTCTTGACAACTGTGGCAGCTGAAAAAGACAGTGCACTTACTGCCATTGATATGGAGACAGGGTTACCACCTCTTACTATAGAAACTATTACCACCGAGCCAACAAACTTGATACCTACTTTAACTACAGCATCTGAAGTTTATACAGATGTAATTGAAGATGAGGTTGCCCTTCTCATTGCCCCTGAAGAAGGCAAACAGCAGCAGCTTGATTTGGAGCGTGAACTTCTTGAACTTGAGAAAATTAAGCAGCAGCGTTTTGCAGAAGAGCTGGAATGGGAGCGCCAGGAAATTCAAAGATTTAGGGAACAAGAAAAGTTTATGGTGCAAAAAAAGCTTGAGGAATTGCAATCCATGAAACATCATCTCTTGTTTCAGCAAGAGGAGGAACGACAAGCTCAGTTTATGATGAGGCAAGAGACGTTAGCCCAGCAACAGCTGCAGCTTGAACAATTCCAACAACTTCAACAACAACTCCACCAACAGTTAGAGGAGCAAAAAATTCGACAAATATATCAGTATGGATATGACCCTTCAGGAACTGGCTCGCCACAAACTACCACAGATCAAACACTTTTGGAAGGACAGTATGCAACCACAGAAAATGGCCAATTTTGGCCTACTGATGATGCAACCACTACAGCTTCAGGAGTGCTGGGTATTGAAATTCCACAAAGCCAAGCATGGTATACAGTTCAGTCTGATGGCATTACCCAATACATACCTCGGTCTGGTATCCTAAGCTCTGTTTCAGAAATGTCTCTTAAGGATATTGATGTTAGAGAGGAGAAGCAATTGAAAAAAAGAAGCTCTATGCCAAAATTACGTGGTCCATATGAGGAGCTTGAGGAAACCCTGGAAGAAGAGCCCCGGTGCTTCAAAAAGATAGTAGACAGTGGAGTGCAAACTGATGATGAAGATGGAGCAGAGAGAGGTTACACAAACAGGAGGCGGAGAACTAAGAAAAGCGTTGATACAAGTGTTCAGACAGATGATGAAGATCAAGACGAATGGGATCTTTCTAGCAGATCCAGAAGGAAGCCTCGTGTAGGGAAATACAGTGAGAGTACCGCTGAGGCAGACAAAGCTAAACAGTTCTCAAAAGTATCTAGTATTGCAGTTCAGACAGTGGCAGAGATTTCAGTACAAACAGAACCTGTAGGAACAATAAGAACACCTTCAATCAGGGCCCGATTGGATGCTAAGGTTGAAATAATAAAGCACATTTCAGCTCCAGAAAAGACATACAAAGGAGAAAGTTTGGGGTGTCAAACAGAGACAGAGTCAGATACTCAAAGTCCCCAATATCTGTCAGCTTCATCTCCTCAGAAAGATAAAAAACGCCCAACACCATTAGAGATAGGATATTCATCCCACCTTCGCCCAGACTCCACGTTGCAGGTAGTCCCTTCCCCTCCCAAATCTCCCAAAGTTCTCTATTCACCCATTTCACCTGTTTCACCAAGCAAAGTTATAGAGTCAGCATTTGTACCCTATGAAAAACCCATCACTGATGACATCAGCCCTCAGAAGATGCTGCATGCTGACATTGCCAAGGTTCCTCCATCAAGCCCAAAGGCGGCAAAGATGATGCAACGCTCTATGTCTGATCCTAAGCCCCTGAGTCCCACAGCAGAAGACAGTTCCAGAGCTCAGTTTCAATACACTGAGGGTTTCATGGTAAGAAGTTATTTGCTTGCTTTTTTTTTTTTTTTTTAACCCTTTACAAAAATATGCAATTTGCCAGCAATCTGTACAGCATGAGGGCTGACACACTCATTTGCAATCCCTGTCTGTGTGATCTTTTTGTACACCTTGCTGAACAGTCTTGAGGAATGTCTGCTGTGTAAAGCAATGGCTATTTGCTTCATTGCTTTTCCTGAAAATAGAGGAATCCATATTACAGTGTTACAAAGTTTCATAAAAAAAACCCACCACAAATTATTCTTCGGAGTTTAGAAGGCATTGTATGTTTTACATGGCAATTAATTCCCAATGAAATAGTTACCGCCAATTCTTCAAGAAAATGAAGTGTGTTTTCTTTCTAATCATAGCACTCAGCACTTGTGGCACAGTCTGCAGTCCATTTATTTTGAAATTATTACTGCATGTGCCTTCTGAGAGGCAGCTCACATCAGATTTATAATTACCTTAGTTAGCTGGGGGTTTTGACCCTTGTGGCCATTTGTGATTCCGTGGATAGTCTCGTGTCCCAGTATGTACATCTTTTATCTCTCCCAGACCAAAAGGTCTCATATCACACATTCATTTTTTGTTGATTTTGGTTAAGAAGGTTTCTCAAGAAGTTCTGCAGTATTGAGTGGTATTGCTTACGGGGGCAGAGGAGGTAATTTTGAATACGGCTGACAACAGGATTAAATTTTTTTCATTTCTGTAGTATTCCTTTCCTTGAGAAGTAAGATTTCTGATTTGGGAATTGGTACAATACTTGTGAATAAGAAGTCCTAGCTAAAAAAAAAAAAAAAAATCCCTTTATAATTTAACATGATCTTGTCTGTCCATTTGCCTGAGTCCATTCTCTTCTGTTAGTTGCAGGGTCAGTGTCTTCTTGCCAGAGCTCTAGAATAGTTGCTATTCAAATTCTTTTTACCTTTTATGTCATTATCTGTGAATACATGAGTGATTAGTACAGACAGGATAAAATAAAGAGGGTTTGTTCTCTATGTTTGATAATTTGTGACAGTTTTCAAATGCAGAATTATCTGGTTATACTCTCTGAGGCTCCCACTGTAAGTAGTTTCTGCAGCTTCACATATCTGTGTAGATATCTAATGCTTCCTGCGCTGTTCCTGCTTGCAAAACAATGTTTGGAAGTTTGAAGGGAAAACCCTATTTATGGAATTGGCACTCCTTATATTCCCTAACACAGGGTAAGCACAGTGGAGCAACTGTAGCATGAGCAATAAAGCTTCATGTAGAGGGTTTGGAACAGAATCTTGAAGAATGTTGCTGACAAGTTAGGAAACATTGTTTTCTACTAGATACTGGATATTAGGTATAATAACTGTCAGTCTAGTGAAACTGTTCCTGAGGAAAAATCATTCAGGTCACTTGTTTCATGGTTATGTATACATTAGATATGAATTGCACACTTTGTATGATGGATGATAAATTCTACTGTTGATTTTTTTTAAAGGCAGTAGAGTTTGAACACAAACAGTAGAGTTTGAACACATACAATATGGGTCACAAGATGATTAAGGGCCTGGAGCATCTCCCCTACGAAGAAAGGCTGAGTGAACTGGGCTGTTCAGCCTTGAGAAAAGGAGACTAAGAGGGGATCTGATTAATGTTTATAAATATCTTAAATGTGGGAGACAGGGGGAAATAGCCAGCCTCTTCTGAGTGGTCTGTGGAGAGAGGACAAGGGGCAAAATGGCCTCAAGTTAGAGCACAGGAAGTTCCGCACCAATATGCAGAAGAACTTTTTCACAGTAAGGGTGACAGAGCTCTGGGACAGGCTGCCCAAGGGGAGTTGTGGAGTCTCCTTCTCTGGAGATATTCAAGACTGATCTGGACACCTCCCTTTGTGACCTGTTCTAGGCAACCTGATTTGGCAGCAAGGTTGGACTCGATAAACTATGGAGGTCCCTTCCAACCCCTACAGTTCTGTGAATCTGTATTAATGAGACATGGAAACGAATGCTTTGCACACCATTTTTTTATTTTTTACCCACATGTTCCTTACCATTTTTTCTTGAGACCAAACTGTAATGAGCTATATTGCTCTTATTAGTGTGCAGCCTTCAAGCAGAAAATGGCTTATGTCTCAAAGTACTTCCAGTCTAAAGAAATGAGTAGGACATTTTTGTGTAACATGGGGAGCAAGCAGACAAGTGGAAGGAAAGGAAAAAACCTCCATGGTTGCAAAGGGGGCTGCACTAGCTGTGTCGTGTGGCATATGGTGAGGAAGCTGCCCTGTAAACCTCCCATGATCCTAACTGCTGCTTTCAGTTCTGATGTTAAGTCCATTATACCATCTTTCTGACAGACTTGTTAATTATCTGAGGTTGTGTTAGCTTATGCTGAAATCAGGTGCATGAAATTTGAAGGAGAAAAAGAAATATATTACAAAAAATAGGGTATTTTGAGTGAAACTTAAGTAATGTAATGACTAATGACCTAATCAGAATCTGGAAATATGGGCAAAAATTGCTTTTGCAGTTGCTCTGTCAGTTTTGTTTCTTTATTAAAAGTGATGTTGGGAAAGGGTTATCTGCCATATCAGATCTAAGTGATCTTCTAGTTTCCACAAGATTTACAGCATACACTGCAGCACTTTAGTGTTTCTACCAGTTGAGAATATGGGTTTAAGATTGCTACCAGGGACAGAGTGGATAGTTATTTCTTCTTTTGGGACACTCAGGAAGAAGTTCTTCCTGAAAGTTAGCATGCACACAGTGTCACTGTTGACAAAATATAAACCTTACTGTAATTTTTTTCAACAGTACAAATATGTTGTTACAGCAAGTTACCATTGTTATACTGGAGTTTAATATACAGGATTGCTTTTGCATTATCCAAGTGTGGAAGATGATTCCTTGATTTTAAAATATTTTTGTCTGTTTTGGGTTTTTTTTGTTCTTTTTTTCATTACAGTACCCAAAAGAGCTAAAATCTTTGCGTGTTAATTCTCAGTGCAATCTTGTGCCTCCTGACTGAGAGTTCCTAATTGCCTGATTATAAATACGGAAAGGTAGAAGGTATCAGTTATGTCATTCAAAACAGTGAAGTTCAGTGCAGAAAAAGTTGTGAAACAGCTCACTCTGTAAAAAAATTGTCTAGACCTGAACATAAAAGAATAAAACAGGAATGAAAGATTGATCTTTCACTACCTTAGGGAAATAGTGTATATGAATATTTTTTTGCATGGATGAGTATCCCATCACTTTTTAAATAATTTTGTTTCAGGGTTATGTCTTTGCATTCATAAACACCGTATGTGGAAAGACCATCCATGTGTTCATGTATATGTTTCACAGGGTGTATTTTTTAATGACACTTTATCAAAAGGTTGGTCCCTGTGCAATCAGTGTGACTAAAAGGGTAAGATTAAAATTGATCTCTTTCTAAGGTTTACAATTAAATAATACCTTGTCCTTCACTCAGTGCACTTTCATAATTCATGTCCTTCTTCCTGAAAAAAATATGACAACATTTCAAGGAAAAAAAAACAACTTAGACTATGATTAAAATTATTAAATTATCCATCTGTGTTTTAGAACTGCTGCTTTAAATATGATATCATTCTTTAATGCACCTTTTATAGGAAATTATTACAATGTCTTATCTCATCTAGTATGTATGTGAAAGGCTGAAAAATAATCTTGTAGCTATTCACATAATAATAACCATAAGATAATATTGCTTTCAGGGTTAGCACATTTCATTTTCAGATAATGTTATATGTTTGCATTACATTTACATTTTTAGTCATTGCCTCTGTGTGAACACTTGGATGAACATAGATGGTGACTCCCTATTAATCCAAATAAAAGTATACCCTTCCATTATGTTCCTTTTGGCAGTTCTACACTGAACATTTCTGTGATATACAGCAGTAATCAAATGTAGGTGTGTCAAGAAAAAATTATGAGCTATAGGTTGTCAGCACCAAAAAAAGCATGTGCAAAGCTGTATCTGTGGTCTCCATGAAGTCACCAGGAAGTGTTAGGAGAGTTCAGGAGTGGAGATCAAAATTCATCCTTTCAGCAGCAGCAAAAAGTTGTGAGTACCTGTCCAGTTTAATGAAGAAATAGCTTTATACCACTGCATCACAGAATCAAGTCCCATGCCAGTCATAGTCAACTTCAGCACTTACACATGTTGCATATGTGTAATCAAAGATGGAAGTTGTCTCCCTTTTGCCTTTGGATGCAAAATGACTGCTGCACCAAACTGAAGCAAATTGCAGAGGATCTCTCACATGAACTGTCAGACACATACAAAATCTATAGCTAAGCAGTGCATAAAGACTCAGCAGAAGTGTTTGTATTAGTGAAACTAATGCAAAGACACATCTGTCAACAGCCTGTCAGCTACAGGGTAGGAATTTGACATTTAAGCTTCAACACTCAACATATTCTATCAATCTGTTTGTTAAGAGAGTTTACAGAGACTTTTCTTGAAATTTTTATCTGAAGTCAGTTGCTGTACTTGTAAGGCAAATATAATTCAAGTCTATATAGTATAGTAAGAAGGAATAATGATTTCAAGCAAAATCTCAAAAGATTGTGTCTTTGTTTAGGTAAGAATTGCAGGAATTAATCTATTTCTCTAGTAAGAGAATAAATTATTTTATGTTGATTTTAAAAATGTAAATTTCTTTAAATGACATAAATTTAAAAGTAATTAAAACAAAACATACTGTCTTCTATGGTATTCTAAATTGTTCAGCTTTAAAAATGAAGGTGACTTCAGTGATTTGAGCTGTCATTTTCTGCATCAGACATTGAAGAAGGGAAATGGGGCAGTTGCTCCCAGAAGAATTAAAACCTTCCATATATCCATGATATTTTGCCTCTTTATTCAGGACTAAGTTCATCACCAGATGTATTTCAGCGAGGAATGTCCTCTTTGGATAATGAAAAGAGAGAAAGAGCAGGTATGGCTTCAGGTTGGGTGTTTGTGGGGTTTTTTAACTTCCTCAGAAGAAGGGAGTAGGTTCATTTATTAGTTTCATGCCAGAATTTCAGGCAACAGATTTCTGCTACTGTTGGAGCACAGGACATTGATGTTTCCCTTGGTTTCTTGCTATCTATGATTAATTCCAGCTAAGAGAAGTTGGTACTTGTTACATTTCTTATGGTTATTATAAAATAGAAATGTTTTGTGGTCTGAGAGATGCGTGGTCACATGGTTGTAACTGCAAAAGACTTAATTCATTGACTTTAGTTTTTCCCTTTTAGTCACATGATTCCATCCAGAAAGGATAAATAGTATTTTGTCTTCTGTAAAAGTTGCATTTCAATGTAAAGGAGCCATTATGTCTTGCAGAAATAGCTGTTATTTTGGTTTAAGTACAGATGGGTGTTGAGTGAGGAACGATCTTTGGTAGTATGTTAGAGCAACCTAGATTTAAAGTGAAAAGTTGGTGGGGGTTTTTTTCCCATTGTTTTTAAGTGACATTTGTGCTTTAACAAAACTCTTCTTCGGGCACAAGTGGGACTTTGTTTTGTCCGTATATGCACCGGTCTTAAAGAACAGTCTGGCTGCAGCCTGATTTGCATGGTTCATAGATGGTGTGTGTGCAGTCTGTGACCTGCACACCTCTGCCAGACTCAGTGTTAACACACCGAGAAACAGGCGAAGTTGGCAGGTCGAGTTAGGCACACAGGTTCCTGCATCCCTTGAAGGGTGCTCTGCAGCTACATGTGAAGCTGGTTCATGGCTTAGGGATGGGAGGTCTTATTTTGAGGCTGAACCCAGACCAGCAATCCAGAGAGGATGTTAGATGTACCAACTGAGGTCCTTCTAGGACTTCTCTATCTTCTCTTAACTATGTGGTTTTAGCCAGATTTAGGATTACTTTTCCACTTACAATCTGAATTATTTACAATTTAGAGTCCTGTTAACATTTCAAGCTGCCACTTCCTGTGCTGTATTTGAAATCTTTTGGAATAACATTTATCTGACTCAAATGAGGCATCTTTTTTCCATCTGTCCAATCTTCAAAACAGAAAGACTACCCCACATTTGGTCAACATGTCATATAAACATTATTTTCTGAAGCATGTTTAACTGGGTCAGTCTGTCTTGTCGGATACTTTTAAATTAGTTTATTTCACACCTTTTCTATTCAGCCAAGGGTCATTTGTGCATAATAGAAGATCATTATGGTATTCACTCTTGCTTTTAAAAGGGGATCCTTACCAATCTTTTATGAAGCATAAAGATTTATGGCAGACATGACAAAAAGCCTAGGTTTTCTGTCACTCTGGCCTTTTCTCACCTGCTGTCAGCTCATCCATCTTCCTTTTAAGCCTGCACTCACATAGACATAAATAAAATGCCCCCAGCCACAAATCCCATTCCACGCTCTTATGTTCCACAAAAGATAAAGAAGAATGAAAGTATAATAAAACTTGTCCACTTATTTCCAGCTGCCACAGTTATCTTGGTTATCCATTTAAGACATGTTTCAGGTTTGGAGAGAGGCCGATATCATGTTCCCTGCTTTAAAGTAATTAATACAGCGTATAAACATAGAAGCAAGTAGACACAGAATAATGACAGAGGGGTACATACTGACCAGCAAGTTTTGGCCTACTTCAACTGTGTTTTGCTGCAGTGTTTCATCTATCATGCCAGTGGGTTTCTGTAGTTACTCTATATAAGGAGGAGAAGGGTCATATTTCTACTACTGAAATTGCCTGATTGAGCTCTAAAGAGAGTTTCTTGCACATGTTTGGTGATAAGTTTGGGTTCGTGTATTTTATTCTTTCCATTGTTTTATGAGCAGCTCTGACAGAAACACAGGAAAATCACTGTACTGAGCAAATGAACATATGTTCTCCAAAAGAAGCAGAAGACCAGTGTCCGTAAAATCTTCTCTAGAAAGGAAGCACTGACTCTGCTATGTTAGAAAGTTATTTGGTACAAGAAAACCAGAATAATATATCGAAGCAGTTGATGCCAAAGCATCTGTGAGTATGCTGCAGAATTCTCCAAAAGGAGACAGTCATTTGTTCAACTGATTTTCCCTATTGGGATTTCAGCACATTTGAGATACACTTAAGGTACAGCTTCATATTTAGTTTTCTCTAGAAGAAATCTAGTTTGCATGCATGAAAAAAGAGACAAAACCAATTTGGTCTTGTCAAAGCAGTCAAAAATTAATCTCATAACAAAATGCAAGCTTTAATTCCATCATTTTTCCTCATAATTTTATTAAAATATCTTTAAGTTTGTAAATTACTGTCATGATCAGCCAAATGTGATTAAATGTTGATTCAAGACTGGCAAAAACCCACAATAGCTCATATGTCCTGTATGAAGATTCCTAAAAAAATCCCCCAAAACCTGGAACCACAGTGTGTCCAAAACTTATGCATATGTTATTAAATACAACAAAATATTCAGAACAGTAGAAAGATGTTCTGTATCCCTCTTCATTCTTCACTGTCTGAATGGATACCTTTCTTCTGCATGTGAGACCTTTAACACAAGTCAGTGCATTTAAAGTTATCTTTTAAAAAAATTTTATTTTGGGGTATTTTTTTAGAAACAGTTCAGGGTATGCCAGTATTGAGATAACTTTTCTTTCAGTCGGTTCCTTAGAATTTAAAGGGGTACATCTTTACCCCATTAAATTCTGATGACTGGACTGGAGACTAATTTATCTTTAGCATATGGGCTACTAAAAATGTCTACTTTTTCCCTTGAAGAAAAATATGAAAATTATCTTTGGAGCTAGATATACCCAAAGGATCACCTCAAAAATAAAAATGAAAAAGGATGAAATTAAGGTAGCCAGTAATATTTGGGCTAGATGTGTGTTGTTAATAGTCGTCACTACATTATTATCTTTGTAAGTTGTCTAACGGACTCTGAAATTTCACTTCTCATCGCTACAGATACTGTCTAGGCCAGATTCCTGTATTTAATCAAATTGTATGTATATGGGTTTACATATTGATGCTGCCAAACCAAATTTTAGTATTGAAATATTCAGAAAAAAATAGTCCTTTCTATTGTATGTATTTATTTTCTTACTCCAGCACAACATTATGTATAGATAAAAAAAATTTAGAAATTACTGTTTTTCAATGGAATTTTACTTTCATCTGCCAGCTGGAAGTAGATATCTTCAGTCAAATTGGTTAGTGTCAAACTGGAAGGCAGTTTTAAGCAAGGGTTTGTCATAGGCTTGACTAATAATTCAATTGCAATTTCATTTAAAAGATAGGAAGCTGAGACAAAGAAAATAAGTCCATAATCAATTAGCCTAAATGTCACTTGTCTTGTTCCTTCTGTCCCTTAGCTGAAGTGTCATTTATTCCCTGTTTTACTTTCCTCTCTTAAATTTCTCTTCAGAAGCCTAGAGAGGTCTGATGTCTTCCGTGACTGACACAAGGACATAGGGTACCTACTTAAGATATGAAGAGCTGGAAAAATCATGTTTAATGTTAGGTATTGGTAGTGTAAAACCACAGCTACTGCTTACTGTAGGTTCCTGTTATAGTCTACAGGTAGAAGTATTCCTGGGCAATATCAGTACATCTACTAATTTTATATTTTTACTTTAAAATATGATTAATTCCACATTTCTCCATTGACTACAATGAGATTCTGGGTGACTGGGACTGCTTTTGGTCACGTGAATCCCATGGTCTCTCAAAAAGCCTCTCTTCAGGATCTTCTACATATAACAGTTGATTATTTGCTCATGTACTAGTTGCCTTTTATCAATTCTGCACAGCATAACTTATGAATCATTTAAAATTAGGATTACAAATTGTTTTACAGGTGCTAAAGGTCAATAAAAAAATTAATGTTCTTTTAATTCACTGAAATGTCATTTAATAACAGCAGTTACATGTTTCCATTTTCTTCTAGAATACTTTTGAGATGGATGGCTGCTGATAGACAGACATTACAGTGCAGAGAAACCTCTTATTTACAGAAAAAGTTTGGCTTTTTAGACACCAATTCAGACTTTCAGAAGCTATCTTGTCAGCAGTTCTCAAATCTGACCTGGTGAGACCGAGATAGTTTCTCATTTGTGCAGTTCAGTTTCTCCAAATAATTCCAATTTAGTTAGAAAAAGGCCTTGAACACTGGTAAACTTTTTCAGAAGTTCAAAAAAGGGATTTATCTGCTGTAATGTTCAGCTCAGGAAGTGTGATCCGTAATGGGTAATGACACGGTAAGTGCTTACAGACTCTGCATCTAGAAGGAAGGTATGAGACAGGAATTAAGAGAAGCCAGTTTGGACAGTGCTGTGGTGTCTGAATCAGCCATTTAGAAACTCCATATGCAGGGGTAAGTCTGAAACATTGTCACAGGATAAGTCATACAAGTCACTCTCAAGCTGATGCAAAGCTGGAAATTTCTCTCTTCATCTTCCTCCTCTCCATCCATATGAGACTACAGAGGATGCCTGCCTTTTGGCTGTCTTTCTCCAGAACTTCTTGCATTTTGTACAGACTGAATTAGGGTCTTGGTTCAATTTCTTTTCACATTCTCCATCTGTCTATATCTTCTCTCTCATCTCCTTGATAAACCATACTTCTGCTTCCCAGACGGTCTCTCTCTCTCTCTCTCTCTCTCTCTCTCTCTGACACCTTCTCTCATCCAATCAAAGTGGTTTCTATCAAAATAAAGCTTTTATTATCTCACCTTACTCACTTTGCAAGCTGTTTGCTAATGCCAAATCCAGCTCAAGCATCAAGCATGCTGGTGCTCTTACACTGCCTGGCATGCCTCTTCTCTGGTGTAGGATCAGAAATGCCAAATGGGCATTACTAAAAGTAAAAGCAGGGTTTTCAATTAAACAACTAGTATGGAGGAAGGCTTGAAGGAGGATTAAATACTGGGAATTTCCTCAGTGTCTGTGAGATCAGGAGTTTAATGCTCCTGGTTTCTCTAAATTTGGGTAACTGCTTGATTTAGACAAGTGAGCAGTTGCTAGAGGTGACAAGATAGTCAGGAAGGGTGATAGACAGGGTGAATCAAAATGGGAGCTGCCCACCTAAAATATAAGCCTGATATAGAGAAGATGAATTTGAGGCTCACAGTTCATTTTCAGTTGCAGGATAGCATTAGTAAAGCATAGCGACATGAGCCTCAGGAAATCATAAGGCAGCTTGGAAGTAACTCATAAGCTCACGGAGCAGAGTTTCAGTAACCTCTTTGATGTGGTTTTGCTGTGTATCTATGATGTAAGAGGGTAACAGTGAAGTAAAATTGTACTTCTTCTCTGAGTTTAGGTTGGGGCAAATAGCTGTCTTCTTCAGGGTTAATCACATCATATTGATACTCCCCTTATGATACCTAAGTTATAATCCATAGCAGAAATACCATGGCCTTCTAGGAATAATGGAATCAGAGATTTTGCCCTTTGCTTATTTGATCATTGATGTAGGAGTATGGTTTTATAGTAATGCCTCCAGTTACTTCTTTAGGCAGTAAAAGTCGTTCTTTTGACAGCACTAGTGTAGGCTGCTCCAAGTCCTTATGTTCTTACAGCCTGCTTGAACATTGCTTGCCTCAGAGAACCATAAGGCTATCTGAGTAACCCATTTTTATCTCTTTTTTCCATTTCTTCATCATTTGTCTCAAGAGCTCACCAGCGGAGACAAAAAGTTGTGTCAGTGTTATAGAATAACATTTTTGCTTTATATGTATATGAAATAACATGTTAAATAGCAAATAACTTTCCTGGAGGGCATTTTGCAAACATGACTAACAGTATTTTTCATCTCAGCAACACTGCAGTTATGGAACATTCTTGCCTACATTGAAGATTTTATTAAATAAAAATAAATGCTGCAGTCTCTAGTCTTTCACACTTTCCACAGCATCTTGGCAGTAAGTCCGTTGGGATGTTGGTGCCTGTATTATGTTTTGCAAACATTAACTAGCTGAACTCCTCAGCCATCATGGTGACTGAGGAAAGGATCACAAACAAATTAAGATTGGGAAGGTTATATAGAGTTCATGTAGTCCCACCTCCACCTCAGAGCTGGGCCAGTTTCAAAGTTAGATCAGATAACTGGGGGGCTTGTTCAGTTGAATTTTGAAAATCTACAAGGATGGAAATTTCACTGTCTCTCTGGGGATCCTGTTCTGGGACTTTACTGCTCTGATGGTGAAGACTGCCTAAGTTCCCTTGTGCAGGTTGTGCCTTTTGTCTGTCTCGGAGCTTGTCTTAGGAGAGTCCCAGTCTGTCTTTTCAGTAGTACTGCATGTGAGAGTTGAAGACAGCAATTAGCTCATCTTTCCAAGATAAAGAAACTCAGGTCCCTTCACAGAACAGCGTCCATGACAGTGTCCACATCACTGGGCCTATACTGAGCGCTAGCCAAGTTTTCAGTACTTTCAGTGGATATAAAACAGGATGGGAAGAGTATGTGAACCTCTCCCATCTGAGTCCTGCTCTTCTAGTTAGCATTGTTCTCATTAGCTTGAGTGCCATGACACTTGAACTGCTGTACTGCTTCACTTCAGAAGCAAATTATGTTACCTCAAGCACTTCCTATGCAGCTTAAAAAGAAATACACAGTGCAGTTCAGGAAACACTTCTCTTTACCCCCCAGTAAGATCTCAAACCAAATAATTAAGTTAGAGTAATTTGGAAAACTGCTGGATTTTTTTTTCCCTCCAGATAGAACATCCTCCCTTTTTTTCTAGATTTTTTTTTATACACTGAAGTTTTGAGAAATTGTCCTTTCATAATAAAAACTAGTATCTGTTTATAGGCACATAATGCATAGGTGATATATAACATCTGATATACTATCATCTCTATCTCTGTCATCAATATATTCAGAAAATCTGTTATAAATGTATTCTAGATTTTTAACTGATAGACTAGAAAATGCCTGTTTTATTAGCCTAACTTTTTTACTAATAAATATATCATAATATATCTGCATTTTAAGGCAGATAAAATTTAAGGTAAATTCATAAAGTATAACCTAAGAAAAAAAATAGTATTTTTTTCCCTTTTATAATTATCTCTTTGTGTGCTTAATATAGAAGGTTAAGTATAAGGTAGAAAATAAATGAAGATGAAAATGATCTCCTCACTCCAGTTTCGATTTCTTACTATTTCCCCAGTCATTCACATCCAGTTCATTCTGGGTATGGACGTGTTCCTGTTTCGTTCAGCCTGTGTAACCTCTCCATCCATTCTTCAAACTTTTGTTAGTCCTCAACCCCATTCTTTCTTACTATCATTTACTTTTTATGTCACTTCTGTTCTGTTTCTTATAAAAACGCAGACTCACCTCCAAATAGATGGAATGTGTGGTGCAGGGAGGAGGGCTGTTTCATTTAAATGACTGAAATAGTTTCACTGGAAATGTTCTAGTAGAAAACATCTTTTAAATCTGAATTTTATATTGGGAGAGTTCAAGTTTGCAGAAGGAAAAAGAAAATGATAGTTTTCTAGCTGCCTGTGGAGAGAAAGTAAAAACAAGGCCATGGCAGCTGGTAAGAAAATCAAGTCATTCTCCTGAAACGTGTTTTTTCCTATACAGATTAAAAAAACCCCAAACAATCAAGAACAGAACCAGGCATGGGTTGTTTTTTTCCTCTATTTCTGAACCTACTGGAAATATTTTGGAGGGGGGGGAGGGGGAAAGTTTTTGTTAATGGAGAAGAATTTCCAACTGCCTGACTTCTTCTGGAACTATTGGCAATACAGTCGATAAAGTAAATGGTGGGAAGCGACAGACGGTGATAATCAGCTCCATTTGCTTCAAAGCCCAGAAGGGGTTCAATATATAGAATAGCGCTGAATGTATGTATTGAACTGCAGATATTAATAGAATAGCTGAAACTGCCAAAGTCTCACTTTGCATCTGATTTGTGATTCTTTTTTTTTTATCCATCTCTAGTAACATATTTTGATGTGTATCTTGCTTGTATTGATGCGTTGTTCCGCAGACATTGGAGTGAGCAATAAATTGCAAAACAGGGTGGAACAGAAAGGCGTCCTGCACACAAGGAACAGAAATTTGAAATAAACTATGTTTTAACTTCATTATACTAAACTGCTGGTACTTACATATTTGGGACAAACGTGGCCAGCAGGTCAAAGGAAGTGGTCGTCCCCCTCTACTCTGCCCTGGTCAGGCCCTGCCTGGAGTATTGTGTCCAGTTCTGGGCTCCCCAGTACAGAAAAGGTCTCCTGGAAAGAGTCCAGTGGAAGGTTACAAAGATGATTAAAGGCCTGGAGCATCTCACCTATGAGGAAAGGCTGAGTGAACTGGGCTGTTCAGCCTTGAGAAAAGGAGACTAAGAGGGGATCTGATTAATGTTTATAAATATCTTAAATGTGGGAGACGGGGGGAAATAGCCAGCCTCTTTTCAGTGGTCTGTGGAGACAGGACAAGGGGCAGTGGCCTCAAGTTAGAGCACAGGAAGTTCCGCACCAATATGCAGAAGAACTTTTTCACAGTGAGGGTGACAGAGCTCTGGGACAGGCTGCCCAAGGGGAGTTGTGGAGTCTCCTTCTCTGAGATATTCAAGACTGATCTGGATGCCTACCTGTGCAATCTGTCCTATGGAACCTGCTCTGGAAGGGAGGTTGGACTTGATGATCTCTTGAGGTCCCTTCTAACCCCTACAATTCTGTGATTCTGTAAAGTAAATACTTTACAATAACAGTAGATTTCCAATCATCGATCTGAAAGTCACTGTTATCACCTCTGAGTTTTCTTATGACAGTTATGGGATAACTAATAATTTACTCTTGAACCTTTTTTTTTAAAGTGTGTTGGAAATACTTTTCCTTCAGCATATTCAAGAGTTTATACATAGTTTGAAAATTCAGTGGCAAACTGAGAAAGAGCAAATTAGAATCAATGCTGTATAGTTTCTTCTGAATTGGTCATCAGGAAGAACAGAAGGAAAAACAAGTTGAATGTTTTCAGGCGTGTGGGTTGTTTTGTTATTTTTTTTTTCCACATGCAGTTCAACAGTTGGAACACAGTTTACTGAGGACAGCAGTTTCCAAAGCATCAATTCCAGGGCTTTCCAAATATCCATGTTCCAAATCACTTGGATCACTGGGTGCTTCCCTTTCCAGGGGTGAGCTAGAGAGTTATGCACAAAAGCCTACATACTTTTTACATATAAACACACAGTTTCTCACAAGACATAGTGTAGTCCTCATGTGTATGGCCTATATATATATATATAAAAACTGGTACAGTGCTTTCCCAGTGCTCTGGTGGGTGTGAGGGGCTGGTGCTGTGGGAGCTTAAAGCCATGAGTGTAGGTTTTAAGAAAATTTCTCTTGAATGGAACAGACTGATCTTATGCTCTGACCCAAATTTCTGAGCATCTTAGCAAGTAATGGTATCTCCTTTTCTTTCTTCTTCAAAGTCTTCTTTTTAAGTCTTACAAAGAGTTCAAGGTTTGCTTTTTGGAGCTGATCTATGTGCCAGTGGCTCCTCCTGATTTGGTCCTGAGTTGTAATTGTTCTAAAATTTGGAAAAAAAAAATTAAAAATTCTTTTTCTTATGTTACTTTGAGCTCACATATATTAGATATGTATTCCATTTTCTAATCTTGTCATCTCATAGCTCTGAAATTATCATATTACAGCACCGACATTTTATTCCATAAATATATATATATTTTTAAATAGTGTAAGAAGGAATCAATACTGTGGCAGCAAAGCAATGTAGATTAAAAATGTTGGCTACGGTCAGATACAAAGTAATTCACTATTTTCCAGAAAAAGAGCAGAGCAGATAAAGACAAATGTACTTAGTGTTTATGTGTAAACTGATGTTCAAACAACGTTAAGGAATTGAATATTAATACACCAAGCTTGTAGGTAATACATGCTGAGGTAAATGGCATCCATGATTCATCAGGCAAGATAATCTTCATTACTATTCAACCAGCCTGTCTGCTCTATGTACAGCAACATCCTAGAATGATTACTGTTCTTCAGATACCAGAAGATCAGAAAATTAAAGGATTTCATGGTTCCTGCTGAAATACAAACATCTAGTTCTGTAAGTATTACAAATACTGTAATACTTAGAGAAAGGTTCTTTACTTTTGTTTATGGACTTATCAAAGATCTATACTATATATAAATACTATCTATAAATACTGTCATCTGAAAACCATTTAGGTTCCTTCCTCGATGACTGAGAAATTACATAACAGCAATCTTCATCATGGGAGATGACTTGATGATCTCCATCCTGGTCTGTCCAAGGCTCTAAAGTCAGTGCATGATTGATGGTAAACAATAACCTTTTTTCAGTCTTAGCTCAGAGGCAAATAAATTAATGGTTGCTAAGCCTGAGACCCTTTAAGCCTTAGCTTTGGTGCAGAGTTGAAATATTTCAGCTAAATGATGTTGCTTCGATTGCCTTAAATGCCAAATGTATTAAGAATTTGCAAAATATGAAACAAAAAAAATTTTACTGTTTGTAATTTAGATATTAAAAGCTAATAACCTCATCACTTGAAGAAAAACAAATTTATCTAAAAATGAGAACTGAAACAAAATCCCTGACACCCATAGATTTTTTATAGGTGAACTGATGAGCAAAGTTGTTCTCCATCAAATGCTGTTTAACATCCAGTTATTTAGTGTTTCAGGTAGTATTCCTCACCTATGCAGTACTATTAAACATACCATTATGGCCTGTTACTGAAGGGTGACTTTCAGAAATCAACTGCTTAAAGTCCATTCTTCTTGCTTTTCACATCCTTTGATTTGCTGTTTTTGAAAAGCCAAGGCTTCTTTCCAGAGGGGTTCTTACTTTGGGGATACTAGGGTATCCCATCTAAATTTTATAAACCTAGCTAAAGTTCTTTCTACCACATGCATTGGTAGCATTTTGCAATGAGGGTTTAGAAGAACCCTTTCCCCGTTTTCCAGTTAAATATTAATTAAAAAATGGCCCTGTCTTGTTTATCCTGAAACTGTAAAGCCTTCACTGTTCTTAATTTGTTCAGTGCTGTTTTCTTAAACTTTGTTGTGTTGGAGATATGCATTACAAGACCTTGTCACACCCTTGTCACCTAAAAACCATTACACACTTCTGCCTTTTTCAGTATTTAGGGAGCACATCTTTGACAAATCGCACCCAACAATTCTGCTTTCAACCTATATATACTGCCATTTTATTTAGGTAAGAAGGTGTATCCATACATTGTACCTTTGGCTGCTGTAGGCCACAGTGAACATGAGACTGTTTGACACTTGAAAGCCATCATTTGACTTTCCATGAATATATCTGAACTGAAACCTGCCTGTGGCCCTGCCTGTGGCACGGGGGTTTATGATCCTCAGGGTCCCTTCCAACCCTTGCCATTCTATGATTCTATGAAACAGCACTGAATGACATTTCTGTAGAGCCTGGTATTGCAAGAAGTTTAAATGTCACTAATATGTAGAGTAGACATTCAATTTGGATGGTCTAGCATCAATATCATCTTACTCTTCCACTGGTCTAGCATCCACATTTGAATGTTCATGTACATTTCAGGGTTTCATTCATTTTCTTTTCTTTATAAACTCTGGGTTTATTCTGTAAGATCAACTTCAGACTCAGCAGTGTCACTAGAAATTTTAAAGCAGTCAGAACAAACCAAAAACAGAAGAGGGAACCAACACAAATTTGTATTCATCTTGTAAACATCTTTTACTGTTAATTTCCTGTATTTCTGTAGTAAAAGTCATGGTGTAATGCTTGTTTAGGGGAATCGGAATAGTCCATATGCATGTAATCAAGTAGCTTTTATTTAGATTTATTTTGACCTATAGCAGTGGTGGACAAAGAATGGTTTGGAACAAAAATAATATGGCTCTGAAAATGAAAGGAAAAAAAGGAATCTTCTTCCTTTTGTACCTGCAATTAAAGTATATCCTGGATTCCAGGTCAGCCACATTTTTATGTGGTGTCTTGAAACATTGCAGTTAAGTTCTGTTTTTCCTTTTAATATAAATATATATTTAGAAACTGTCAATGGCAAACCTTTCACACTAACTTCTGTTTTTCTGCTGCATTTTCTTGATATTCTAACTTCATTAGTGTTTAAAAGCAAGCTTGCCAAATTTCTATCTTCCTGTCCTGCTTGTCATGGTGAGCAGAAACGGGAGGAGGAAGGTCATGATTCTAAAATAGTGTAATTGCCTTTAAAATAGTGGGAAGAAAATTCATTAAAGGTTACTGCTTTATTCTTCCCCAACCCTAAGAGTTTGATTAAATATCACATTGCCTGCTAGGCTGTCCTCTGATTGAATTTATCCAGGAGTGGAACACATCTTCTTCTGAAAATGATTCAGCATTAGTCATATAAACCGTATTTCACAATTGCTTAAACAATCAGGTATAAAAATTATACCAATTCATATTTAAGAAGAAAAGATGGAGGTTGTTCTAAAAATCAGAACTTTCTCCCAGTTTTATTCACAGTTGTGCTAACCAAGACTGAGTCAAGTGCCGTGCCTGTATTTCTTTGTGAAGAGCTGCTGCTGATGTTCAGTCTGGTTTTAAATACTCTCAGATTTTGAGACTTTTGCCACTTTTCTTTCCAGGTGCATGGATTAAATCTGGTGCAATATAGACAGACTGTAGCATACATGTGCAAGAAAACAGGGGGGGTAGGGGTGTGGAGAAGTAAACTTTGAAAATTATGGCTTCATGCTTTGAAAAAAAGGAAGTATCAGTCTATATAGATGATATAGTGAGAGCTATCTGTTCTTTATCATGATAGCAAATTTTCATGGATGTTTGTTCAAGTATTAAAGCCTTCTTTGAAAAATTGGCCTTTTGGAGGTTTGGGGTGGCATGGGAGGAGGAGTTAATTTGGTTTTATTTAATCTTTGTCCCTTGGAAATTGGTTTACATCAAACTTATAGAAAAATAAAAACAGGGATATGGGGTTTTGTGTGGTCTGGCTAGTACACTTTCTCTCTGTACAAAAAGTGTAATGGAAAATCTGGACATACTGTGAGTGGTTTTCACACTTCATAAGTTTCGCCATCTGTGGCAGATGATCTATTCTGTGTGTTTGTTGTCAGGTTCAGTTACATTTCTTTAAAAAGGGAGGGGATTGGATTGGCTGGAAGCTTCTGAAGAGACAAGAGAGCTTGCTCCTGCCCTGTACATACTGAACATTTTTTAAGGGGAGTTCTCAGGAAAAGAGGGGTGGAGGAAAGGGAAAACAAAAGTTTCAAACAGAAGTTCAGGGAGATATTGAGAAACTGCCAAGAAGACAGAGGAATGGGCTCACAACCGGAGCTGATGGAGAAAGCAACTTGTCCATCTGAGTCTGAGGGGATTACACAGAAGTTGCTGCAGACCAGAAGGGTGGTGAGTTGCAGGAATGGAGTCAGGCCTGGAAGCCATGTGTCAGCAGCGAAGGAGGGCCTCACAAACCTCTTTTTGTTTCTGTTATGCCTTTTGCTTCTTTTCTATTCTAATAGTGTGTAATGCTGGGATATTGATAACTGTGTAACCACCATAAAAGCCTCCTGGTCCTTACATAACTTGAAAAGCCTTGCAGGGCTGCACGTGATACCGTGACAGAGTAAGAAATATGTTTTTCTATGATAGAGTGTGTTGCATTGGTAAACTTTAGTGCACTTTTGGAAAAAGGGGGAAGAAAAATGGATGCAGGCTTTTCTGCAGGTGCACACCAGTATGGATGGAGTCAGGGCTGAGCAGAAAAGACAAAGAGAAGGCATAGCTGTGATGCTCATAGAAAGGCCTGAATTAAGCAGTTAGGCACTAGGTGAGCTTGTCTAATCCGTGCCTTGCAGCAGGAGTTATATGGTCATTGTTCCCCAGCATGAGCCACGTTTCAGAGAAAGTGATTAATCAGGGCTCTGTTCACTCTGCCACCTTTAATCTTAGACCAGGGAGGCAAAGCATCCCGAGTGCAGAATGAAACAAACACTGCCTGAACAATCAAACTGAGCCGAGCCCAGCGCCTTTGATTGCTGCCGAGAGGTGTCATTTCTAAAGAGCAGCAGAGATGGCGACATTCCTACACGGAGAAAAAAGTTAATACTCTGCTGCAAAACAGACACGACATGAGGAGTCAGAAGCAGGAATTAAAACTCCTGCAGCTGCTAGGAGCAGGCCTGACCTCCTCTGTCTTGAGACATTTACAGGTGACATCTGTGTTAAATGCAGCTGTTTCTACAGCCGGGAAGAGAAACAGGTGTGATTATGTAGTGAGCTGAAGAAAAATTGCACTTCCTTTCAGTTCAGTAGTGTGGAGGACTAGCTCAGATTAGCTCTGTACATTATGTCTGCTCTTGGGCAGATGAATTCTCACTCTTGCGAATAAACAAGGGCTGTGGAGCAGAAGGTGGAGTCTCGTCAGCTACCATTCTTTGAAGGAAGTCAGTAGTGAAGGAGAAGCAGGAAAAGCCAAGATTTTCTCGCACCTTTTTTGTTTGTTCTTTTTTTTTTTTTCCCTGTAGAACAAGATTAATATTTTCTTTCTTTCAGAGATAGAGATGGGGTTGTGGTGGTGTTTTGTTGGGTTTTTTTTCTTCTTAATTTTAGCTGAAAGTTTGCAAAGTGTTCTGATATCAGTTGAAAACAGATGGTGTTAATTCAGCATATGCATATCTGACAGATAAGTATAAACTGTTCTGAATTTTTCTCACTGGTATTTTCTGGCCAGGATTCTCAAAAGAAGAGAATTTAAAGTGTGCTCTCATTGACTGGGAAAAGACTCTTCATAACCCAATAAAATTTTCCATACACAAGGTTTGAGTTTCAAATAAAATTCTTTATTCTGAGTGAGGGGAATGATATAAAATGATTTGTGCGCTGAATGATGAGGAAGTGTATTATTAACTACTTGAAGCGAATGAGCCCGTGGTAAGATTGTTGCATTATGTGCAAAAAGATTTATCCCAAGGACTTCATAATTCCAAGGTGAAGATGATTGATGTCATCTTCTACTGCCGCAAATAGCTTCATAATCAACTAATCCCAAAGTTAACAATTAATACTTTGATACAATATCTTTTAATAAAATGTTTTGACTTACCAGTAGCAGAATTACATCACATCTGTATCAGGATGCATTATTAAGGTGTGGTTCTCTGTTATTACTTCGTTAAATCCAAAACCAGGCCGTGTTGAACGCAAGGTGCATGATGTTCAAACAATATTTGTATCTTAACCAAACACAGGCATCAAATGGTCCATCCACTTTGTTGATAAATTTCCACAGATTAGACTGGAAAGTTCTGAGTATGGGCATGTCTATGTTTACATAAAAAGCCTCCTAGGTTGTCGTTGAAACAATAAGGGGAAAAAAGAAGTGATGATTGATTTTAAAAAAATTAATGTTATAGTGTATCATACCATAGTTTACTGTAGCACATAGTCACCATGAATCTACGGATTTCACCTAGTCTCTTTAAGCACCTACCTCATAGCAATTCTGGCTTTGCCATTAGTGTTTTTCCTGATAGTGAATCTTTTCCTTATCCGACTTGCTGTTAGATGTTACACAGAGTTCCATATACCTTATCCTCTGTTCCGGCATTCATTTCATAATCTTTTGGGCTGTCAAAACAGAATATAATTCAGCAATCTGAAATCTTTGGGAACTTTCATGAGTCATGAGAAGGATAGGAACTACATAAAGCTGTTCATTGGGATTTTTTTTTTTTCTTTAAACAAAAAATTCACAATTTATAAATGAGGAAATATTTTACTTCATAGACAGAATTATTTATTCTGGATTCTTTTTTCAGATTCAGTCTTTAGTCCTGGACTGGGACTCTCAGAGTACTAACTGGAGTAGGTACAGAAACCACAGTATAGTAGCAATGGGAGAATACTATTTTCTTTCTTTGAAGTTCCTTGATATTTTTAATATGCTGATAACTGAATAAAATACTTTAGAATATTTAACATATTGTAGTAGAAAGCATGTAAAGACATTTAGTAGACATGAGTAGGTATTGCCTACATAGCACCTAGATTTATTTCCTGCAATATTTTCAAGCAGCAATACTTTAAGTATGAAATCTCTATTTGTTATTCAGAGATGAAATTCTGACTATATTCTCCTGTTTCGAAGACAGGTTTTTTCTTTTGTCCTCTCTGTTTCCCTTCCCCTTCGTTGTCCCCCTTTTTCAGAAATTGAATAGTAGGGAAAATATAGAGAGCATTTGGTACAGAGATTTCAGTGCAGAAGCAGTGGGAAACTGACAATTTGACTCTTTCTGTTAACTTGACAGATGCCCATTGTCTGAATCAATCTGCTAAAGACTTTTTTCCCCATTGTAAAATAACTGAGATACATGTAATTCTATATACATTTAATGTAATTGGACAGCACATCTCTCACATACAGCTTATATATATGCTTGTATCCCAGAACACTTTGCAAAGATAAGTAATATGATTACAAAAATAAACAGCAAAGAGTAGCAGAAGCAAAGAAAATAATAAAATAATTGCTTTCAGGTGAGTTTTTAAGATAATGTTGCTCTATGAGGTTGTTGTGGTTTAACCTCAGCGGAAAGCTGAGGCCACAAAGGTCAGACCAAAAAGCCCCCCTACCTCTTTAAGAGGTGGAGGATGGGCGAACGGAGCTAGCTGCAAAGCCAGAGGAAAAAAAAAACCACAGGCTTGCAAGGTTAGGATAAGGATAGTTTACTAAACAACAGGGAAAAGTATGAAAACAACTAACTACAGTGCTATTATTATATACAGTGCAAACCTCTCCCCACACTATGTCATTTGAACCGTGCCCGAACCGATTCAGATTCCCAAACGCAGCACTCCCCGAGCCCAGCACCCCCGGGCACCCCCCTCACCACCTCCTGCCACGCCGATCCCCGAAAAAGAGAGAGAAGCCGGAACTCCCACACGCCTGCTCAGACCGGCACTTCCCGAGCCCAGCAGTTTCCGATAGGTCTGGAGTCTCCCCCGGAACTGGCACTGCGGCTGCCCAGACCGGGACTTCCCGTGCCTGGGTCCGAAGTCGCCCCTGCAAAGGGGGGGGGGGCAGCCCATCTGATCATGATGCAATTGGTATGGAATACTCTCAGGGCTAACATAGCCTGCTGCTGGGCTGAACCCAGGACAGAGGTAATCAGAAAAGTTTCCCTTCTGTATAAGGCTTAAGCTATGGAAGACAAAAAATACACACACAGTGCTGAATTGTATGAAGGGGAATGTGTAAAGAGACTGACATATCTTCAGTGAGCAGAAAAAAGCAACCAGATATTGTTTGTAGATATAAGCTGAGGAAATGAAAACACAAGCTTGTGAATAATGTGTGTGTTGCCTAAAATCAGCTAAATGCAGACATATGGAGTATTGTTCCAGTTACAATATTTAAAGTCCCAGTTTCAAAACATTGGATTTCATTCTCCTTGCAGTCTGATTTTCCACTGAAGTATTTCTGGTGATTTAAACTACTGCTCCTGTTTTCACCAGTATAAATTGAGGAGGCAATTACCCCACTGGCCTTATTGGCAAAAGTTGTGAGTCCTGTTCCGGATGGGCCAGAAAGCAGTTAGTCTGTGTAAAACTATCTCATCTAGGTAGATGACTGAGAACAGCTATTCACATAAAGTAGATGAAGTGTAGGTTTTGATCCCTTTGAAAATCACAGTGCAAGGGCCACATCTGTCTGTAGTTTGCATATCAAATTTGCATTCAATTTCTCTTTTTTCCTTCCAAGATCAAAAGAAGCATATGTCCTTTTATGCGTTTAACTGAGGAAAGGGGTTGCTATCGCATGTCACGTCAGCTGTTAGGAAGTACACTGTGCTGTTCCCCGTGCATTTGAAGTAGAAATGGCAATTTGAAACAATTTCACAGAGAAAATAAAAGGAGCAAGAGGATTGAAAGTACAGAAGTGCTCATCTGAGGAATGAGTGACTCTGACACGACTGAAAGCAGAAAACCTCTAAAAAATGCTTATTGTTTTGGAATAGACTAAAAATCTTATATTGGCTTTTTCAGAAGAGAAATTTGTCTTTACAGAGCCTCCAAAGGAGTGGAGGGGAAAAAAACCAAAAAAAAACCTTGAGAAAAATCAGACTGACTGGCATCTCAGTGCTGCTGTGTAGTGACTTAGAAACTAGTTTTCTGCCTGACTGCTCAGTCCCCAGAGCAAAATACTTGCTGAAAAGAAAAAGACAAGAGTTACATTAAAGGAAAGCTCTAGCATATTACTCATGAAGTAGGGTATTTCCCTCCCATACACAAGGGCAAATTCAGCTCACCACATTCATCTTCCACGCCCCTTGCCAGCAATGGCACACGAGGCAAGGCAGTACATGTTGGTGATAGTGTTTTACTGATTGATAGAGTTTGTTCAGAGCATATGTTACTGCCTTTTTAGCACTGATGGTGACACTAGCTTTTATGAATGCACATTTTAATATATTTTCCTTACCATGCACAATTCATCTGCTTCCCTGTTTTTTCCAACATTCTGTGGTTCTTCATGCCAAAAAAGTGACCCTGCGTCATCCTTAGCCAGTGGAGAGAAGTACCTCGCTATTCTTGCTCTAATGTTTGTTACCAAGGGTTAACAAAGCTGGACCCCTCTAGCCAGTGGTTAGCACATAATATTATGTCCAAAAGGTACTTACACAAGAAACCATGACTTTGCACAGGACAAGCTAGAAAACATTGTTGATTATCTCTGTCTGCATCCTGCAAGAAGATGAACTTACATACTTACAATCAAGTTATCTAAGATCACTGTGTTATGTTAGTATCTTTTGGAATTAGGTTCCATTCACCAGCAGTTTTAAAGATACTGTTAAATTATCAAAAGGTTCTTGATGAACAAAAACTGTTTTTCACATATTATCGTAAGTAAATTAAATGTTTAAAATAATTAATTGCCAAAATTTCTAACACTTCTTACTGGTGCATTTCTAATAATGAAAAGCACATACTGTAATATCAAGTAACAGATACCAACACACTGTAAGTAGAACGGCTTCATTACGATTGCAGTTTTTTAATGTGAGTTTTGGGGGTCTGGGGAAGCTGCATTTGGGGAGTTTTTTGATACATTAAAAAAATCACAGATTTGAAAGCTGGAATACAAAGACCTACAGGGAACATCCAGGGATGAGACATCCACAACTTCTCTAGGCAACCTGTTCCAGTGCCGCACCACCCTCACAGTGAAGAATTTCTTCCTAATGTTTAATACAGATCTACCCTCCTTCAGTTTTAGGCCACTAGCCCTTGTTCTATCACTCCATGTCCTTGTAAACAGTCCCTTCCCCGGCTTTTTTATAGGTCCTCTTTAGGTACTGGGAGGCCTCAGTAAGGTGTCCCTGGAAGCCTGCATTTCTCAACATCTCTTCTAGATGCAAATTATTTATTTCCACAAATTTTATTTATAACCGCATGCATGTCTGGAACTGATGCTAGTCATGAGTTTGCTGAGCATACTTACTGACTTCATAGACCCTTTCTGAAGAAAAACACTATTATCTGCGTTGTTTTTCTGGTAATCAAGCTACAGCCAACTTTCTGCTGATACTTCAAGTCAGTTGCAAGTCAACATCAGATGCTTAAGGAAACTTTACGTGCAGAGGGTATGGTTTTATTCCTCTTGAGTGTAGAACAGGTTTTCCACCATGCTGTTGAATCTTCAGAAGATTGTGGCAGAGAAAGGGCCTTAGCTATGACCTGCTTTGCCTGTGCTTTTTCATAGTATCACAGGCTGTATGTGGTCTGACATCACTATGTGCATTACATAGGCAATCTAGTAGCTGCAAACTCTAGTAAGGATGCTGTCATTGCAGTTGTAACTTATTTATGCATATGCATATAAGTATATATCTTTGTATATATTATTTCCAAAATGTTTCCCTACTTATACCAAAAATACCCCAAACAAACAAAAACCCAAAAAAACCCCCAAACAATGAAGCTCAGTTTCAGCTCCAAAGATGACAGAAGAATTAGTTTATGGTTGTGTGTGTTTTGATCACAGAAATTGTTAAAAGAACAAGGAATAATGAGGGTTACATATTTGC
Organism: Laterallus jamaicensis coturniculus; assembly: GCA_022605575.1. Lineage (NCBI taxonomy): Eukaryota > Metazoa > Chordata > Aves > Gruiformes > Rallidae > Laterallus > Laterallus jamaicensis. Next base: position 9,082,046 of record JAKCOX010000003.1, read on the forward strand.
CGCTAAACTCCAAAATATGCAAGTATACAAAAGTTGCATGCCTGAGTGCAGTAGCTGAGTTCTTAGAGCACATGAAGCTACTATCTGGGCATGGCTAGATTAATGTACAGAGAGGAGAATACATAAAGAGCACCATATAATATCCAAACAAATTTAGTTGTGAAGAGGTGTAGAAAGATTGAGTAACGATAACCAAACACACTATTTAGAGGTAGAAATTCACCACAGATCTCCTGAGCCATTCAGCTCCCCCAAGAAAATTCTTTAAGAGGTAAAAAGCAGTGGAACATAAAAGTATTTCCTACTGCTTCACTGATTCTTGTACTAGGTCTGAGTCTTCCTGGCTGCACCAGCAATGCCATCAAGTTGAGGGAGTCAAAAATATCTAGAAAGTAGTATGCCATCAAGTTAGAGGAGACAAAAATAGGTAGGAAAAAGTATTTTCACAAAGATATGATTGTCACCTCAAAGGAATTATTCCAAGGTCATCACACAATTTAACAGGGTTCACAAGGCTTTTTTCAGATGACCTCTAAAATTTTAAACTCAGGCGGTAAAGCACATAAAGTCTAATGTGTATTGGCAAGGCAGAAGGGGAAGGTTTTGCTAAATTTATTTGCGTGCAACCTTCAGCTCAATGTTCTGAGTTCCTCACTGTGATGTTATCTTGTCACTGCAAGACTGAGGAGTGGATTCTTCCATCTTTATTATCAAGACATTGTTAATCATAAGAAATGGTAGAGGAGGGGAAAGATTGTTTCTTCCTCAGTTCTTTAGTCTGTACTATTGGGGAGAACATATCTGTAGTTTTATCTCAATTACAAGCTTTGGATGTATTTTAGCAAGGTCAGCTTTGGCTCAGAAGCAGATCTGATTACCATTGTGTCCATCCTGAAGGGATAATCCAGAGTACTGTGGAATTCTCTCCATAGACAAGGGTCAGCAGTATAGTAATAACATTTATAAGCTTTCATGGTGAAACAAGAAGCACAGTATTTTGCTTCCAGTTCTTGATATTTGCAGTCAGTGTTTGTAGTTATCATTTGCTAAACACAGAAGGATTTTTAAAAATTAGTGAGAGTTATAGTACGTAGCTAAAGGTAAATGGGTTAAAATGAAGAAGATGGAAAAAGTGATTGAAAAAAATGACTTATTCAATCACGGAGCTGGCTAAGATCACCAAACTGACATCTAACCTAACCCTTAGCTAGTAATTGCAAGGCCTACCTGTATTTGTAAGGTTATTTTTTTTTTAATTGGGTCCAGAGTAGCCTCATGAAAGTTTCTGCCCCATGGATGCTTTAAAGCTAAAATGAGCTACAGGGACCAAAATCACAGGGATAGGGCTAGGCAGCACATTTACTCCTTTCCACTTAGAATTTTTTGAAAATCAGCCCTGGCTTGCTTTTTTTCCCTTGCTAGTTAAAAAATTCAAAGGAAATTCAAAACAAAGTTTAAAACAAAGTTTAACAACTGCTCTGAAGTTATCTGCCAAAATACCGCACTTAAACTTCCCTTAAATGTATTAATGCAGTTCCCAGTCATGCTAACATAACTGATCATGAGAATATCCAGGAAGAAGGAAAAATACATACATTTAATCACAGTACTAAAATATGATTTTTGGTTTTATTTTTTCCATCACACTGTGAGAATAACAGCTGAGAAGTAGACGTTATCATTTTTTTTTCCAAAAGGAAGTGGTACATCTTCCTGTAATATCTATGAGTCTAAGCTTCCTTATATATAGATAAGGATATAAAAGCAAGATATATTTTCTTTTATATATAAAATGCCTTATGAGATGACACTGGGATTTATTAATCAGCAACTTAAGTGTCATCTGCAAATAATAATTCCATAAAGTATTGTAGACCTTGTAATGAATGTGTTATTATTAGCTCTTCCCCAATACCAGTAACCATCTGTGACTGTTTAACCATCTGTGATTTCTATTTCAATTTGGGAGGGGGAAATAACAGCAGTATTGCACTGAATTTACAATATAAACCAATAGCCAGCTAGACCTACTGAAGATTATTAATTTGTCTTTGATTGTCAGTACACACTGAGCAAGAGAAAATTACTTTCTTTGATTTGTTGGCACAACATGGGTTTGGGAAATGGCCACGGGAAGCTGCAAACAAAATTAAATTGCATTTATTTAAATCTGAAACATGAAAAAGTTGATGGAATTTAGATTAAGAGGATGAAAAGAGCTTAAATGGCACTTGAAAAGGTAGTGAATGTTTCTTTAAAGATCCATGACAAATGATGTGTTGATTATTGTGATTTGCTAAGGTTAGGTAACAGGGGGGCAGCAAAAGAGACTTGTCAACACTTTTAAAAAACTTTTATGATTTGTTGACGATGTATTAGAATAATCAGAGAAAATAGTGATTTTTAAGCTCCTAATTAAAATTAATCTTGTTGACTTCTTGTCTGAGTGAAGTAGAGAGAAGAAATTCCATTTTTAATTAATAGCAGTTAATGGTTGCTAAAGTGCTGTGCTTGCCTACAGAGACAGAAGAGTCAAGTTGGTTAATACTCTTTTTACTTCCCTTATTAAACTGTACTAAATCGTTCTCATATTTTGCTGTTAATATGCCTGCATTCTGTAATGGGTGAGGTGATTATTTTTAATGTATGTGTCTAGACCAATCCCTTTTCCTTTGCTAAGGCAAAATTTGTAAGAAGTGACTGGGGAGACAGGATTCAATTTCAAAATCATTCAAGTCCCACTTCTTAATGTATCTACAACATGTGGGAGTCTAAATTTACTTCAAGGATTTTTTCACCCCCCTAGCAATTTAGCATGCAATTTAGATTGCATGTAACCAGTTGCATTGCCTACTTTCTTAGTTAATGAAGACAGATAGGCACCTCCAAAAATGACTCATTACTTGGTAGGTAGATACTTCTAGATCAAGATGAATCACCCCTCTGCCATTAACTGTGGGGAAGTTTGGGTATCTAAACTAGATTCCTATATTTTTATACCAGTTAACTTAAAAAAAAATTTTTTAAACTGTAGCTTTGCAACTGGAACATATTTCATTTAAGAAAATCTTCAATGAACTGGAAAAAGTTCACACCACTTTTGTAATGCACAAGAATCTTCCCTGAAAATACATATGTAGCAGCAGCGGGGAGACAAAAATGTCAAAGTGGAATAAGAACTACCTGTTGTACCAAGTGTGTTGGCACCAGAAAGACCTGCTTTGGTGTCTGGATTTCACCACAAGGTTATAGCTTCTCGGTATGCTCTCACCATCTGGCTCTGCAAATTTTATTTGATTGTACAGATTACACATAAATCTATATATGAAAATGTATATATGTACATTTATAGTTATACATACATTTTTTCTATTGATGGATATAAAAGGAAGGTGCGTATGTCTAAATATATTCCCTTTCCACACACACGTGTACTGTATAAGTTTATGTATAAGCATATGGAGATAAAATAACTTTTAAAATACAGCCAATGCAATGTCAAGAATGTCAAGTAGATTTTTCGTCTAAACAAAGTCCTAGTGAGTGTCACCTTTATTTTGCATTAGATTGCTTATCTTCCTGAACTTTAGCAGACCAAAAGCATTTTTTTCACGCTGTTTTCTGTTGGTTATTCATAGATACTACAAGCTTCCTCTCCATCAGAGAAAGCATGTTGCTGCGACATAAAGCCATACCATGAAAAAAATTTAAACATCTTGTGATTAATTTGGGATCAAGTCTCTATAATAGTGATTCGGTCTTGTTTCTTCTGTTGCAGACAAAAGGTTCTTCAAGCATAACTCCATCAGGCACTCAAAAGAAGGTGAAAAGGACTCTGCCCAACCCACCTCCAGAGGAAGCAACAGCAGGAACTCAGTCACCATATACTTCTGTAGGATCAGTTTCACGCAGAAGGATTTGTAGAACCACCACTATGGCCAGAGCCAAAATTCTGCAGGATATAGACAGGGAATTGGATCTAGTTGAACGTGAATCAGCCAAGCTTAGGAAGAAGCAAGCAGAGTTAGATGAGGAGGAAAAAGAAATAGATGCCAAGCTGAGATACTTGGAAATGGGCATTAATAGGAGGAAAGAAGCCTTGCTAAAAGAAAGAGAAAAGAGAGAGCGTGCCTATCTCCAAGGAGTAGCAGAAGAACGTGATTATATGTCAGACAGCGAAGTTAATAATACCAGGTCAACCAGAATAGAAACTCAGCATGGCTTGGAAAGACCACGTACTGCACCCCAGACAGAATTTAACCAGTTTATGCCACCACAAACCCAACCAGAAACACAGTTTGCCCCTGCTACAAGTCCATATGCTCAATATCAGTATTCATCTCCTGCCCTACCAACTCAAGCACCAACTCAGTTCACACAGCAATCACATTACCAACAGCAGCAGCCTTTGTATCACCAGCAGGTTTCACCCTATCAGACCCAGACAGCTTTCCAAACCGGAGCTACTATGTCCTTTACTCCACAGGCTCAACCTCCACCATCTCAACAGCCATCATACCAACTCCCATCACAGATGATGGTGATACAGCCAAAGCCAAGACAAACTACATTATATTTGGAGCCTAAGATAACAACAAACTATGATGTAATTCGCAATCAGCCTCTCATGATAGCACCAGTTTCAACTGACAATAATTACGCAGTTTCCCAGTTGGGCAGTAAATACTCAACCTTGGACTTAAGAATAGGGCTAGATGAGAGAAACAGCATAGCAAGCAGCCCTATATCAAGCATATCTGCAGATTCCTTCTATGCAGATATAGACCACCACCATACACCCCGAAATTACGTGCTGATTGATGATATAGGAGAACTCACTAAAGGAACAGGGGCACTTGGTTCTAGTTTTAGCCTCCATGAGAAAGATCTGACCAAAACAGATCGTCTGCTTCGCACAACTGAGGCCAGGAGAGCACAGGAAGTGTCAGACTTCCTAGCACCACTGCAGACTTCTTCTAGGCTACATTCCTATGTTAAAGCTGATGAAGACCCAATGGAGGACCCTTATGAGCTCAAACTTCTGAAACACCAGATAAAACAAGAGTTCCGTAGAGGTGCAGAAAGTCTTGATCATCTGGCTGGCCTGTCACAGTATTACCATGCGGAGGGCAGCTACAGGCATTTTCCAAAATCTGAGAAATACAGCATAGGCAGGCTTACTCTTGAGAAACAGGCTGCTAAGCAGCTCCCAGCAGCCCTCCTTTACCAGAAGCAGTCAAAACACAAGAAAGCTTTGATAGACCCCAAACTAACTAAGTTTTCACCTATCCAAGAAAGTAGAGACCTTGAGCCTGACTATTCAAGTTACATGACCTCTAGCACTTCAACACTTGGGGGAATTACTACTAGGGCAAGGCTTCTTCAGGATGATATCACTTTTGGCCTTAGGAAAAACATCACTGACCAACAGAAATACATGGGGCCACCATTGACTTCATCTATTGGAGCAGGTCTTGGGACTGCACTAGGTCCAACAATGAGATCCACATTACAAGATGAAGCAGACAAGTCTTATAGCAGTGGTAGTAGGTCTAGGCCCTCATCTAGACCCTCCTCAGTTTATGGGCTTGACCTGTCATTGAAAAGGGATTCTTCCAGTTCTTCTTTAAGACTGAAAGCCCAAGAAGCCGAACCCCTAGATGTTTCCTTTAGCCATGCAACACCCTCTGGAAGAACTAAACCCACCAGTCTACCTATTAGCCAAAGCAGGGGAAGGATACCAATAGTAGCCCAGAACTCAGAGGAAGAGAGCCCACTAAGTCCCGTTGGCCAGCCAATGGGAATGGCAAGAGCAGCAGCTGGACCCTTGCCACCAATATCTGCAGATACCAGGGACCAGTTTGGATCGAGCCATTCATTACCTGAGGTCCAGCAACATATGAGGGAGGAGTCACGGACTCGAGGCTATGATCGAGATATAGCCTTCATCATGGATGACTTCCAGCATGCCATGTCAGACAGTGAAGGTAAATTAGGCCTCAGACTGATATCTTACTATCACAACGCAAATCCTCATTTCTATGCATGTGTCTAATTTTTGTTATACTGCAAAGACTTGTTCTTTTTTCTGTTCCTTGGAGCATCTTCTGTGTGTCTACATTTTGGGGGTTTAATTTTTTGTGCTTTATTTGATATTTTTTATTTTATCCTAAAAGCTGTTTCTGGATGGTGTGAAGCTAGCATGCTCACTGTGTTGTTGATTTGCTTTCCTTTTTGTTTGCTTCTGCATTTTCCTTTTCATTCGTTGCTGTCTACTTTTCTAATGATACTGTGTTGAATATTCCATGTACAGTACATACCCTGCCATCAGTCTTTATGTGGAGCCTTCTCCAGTGACTGTGAATCATTGAACTTATTTGACATAGATTTTGTTTGGATTTGGAAATAATTTCCGAAATCCTCCAAAAATGTCTAGCAATTTTAATGGCATGAAATTCCATGATAGAATTCAAGAACTAATAATTCCATCTCCCAGTGCACCTCTTTAGATCTGCATTTATATAGAAATAGTATGCTCAGTAAGAACATATTGTGTGCTAGAACCCTTTAGAGCTTAATGTGATTGCAAAATAACATTCCACACGTTTTGTCAAAAACACCCCGTCACGTGGACTTCTGTGCTTTCAGAATTGTGATGATGTAAGATAATTTGTCATTTGGCTGATGCAAGACAATCTCATCCTTCAATAAACTTAAAGTATTTTACTTCTATTGATGGATTATGCAGCGTAGCTGGTTTTATATGCACCCCATATGATGTCTGCCAAATAAGCACAAAAGTTTATCTCACTTGGGTTCATGAAAAGAACCTTTCTGATGTATTATAAATGGCACAGTTAAAAATGTTTCTTCTGAATAAGTAACAGCAGAATGTTAAAGCTGATGTTAAGTTCTAAATAACTGCTAATTATGTACGTTTTGTTTGAATCAATTCAGACTTCATATATTCTAAATTGTTTAAAAATCATAAAGACAGTTTGAAAGAAAATGAAATTAATATGTTCAAAATTGTATGCGCACCCTTAACTTTTTCTTATGTGTATTTACTGCACAATAAAAAAGACTTTGCATGCGCTATATTGTCTGTAAATGACGATGATTGTCTCAAATCACATTTGCATGGTTATGAAGTAGTATGGTTCATTTTTCAGGCTTTTATTAACCACAATGTTCATTATTGCATTATTGCTTTTTATATAAGCTGAACCTTTCATAAGCACTAGAAAATTTAATCTATTCGCTTTCCTGGTCCTACAATATATCGAAGGGTTTTGTTCTGTAAGTTTCTTTTAATTTCTTAGATAGTTACAACTCGTCACATAGTCTGTATGATGGGGAAGCTCAGGATCATCAGCTTTTTTGATTTTTTATCAGAAGTTTACGTGTTTTCACTGTTCTTACATTCTTAACACACAGAGTCCTATAATTAAATCTGAAGGCAGTAGAGATGAACTCCACAAGTTGCAACTCATATCACGCTTCTTAAATAAGAAGATGCTATCTTGTCTCAGTTTGACCTGTGACTTTTAAGATTGTTGTAGGGTCACATTGTGAAAGACACAGGGCTTTCCTCCTGAAAACTAAGAAGAGCTAAACTGGACACAAAAAAAAGAAGAACAAAAAAAAAAAGAAAAAGCCTATTTAGTGCTATTCTACCTCATATTAACAGGTCATAGGGAATGATATGACTGCACTACAGCACCTTATGTTTCTGTTATGTATTTGTACAGGATATACATGTTATATTTTAGGTTGAATGTGTTTTGATTTTAAATTAGTCTTTGATTAGTTGCACTCATTCAGAGTATTGTAACTCATTTCCTTATTATTAGAGTATTCTAACATGTTCCTTACTAGATAGATTTGACCATGAATACTAGGGCTTCCTCTTTTAGCAATATTTTTCAGATTCCTATCAAGCTTTATTTCCTCACAAATAGCTTCTTTTAGAACCATTTTATCCAAAGTCTTCAGAAAGCAAAGTGCTTTATGACATTATTTTCACATGTGCTGTTTAATAGCAAGGAACTGGAATTTAAAATTATTAATATAATTTGGATGTAAGATAGAAAATGTTCCAAAGAAGCAATTAACAGTTCTTCAGAACATTATGGCTGCGTTTCTCTGGACTGCACTTTTCTCTGCAGCACTCCAATGGTGAAGAGCTATTCTAGTGTGTTGCATCCAGTCTTTTAACTAATCCGGACTTTGATTTTCTTTTTCGTTTTTTCTTAAACAACTGCTGAATGGTACTGATGATGTTTCATTAAAAGAACTCGGTATTAAGCACTACCTTAGGAAAATTCCTATACTAAAGCTTGAATTTTCATCTTTAGATATTTTTAAAACTGAATGTAAGTCAACATATTAAATTTAAATTCTTTTTCTTTTGTTCAAATGAGAGATGTGCTTGTCACATCCCATAACAAATACCAGACAAGGATACAACTAAAACTTTGAGGCCAGACCTTCTGCTTTTCACTCAGTGCACCTATATACAATAACGAATCTTAAAACCATGCTTCAGCTCTTAAGTAGTACTTACGCTAGGTTTCAAAACATCCAACAGGTTAAAAAAAAAGTCTTTGGTGTCAAAAGAGCACAACATCCCACTGAAAATAAAGTACATTCTGAGCTTGGAAACACCTGGTATTTCCTGGGGGTTCCCAAGACCATGAAAGCTCTGATCCAGCAAATAGCTCTTGATTAACTCCATAGCTGCCACAGTTTCCACAAACTTTTAAGTATGTTGAAGATACTAATTTTCAAGGATGCTGAAGCTAGTGCTCAATTTTGTGAATGTCAGTAGTCCCTGCTGGTACGCAAAATGTACCCTTTCTCACCTAAAGAATTTTTTTGGTTGTTGCTGTTATATATGCTAATTTGCTAATTCTACCATAGAGTTTAGAAATTTAAAATTGAGGAATGAAGACATCAAGACATCACCAAAGCTTGCACCTAGTAATTTTTTCATCTCTGAGATTTAGAGTGATCACTATTAGTTCTTTGATGAAGCTTGTGGGACTCTGCTGCCTGGAGTTCAAGCTCACCTTGTTAACGTGTGTGCTGTTAACAGCATGGGACCGTATTGTCTCCAGCAGGAGTTTTTTTACAGGTGGGAACCATCTGGCTGCATAATGTTAGCCTTAGGAAAAAGGATGTATCCTCTAGGACTGTGAGTGATTCATCTTGTCTGTTCTCAGGGTCCCGGATGAAAGTAATCCCAGTAATCAAAGCCAGTTGTGTGCGTATGTGCATGAGTGCAGCGTGTGTGTGTCTATATACACATACATACTTACCTCCTTTTGTTTTCATTAAAATACACTAATTCATTGTAGTCTGATAAAAAATTAAACTGCAAAATGGGATTCTACATATATGCTAACTTTTCTATACAAGATATCTTCAAAAGCTCTTTCGGCTGAGACAGAAGGAGGGAAAAATGATCATTCTTTCTTCTGCTCAGCTAATGACAGAGACTGTGATAGTTAGCATTAGTATCTGGGATCAGAAAAAAGCATTAGGCTCTTTATGTAAGCTTCAGTAAGGATTTCTGTCCTTTTGAACCAGTCTGTTACATGCAGGCACTAGCCAGGCAAGCATCAATTTTTAATAATGTTTATATTTAGTTCATATACGCTGATGTAAATAATATTTTCAGACTATTTTATGTTAGCTGATTGATTTTTTACACAGTTAGGAAAGGACTGCAGAATATCTGAACCAAGATAAAGAGATGTCTAAGGGCCTGATATAATACTGGATGTTTTTACTAAGTAAAAAATCCTATTTTACCAAAACCCTGCATATGCATTATTCTTCATTTTTTAAGAATTTACTACAAATAGTAATGAAAAGATAAAACTTTTTCCCCTCACATTGAACTTTTAAAAAAAATTATTTTTTAAACCAACTAGATAATGTTTACCTTAACAGCTCAATAGAGAAAATTATGCACACTACTACCTATTTAATGTTAAATTCTCTTCTGTGTCATGGAAAAATTACATTCAAACTTGTTACTATAGCAATGGCTGACCTTATTTAAGGTTTGTGATTTCTGATGGTTTTGCTGAAACAAATGTTGTTCTTTGAATTTAAAATCTTACTTATCAAAGCATAAACTTCAAACTTCCAGGCCTGAGGTTGGTGGCCCTGCCTGTGGCAGGGGGATTGGAGCTTTATGATCCTCAGGGTCCCTTCCAACCCTTGCCATTCTATGATTCTATGATTCTATGAAACTTTCTTTACATTCTAATTAGTTGCACATTCTTTTCATTTACACTGATGGGCAACATAGATGAAAATCTGTATGTTGTATAGTGGAAATATGATTAAACATAGAGCAGCTGATTCTGATCCAAATGGAATGAAACACAAGTCATTTGACCTAATAGTCAGGAGGCATAAACATATATATGTGTTTAAAACCTGATTTCAGTGAAATAATGTTATTTAATATCTAATGGCATCTAACACAACAGATTTATATATTGTTTTAAATTGTTGCAAATATAAGAACATTAGTCTTACAAAGCTATTGCAGAAAGAACATTCTGATTAAATTTCCACATACAAAGAAGGTTCATACTGCAAAGTCTGGGAACAGAATTCAAAATGAGAACACTTGCAATGTTTCTGCTTAGAATTACAAAGAGTTTAGATTGCTTCATGTCTTCTTTGCTTTTGGATGATGCTGATTTCATAAAGGCATCTCAGTTTTCTTATATCTAGTTCTAGATTAAAAATATTTTGATCAATATTCAGAAGCTTGGGAATTAGTGGAGGTTGCTTTTTGTGGGCTAAATTTTTGTGTTTAGTTTCATTTGTTTTTTTCTTAGTGACCTGCAAAGTAACTTTTTTCTTTTTTTTTCCATCAAACATTTTAGAAATGTGTGGAATCTGCAATGTTTTTTTCGGAGCTTCCAAAAGGAAAGAAATGGCTATAGCACTAGGCGTTGTGCTTCTTCCAAGATTTAATATACATAGCTTTTACATAAACCAAACCTTCTCATTTCACTATACCACTTACAGCTAACTTATGCCTGAATTTGATGTTTGAAGTCTCACCTGTCACTTTGCTTTAGCTGCATGGCCAATTAGTAACCACTATGCATGTTTGCTATGCACAGTGCACATTATTGCCCTTTGCTGAGCACTGGATCAGAACATTTGACCTGTCCTTGGTTTTCAAAGCCTATCATCTCCGTCGTGAAGAAACAGATTGGTTTGACAAGCCCAGGGAATCTCGCTTGGAGAATGGACATGGCCTCGATAGAAGGCTGCCAGAGAAGTTGTCCCACTCTCGACCATCAAGTCAACACCAAGATCAATTAAGCTGTCAAGTAAGCTTTATAAATTATACGTTTATAAATGTTTGAAAATTTAATCATGCTGTCCAATAATTTAGAGATTACACATTTAACCAGATTTCCAGCTACATTCCACAGAAGTGCTTTTGAACTATTTGTCATCAGTACATGATGATGAAATTAGAGTGAGATTTATCTGAAATTCCATATTAATATTTCAGGTTGTCTTTTGATTTTTGAAACATATTTGAAAGGAGTCAATCTGCTAACCAGAAACATGGAATCACAGAATTGTAGAATGGTTTGGGTTGGAAGGGACCTCAAAGATCATCTTCTAGTTTCAACCACCGGCCATGGGCAGGGACTCCCTCCACTATCCCAGGCTGTCCAAAGCCCCATCATTGCCAGGGAGGAGGCAGCCATGGCTTCTCTGGGAAAGCTGTTCCAGAGCCTCACCACCCTCACAGGAAAGAATTTCTTCCTAATGTCTAATCTAGATCTACCTCTTTTCCTTTGTCTTGTTTTGTATATATTGAGATTTACTCAGCCTAGGTTGTATTAAGCCTATCCATTTCTCACTGAGAAGGTGGGTTTTACAAGAATCAGGTCTTCCAGGAATCTATTGAAATAACTCACTCTATGAACCAATTTTATTGCAGGATAAAAAAATTTTTAGAGTCTTCACAGCTCTTAATATTTCTGTAAATAGATAAAAACTGTCTATTTGAGTCCTGTAATCCCCATGAGAAACATGCATTATTCTGAGCTCTGTGGTATGGATGTGGTCAGTAAGACAGATTTAACTTGTAGTACTCCAGGTCTTTTGCCCTGAGCAATAATTGCAGGGCAAGTTGATGGTCACAGAGGTCCCATCTCTTTTTTTTTCTTTCATAAATAGCACTACAGCAGTTGTTTTCTTTTTTCTCTCTGTGAAGTTGTTATGCTATCCTCATATTTATATGGAAGGAGATACTGCATTTAAAATCTTGCTAAAGGCATTCTTTTTAAGGTTTTGTAAAACCTGAGATGGAAATTGGAGAGTGAACATGTTCTAAATAATTCTGTGTGGTGCCATGTAAAGCCTCTGCAGAAGAAAAGTGACATGGAAGGAGAAGCTTTGTAACAGTTCCCTCTTCATCTGTTTCCATCCAGGTTAAGTAATGTCATTCACCCACTGATACAAAATATTATAGATGTGTCTGCAGAGGAGAGAAATGCCAGTTCTCACCAGCTTTGCATTACTTACCTTGTCAAGTGTTACGCAGAGCTTGTGTTTGTTCAGTGTCTTCTGTGAACATCTGTTTAAGAGAACTTAAAAAAAACCTATTCAGACACATCCAGACATTAAACTGCTTTAAGATAAGATAAAATGGGTCAGAGCCATTTTTTAAAAGTTTCATTAGTTCCACAATGAATTCTGAAATAAACCACTTAACAATAGATGCAAATGAATCAATATTAACATATTTCATTTTTAGCATTCATTTATAATTTTAAGTTATCGAGAAAAATAATTTTCAGGCCAATGAGTGTGCTGAGGCAAATAAAACAGTCTCTAAAGGCTTTTTCAGCTCTCTTCTGCAACAAGAAAGTTTCTGAGCTCATTAGTCCCAGGCTGTATCCAGAACTCAGATCTGCACAGAGAGCATAATATACTCTGGAGCAAAAAATGGCAAACAGTACTTTCTCCTGACCATCTGAACAGGTCCACCATCACCCAGATTTTCCTTTGTTGGAGAGGCTTTCCAGAAATCAATTAGGATGACAGTTTCCTTGTTAACATAGTAATTAAGCTATTGCAGCTTCTGCAATATTGTGTACTGAGTGCAAACCATGATATATCCACATCAGTAGCACCTCTCAGTCAAAGTTTCCAAATATACTCACCCACGCTAAATTTTACATTTGTATTTTCTTCTTTGCAAAAGAGTTTGAATATTTCACTGCCCACTATGACAATAGTTTTCCAGAAGGTTTTGTTTCCTACGTGTGAAACATCCATTTCCTTACTAAGTGAAATCAGACTATAGGTCCCGCAGAGCTCGTACAAATAAAGGTAATAAATAAAGCACAACCCTCTGCTTTTGAAGCAAGAACACAATAGAATGACTTCCCTGAACCTCTGGGTTTCCACGGATTTGTCATAGCCTAGTGGATTAAGTTCACTTCCTGGTTTATTAATATTAAAATATGTTTGTTTCTATAGCAACTTCCGTGGTACTATACCGTATAATCACATTAAATTGCAATGTGGTTTAGTATCTTAATAGCTGTTCCCCAATATAGTGATTCTGAACTGCTTACCTAAGGAGACTAAAAATGGTTTAAACCTAACCAATACATTATCTATTGTAGATTTCTCACTGATCCCTGCAGACCTCACAATTTTCTTAGTTGCTGCCAGTTATCTGCAGCTTCTTTAACATTGAGGTGCTCTTTGTGATAATTTTCTGTGAGAATTATTTGCATATCCTGAAATAAACTGGCTATTTCCCACAGATTAAAAAGAAACAATAGTAGAGGATGCCAAGGGAGTAAGAGATCATGATAATGTATCAAGAGAGGTAAATAACTTCTCAGTGAGGGGTTTTAAATACAGCATTTTTAGTGATCATAGGTGAGACTTTTTAACCCCTAAATGAATAATAAAATCACAAACTTGTCATAATAGCAGTTTATTGTTGTCAGTTTGCTTTAGCAACAGTTTTCTAATCACAAAAAGAAGGCTAAGGCTGTGAAGATTCAACCTTTTGAATGTTAATCCCTCTGTTTCTAAAGGCCTTCAAAAACTATATGCTGCTCTTTGTTCATGGGTCTGTACTACTCCCTTGAAACTGAAATCATGCCTTTTTAGGGTCACTTGAATATTTAGAAATTATGGATAAATGGTTCATAAGGTGAGCAGTGCGGTTAGAATGAGAAAATACTGCTTGTGACAGGGATCCAGAAGTCTACCCACAAACTTGTTCCACATTTTTTTATGTCCATGCTACTAAGTTTTGATTCTTTTCCAACTAGCAAAGAGATTTCATTTTAAGGTGTAGTAAACTGGCAGGGAAGGCATTTAGTGATTCAGATTCTCCGGAAATAAAATGAGAAATTGGACATTTCCAAACTTAATGTAATTGTTAAAATATCTAATCTATGAGTGAATTGCTGGCCACCCCCTCACTGTAATTCAAGATGGAATTTAGCAAGTAGTTTCTCATTTTTTAGTCACTCACATGTGATGTTCTCTCTGCATGTCAGAATGACTTCTCAATCAAATGTCAGTTCTGTACTGACCTGATTGCAAGTCCACTCACTTTGCAATTTATTTATGAGCAGGAACATTGTAATTGTTAAACTTTTCTTCTGTATTTCTTTTGCAAAACATCTCCATTATCAGGAGATATGAGTATAGTGAAATTTCCACCTTTAGGATTTCTAGAGAAGATGAGCTTTGTGCTCTGCACAGAGAAGATGCAGTGGCTCAAAGAGGCAGGATTACCTTAGCTAAGGGAATTCTTGGTGCAAGCTTTCACAGGCCTTATCTGCTCATGCAAGTACCTGTGGTATTTGGAACTTAGGATACTGTCTAACCTATCACCTTCAGCATCCACCATCTCTTTCCTGGATACCTAACTTAGGTAAAGTTTCCCTTGAAGACTGTATTTCCTACAGGACTATGGCCAGGTGTAGCTGCTGAGATTCACCTTATCTGGCCCTGCCTAAGATACTGGTAGAAGAAAACCACCAGAAATTACCACATCTTTCATGACTGGATCCAAAGACCACATGATACATTATAGCTGTTGCTGTGAGCTTTGCCTGGAATACTAAAACGCATGATTCATTTTATTTCTTAGATACAGCACTAAATAAATGTGTTCTTCTCAATTACCCTCATTACCGTATAAAATTCCCTTCTATGAGGCTTCTACAGAATTTCTTTATCAGACAAAACATATGAAGACAAAAAAAGGAAAATTAAGTGTATTTTTAAACTGATTTTCTGTACCACTGTTTTTTAGAAAACTTCAGCACATTTATTTGCCATTCATTCTATTTTTGGAGGGGTGTTGATCTGACTAATGACATGAAACACCTGACTAGAGCTTAAATTCCTTAAGGAAATTCTTTATAGTCCAGTTTTCATTTAACTTTCTGGGATGGAACCCATGAAGACCCACTGAGTAATGTGAAGAAAAATGTGACCTGAGTCTCATGTCAGCTCAAAGAGCACAATAGGAGGGTCCTACAAGAAAGCTGGAGAGGGGCTGTTTACGAGGACATGTAATGATAGGACAAGGGATAGTGGCTTGAAGTTGGAGGGGAGATTTAGAGGTTGCCCACAGAAGCTGTGGCAGTCCCTGGATCCCTGGCAGTGTTCAAAGCAAGGTTGGATGGAGCTTTAGGCAACCTGGGCTAGTGAAGGGTGCCCCTGTGCATGTCAGGGGGTTGGAGCTAGATGGGCTTTGAGGTCTCTTCCAAATCAAACCAGTCTGTGATTCTGTGGTTCTAAGATATGCTAGAGAGTCAAAATGTGCCTTTGACCAGAAGATGATTGCATCGCCTGTGCTGAACTGCAGGGATCATTACTCCAGTGTACTGAATGCTCCCTGAAAGGATCTCCATGGCAAGGACAGATGGCAGGAATATGTGGGGTTTGTAGCAAATAAGCGGGATCAAGTCAACTTTTGCCCTGTGACCTAAATCAGGCTTGGGGACTTATATGTCCTCCATTCTTGCAGCCTTGCAGCCGAGGGACTGCCCGTTCTGCACCATAGCTCATACTGATACTGACATAGTTGTGCAAGTTCAGTGAAGTCCTGATATATCTTCACTGGAGTAATTGGTGGAACGGTCCAGTTAGAAGACCCCCCCAGCACTTATTCAGGTGAAGGGAAATTACCTTTAGTGGAAGTTAGGTGTGAACACTTGGAAACACAAAATAATTTGTGCTCTGCAAGGTTTCAAATATACCACCATTTTTTCCTATTTATTCTGCCACTTTCAGACAAATGCTGTCTGAAGGTAAATGCCTAATGACATGTTCAATTCCCACTGACAATAAAAAGTAGTATGCTACTCTGAATGCTATTAAGCTTTAATGATTTTATTCCTAACTATATGAATCACCAAGTTTAATACTTATCATAAAATCTTGAAGTGAAAGAAGTGAGATAGTAATAGACTAAAGTAGGTGACAGTCTATATTTTCTAATATATATGTCAGCAAATCATGTGCAATATGACATTGGATTATTATTTATTAAAAAAAGCAAAAAAGCAATCTTGCTAAGGAAAGATAAGATAGAGCAATTAAAAGCAATGTGAATTTAAGTTTATGAGCTGCAGTGTTGCACAGTTAAATTCAATTGCTCCCTCCAAAATGGATCCCAGCTAAGAAACTATTCAAATGTTTTCATGGTGCTGCTTTTGAATTGCATTATTCTATATTCTTTTTCATTTAATTAAAAATAATTAGAAACATTATTTCAGATTTTTTACAATTTTATGTAAGTTACTTCTGGTGAAGACATTTTCTGTTAAATTACACTAGCTGAATTTTTGATAATGTTGTTAATACCACAGCAATTTCCATATCCATTAAGTGCAGAAGTCTCATGAGAATTTATACAGTTCTGGTAGTATAGACTCCATGTCTCAGAAAATTCCGTGGTAAATCCTAAATTTTGCCTGATCCCAAGTTCTGATTTATTCTAGTGTACTCATTCACTACTAAACCCACAATCCCCTTTTAGTCTGAGATTAATTAGTCAGTACTACTCTCAGTGTGTTATGGGAGGATTTCAGCCTTCTAGATGCAACGTCATCACTGAAAAGGAAACTGAATTATGGTAAAAGATGTATAAACTCTTCTGCTCACTGTGGAATTGAGCTAAGCAAGTCCCTTGACTTCTCTGTTTCTTCCATCATTTATGTGGGCTGTCCATAACCTCTCCAGGGCAGAAGCTGTGTTTGAAGTACTTAGTGCAGAGGGAGCTTAATCCCTTTAAATGCTGCTTAAATATAAATAATAGTAATAAACTCTTGGCAGCAGTATAGCCATTCTGCTCAATGTTGTCCCACTGGCTCTTTGAATCTGCACCCCCCAAGGTCCTGTGCCACTGACACTCAGTCTGGAGTATAGTCACCGGCAGCTCTTTTGTCTCGGTCTGGGTGCAGTGCTCAGACTTGGCACCAACATGGCCGTGAGCTGATGGATTCTGCTTTGCTTCTGAAACACCAATGCAGAGGGTGTGAGAGCTGTGAAGAGCGTGAGTGTTGTAGCAAACACTTTCTGCAAAGGCACTCTGGTTTGGGCTCAGGATGATGGTCCCTGGCAGGCCCCTCCTGTCCCCACCTGAGTGTGTACACAGTCATGAGTTCCTGCTTCAGTTTCAGCAAAAGTTGTGATATTTCCCTGGATGAAATAAGTTTCTTTGATTGTTTCAGTGGTCTAAAATTATGTATGTAATTGACATCATTTTTTCTTTTTATGACATGCATATTTGTGTTCCTCAGATAAACGGGAAGCCACTGCAGTACATTTTCCCTCATGCAAGGCTCAAACTACTGAGAGACACAAAGGATCATACAGTTTCAGGTAAAAAACCCCACAACCTTCTATGAGACATGATAATTAATTTGATTAGCATGAATCATGCACAAGATTTGAAGCATCCAAAATAGTTCCTGTGTCATACGCAGCAGGAAATTCAGCAGTCATGGTAAATCTCGCTGGCTGGTTATAACAGAAAGCAGCAGCATGGAAAAAAGGTCATAACATCTGTTCAAGATACATAAGCTATATAGACATTAAAAACAAAGGGAAGGCTGTTGTGTTATACATATGAGCAGTCTGTTTTGCCGTTGCTTTTTATAAAATTCTATATTCTCTGTATGAGAAGTTTCTATAAAATAGGCTTGTGTGGGTGTTCAACATGTACAGACCCAAGAATTTTATTCTTTCTGTACAGGAATTGTTCTACAGAGTGAGTGAGCAGAACAGTCAGATCGCATTTTTCTGTAGCATCTTTGCATAGGGACATTCATCACAGGGCTTCAGATTTTTTTTCCCTTTTCCTGAACGCTAACACAAATGTTCATGTAAGTCTGCACCTGCTTACAAAGGAGAAGAAAAGTGGCAAAGGCTATATTCACTCACCTCCTGGACTGTGAGGAACGTGATGTGATGCTTTCATGTATCAGACTGTAAAAGGCTGCCAGTTGCAGGACTGGGTGTGGGTAAGGTCTGTCTGAGCTTTTGGAATCACGCTCTTTCTCACATCTAATACTGATAAGGAACTCAAAGGTCCTTTAATATGCAGTTTGTCTTCTTTCAGAGGGATTTCTGTTTTCTGTTGTGAAACCATCAGACTTTCTTTTAACTCCCTTAAAAAATTCTAAGTGTGTGTCAAACCCTGTTTCTGTGCAGAAGTAATTACTGACTGCCAGCTCTGGCGTTCCCTTGAGCATTAAGTAGAAAGTGGCACAAACTAACTTGAATTGTTAAATAATTGTTTTCACAAGGTTTCTGGCAGTAAAATCCTGATCACTTCCACCCCCAGTATCCACCTCATATTTAGGGTGTTAAATGAATGTTCTGTATATATTACAAGGTTATTTTCTTGCCAGTCAGCATAACACCCGCCATGTTATGATTTCAGGATACAGAAAGACCCCTCCACCCACACAGCACAGGCTGGAGGCAGCGCTGGGCCTGCTGTTGTGTCAGGCTCGGCTGCTGTGGGTCCTCACAGTCCACAGGTCTCCTTCACATCCTACTGTAGATCTTTGCCCTGCGAGGTGATGAGCTGTGAGTTCATCCCGGCTGCTCCCTAACTCACAAGTGGAACTGCAACCACAGAACTGCGTGTAGCTCATGATTTGAAACTGCTGAAGGCTTTTTCTCCTATCTAAAGTTACTTACCCTCATGCAATGGAAAATGCCTATTCCAAGTTCATGACTAGCTCTGGCACTGACAACAAACTGTGCGTCAGGGTAAATGCCTTGTAAGCAACAACAGGGAAACCGAGGTGTAGATGTTGACTTCCCATTTATTAAAGCCCAGAACAGCATGAGATCACACATGATCAAAAGTTCTCTCAGGATCCGGCTAAGATTTCGTAGCCCACACTGTGGCTGCTTGCTTCTGTAGCAGTGCTGTATTGTACCAAAATCGTGACTGGGCTAAACACGCCTGGCTACATGTCTACAGGCTGGAGTCATACTTCTGGGTCTTAGCCCAGATACAGTCTTGGAGACCTGCCAGACATACTTAAATATGATGTGCATATAGATATACCTACAAATATCAAAGGTATAAATGCAAATTGTACAAAAAAGAGTCAAAGATGGAATAGGGTACTGACAGGGAGTACCTGAGCTAGAATAATTGTCATATTTTTCACTCACAGAATCACAGAATTGTAGGGGTTGGAAGGGATCGCGAGAGATCATCGGGTCCAACCCCCCTGCCAAAGCAGGCTCCCTAGCTCATACTGCACAGATAGGCATCCAGATGGGTCTTGAATATCTCCAAAGAAGGAGACTCCACCACCTCCCTGGGCAGCCTGTTCCAGTGCTCTGTCACTCTCACTGTGAAAAAGTTCTTCCACATGTTGGTGCGTAACTTCCTGTGCTCCGGTTTGCAGCCATTGCCCCTTGTCCTATCTCCACTGACCAAAGAAAAGGGGCAGGCCAATTCCCCCTGCACCCCATACTTAAGATATTTATAAACATTGATTAGGTCCCCCCTCAGTTTTCTTTTCTCCAGGCTGAAGAGTCCCAACTTACTCAGTCTTTCCTCATAGGATAGATGTTCCAGGCCCTTAATCATCTCCGTAGCCCATCTCTGGACTCTCTCAAGGAGATCCCTGTCCTTTTTATACCATGGAGCCCAGAACTGGACACAATACTCCAGGTGGGGCCTGACCAGGGCAGAATAGAGGGGGAGGATCACCTCCTTCGATCTGCTGGCCACACTCCTCCTGTTGCATCCCAGGATCCCATTGGCTCTCTTAGCCACCAGGGCACACTGCTGACTCATGGCCAACCTGTCGTCAACCAGGACCCCCAGGTCCTTCTCCACTGAGGTCTTCTCCAGCAGGTCATCCCTCAGCTTGTACTGATACATGTAGATGTTCCTTCCCGGGTGCAAGACTTTACATTGCTTATGTTGAATTTCATCGGGTTTCTCCCTGCCCAGCTCTCCAGCCTGTCCAGGTCTCTCTGGATAGCAGCACAGTGTTCCTGCGTGTTAACCACCCCTCCCAGCTTTGTATCATCGGCGTACTTGCTGAGGGTGGGTGCTATTCCCTCATCAAGGTCGTCAATGAAGATATTGAACAGGACTGGACCCAACACCAAGCCCTGGGGAACACCGCTAGTCACAGGCTTCCAGTCAGATTCTGCTCCACTGATCACGACCCTCTGGGCACAGTCCGACAGCCAGTTCTCAACCCACCTCACTGTCCACTCATCTATCCCATACTCTCTCAGCTTTTCTATCACGATGTCATGGGAGACAGTATCGAAAGCCTTGCTGAAATCAAGGTAGATGACATCCACTGCTCTCCCTCCATCCACCCAGCGGTCATGAGATCGTAGAAGGCTATGAGATTGGTCAAGCACTATCTTCCCTTGGTGAATCTATGCTGACTACTCCTCATGACCTTCTTCTCTTCCAGTTCCTCGGTGATGGCATCCAGAACAAGCTGTTCCATAACTTTTCCAGGGACAGAAGTGAGGCTGACTGGTCTATAGTTGCTAGGATCCTCCTTCTTGCCCTTTTTAAAGACTGGAGTGACATTGGCTATCCTCCAGTCCTCAGGCACTTCTCCTGTTCTCTAAGACCTGTCGAAGATGATAGAGAGTGGCTCCACAATCACTTCCACCAGCTCCCTCAGCACACGTGGATGCATCCCATCTGGGCCCATGGATTTGTGTGCATAAATCCCTTTGAGCCTCTCCTGGACCACCCCTACCTCAACTAGAGGGAAGCTCTTCATTCCCCAAACACTCATATTTTCATCCAGGATCTGTGGGTCCCGAGGGGCCTTTGGTGTGAAGACCGAGGCAAAGAAGGCATTTATTATCTCCACCTTCTCATCATCCCCCGTTACCAGGACACCCGCCTTTTTCAGCAAGGGACCTACATTATCCCTGGTCATCCTCTTACTATTCACATACCTGAAAAAACTCTTTTTATTGCCCTTTATGTCCCTTGCCTGTTTCTTTTTCAGGTTGGCTTTTGTCTTCCTAGTCGCATCCCTACAGGCCCTGACAACATCCCTATATTCTTCCCAGGTGTTCAGACCCTGTTTCCACAGTTCATAAACCTTTTGCTTGCCTTTGAGTTTACTCATGAGCTCCCTGTTCATCCATGCAGGTCTTCTGCCTCTCTTTCCCGATTTCTTACTCAAAGGGATGCACCTGTCCTGCGCTTGACATCTTTTCATCTTTTAAGTACTATAACTTACTGGCTTTGTACTTCCCTTCCTTCCCCTCTCTCAGAGTTTGAAGAGTCCATGGCAACTCTTTTTAAATGTGCAAAGCTTTCTGCTTAGCCTTCAGCTGTGCAAATTACCTTTCCCAGAGCCACACACATGTTTTTTATTCACTTTTTTTAAAATTCAATTTTGATTAAACATTATGTACAAATTAATAGAAAGTATCTAATAACCAGGTAATGGTTATTAACCAGAGGCAGACTTAGAAATTGATTATACAGCAAAAGTTACTTAGAATATTGGTAGATTTAAGCAATATATACTGTTACACCACAGCTACCTCACTTCAAGATTATTGGATATTCATCTAGATGCAATGGTTCATTGGTTGGTTGGCTGTCAGTTTTCTTTCTTTTTATTTCCTTCCTCTGCTTCTCCTTCTCTTTCTTATCAAAAAGTACCAAAATGAGATGTTGAATCATTTTAGTTAACTGCCTTATACTTGTTGCATAGTCACAGGAAGAGTGTTATATTGAGAAAACCAATGACCCTCAATAAAGCTCACATGGGCAATCAGATCTCTCCAAGAGAGCAGCTAATCACTGTATGGGTGGCAGTTTCTGTTACAGACATCCTTTCACGCCCATCTTCAGTTCTATTGGACAAGACTCCCTCAACAGTTGTGTTGCTGGATTCTTACAAGCCAGCTGGCCTGTGGTCCTGCAGTATATGCATCATCCATTGTGTCTGATTGTCTATACATACAAAACATCTTCTGTCTTAGCTATGCACAAAAGCCAAAATGATAATTTCTGCGCATGCAAGAACAGATTCCACTGATTTAAATAATCTGCATGCAGTTTGGTCAGTTCAAGAGCAGGAGCTGCCTGAGACTGACAGGTTCTCCTCTCAGGGGAGAGGAGTATGCAAATTGTGTATCATAACTGGTGTGTGCACGACAGGAGCTACATGTGGAAAATCCCCAAACTGTCCATAGTTCCCACTTCTAGAACTCCTGTAACTTCTTGATCTTCTGATTTGCTGGGAAGCAAACCAGTGGTTCAGCCCATCCCCTCATCTCACTGGGGAGTTCCTGGGCCAGCCTGGGCATTAATGATTCACTGTGGTGGGTCAGCCTGCGTAGCCAGTTATACTACAGCTGTAACTCTAGGGCAAGCTTGAATTTCATCCTAACACCATCATTATAATTTGAATTTCATAAATCTCATCACATACTTACCATAGTAGAGGTTACCGCCTAGTTATGGATACAGAAATTGCCACATTGAAAATATTGATAATATGAGTAGTACCAAATAATTTAAAATTCAGGCTGTATCACTGTGTAATATGTCCACATGCATTTGGTTATTTACTTTCTTGATTAATGAAAACTGGCTCTGAGGTACAGACGCCTTTGATGCCTCATACATAATCTGGCATAAGTTTGCACACAAAAACATTTAATGCAGATTTTAGCATAGGAATGAGCTGTTTAAGAAAGCAGTAAGCAGGCCAAAATGTAGTAGCTCTGAATGAAAAATAAATGTGTACTTGATATCTGTCCTCTCTTGAGGGTTCTTGTTTCACAAGCATATGCCTTTATCTAGAACTCACAGTTCTTCTAGGTATGCAATGTCCCCTTCTCAGGCAATGCTGATTGATGTATAGGAATTGCCAAGGATTTTCTCTGCAAAGATGGATTAATAACTTGCAATCAAAAAAAAAAATCCTAAAACTAAAAATTGGCATCATGGTTATGCTGAGCTGCCAAAACAATGATAGCAGTGATCAGCAAATGATAATATAGCAGTATTTAATACTCCAGAAGCTCACTGTTTGTTTTCACTGAGAATCCTGTGTTCCTTTTGGATCCTTTAGCATAGCAGCATAGGCGCTATTTTGTACTGCCAGCACTTTCACTTCTGTTGTGTAACACGACATAGTTATATCTGAAAAAGTGAAGAGAGGACATAGCTACTGAATGTAATGAGAGCATTGGCACTGCCATCGTAAATATTGCAAAGATAAAGATGTAGAATGTGTTATTCCTGATCAGAAAGCTGTTTAGGTATATTGTATGAAAAACCAAGGCGGCAGGCACATCTCAGTAGATCTATAGGTACAATGAGCACACTCACTCAAAGGTAATTTTTGCTGCTTTGCCTCACTTAGGCTGAGTCACAAGTAATTCTTCCCTTTCCAAAGGTAGGATATTCTTTGTTTCCAGGGAGCAAAATGTACCTTTGAGCAGCCGGACTGTCCATGTTGTGGAACATCCTCGTCAATTCTGCTAAAAGAAAACAGGCAGAGAGGCAATTCAGAAAAAAAACCCCTGTGAACTTTACAGTAAAGAAGAGAATTAGACTGTGGGCAGAATACTACGTCCCTAATGTTCACTTCAGCAGTGATGTCAGTGAAACTGGTAAGAAGATGACAGGGTAGCTGTAGTGCTACACACACGTCAGAGATGCCTCATACTCTCCATAAGTATTACTAATTCCTGCACACATCACTACACTGTTGCAGCATGCCAGCTTAAGCCTGAGAAGACAATTCAGTTTTCCTCACTATTATAGGTAGTGTCTGAATGAATAACCCTGCATATTTAGGGTTCATCAAATTCATTTCTCGCAGCAAAGTCCTGAAGTGCAATGAATATGTGAGTACTAATTAATTAAAACCACATTGAATATAATCACAGTCTATGTTGAATGTGACATAGTAGTCAAAGACAGAGAGTGAGAAGTATAACCCACCTCTTGTCCTCATAGAAGGTTACTTAACCTGTTTCTTTGGTATAATGTTGTGGAAAACTGTAATACTTTGCAGAAAATCCAATCCTCTCTAATGCTGACTTGTTACTGGGGAAGGATTTAATCTCTAATTAATGGACATCATTCCTTCCAACATTCTCCATATCAGAAACATGGCACAGAAGGTAAAACCCCATAAACAAAAAGGGACAGAGCTGTTATGGCCAGGCAATGTCAGAGATTTTCCACTGAAGTCATATGGCAGTAAGTGAGAACAGAAATGGAAATAAAGGGAGGGAGAATTGCCTGCTTGTGTCTTAATAGCAGTCTTAGAAGGAAAATACCATTCAATTTTTCTAAATTAAAAATAAAAGGCCACAAACAAATTTTTGTACTTGTTAGAAACATTTTGCAGAGATACAGACCATATGGTTGTCTGATAGATGATGTCGCTCCTCATCATCAAGACACAGATGCCTATTTGTGTTGGGTGCACTTTCCAGAGCAAGGTGCTGAAACATTTTGAGAATGATTGCCTTCCATTCACTATTTACCTAATCAGAGCTCTGTACAGGTCTTTGAAGTGCATGAGGTGTACACTCCCAGGCAAACTGGAGGCAGGATGATTAGAGTTAAGATGTTCTGGTTCTTCCGGTCACCAAGGCAAAGAAAACGTTTCTCATGGAACCCTACTCCTTGGTAGTGTGCTCTGAGGTTCTGATTATATCACAGCATCATTGCACCAAGATATCAGAAAAACAGCATTTCTCAAGTGATTTTTCTTCTTCTTCATTATCTGTGCTTCTGATTTTTTTCCCCATTGATGTTTACAGGTAATACACACTCGATGCCTGTATGTTTTGTTTGCTGGTTTACTTCAGTAAAAAGAACGTGGGGGATGGGGGTTGTCAGCTAAATTTTCTTTAAATAACATAAAGTTTGCCAGAAAGTGTTCTTCCTGATGAAATCTGTTCATAAAAATGGGAGTGAAGCTGACATTAGGGAGTCAAGGCTGATGATAAGCCAAAGCTGTCTGTGGATAGGCACTCCAAAATTACATTTATCTCCTACACACACACACACACACACACACACACACACACACACACACGCACACAATCAGCCCCCATATTCACTACAATATACATTTTTTTCTAAAAAGATACACTGCTTAAGGAGGTAAAAGTTCAAGATAGATCAAATAAAGTGCTAATTTGCATGTTAGATCAGATATTGTCTTTTTCCTTTCTGTAAAAATGTTTTTATTTTGCTTCTTGTTGATGCCTTGGACAGCAGTACTCACTGGCTAGAGAATATACCATTTTCTCAGAACAGGCTGAAAATTTCCCTCATTTGACAGCTTCTAGTGGGTAGAAAGAAATTACCATATCATTCTCTTGATGCAGAAGTGCAGACTGCAGTGTTTAAAGAACAAATTATGCAGGTACATAAATCACTTTTATCCCTGTCACAAAACCCCTGCATTTTGAAGGGTTAATTTCAACAAAAAATAAGCTGACTAGTAAATTATGATCAACTTAATTCGTATGCTGTTTTTCTTTTGCTGTAGGGGAGTTATTATAAGAAACACTAATTTTGTGTGAGATACCAAATATGTATATCACAAATAAGATGTGATGTACCAGGCCTTATGGGATTTATGCCTATTCTTTAAAAAAACCTAAAAATCATTTTGTCAACTCCCCATCTTTAATGTGGAAAAGTACTTCTATTTTGCTTCCTTCTCTTATTTTTTTTAATTATTATTTTATTACTAGCCTAATATTACATTCCAGTAATAACTTTCATTATTTCATACCAGTACAACAGAATTAAGGCATTTCATTACTTAAAGTCATGAGTTTAAACCCAACTTAGATGATAAATTATTTGATATGGTTGCTAACCTCATTCAGTAGTGACTGATGTCATCAGGGAAAGAGTCTGTGCAATGAACCTGAAGGTCTCATCATGTGTCATAATGGACAGTTTCTCGTTTCCAAACACAAAGCTACCCTGCATCCACAGACTGAATATTTGTAAGAACTGGACTGTCAACAGGCCACACAATCTTTCCTGGGGACAGTCTCAACAGTTGCTCTCTGATACCTTGATGAAAATAAACCATAAGGTTCTGTCTCTGCTGTTGCCAGTTTAGGATGATCTCCAAGCAGTGAGTCAAAAGTTAATTTGGAGTTTAAGCACAGAGGAACTACAATTCCTTAGCTTATGTTATGTAATTTCTATGAAAATCGCAATGTTTTTAATGAATTCTACACAAAACCCAGTCTTTCACATTTGAAAAGAAGCAAAGTTTAGAATTATTTTTTTTCCCTGAAATTAAATGATACCTGAAATACCTGAAATTAAATAATTTCAGGTATTACTTGTTTTGGAATAATGGTATTTTACACTTTAAAGTTCCACAAATTCTTCCCCATTCATGACAGATATCTATTCAACTCTGCATCATTTGATTGCTTTGTGCAGGAGTGTCATTTGGGTGAGTTATTCCTTTGTTTTTCCTTCAAGAGGAATTATCCGGTGTGCTGAGGCTTTACTGGGTGGCCATTAATTACAAGTAGTAGCATCTTTCCTACAGATTCCTTGAAGCATTGGCCAAGAGCCGTCACTGTTTCCCACGAAGTGTAAACTTCCCATGGTATCGCCTGTCCAAAGGAAGTGGTAGAGTGGAGTAGCATCTATTTAACCATTGCCAGCGCACATTTGCAGATTTTCTCTGCTCTAAGAAGGTTACTGGGGAAAAAAATATTAAAGAAAGTTGGTTACTTACCTAAACACAAGTCTACCGTTTGTATGCATTCTGTAATACCAGGGATTATGCAAAGTCTGTAACACAAGATCAGCACACATAGTTGTAGAGAGAATTTACATACTAGATCCTCAAGCATTTTTTTTTCTTAGCAGATATAGATGGCTTCAAAAGCTGGAGATACTCTTCCAAAATAGCTATATAAAATGAAATTGTTTAAAGCTTTGGTCCAAGATGTTAAGATAACTACTAACAAAGGTCGTTGCATTCACATAGGACTGAACTATTATTTGCTAACAGTTGTTATGACATCACTAATATGCTGTATTTGTAACATAACAGCCAATTTATGATATGCCAGCAGAGCATCCTTTATGTAAATCTTTTTCCTCTGATCACAGGGATGCCTGTGGGATACTATGTGGGAAACATCAATAAAATCTATTCAAGTTTTTCCTCTTATTATGAGTACTAAAAAGCTTGATCTAAAAGCAACCACTATAACATTAAAAATATCACAAAGATCAAATTTTTTACAGTGAAGCCATGAATGATTGATGGAGATACTGGCCAAACAGATTAAAGCTTGTCTTTTATGGTAGATTCATCCTCATAAGAATCTTTAAAGTTTGTGAAAGCTTTAAGGTGGTGGTTAATGGGTCGTCCTTTTCCTGGAGACAGGTAACAAATAGAGTGCCACAGAAGACCCCATCATGGGACCATTTAATATCTTTATCAGTGACATGGGTGAGGTGATAGGAGTACACTCTTGTAACTTTTGCACATGTGGAATACGCTTGAGGGCAAGGCTGCCACTCAGAGGGACCAAGACATGCCTTAGGAATTGGCCAACAGAAACGTTGTCAAGTTGAAGAAAAAATACAAATTCTGTTCCTGTAGAGAGTGAGCCCTGTGCAATGATGCACGCTGGGAACCAGCTGGCTGGGGAGGCCTGCAGAAGATGCACCTGGGAGGCGGTCTCAGTAGACAGTCATCTGCAATTCATGCACCTTGGCAGGGTCCTGCACCTCAGTCAGGACAATCCTCGTTATCCATACAGGCTAGGAGGATAGGTCCCTTCCAATGTTACACATTCTATGATTCTATAAAGGCAGCCAACAGCACCCTGAGCTGTATTACCAGGACCAAGCCAGTAAATCAAGGGAAGTGAATGTTCACTTCTATTGAACTCACATCAGACTGTATCTAGATACTGTGTTCAGTGTTGCCACCACCCCCATACAAGCAAGTCACTGACAAAT
Source organism: Laterallus jamaicensis coturniculus (assembly GCA_022605575.1). Classification (NCBI taxonomy): domain Eukaryota; kingdom Metazoa; phylum Chordata; class Aves; order Gruiformes; family Rallidae; genus Laterallus; species Laterallus jamaicensis. The sequence continues at coordinate 9,110,610 of JAKCOX010000003.1, forward strand.
GAGAGTACAGGAGAGGGCCACTGGGGTGGTCTGGACTGTGACACTTGCCCTGAGAGCAGAAGCTGAAGTACAGGGCTTGTTCAGCCTGAAGAAGAGAAACTTTCTGGGTGGATGAGAGGGAATGGGCATAAGATAAAACAAGAGAGGTTAATTTGTGCAAATCTAAGGAGTTTTATGATTTGCTTAGAAGTCCTTCAGTTTCAAATGTGAAAGAGTGTTTGTGGTTAGATACAGGCCTGTTCACTAAACCACTCTCTTTGGGCAAGAACATGATGAAAAAGAGGGGAGAGACAGTTCCAAACAGATAGAGAAGGGTTGCAGATCATGTTTTGACTAATGCAGCCCAGACAACAAGACCAAGACTCAAGTGGTCTTTTTAGCCTCTGCTAAAAAGTCTCCATGTGCTCCAGAGTATGTTTGCAGTGAATAAGGTCACTATGTCTGCATTTATGTATATGTTTAAGAAAACAGTGTTGCCAGTGACATATCTTACCTTAGGGTAGCATCAGCACACCATGTAGATAGCACAGACTACTGTCCAGTAGGTGATAGGATGGAGTGATGTTTCTGTTTTCTCTTTACCCTGTCCCCCAGTTTACCAGTCTCATAAAAAGAATTTATGATAGATACAGGTCCCCAGATATCAGCACTGTGATGACTGGAAAAGAAATACAAATGTTCTTAGCATGACTGTATGTTGGACAAGTCTACGCAACAACCTGTACAAGATTTTTAGCATGTGCAGTAATACTGTTTATTGAAGATTGCATTTTTTCCTTAAGTTTATAAAACATAAGAACAGCCTTACTAAGTCAGATATAAGGTTTGTTTATCCCTTTATCGTGGCTCTGACAAAAGGTGTGTAGGAATATAAAGCCAGGATAAGCACAGTGCAATATTCTCACAGCTTCAAATAGTCAATGGTTGAACCACCATCTGAAGCAGTGGTTGTTCCTTTGCATTTAACAGGGAACTACTCTTTTCCTAAGGGCTTTTGTTTGTCTATGCATTATACTTTAGCCAGCATATACAACTATATATCTTACGTACTTTATAATATTCTTTCTATTGTGTTTACATTAATTATTAATTCTCTTGCTGTTTCTTAAATACCAAAGCTGATATGGATGGGAGAGTTCAAAACTAAGGTTTTCAAGTTCAGCTGTTAGTCAGTGTCATCTATTGAGCCACTGGTATCCATTAGTAAACACAGATTAATCTCAGTGCCTATAGGTCTTAGAGTTCTTTTATAGATTTAAGGCTACAACCTACCATAGATGACACCATAGATTCTGACATGACAGATCATCAAAAAAAAAAAAAAAAAAGAAAGAAAAAGAGAGAGACCTGCATCTTGTTTTCAAGTAGATATAAGTGCTCTGAGATGCTAACTCATAAAACATTTTATGACCCTTCAGGATGATAACCAGTGTGCAAATCAGCATGAAGCAGATTTGCCGCTGATATAAAATAATGCTCTGCTATTAAAATGACTGGAATATATCTGAATTTCATCAGCTCAAGATTTGGCTTCATGTATATTTTATGCTTTAATTGCCAATGGCCAAGAAGTGCAATAACTGAGTAGGCTTAATCACATTTCTAGGAAACAACTTTATTTAACCTAATTTCATTAGAAAGCACCAAAAAATTCTCCCGAGCACAGTCTTGAAGATGTTCTACTGATCTAGACCACCAAACTCTGATACGGATCATCATCTTATTTATTCCAGAGAAATGCATAAGAATAATAACACAAATGAAAATTTAGTCTGAATTTTATTATACACATTATATTTTCTGCTCCTTTCTAAGTCCCCAGTCTGACTTGGGTTTGTTTGCTTTGTCATGTTTCCTCTCCGTCTGTTCTCCAGACTTTACAGAATGCTTTTATCACAACTATGATATCTAAATAAATAGCTCACATTTCTTCATGATGCTTTTAAGCCTGAACTCTCCAAAGAGAAGCCTTTTTTTTTTTTTTTTTTATTGTGACAGAAAATTCTGTTCCAGCCAGACACGTGGTGTAAATTGTTCCAGCAGATAAGGGCCTACCAGCACCATAGCTTATGTCTGGTCTAGATAAGACTAGAGGAGGAATGGGGAGATAATGTCTAGTAAAGCAACACAGGAGGAAGGTATGTTCTGTCTCTGTTCACAGCAAAATAGAGTTGGAAGACTGTATTGTTTGATTTGATTGCTATGTTCTCATTGCTATAACAATGTATTTTAACACCTTGCAAAATCAATCACGCCTAATGTCTCATTTTCATTGTTTATTCTGCATTTTTTTGATTGCTACCATTAGACCTTGCCCAAAAAATGTCACCATTGTGCTTCCTTGCTGTGACTCAGTCTTCTGGTTTTGATTTTCTTTTTTGTAAGAATTTTTAAAGCATTGTTAGAAAATGATGAAAACTCTATTTGGATTGGGGTTTTTTTTCTCCTTCAGTGGTATGTCTTTGCATTGACTCACGGATGTGAAACACAATGCTTTATATGTGGTTTGAGTTCTTCCATTTTTAATTCCTCAGACACTACTGTTGTAACACTCATCTGCATTTTGCAGTTAAGCCCATTTCAATTTTTCCCATTTTGGTATAGTTTCATCTTCAAAGGACATAATATCCAAAGGTGGTAAAACGACCATGGTTTTACAGGAAAAAAAGGTAATTTTTTGGTTACCATCTTGGAAGTTATTCCATTGTGCTCTTAGAAATCCAAATCTGTAGAATTTTTAAAATATCTTAAAAATTAAGTAACTTAAAAGTCTATTAAAAGTTCATATAGATCTTTTTCTATGACAAGAGTCAGATTGGTCCTGATGCTCATGCTACAGCTTCCTGTGCCAATCTGCACAAACTCATGTGTGATTACTGAAAATCTTTTGTACATTCTAATTGCTTCTTTACTTTCTTCACTCATCTAATTGGATAGACAAATGGTTTCATACTTGGACAAATTAGCCCAGAGGAAATATTTGTTCAAGTTAGCACGTGGACAATGTGCTTGACACAGAGCTTCTAAGTCATGTGCCTGCATTCTCCTGCCCAGGTTGAAATTGTAACTGCTGTATAGGACTTATCTAATTAAAAATATCAGTACGTGCATTTAGTGCTGGAATTCTATTTACTTTTATAGGGGAAAACAACCCAGAAAACTTAGTTTTTACCTTTGTGTAAAGGCAGGACCAAAACCACCAGCTAAAGCCTGGTGTGCCTTGATTTACTCAGTTTTTCTGTTCTTTTTCAGCCTGTAACTTAAGTAAGGGGTTATTGACATTTGCATAGAAAGGCGAGTCTAATCATTGCTTAGATTCTGAAATAATTCCAGTAAATCTAGGCTGTTCATACTCTAATGGCTGTAGTGGAGCTGCTTTCAAAATAGTGAAAAGATAAGATTTCATGAGCTTCCCTGTGACTAGAGCAACAGCAACAGATTGGAAGCAATCTGGTTTTTATTATCTCCATAATGGACAAAAATGACCAAATTGTAATCGCAGAGCTCAGGTTATGGTCAGCATACTTCAGCAAAATAAATTATAATCTATCTGCTCTGTTGCGACTGTGATACAACAAAATATACCAGGGGATATGATTTCATACTGGTCTAAGATATACTGAGCTACATGAGTTCAGAATGAGTAAGTCTAATTGGACACAAAATATCTAATGGTGGAATTTAAGGAAATAGAATGATCCACACCTTCCCTGGCACGTTTTGAGGCCATTCCCCCTCAACCTGTTGCTTGGATGAAGAGACCAAGACCCACCTCTTCTCCAGGCTTAAACAACCCCAGCTCCCTCAGCCACTCCTCATAAGGTTTGCTCTCCAGCCCCTTCACCAGCTTGGTTGCCCTTCTCTGGACACTCTCCAGGACCTCAGCGTCTTTCTTGTAGGGGCCAAAACTGAACACAGTATTCGTGGTGCAGCCTCACCAATGCTGAGTACAGGAGCACAATCGCTTCCTTCGACCTGCTGGCCACACTGTTTCTGATACAAGCATTGTAGAAGTAATTCTTGCCCTTTAGCCAGTTCTTCACCCCGTGCACGTTGAACCCACTCATCCCACAGTTGGACAACTTATCCAGGAGGATGCTCTGAGGAACAGTATCAAAAGCCTTACTAAAATCCAGAAAAAACTAACCTCTATGACCTCCCCTTCATCCAGAAGACAGGCAACCTAAAGCTTCTAAGTTTGTGTTTTCAGTTACATAAATCAGTGGCTCACAAGCTAACTGCAAAGATTTAGTATCCATATGTATTTGGTTATCAAAATAAAAAATTAAATTAGTTGCATCATCTATCTTGTTAAAGTTTAGCATTTTAAAGTTTAAAGTTTTAGCTCTTTGAGTTTAGAGTTGTGGGAAATTTGGGGGCTTTTTTGCGTAGTGAGATGCATCTTAAGGCTTTAGTTAAGATGAGATAGGTGAGTAGGATCACAGCCTTGGGAGATCAGGGAAAACAGTTGCAATTAATTAGCAGTCTTCTACTTTTCAAGCAATGTTAAAAGGATTGTATCTTAAATGTGTAAAATTCCCTTTGAAGATATGATTTCCTGAAGATATCTTCCATAGAAATCAATACCCAAGAGTTCAGAGCATTGCCTCCTCTCATTCAAAGCACGGTGATTTGTTTTCTGATGGTTAACTGCTCCCATGTCTTCTGAAGAAAAAAACAAACCAGTGGGTCATTAATCTGAACATCTTGAAAGATAAATGTCTAGTTATATCAAAATAGTCTGAGAGATGTAAATTAAGATTAAAATCTTTAAAAAAAAGTATCAAAAAACAAGGGGAAAAGAGTTCTGAGAAAGCATAGGACTGATAATATTTTTAAACTATCTTCATTCCAGGAGATAAATTGGACAGTCATTGCAAACAGAAGTAGTGAATTCAATATTTTCAATAGATACAATATAAACAGGTTTGAAATCCCATTTTCACATGAGAAAATACAACATCCAAGCCATATTTCTTTGTCAGCCAGAGCAGCACACTCCAAGGTCATTGGGCTAAAAGTAACTCGTTCATTTGAACTGCCAGGTATTAAATATTCTGTAATTTAATCACAGAATCACAGAATCTTAGAGGGTGGAAGGGACCTCAAGAGATCATCGGGTCCAATCCCCCTGCCAAAGCAGGCTCCCTATCTCATATTACATAGATAGGCGTCCAGACGAGACTTGAATATCTCCAGAGAAGGAGACTCCACCACCTCCCTGGGCAGCCTATTCCACTGCTCTGTCACCCTCACTGTGAAAAAGTTCTTACGCATGTTGGTGCGGAACTTCCTATGCTCGAGCTTACATCCATTGCCCCTAGTCCTGTCCCCAAAGACCACTGAAAAGGGGCTGGCCAATTCCCCCTGCCACCCATGTCTAAGGTATTTGTAAACACTAATTAGGTCCCCCCTAAGTCTTCTTTTTTCTAGGCTGAACAGACCCAGCTCACTCAGCCTTTCTTCATAGGGAAGGTAAAATATCTATTCTAATAACATTTTTACAACATAATAATAGTAATAGTATTAGTAATAGTAATAGTAATAGTAATAGTAATAATGGAACACAAGTTCTAATTACGTTCAAACAGATCGATCAAATGCAATACCCCTTGATTTGTCCAGGAACAAGAACATGTGCAAGCATAGATAACACACCACTGTGGTTGCCCTTTATTAAGCACACTTCCATGTAAAATCTAATGTTAGGCATAGATTTGACTCTAAACCCTTCAGATATAAAATCATAAACCTTTTCAAAGTGTCTAGGAATAAAAACCTTTATATATTAGCATGGAAAATAGTTTCTTTTATCAGCAGCAATATGGAAAAACACATTAGATTTGCAAAATCAGATCCAATAGTTCAGCCATGATTTTCAAAGTTCTCTAGCATAGAAATCCATAGAATTGCTTCTGAAATTAAATATCTTGTACATTCATTTATACGACTACCCACCTCTCTGCGATTCTGTTACAATTAAACTCTCATATATGAAGATATCAGGACATCATGAGAAAACTCTGACCCAATAGAGTTGCTCCTCTATGTGATAAAAAGTTTCCAGTCCCACTGATATGTTGAAAACTCCATATGTTGATTGTATGGGTTAAGGGTTCGGCTACTGTCTGCTTGGTTTTGTGTGTCGTACACTAAGAATAGTTCTTCATTGAATTGAATAGTTCCTGGTTGTGAGTGTCAAATCTGTAGCATATTAATGAGTCTTTCAGTAACATTTGATCAGAAGATATCTGATAAATGTGCAGAGCAACCCACATGAACAGATGGATTAATATATAAATGTTTTTATTGGGATATGGATTAATTTCATGAAATGAGGTGCTTATTTCTTTAGTGTATTTTTCAACTTTTGCAAAAGACATATAGCCCATCCTTAGAATGATGGGTTTGCTTTCCCTGTCATATCAAGAAAAATTATCTTTACCAGTGCTAAATTCCAAATTTGCACTGAAATAAGGAACTTCATTTAAAACAAGTATACAGTTTGTTCCAATTACACTGAAAAATTACTCTTCTCAACAAAAATAATCTTAGGATTTTCCATAGCACAGTCCCAGAGTGCCAATATAGCTCTTGTTTAAAATGCAGCATCCTTCTGTGTCAAATCACTTGTGTTAGAAACCAACGAAGCAGCAATATGTTTAATTAATCAATTATCAACCATACCAAGTTTATAATTAAAGGAATATTAGCTACTATGATGGATATAACTTGTAGCAGAAATTTAATTATATTCCCATGCCTGTAATTAGCTTGTGTATTTAAGTGGTATTGTTCTATGTTTATTATATGGGTCCCTTTTATTTTTTTTTTAGATGATCACTCTCAGGCCGGAATATTTATACTTTTCCCATTCTTAATTTGCTGTTAAAAAAGAGGGAGAGAGAACTGTTCACTTGTCCAGAAAAAGACTTTAAAAGATTTACATTCTTTTGCATTATATTTGCGTTATTTACATTTCCAGATGAAATTTTTACAAGAAGCTGATTTCATAAAGACACTTGGTCTTCAAATTACAAAAAAAAGAAAACAAACATTTAGAGAGGGACCAAATTGTCTAATTTTTTTTTTAGCAAAAATTTCAAGGAATTTACTAGCAAATTCCCTGCTATCATCTGAGTTTTCAGAACTCCTACTGAAGATACTTGAACATACCTGGACAGATTTTCAGGGTCGGTTTTGGAACTGGTATAGTTGCACTGGACCAAAAAGAAACCAAACCAAACAACAACAAACCCAAAATAAATTTGAGGATATTCTTGCCATGTCAAATCTTTGTATAGTCGTAAAGTTGTAACTTACAGAGTTATTGTTTGTGTTATCATTAGGGTTGAGTTTACATAGTACTTTATCTGTTCTGAAAGTATGAAGACTGAATATCACCACATAGGTGTAACAGAAATAGAGACTCTGAAATGGGATTTTATGACAGATCTAAACTTATCTTAAACTCTGATATAATCTAGAGGTGAGTTGTGTTCAACACACATACAAAGCTCCTACCTCTACTCCCAGTAGTACCATATCAAATTGGTTTCTCCTGTTACACACTGTGGTGGAAAAATGTTACAAGATCTGGTCTGCAAAGAGTCTTGATCATCCTTTGTAAAAACTCAAGGTGTGGCATACTCTTTATTATACACTAGTCCTCAAACATACCATGGCTTTTTCCCACGACACACCTGAAAATCATCCTTGGCCATGCTGAAATGATTCACTAAAAGTTTAGTATACTGATACACATTACCAGTTGTCATTCCAGCACAGAATCCCTACCCAAACTGTGTTATGTTAGGTCACAAAACATAGAACTAATGGGAGTATACCATCTTCCCAAGACTTACCTGTACCCATCATCTGTGGTGCCACCAGCCTGCACCACTAGTTGTGTGGTTGAAATTCTTTCATGTTCCATCAATGAATGTTGCTTGATTTATGTAACAGTGCATTCATCTCAGTGCATTAAATATACCTATGTACACTAATTATAATGCTATAGCTATAAGGACAATACTTACGTCTTTCCTTTTAATTCCTTGCCATGAATTATCCTTGTTTGCTCTCAGCCACCTGTTTTATTGGTACTCCGAGGAATTTTGGTCTAGGTTTGCAGTGGTGAGATGAGCTCTTTCTATTTTAAGTAATTCCTGCTGAACCAGTTAAGTCATGCGTCTACTCTGGCCTTCCTCACCTTTATATTGTGTGGTACAGGATCCATGAATGGATCTGAACACCAGTCATCTTCCGAAGTAAAAGAAAATACTTGTTTGAAAAATGTCTAATATGCAATTATGAGGAAAGCTGAGGTTGAAAGAATGTAGATTTAGTTAAACTGGGATAGAAAAACTGATGGAAACTTTTTTCAGAAAATCAACATGGCTATTTTGCTTCTGAAACAAACTCAGGGCTGATTTATCAAACACTAATAGCATTATGAGGAAGAACCTTTATCTTAAAAAGATAAAGCTTTGCAAAGAGATTGTGTGGTGAGCTTCCTATAGCTGATCAGCCTAATCACTGAGCAGGTTTGGCTTATTAAATTAATAAATTGAAAATTAATTATTTAGCCATTACAATAAAGGTGGGAAAATCAGCCTTTACATTGCCAGATCAAAGTGTGAATCATCTTGTATAAAATTTTCTTTTCCGTAAAAGAAGAAATTGATTTTTATTGTATGGGGAGTATTTTTTTTTAAAAAGCAAGATAGCATGAAAAATTTGCAATGAATAAGATTAGCTTTATGAGAGGGTTTTTTATGCTTTTGTTTTCATTCTCATTGTTCGGTACATAAGGGAGATTAGTGATTTGCTTCTCTTCAACCAAACACTGATGAAAATGTTTACATCTTTGTAATTTTTTTAAAAGGGAGAAAATATGATGCTTTACACAAACCTATAGGAGGCTTTTTCCATTTTGATAGTTTGTACATCCTTTGATGTAAAAGATGTCAATTAAAAGCAAATATTTAAGAAAAATTATAGCGTCTGCCAAGTGTAGGTTCATTTAAATGGCCATGCTTCGCAACTGGAGCAAAATTATTTCGATCTTCATATTTATGTGATTCTAAAAGCTCAGATACTATAATTTTTCAGCTTAATAACACGTGTTTTAGACATACGATAAAGCTATCCTTTAAATACACACTTCATGTGGATTTCTGTAAATTTAACACACTTTAATACTGCAAATTACACTTTGCTGGAAATAGGTTTGCAATGGAATTTGTTGATTTGCAGTCAAAGGCTGTCAAAACAAGGCAGAATTGTCTTTAATATAATTTTTAGTGAATGAGTTTTTTGTATTATTCCATTCATACAATAGTTATTTAAGAAGATCTTTTCCTTCTCTGAAATGCTTCTACCCGAAATTAAGTCTTTGAGAGAGTGGCAGATTGGACTGCAGTTAGCCTTAATCTTCCAACCATAGGCAGAAGTTACTCTTTGATATATTCTGCAGTATATTCTTCTGCTACCTTCACTAACCTCTGATGAGTTTCTCTCTTCCTTTATTTCCCATGAATTAGTCATTGCTTCATCCTTGTTTAAAATTTTCTCTTTCTTTTGACCACAGGCAATGGATTGGGAATCCGAGTTGTAGGTGGGAAAGAAATTCCAGGAAGCAGTGGGGAAACCGGAGCTTATATCGCCAAGATCTTGCCCGGAGGCAATGCAGAACAGTCAGGGAAGCTGATAGAAGGTAAGATAAATGCATTATCAATAAATGCAACCATGGGAGAGTTGAGAGCTTGGTAGAGTTACTTATACATTTCCTTATGCACAAGAGATGGCATCTTGTGCTAGGAGTGAGTGCCACCTGAGAGTCCCTTTAAACCTCCGTGAGTCTTAAAGGAGAAAAGTATGGTACAAGATCATTCCATGACTTCTATAGCCAAAGAAAATTGCCATGATAATCACTATTATGGTATCTCTTTAGTAATATATGTCAACATGCTGTTTGTACTGGAAGTAAAATAATATGGCTAGAGTCCAACTCTCTCTATATATGTGATGGATGAATGTAATCAACATACATCATGGATGTGCTGTTCTGAAGATCTTTAACCTACTTTGATAATCTAGGTATCTGTGTTTGGGATTACTTACATTTTGAAGGTGCACAAGTAAAATAGATCACAGATCCAGTTCTCAGTTACACAAACTAACATTTATTGGAATTCCCTGAAGTCGGACATGAATGAATTATCTGATGTAAATTCAGTTTTCCAGTTTAAGATAGTCATCCAACCTGGGTCAACAGGCAAGAGAGATAAAGAATCATCTACAGATGGGCAATTATTTCATCCTCCATAGACCTCCGTTTCAAGAATTAAGAGTGCCTTCCTCATTTAAATGACCTTAAAAAGAAGGCATTAGACTACACGTTATCCTTTAGGCAACTAAAAGCCAGGTCAAATTAATTCAACCTAGTTATCATAAAAATTTCTAAGATTATTACAAATGTGATAATTCCTTATAAATAATAAATAAAAATAATAACATTTCTATCCATGATCACATTGATGATCCATACAACTGTTTTCTAGTTCCTATTTTCATATGAATATCCATATGCACCTGAAATCATTTACTATGGACAAAAATGTAATGAAGTTGTTTCTAATTCATGCAACTAATTATTTTTATTTCTTTAATAAAGACAGCTATCTGGGGAGAAGGAGGAAATGAAAAAAGAAAGAAAATAAGCATGAATAATAGTTCAGTTTTCTGAATAATAAATATGCAACAATTAAATCAAAATTACTTTGCAGATAGAAAAGCTGAGTGAATTGGTTAAAGAATGTATTCACAAATAATAGTTTAAATATGTTGTGGGTATTAAACACAGTATAATACATCCCCTCACCCTGCTGCCAAATATTTTAATGATAGAGATACTTCCCCTATGGAGTTGATTCTGCTATTTGTATTCAATGGGTTACGTTTCATTCATCAAATGATAGTGTTATTTATGGCACATGAATGATGAAAGAATTGACCTTAATTTAATGTATTTTGAAGCAAGTGTCTGTTTTGGCTCCCTCCTCACAAAAGAATACGTTTTTTGTAACTGTGCTAGATGATGCACATCTTTTTTCCGTACCAAGCAGGTAAAAAGGAGAATGTGGTTATTCAACATTTCCCTACTACTGGACATTTTGAGAAGGAGGATGAGCAGTTACTGCTTGGAATTATCTCCAGTCTTTTGATTTCTTTTGTTAGGAACTTCGCTGGAAATTGACGTTTAAAGAAGTTATTCACTCACTGTATAGGTGCATTTTAGCAGTGATCAAAAACATCTTGGACTTAAAATAATTGGAGAAGTTCATAGGTGTCAGTATGCCTTTCTGTCTGTTCACGTAATGCCGTTTGAAGGGTTATTCGTATTATATAGAAAGATGAATATGACAGTAAAATATTTATTCCTTCCTTTGAGTGTCCCATCATACGATCAGTCGTGTTTCTGATCTGACCTTTATGATATATCCAAGACTTGGGTATGTTGGCATAAATCAACTCTATCAAAACCACTATACTTAATCTGTAGAATTTGTCCACACTATGTCCCAGAATGTATTTTACTATTGATGCATTATATGTCCTGTCAGAGAGAAGTAATGCTTTCTGCAGAATGCACCATTAATACAGCATAGAAGTCAAACACTTTCCCTTACTGTCATTTACCTTTAAATCTCACCTTTATGTCTAGTTTACTTTTTATGTGATGGCTATCATAGATCAAAAAAGAGTATTTGTCTGCTTCACTGTTGGGTGTTTTTGTTTGTTTTAGTGGAAATATGGCTGATGTACTTTTAAACCCTTCAGAAGCACTAAGATCCATTGAGGTCTTCAATCATTTCACTGATCTCTGTAAATCCACCCAAACTGCTAATGTTACCAATATTGCTGATGCTCTTGTGTCTGAAAATAGAGGTTAGCCTTCATTTCTTTTTCAAGTTATTTTCTGTCTCTCAAATCACATATGGAAAAGTTTTTATGTTGCTATCTGTAAATTACATTACTTATTAGTAATTTGTATAGTAACCATGACTCACTTTTTCTCCTGAAATCCTGTGACTTCGTTAGAGTATATACCTCGTCATCAAGTAAATGATTACAAGCTAGTATCTCAACTCACTAGCCTTTCTAAGAACATGATTCACTGAGAAAAAAAACATCAACCAAATTAATTCCTCTAATTGTAAAACCAGAAAACACTGTTTCAGGTCTGAAAATTCTATTCAAAAACAAAAGAAACAGGATAGGTTTACTATGGTTATGAAGGAAACCAATGTCCTACCTGCTGTCTGCATGACTGCATCTATGAATGACACACTTTAAAATACAGATAGCATTCCTTTCCTTAGGGAATAGCAAGCCATAAAATTTTAAGCTATTTAAATAGCTTTGGAGGAGTCTTAGTGCTGAAAATTTTATTTATAGTTCTGACTGGCAAATACCAGTCATCTTGGTTCTGTCACCTCGAATTGCTTTCAGATGTCAAAAATATCTCTGATTCATCATTCATTGGCATTATGAAAACTGGAGGTGGAAGACTCATTCCACTGAGCTCATCAAGTGCAGGGGCTGTGTCAATTTGATAGATGTGTCTGTGCTCCCTCTCGTGTTGACAGAAACAGTTCAGTTGTATTCCACCTGGTAAATCTACTGGGTGAATGGCATTTCTGCCAGCATTTTACAGAAACAGAAGAACCTAGAGTAGAGCAGAAATAAAATATTAATGTGTGCTACCAAGTGTTACAACTTTTCTGTATGGTCTCAGCATTCAAGTTTCCTTATTGGACCATTTCAACAGGCTGACTGGAGAGTCTGGGAACTGGTGAGCCATCAGTGTCTTTGTTCCATGTTTTCAATCAGGCAAGCATACAACTTAAGCCACCTGACATTCACTAACATGAGATTCCCTGACTTTCCAATCTCATGGCAATTCTGGGGAATTTGCATGGTCTAAAAGCTAATGGTGAACTTGAATTTTGGTGATCTTACTACCTTTGATGACACTCCACTCAACAATAACCATGACACTGATCAGATTATTATTAACCTATCCAAGGCTTTATGGGTGCATGTTTAGTTTTGGCATGTATGTCTCATTTAAAGAATACCTTCCAAAACTTAAAAATAAGACGATCATATATAGTGAAGAAAAAACCCCTCTTCTTATCAAAAATTCTGAAGTAACACTCCCAGTTTCTGTTTTTTAGAAAATATAACAAAAAATAACATTCTACCATAACATGGAAGGAAGCCACCTACCTTACCACAGACCTCACCGTAAAATTTTAATGTATAAACAGTCCATGCAGGCAAAGAGACACACTATTCAATTCAATTCAGTTTATAATTTAATAAAAATATTCATCATACAGATAGTTTAAGCTTCCCCATTCAGAAGCTGGTCCAATATTAAAAGAAAAACTACCTGATGCATTTACAGAAAATTAAAGATAATGTCACTTCTTAAAGCTGAGAAGAGAAAGTCCACTGCCATTTGAGCATTATGTGGTAGTTAACAGTGCCTTGTCCCTCGATCCAATCCTTAGACATTTGTTTTGATCTAGGTTAATAACTTCTCCCCTTAGGATGTAAGAAACATTGCTGCTCAAAACACCATGGCACAAGGTTCAGAAAGGACACCCTTGCTTTCTTAACTCCTCAGAGAGGAGCCTAGGTGCGGCTTGGTCTAGTCTTAGACCCAGATTTGGTCAACAGTTTATGTATAAAGTTTTATATAGCCATATATCAGAGTAAATGTTTACCTGTCAGAACCCCTGAAGGACTTTCACTGAGGCAGTTTTGCAAAGTTGAAACTCATAGGAAGTTTATATAAATGAAGTTCAAGATTGGTGTTGATAAATGCACTTAATATAATATATGACTGAGATTATAATAAAAAGCTAACAAAATACTATCCCAGTTGTTCTCACCAGAAAGGGAGAAATTGCAATTGCTTACCAAAAAGGTTTCTCTGTCTTGGGTGGAGAAGAAAGAACAGAGCCCATCAAGTACCTCTTCAGGGTCTTCATTTTTCTTCTCTTACCCATCCTGGATAACTTGCTCAATACCCTTTATACCTTAATCTTAGTTATTCCCTTTCAGGGGTGATGTTTAACATGATTTGGGTGGAGAGTTGAGTACTAGACATATATGTTCAGCATATACTTCTTTTTGTTCATTAGCATATTTAGGCATGTCAACTTTAATGTTAATTTTGCAGGTAATGAGGCAAAAGGTCTCACTCCAGGCATCATGGACTTCAAAATTCTGTGTAAAAACTGTCTCTTTATTACGCAGTCTCTACCAAAATAGGGCCAGACTACTGCTGTAAGACTCCCTCCTTCAGCTGCTTCTCACACCAACATTGTGGAACTTTGTGGTCTTTGGAGAGCAGACAAGCTCCCCATCTTCAGTTCTCTGAAGAGGAAGGCAAACCCAGGAAGTTCTGTCAGAAGTCTGCCTTAAGCTGAATGTTCTGCAGCCCATGGTGTAGACCATGGCTTCTAACCTAGCCCAATTCAAGCATCCCATAGCCTCAGGCTTCACAATAGATGAATGTATCCTAGGAGATTTCTTTGAAGGCAGAGAAGAAAAAGGAAGAGTTCATTGGCACTCTCATATATATGGGTCGAAGTGTCATTACCACAGCTCTTTGTTATTTCTAGAACAGGCAGTGGTAAAGGTATAAAGAGGTATATGTGACGGTAAAGAGGGAAGCTGCCATGTTGGGTGGAAATCTACTACCAGAAAATCAATGATCACTTCACCACCCAGAAATGTGACTGAAATCACAGAACCACAGAATCGTAGGGGTTGGAAGGGACCTCAAGAGATCATCGGGTCCAACCCCCCTGCCAAAGCAGGCTCCCTAGCTCATATTACACAGATAGGCATCCAGATGGGTCTTGAATATCTCCAGAGAAGGAGACTCCACCACCTCCCTGGGCAGCCTATTCCAGTGCTCTTTCACCCTCACGGTGAAAAAGTTCTTCCGCATGTTGGTGTGGAACTTCCTGTGCTCCAACTTGCAGCCATTGCCCCTTGTCCTGTCCCCACAGACCACTGAAAAGGGGCTGGCCATTTCCCCTTGTATCCCATATTTAAGATAATTATAGACTTTAATTAGCCCCCCCCTTAATCTTCTTTTCTCTAGGCTGAACAGTCCCACCTCGCTCAATCTTTCCTCATAGGGAAGATGCTCCAGGCCCTTAATCATCTTTGTAGCCCTTCTCTGGACTCTTTCCAGGAGATCCCTGTCTTTTTTATACCAGGGAACCCAGAACTGGACACAATACTCCAGGTGGGGCCTGACCAGGGCTGAGTAGAGGGGGAGGATCACCTCCTTTGACCTGCTGGCTACACTCCTCTTGATGCACCTCAGGATCCTATTGGCTCTCTTAGCCAGGTTTCTGGCTCATGGCCAACCTGTCATCTACCAGGACCCCCAGGTCCTTCTTTACAGAGCTCTTCTCCAGCAGGTCATCCCCCAGCCTTTACTGATTCAAGCGGTTATTCCTTCCCAGATACAAGACTCTACACTTGCTTTTATTGAACCTCATTTGATTTCTTACTCCCCAAATATGACAGACTTAGCAATACGAGAGCCCTAGGTAGCAATGTTTGAGTCTAAGGAAGCCTGCAAGTAAAAGCTGGAAGACAACCAGCAGGTTCATTGTGTATGAGCAATCCCACCAACCTAGTGAAGTGTGCGTTACCTAGAGAAAAATATGGAGTATTTATACTACCTAAAATGCTATAGTATAAGTAAGAAGAATCTGGACATAAGAAATGTTGGATAGAGGCTCTTAGAAAATTAGCAAGTATTTCCTTGGTTCTGGGCTATAATGCCTTTGAATAAGCAGCTTTCTCACTCCTTCCGGTAAAAGTGCCAACTAGCCAGCTTCCAGAAGATATTTCACCCCAGTTATGTTCCAGGGATCTTCTCTTCACATGTTTTCAGATCATAAGTTTTCAGTCATAACTTTTCAAGTTTTAAAGTCTTCATCATCTTAAAGTGTATTGTTTACTAGCACTGGAAATACATAATTAATTTTAAGTCCACTCAGAAGATCAGTTGAACATGCAACTGGATTATTTACCAGACTATGAAAATATTACAAAGGAAGTGTTCAGAATAATTTTTCTACAACTTGTTTGAAGTATTTTTGGACTAATCTGGATAGCACCAAGTGCTGAGTAACAAGACCAAACTCAGTTTCAAAAGGTCTGTATAATGTAATGGCTGTCTATCTTATCAAATCAATCTTTTGTCATATAGACATGCTTTGGATGTTGCTTGGAAGATGCAATGTGGCTGGAATGGTCATGGGGAGTTGAAAATATGTCCTAAATAGTCGGAAAACCAGAAAAACGGTGTAGGTCACTATCTCCTCTTACCATACTTCCCTTTTATCCCTGAGTTATAGGTGAGCTCAAGTGTAACACTGACTGATCTTGGTCATTTAACAGTGGGAAGTGCAATAGGCACTAGATCTTCCTGAGTTTTAGAAGACTGTAATGAGTGCTGCTTGCTGTTTAGCCAACTAAAATTAGGAACATTGATCACGGCATCACAGTGAAGAGATTTTCCAGTCCCCAGGAAGCTAGGAGTAGTGAAGAGCCAGCACCCCTTCTTGAATCCCTCAGATAATTATACTTCTGGCAGAAAGTAGATAGCATGATGAAGCTGGAAAATGATGAAAAGAAATTAAAAGGAACACAGGAAGGGAAGGAGAAATTCTCAAAAAACTTTGGATCAGTTTTTAAGTGAACAGAAATAGTCTTCCCATCCTGCACTTCCATTTTCTAGTCTGACTGCTTTAATTTATTACTGCATTGGAGAAAAAAAAAGAATTAGCTTCACCCTGTTCTCTGAGCATTAGTCGAGGATGATTTATTGTGCTGTCCATACTTATTCTGTGGGGTTAGAAGAGAGGAGAGTTGCTCTCAACATATCCCTGGGCTACAGGCTCAGGTTTATCTGTCCCAGCAGAAACAGACTTTATCAAAGGAAACGTGCACAAAATAAGTCAGTGCTATTGCTTGGTTGAAAGCTTTGCCCTAAAGCTCTTTAGAAAAGACTTAATCTAAACAAACCCCTAAATGCCCCCTATCAGCTGTAAATCTTCACTTGCATAGCTGTGCTGTCTCTTCCATGTATTTTATTCTACCTTGTACTTCTTTCAGCTTTGCACCCTTGTTCTTGCTAAGTGTGGTAGTGCACATTCAGCATACAAGAAAATGCCTTTAAATATTTAGAATTTTTTTTTTTTAAGGGAAAGTCTATTCTAAAAATTAAGTTACAAGAAAGGACACCCCAACAAAGTGTGTCACTTTAAGTTGCAATTAATCTGGTATCTTTTAGAATGAAGAAAAGAATGAGGAAAGCTTTTTCACACTGGTTCAGGCACTTGATATACAATCCCACTGCCAGTGATCTTGATTCTATAATTAATGTGGTATGAGTTGAGTTGTGCTCAGAGTTTTCTTTGGCCATTTGCTAAGATATGAGAAGGAAATAAAAAACACCAAAAGGAATGAGAATTGTATCAGCACCTGTGTGGGGCTTACAGAAATTAACGGGAGAAGAAAAAATTGTGCCACAAATGTTTGTCGTGGAAATCTGTGAGAGCTGGTTACCGTAACACTGTCCACAACTTTATTTACTAAACTTGTTTTGTGGCAGTTGAGACACACTTAGAGAACAATATTCATCCCTGCTTCACAAGATAGGCCATCTCGTTTATGGAGATTGGCAAGGCTACTTCATTAGAAAACTTATTGTATACCTAAAATAACTGTTTCAACAAGATAAAATAGGCAATATGAGTTTCTAATGTTTCTGCCTAGGACTGTAATTGCTCTGTACTTAGTTTCCCTATGATGAAAATCCACAAGGAAAATGGTTATTAGAGGTAACTTAGATCTAGAAAGTAGCTGAGCAGCTGTATAAACAAAGCTTTCAAGCTTTAGTGTAATCTAAAGCAGAAGATCAGGAAAAACTTGTGGGCTTTTTTTTTTATTTTATAATCTATGAGAAATAAGCATTAAATAAATATATAATAGGACCAATAAAGATCTGGCCTCTTGCATAACACAAGTTACATGTTTTTCACTCCAACATTTAGCCTTGTTATCTGCCACATAAGCTAGTATAGATTATACATTCTTTATGAACTCTGAAAATGTGTTGAACAACTAATTATTACTGAAAATCAATTTGCTGGAGAAGCCCTGTCATAAAAATTGCATCATAAAATTGGATTATTAATAAGAAATAAATAATTTTGTCAAAATATCCCTTTTGGGAACTTCTGTTTATTCTTAAATAGGTAAGTCTAATTTATGTGGAGAAGCAAAATAATCTGTATGCCTCAAGCAGAGGGTAGATGCGAATGCAGTCACTAGACATTCCAGTGATAATGAAGTGAAGAACAATCACAGTTCAGGCCAGAAGCATTCATCAAATGTTTTATGATAAAATTTGTGGAAGTTCCTCAGTAAAAATGTCATGGGTGAGACAATATGCTTGCAGTAGCATTCCACTAAGATCATACCAGAAAGCCCTACTAGCTATTTTAAAGTACTTATGAGGAGCTATACAATTAGTAATTATTAGACACACTGCTTTTGACAGCTGTTATTCAAGAACTTGATGGATAGTTCCTGTTAGTAAGAATATCAAGGTACTTCTTGGAAAGAGTCCTCAATACTTCCAGAGAATGTGCCCAGAGCCTGGTTTCTTTGAGCACAGCAGAACATCAGTATACAGGGTTGTCATCAGGCCCCCTTGATAGTGACAGCTATCACCCATCCATGTGGTCCCAGTTGTCCCCTTTTACTCTTCCAGAATATACTTCTTGCTATATTCTGACACTGTGAGTACTATTAAGGTTAATTTGTTGAGAATAGTGCTGGGCCAGCTCTGTGGGTAAATCTTAGCTGTACCCATGGGTTTAGTAACTGATCCTAAGATGGGATAAAACAAAGACCGTCTGTCTGGGGTTGTAAGAGATAGACTAGGAGATACAGTCTCCAGATCATGTTATACCTGATCCACAGGCAAAAAAGAAAAGTAGGGAGACACACAGAAATTATGCCTGCCTTTTTGCATAGCAGCTATTTGCTGTGGGTGCTAAAAGGGAGTTGAATTGGAGCATCAGAAATGCATGTCTGTATTGCTCTGGTTCTTGTCTTCTGTCTTCAAGGACAAGCTTCCATGTAGTGGGTTTACAAAGAAGCCAGACAAATTTGAATCCTTTAGTACCTAAATAAGGGCCCGTTTGTCTTACCAGTGGAAGTCATCAAAAGCACTCTCATGTCTCCACTGACTGTACAGGGAGTTTAGGTGTTTGGTTTAGGTGAACTGGGTCACTAACAACCTAAAATTCAGATGTAAAGTGCCTGCATTAAGCATTCTGGAGCATACCTAAGAAAACAAAACCAAGATTTTTTTTCTTTTTTTATTTTAAGGAACACTGTCTCAGTAAGCTCACATACCAGGGTATTCTGAGAAGAAAAGTCTTACTAAGACATGTAAGAGGTTTTTTTTCATATCCACGGAACAGTGTTTTTTTGGTAGTGACTTCACAATGAACTGGGAAGTTAAAAATACCATAATTCTGCTTCCGCTGGTACAGTCTATTGTGCGCTGAAACTTTCATACTTGCGGCTTGATGTGATTTTAGTGTGAAAAAGTCCAGTGACAGCAAAGCGAGTGGCATCTTGAAGTACATGTTAAATATTGTGATGGAAAATTTCCCCTGCACTTGGATTCAAAAAAATGCATTAAAATATTTTGCATCCACGCGTAGCAATTTTATCCTTCAATACCATTCCTGAAATCTGCATTTCTGGGAATATCAGGCCAGCCCTGCCGCTCCATCCTAGAGTGCTGTCTTAATGTAAATTATAGCAAGGATTTGAGGCCTGACCTGAAGTGTCCACAGTCAGGGTTTGTTCTGCAGCAAATTGAGTGACCAAATAGTCACTGTCGCTAGTTATCTCAGAGGCAGCATTAGCCATTTGCAAGACACACTTCCCAGAAGTAAAGAGGCTTACAAACAGCACATTTTCCTGCCAATTAAACAGTATTACAGCAAGAAGACTTTCTTTAGCTGATTTTTTTTCCGAAGTATTCTCTAGATAGGTGTATGCACACTTGATTCTTCAAGACTATAAGGAACATTATTAACAATTAACAACTTACAGTGAAAAAAAAGGACTGCTGAAAGTAGATTGCCTCAGAGTAGAACGGAATCTGTCCTTTAGATGGACTTTGCTCGGAGTAATTTCTAAGGGTTGAAGATAAATGTGGAATTATTGGGCACAGAGCTTCTCTTCAGTGTTCTTAAAAGTGACATGGTAACACAGATGAAGCCTGTGTTTTCTATAAATACCCAGGTAATGCAGAAAGAGAAAAAACCCAATGTATTTCCTACGCTAATTAAATTAAATCAACTAACCTCTGGAAGTACTGGGGAAAAAAAACAGTAATTGTGTGATCAAGTTATTCAAGAATTTTCCAAAGACTTTGTTTCCAGAGGAGATGCTCAACTGGGCTGTACTGTTCTCTGACCTAATCTGATCTGGCAATGATTTTCTTATTCAATTGAATGGGTAAATGAACTTGAAGAACAAAAAAAAAATATTTCTGCAATCAGATTTGCAATATAGCACATTACAACTTAGAAATATTATGTAAATTGATACAGAAAATGTTTTAGAAGTCCTCTTCAGGAAAGAAAGGTCCTATGAGCACTGTCAAAAAACTGCATTAAGAATTTATTTCAAATTTCTTGAAGCATATTCTTTCCTGAAATGTAATTGGATCCTCCGTAATATATGGCTGAGAAAATCTTGTATGGCAGTCTTCAGGTTTCTTTGAGAATGAAAGGAGCAGGTGATTATATTGTTTGACAGGAAACAGAGCAAAATGTTGATTAAAATTATTTATCCAGATTTATCTTTTTGACTAGAGTATATATTTGAGATTTACCGTGCAAAATTATATAGTTTTAACTTCGCATTTCTATATGAAAAGGGTGAATAAAACCCGACTTAAATTATACTTGTAATGTAATAATACAACTTAAAATGTACTGAAATTCAAGATATTAAATTGCAAATTATGTAAATTATTAGTAATTAAAGTTTGAAATAATTTTATGTAGTAGAAATTGAGTATCAAATCATATTTTTGTTCCATAATCAAAAAACCCAATGAAACAAAACAAAACACCAAACAACCCAAAAAAACCCCAACAATAGGCTTTAGGAAAAAATCCCACTATTAATGAATAGAAATGTATCCTGGATTTATTTTTTTAAACATTGGTGCAAGTAAATGAGAACAGACCTTTTCCAACTTTGAACTGTTTCTAATTAAAAAAGCATTTGTTGCCTGAAGTGTTTGTTGCCTGAAGAATAGGGAGGTATACTATCTTTTTCCTGTACAGATCCTAAAATGTTTGAGCCAGAACTCACTGAAATCTGTATTATTTCTCCTTGTTTGCAATGAGAGTGCCTTAGAGACAAAATGAATGAAAAACTGTTTCATATCTCTCCAAATACAGCCGCAAGCAGAATTCTATGAAGATCTTTGGGTTTTACAGTGTGTTTGAAAACTTCTGAAATAACCCTGTAGGTACAATAATATGTTCTAGGTAACTGTTTCTGTTAGTTACATAAATCTTATCATTTCCAGAAAAAACATAATTAGTCTTGATTTGGATGGGTATGGGGAAGAGTACTAATCAATTGCAAAATACAAGGCTTTGCAGATGACTACATTCAACCCAGTAAGGCAGTAGTAAGATTGCTTTGGATACTGGAGATCAGATTTCATGAACAACACATGGTGGAATGAGCATTTTTAGGTCAGCATGTACTGACATTTCCTTTCATCAGGTGTAGCAGCAGAAGCAAACTAGAATAAAAAAATGTAAAAAACCTGAAGGAAAAGATTTCAGACTACTGATCTGGGTGTCTGGCAGACGTGGGTAGATAGCAACTAAGTTCTCCAGGGTCTGAGCTCTGCCTATGTCTCTGAAATGATACAGTATGTGAGGTGGTTCACGCTGCATTTGAAATACGTAGATTTTAAGATTATTTCCAAGTCATCACATATCTGGTGTAGCTGATCCTTACTGCTTTTATGTGAAAGTGTAGTGGTTCAGTACATGCCAAGGGAACAAGAAACCTGGAATCTGGCCCTTTCATAACACAGGTGATGTTCAGCTGCTCAGTTACTTCTGTTTTCTGAGGACAGATGTGTTTGAAACAGAGCTGCTTACTACTAAATTACATTAAAAATGGGCCACTGGGAACATGTTATTTTGAGCTGGATCTTCCTTTCCATTTTGCAGCTGGTCTGTCTTCCAAATGGTAAAGCCTAAGCTATTATTTAGTCTGGTAGGTCAGGCACTTTCTGAGAAAGTTCTACTTATTTTACTTGATTTTTATTGCACATAAAAGGATTTTTAAAGCATCAGTTTTAAATAATAATCAACCCCATCATTATTTTTGCATAATTTGCAACTGTTTTGATCCAGATCCCCACAGGCACATACTGGTCAGTTCAACCTGAGCCATAAAATTACAGTGTCTAGATCTTCAGTTGTATGTTTTTCAGTAAAGGAAGACCCTTTTAAAATTAGTTATACTGATATGTGCATATGATTAAATGCCTCAGGAGCAAGGAATGGAAAAAAAAGATAAAGTCTGGGTCATCTTGTTACACTAGTGGTCTTTATGAACACTTTAGAAATAATGTGATACATAGAATTCCATTCCAGTCTTAATAAAAGACATAGATAATAAATAAAAATGTAAATATTAAAAATTAAATAGAAAAATGTTGAATTGTTCCTCAATGACTGTCAGCTTGCCTTTAACTAGTATGTTACATTCCTGTGAGAAGGTTTCTTGTTTTGCACAGTATTTAGAATAGAATCATAGAAAAGAATATCTTGAGTTGGAAGGGACACATGAGGATCATCAAATCCAACTCCAGGCTCCACATAGGGCCAGCCAAGTCAGAGCATGTCACTGAGTGCATCATCCAGGCACTTAATGAACTCAGCCAAGCTCAGTGCTATGACCTCTTCCCTGGGGAGCCTGTTCCAGTGCTTGACCACCCTCTCATTACTAATGAATGTTTTAAGCCAAATAAAACCCGCGAACAACATGGCTCCTGCTGCAATGAAATTGCAAATTAGTTGTCAAAACCAATGGTCTTTTTAGGAATCTACTGAAAAGAAAAGCCCTAAAAAATTTATAATAGTCATCATGTATAAAAACATTCCAGAGGTTACTTCATACGGTGGACCGAAAACTGTTCAAATCCTGCTTGCTTTGCAAACAGTTTATATCGCTGGGATAGAATCTAATAGCAGAATAGGGAGAGACTGCCATGTGCTATAATTCATGTCTTAAAACTGTATTTGGGTGATTTTGCCATTGAGAAAAAAAAAAAGGACAAGATTGTTTTCTTTCACTTGAGGAGTTCTTTTCTTCCAGTAAATCAAAAAGATAATTTATACAGAACTGCAGTATGTTTCTGCCTCCTAATTCTGATATAACTAGGGAGTAACTGTACTTATTTCAGACTTGCACTGAGGTGGATGAGAGGAAAATTCTGCAGCCAGGTCCTTGGTAAATACCATGAAAACCTTTGGATTTAAAACTCCTTAGTGCAGAATTTAACATCCACTATTGTTTGTTCATGGCACAATATTAATTCCAACAGTCCAACTATTTTGAATTCCTTTATGGGACATAGCATGAACGGATACCTAGTGTATTTTGAAAATCTAAAAGGTAAAATAGATTTCATTGAAAGTATGATTATGCCAACAGATTAAAAAGCATTCAAATCTTATTTTTAAGGCCAAAATTCTTGCATGTTTCCCAGTATATCTGTGCAAAAATTCCTGCTGTTTATTCCATTGTTCAGTTATTTTGATGATATTAAATGTACAGTAAATTAATTGCTGGTTAAAACCATGAATACTTTATATGTCTCCTGTTCTTTCCAATGGATGCCATTGGAAACAATAACGTCCTTATTTTCTCTAAACATGCGTCTTGCATGAAAAATAAACAAAACACTGCCAATTGACATGTATAAGTTGAATTATCTTTGGTCTGAACAATGTTGTCATTTATATTGAACCACACAATTGCAGGCTCAGTTGAATAGTTCACCTTAAACTGAATGCCATGTGATGTGGCATACTCTTAAGACTGAACAGGAGAACGAGTACATTAAAATGTTCACTGGACTAATATTTTAGATAAAAGAGCGCGTTGTTATTTTCCATGCTGTTGCTGGCTGTGGCTTTCTCAGAGGAAGAACATCTCTTCATGATTTATAGCTACAAAGAGTGTTATGATGTCATTCCCAGTAAGTAGCAGGTAGTTCCCCAAATCTGACAGTGGCAAAAGTTTGTACTGTGACATCTGGTTTTATGTTGTGTGATTACAAAATTCCCTGGGTTTTTTTTTTTTCTTATTTTTCTTTTTTCTCTGGATACTGGTGAGGGGGTTTTATCATTTATATATTTCTATTTTGGCAGCATCTTTCACAAAACTAATTACATGAAAATGAATTGCTTACCATTCTCTTCTCTGGTCATTATTAACTTAACAAATGGCAACAGGAGTCTCCCAACAGCTGCTGTTTTCTGCAAAAGCACCAAGGTAGCCTTGGCCCAGGCCTGTGAGCTTATACACTGTTCATATGCAGATGGACCAAACAGCAAATGCACAGTAACTTGGGACAGTCCTATGCTGGCAGGCTAGGCTGCACGCTAGCTACGTTATGGCAGGCGCAAGGTAAA
Source organism: Laterallus jamaicensis coturniculus (assembly GCA_022605575.1). Lineage (NCBI taxonomy): Eukaryota > Metazoa > Chordata > Aves > Gruiformes > Rallidae > Laterallus > Laterallus jamaicensis. Next base: position 9,135,488 of record JAKCOX010000003.1, read on the forward strand.
GAAGAGCAGACAGGAGTTAAAAAGGGTATTAGGATTATCTGGTTAGTGCTAGAGCAAAGGATTTCTAGAACTGTGTAGAAAATAAAGTGATGAAAACTCCTGCCTTCTTCTGTTCATTGCTGGAATCTGTTTGCATGGAAAGATGAGCCATACTTCCCTGAACAAATGCAATGTCACTGCCATTTAGCAGTGCTGACCAGTCGCATCAAACATGAATGGAAGGTTTGATTATTCCATAGTTATTAGATAATGTGCTGAACAGAACCCCATGAAATTAACCTTTAAGATGACACAGTGAAAGGAAATGAGTCATCCCGGGCAATGTGCATCACTGTGTGAGCACCAAACTTGCTGAATTAGTTCTGTCGTAGTGTGGGTGAAGTGGTATCAATCTGTATCATTCATGCATTTGCTGCTCATACAGTTTTGGGACTTCTATTTAGAAATAAACATTGAGTTATGACTAAATAAAGCAAAGGTTTGTGTTATTTTTACTGATTATACTTTCCAAATTGGCTTGAAATAACTTTAGAGACAACTGAGGTGTGTGTGTGAAAGAAAAGATAAAAGGAAGCAAAATTCTAGGCAAGGACTTTCATGACTAGTGCTAATTGGGAAGTAGCAACAGTTTTAGTCTCAGTACTAAAGAAAGAAAAGACAGTCTTTCACTTTCTTATTCACAGACCATGTACTATTCTTAGAGGTATCACCATATTTTAGTGATAGTAATAGCTCTGCATTTCACACAGTGGAAGAGTTGAAAAGTAGGGGCTTTCTTCTGATTGAGTAGCTGTAGAGAAACATCAGACAAGAAAAACACTTCCCACTTGTTTAGGAAAGAGTGAAGATCCAAAGAAAGAACTGAAAATATCTACAAGTGCCACAGTGACCCTTATTGTGTATGGTGCTGACAGACTGGTAGATACAATAAAAATAGCTTTACAACAGAGGAGTGGTTAGTTAAACTCCAGCTGAAGCACACGTTCCCCCATCTAGATGAATACCTGTCAGTCTTGCACACTGACTGGGTACAATACCATCTTGGAGGCTCTGTCTCTGAAAGGACACTGTCTAGAAGAGCACCTGACAGCTGCTAGCAGATTAACTCTTCTCTGCTGCCTACAGTTTCCATACATATGGAAAAATTTGGTGCCACCTAATGGACAATGCCCAACATCCTGAATTTCGAATCTGGTAAACTCTACAGAAATCCTTTTGCACGGGATCTATAAACGCTCGTTATCTATATTTGTCAATGATTCACACTAAGAATTTCTAATTCAGTATGCTGATCATATGCCTCGTGATGAAATATGCACTGTTTAGAGGCAAAGACTTGCTAAACCACATAGGTAATACAAGGATTTCTGTGGTTTCTGGCTTTAGATTTATGAACTGGGGTCATCACACGAGTTCCTCGATTTCAGCCACATAACACAAGACACTAAGTGTTCTGATGAGTTTAAAGCTGAAATTTAACTACCTATTTTATCAAAGTGAGAATAGATTATTCTAGACCATCCTTAGCCGAATTTACTCCTCTAGCTCCATGGACATAGTTATCTGTTTTAATAGAAATTATGATTATGTCAACAACACAGAGGGTTTGTATCAGCATGTGTACACTTACAAAGTATATTAGCAAAAAGTAGCTGGGACTGCACAATCAGCAATAACACAATGACTATCATAAAAAACAATACTGCAAACAATTTTTATTCCTTGAAAAGCTGTTAGTGATGATCTGATTCTATATCATGTACTTTGGAAAGCAAAACAGGTAAAAAAACATGAGTATTTCTATTTGAACTATTGAGCATGTCCCAGAAACAGTAAATATATATCTGTGTATATATATGCATATGTATAGATATATGCATGTGTCTGTATTGCTTGTGTGCATTTTTACCTTATTTACACCTACTTTATATAAATGATTCATAATATTTCACATATGTAATTGCTCAGGTTTGAGGGGAGCATGCTTTTGCTTAGATTTTCTCTAGAAGAAAGAAAATTAATTTTATTCAGTTAAATGCAAGACCTACTTTTCCTCATTTTGCCTGGGAAAAAAATACTTAGTGGTTTGAAGTAAAGAAGCAGAGATGATTGTTTTACATTGTTTGACACTAACAATTTTAATATATCAGTCCAGGAAAAAAGATTTTGACATATACAATAGATTTGGTGAAATGAAAGTAGTCTTAAAAGATTAAATAGTGAAATGATCAGACTCCTTTGTCTTTGTTGACCCATAATACACATTTGAGCTTGAGTCTACAGAGTTGAAATGTCAGCTTAATACTTAAATTTGGCAGTTTAAAAATAATGCTTGATATCTCACTTGGGGCATGCTTTTGAAGGAGAACAGGCCATTACAATACCCAACAAAGCTAAAGCAATGATGCAGTGCTGAGAATGCAGTAGCAGTTTGGTGTTTAAATATGGGTTTGGTATATAATTAAGACACACAAGTTTTAAGAAATAGAAGCAGAGGTTGTTTGAGGGAGAGCATGTGGTTGCTAAGTTGAGACTATGAGAGGGTCAAAAAGACAGGCTTATTACTGTTCCTATGGGGCAAGAGGTTGCCAGTAAAGGCAGTAGTTATTGATTGCTGTGCAGCAGCTGAAGCAGCAGGTTGGGTGCTTGCCTTGCACCATTGGCATGCAGCACTAAGACTGGTGGTATGTTCTTCCAGCACCTTCCCTGCTCCTACCTATCCACAGTTTCATCAAGCCCAAACCATTTTCCTTTGATCCAAGAAGTCTTAAACTTGATCTCATCATCTGTGTTATTCTGTATGAGTTTTGCTGCACTCAATTATTTCAGTAGAGAAGCTCCAAAGTACCTTCAATCCTGCTTTTGCTTGTCATCAACTGCAAGCAGGGCCTTCCTGTGGCTGTTGTCACCCTTGGGGTTACAGCAGCTTTTCCCCTGAAGAAATAGCTTGCAGGGTCGTGAATAATATATCTAGAGATATAGTTATCAGTAAAGGAATGTGGTATCATACACTTGTTTTGTTTGTCTTCCTGATGCTCACACAGTGAATTCGGTATGTTGATGGTGTTCATAAGAAAAACACAGGAATACAGGGACTGAATGGTAAAAGATCATTTATCTTAGTGTAGATAGCAAGAAGAAATAGAAGCTGCTGCTAATCAGTACACATGCCAAAGCAATTTCACCCTTATCTTCAAGGATTTTAAATAAATGAATAAATACATTGGATTACTAAAGCCAGCAGGTAATGCATGCAACGTGATAGCTTTATTCTGACTGGTTTATTGCTAGTTGCCCTCTACTTGTCACAGGTGAGACCACAAATGCCTGTCTGCAGGGAACCTGGATCTTCACCTTCTTCTTTTCAGATCCACTTTTCCTTTCCAGACCCTATTCTCATTTCCAAGGCCACTTCTTTTGAGCACTTCCTTTAAGCACCTCCTTCTGGACCCAACTAGTCCCCCAGTTTACTCAGTCAAAACTGTCTATGTGGAGAAGCACATTGCATGATCAGTCTCCTAACTGGCAGTTCTGTCCCATTTCTCATTATTAAGTGGAAGACTCAGGAAGGGTTACTTTCATTTAGTCCAAGTGTTATTAAAATTCATTTCAGTTAATAAGTAGCCACTTCAGCCTTGAGAGTTCAAAACTTAGATTTCAAACATTTGTACAGTCATAGAACCACAATTATCTGTGTCCTGCTGTCATTCACAATTTAGGCTATTTTTGCCTATGATAATACTACATAGCTTTTCTAGTTCTATTAAAACCAATAAAACTGCGACATTTATCATGTAAGTTCCCTCCAAGAACCTGCAGCTATGAGAGATTTGCTATAAAAAGTATTATTGCAATTCTGCCATGAAGAAGGAACTCATGCACATGTCAAAAAACTGTTCCTTACTTTGCTTGGGAATAATGTTTGAATCAGAATTTGACCTCAATAGAAAGTATGGAACGTTCAAACAGGAATATACTTGAGTTACTATTTTATTAGTTTGCACCTTTCCTGTGTGGTGGTTTAGCCCCAGCTGGGAGCTGAGCCCCTCACAGTTGCTTGTTCTTTTAACAAAAGGAAGAGGGGGGTGGGGGGAAGTTGGAGGTGCAGAAGGGAAGGGAAAGGAAATGTAAAGAGGGAGAAAAAAAATCAAACCAAAAACCTAGAAAACCAAGACCCCGCAGGTTGGGATAAGGATAGTTTACTAAAATAGCAAAAAAAGATAAAAAAAGAGCAACAATAACACTACTTTAGAGCACAAAATACATGAAACTGGTGATACACAATGCAGTCTTTCACCGAACCACACAACTTAGGCCATACAGCCTGGAGCTGTCCCGGAACCTGACCATCCCAAAGAAACCGCACATCCTGGAGGTTTGTTTTTTTTTTCCTCCTCCCAGTCCCCCCTTTATACTGAGCATGACATAATTGTCATGGAATATCCTCTTTGGTCTGTCCTGGCTGTGTCCCCTCCTTTCTCATTAGTAGGGAAATACAAAGAACTGAAGAAGTCCTTGATCACTTGGCAACAACTTGAGACATCAGGGTGCTATCAGCACTGATCTTGTCCTAACATCCAAACATGGCATTCCATCCACTGTTAAAAAGTAAATTAACTCCATCTTAGCTGAAACCAGGACACCTGTACCCTACCTCTTACTGTGTCTGCCACAGAGTTGAATATTTCTTCACAGATAGTTTTTTTCTATTTTGCCTGGTTGCTGTTTCTCATATCGAGTTCTTAAGCTTCGACTTGAGTTTCAAAAAAGTCTTATTAGAATATAAATAACAGTTAGAGTAAAAGAATTCAAGCTTGGTTTTAATTTCTTAAGTGAGTATTCATTTGAGTTGATGAGCTATGTAGCTGACAGATAAACATACTTAACATTTTGAACATACAGTATAGTTTCCGTAACCATATATTTGAGTTTCTTTTAGAGAATCTTAAAGAGAGCAACACAGCCATGTTCTCATCCTACAGAATTTGTTTACAAGACTATTTCTTTCTTCGTGCACAAATTATATGTTTATTGCACTGGATGTATTTATGAGAATAACGCTGCTTCCTTGGTAAAGTACTGCAGGTCAAATCAGTATATAAAGTTGTTAATAAAAAAAGATTCATGTGTCAGTTAGAAGTATGTTGAAGATGTGTAAGCATCAGCGGAATTACATTTTAAGGTATTGAGAAGAGTATTATTTTTTTTAAAAAATCTAATTAAATTTATATTTTTAAAGGCAATTTTAGTTGCATATCATTTTAGATGACAAATGGGGGAATCAGGGCACATACTTTTAGGTATCTTAAAAGTAAATGTCTTACCTAAGCTTGTGTTATCCTTTTCTAACCACAAGTGAAAAAAGTTACCCTACGGGATATGACTCATCTCATCTGAATTCATTAACTACTCAAAGTTCCTAGAGAGCTACCCAGGCAAGAGCTTACCTTTAATCAACTTAAAATAGATGTATTGTCTTGAAGCCCAAAGCAAGGTAAAACCAAAAAGGAGATCTTATTTGTGTGTACGACAGCACATCCCTGTAGGCATGAGTACTGCTATCCATGCTCTTTTCTTTATTGTTTTGAATATGATGGAGAAAAAGAAAGTTATTTTGTGTGTTTTCACATGTAATTCAGATTATTGACTGTTGAAACAAGCCAATAATCAAATAAAACTGTTCCACATACTGTGATCCTACAGCTATAGCTGTGGTATATGTCAGGAATTTTTACAAATATCAAGTTTTCCTCTACAAGAGGAAAGACCCTAGCAAATGTTGCTTGAAATGAAATAATTCCAATAGTCAGAACTATGGAGTTCTGACTACACTATGAGAGGAAAACTTTTTGATGTCTCATAAGAAATCAAGAGTTTCTTAATCTCAGTGAGTAGGGTAGTATTTCCTGTAGCAAAACCAATATCTCCTGATTAGAAGATTTTGTATAAAATATTTTTTCCTAAATTAATTAGCTGGCACATCTAGTTAAGTTTCCCCAGAGGTATTTTTATTTATTTGTTTAAATGTTCAAGCATTTATTTTCCTGTCAGAAGATACCATTAAGCAGGTGGGTTGGACTCAATGACCTCTTGAGGTCCCTTCCAGCCCCTACAATTCTGATTCTGTGATTTTGTAATGCTGTAATCTAATGTAGGTTGTTCTACCTTAGTACTTCTGAGATACCCAATTGCTGATATTGGTGTCCATGAAACAAGCAAAGAAAAACACAAAACAAAAAACCCACCTATTCTTTTTTTTTCTTCAATTTTAAGGAAAAAAGGTAGCTAACTCTAATCACTACCATTTTTTGTAATGGCTCCACTCTTTTATCCATGCCCATGTGCATGTTAGCATAATAATAAATTTCTTATGAGATAAAATTTTCTTCCTAAAAACTGGTGGATTAAATAGCTTCAATTTCTAATTAAGCATTATATCATATTAGAAAATATTGGATTGAAAAACTCTTTTGTATTGAAAAAACAGAATTTTTTTGGGAGGAAGGGGGAAGTACTTAATTTTTCCTAGCTAGATCAATTCCAACAATTGTAAATGTTTTAAAAAATAATTTCAGTGCTTGGGAATGCATGTGTCTGAAACCTTAATGACTGAAGAAATTTATCTCTTCTTGAATTAGAACATGAACATGTTTGTTAAAAATTATATTATGATTTTTTCATACCTACTGATAATGTCAGTCCCTTGCTGAATGAGGAGGATGTCCTGGTAAAGGGGGATGCTGAGTAGGTGGAGATACTGAATACTGCCTTTGCTTCGGTCTTCACTTCAAAGGCCCACCCAGGAGCCACAGACACTGGATGAAAGTAGGAGTGTTTGGGAAACAAAGAATTTCCCTCTGGTTGAGGTAGGAGATGTTCAGGAGCAGCTCAAAGGGATTAATGCACACAAATGCATGGGCCCAGATGGGATGCATCCACGTGTGCTGAAGGAGCTGGTGGAGGTGATTGCTGAGCCGCTCTCTATCATCTTTAACAGGTCTTGGAGGACAGAAGTGCCTGAAGACTGGAGGATAGCCAATGTCACTCCAGTCTTTAAAAAGGGCAAGAAAGAGGAACCTAGTCACTATAGGCCAGTCAGCCTCACCTCTGTCCCCGGAAAGGTAATGGAACAGCTTGTTTTGGATGCCATCTTCAAGCAATTGGAAGAGAAAAAGGTCATGAGGAGTAGTCAGCATGGATTCACCAAGGGGAAATTGTGCTTGACCAATCTCATAGCCTTCTACGATCTCATAACAGGCTGGGTAGATGGAGGGAGAGCAGTGGATTTCATCTACCTTGACTTCAGCAGGGTCTTTGATACTGTCTGCCATGACGCCCTGATAGCAAAGCTGTGAAAGCATGGGATAGATAAGTGGACAGTGAGGTGGGTTGAGAATTGGCTGTCGGACCGAGCCCAGAGGGTTGTGATTCGAGGAGCAGAATCTGACTGGAGGCCTGTGACTAGCGGTGTTCCCCAGGGTTCAGTGTTAGGTCCAGTCCTGTTCAATATCTTCATTGACGACCTTGATGAAGGAATAGCATCCACCCTCAGCAAGTACACCGATGAAACAAAGCTGGGAGGGATGGCTGACATGCAGGAACACTGAGCTGCCATTCAGCGAGACCTGGACAGGCTGGAGAGCTGGTCAGGGAGAAACCCGATGAATTTCAACAAAAGCAAGTGTGAAGTCTTGCACCTGGGAAGGAACAACCTGGCGGATGACAGGTTGGCCATGAGTCAGCAGTGTGCCCTGGTGGCTAAGAGAGCCAATGGGATCCTGGGGTGCATCCGGAGGAGTGTAGCCAGCAGGTCAAAGGAGGTGATCCTCCCTCTCTACTCTGCCCTGGTCAGGCCCCACCTGGAGTATTGTGTCCAGTTCTGGGCTCCATGGTTTAAAAAGGACAAGGATCTCCTTGAGAAAGTCCAGAGAAGGGCTATGAAGATGATTAGGGGCCTGGAACATCTTTCCTATGAGGAAAGGCTGAGTAAGTTGTGACTCTTCAGCCTTGAGAAGACTAAGGGGGGACCTAATTAAAGTCTATAATTATCTTAAGCAGGGGATGCAGGGGGGATCAGCCAGCCCCTTTGCAGTAGTCTGTGGGGATAGGACAAGGGGCAATGGCTGCAAGTTGGAGCATAGGAAGTTCTGCACCAACATGCAGAAGAACTTTTTCACAGTGAGGGTGACTGAGCACTGGAACAGGCTGCCCAGGGAGGTGGTGGAGTCTCCTTCTCTGGAGATATTCAAGACTCGTCTGAATGCCTATCTGAGTGATATGTCCTAGGGAGCCTGCTTTGGCAGGGGGGTTGGACCCGATGATCTCTCAAGGTCCCTTCCAACCCCTACAATTCTATGACTCTATGATTTTATGAGGAGTATAATTTCCAAAAAAAAAGGAGTATTATACATGTATAGTTGAAAACTAGATCCACGCAGGAGATGAGAACTGAATAGCACTGGCTAGAAGTTTGTATTCAGGCTTTTTTTTTTAGTTTTCAGTTTGTGTGACTCTTACAAATGAGGTAATAGTGAGTAAATTCTACTTCATATTTGAATAATCACATAGTTTCAGAACTATAAAATTACCCCCAGGGTATAGAGGATGATTACCTAACAGAGCAACTCCTATTAGAATGCATCATATTAAGATCTCACTCTATCCTATATGACAGAATGGTATTTCAAAGTCTTCATCCTCGTTACGAAGGCTTCACTTTTTCAACAGTGGAGTTCTCTCAGTGTGAGTCACAAAAACTTTCTGCTCTCGTTGAACATGACCTTTAGTAGCATTGCTATTCAATGTATTACCATGGCCTTTGCTCATTCCTAGCATGCTTCTAGTGTTTAAATTATCACAATAATTTCATTATTTTCTGGATCGGACTCTAGTCCCCTAATAGTGACATTGCTCCTGAAGCCTGGACTTCGTCAAGCAAGGGCAGACCCCCAGGGCAGTGTAGATCTGTATCAGAAGAGCCTCTTCAGGAAACCCCAACAGGGGCATAGAGTTGGGGTCCTCAGTTAAGAGTAATTTTTCTTTCGGATTAATGTTCTTTCTCTGCTGTCCTTTCTAAATAAACCCATTCCCTCATATCCTCCTTCTCCTAAGCACAAGGATGTGTGCATCCAAGTGGCATAGCCAGAAAACAAGTGATGCTGGCTGTTGAGTCGTCTTCTCCTCTGTGTTCTTAAGTGGGCAAGCACATGATGGTCTCAGAGGTGCCTTTTGCACGCTTTTAATAGCTGATAGTGACCGTGACCTTTTGTTTCTCTACCCTCTACCTCTGTGAGTCACTCACATGTTGCTTGTTTACTCTCTGACTTGTCTTGTGGTCTTACAGCATCAGTCTCATTCTTTATCTTCCTGCCATTTTCTCTTTGTGGTTTGGGATTGCAGTTTGTTTTTGTCACTCATTAGCTATAGTGTGGCTCTTTTTGAGGAAGCTTTCCCTTTCCTGAGCTGAGTGTCTTGAGAAGCCATATGTAAATGTACTGGGATCTTGATGACCTTTTCCTTCAGCCACCATTCCTTCTGGGAGTTCTACATGCATAAATTCCCACTAGTATTTCAGTCATACTAGTCTTAAGGTTTCCATTATGTAGCTCTGCTTGACTGAGATGAGGCCCTAATCTTGATGAGTTTCTCTCCCTTGACTCTGTTTTTTCTTGCCACTTGAGTGGCACTATATTTCTATTTGTTTGATGTAACAACAGTAACTGTTCTGAACCTAATCTGTCTTGTGTTCTTCCATTAATGAGGGGATATTTTGAAGAAAAAAGTGATGGAGAAAAGGTTGGAGGCAGAACAGAATGTCATGGATAAATCCTCCATTGATACATAATGACACAAATGCTTCTGGGGCTGGAGAGTCTGGGTCTGTCTTGGATCCATTCTGTTGAGGTTGATCTTGGCAGTTATTCATCTCATTAAAGGGAAGATCAGGCCATGGGCATCTTAGCAGCAACTGATAGGCCTCATTTTGGATGAGAAATGGATAATTTCCCTACTCCTCTGTAGAAGCCAGAGGATTAAAGACTTTTTTTATTATTACTTGAAAATACAAAAAAATTTGTAACATTAAGAAGTTATGTCAGTTTTCTTTTAACCTACATTAAAAGTTGTGCTTAGAGTCTAATTGTTTTGACAATAGAACAGTGTTTTGTATAGACTTCATTTGACAAGTTTGCTGTAGTAATTTATAGGCTTAAGGAGACTAGAAACTAATACAGAGAAGGTTAACTCTTCAGACACACATTGTAACTTCCACAAGAATGGTATCTTGTATCTCATGACATGTCCCCTCTTGCCCCTCCAAAAGGAATTTTCAAAACCAAATTCCACTGGAATAAATTCTATTCTCAGGTTTTACTGACAGAAGCTGGACTAAGACAACTGCATTTGTGTAAATGAAAAATGTTTTCTTCCTCAAAAATAGAAATTGAAGAAAAGCCCACTGAGTTCTGTATACACCAATATTGACAAATATAGAATGCAGACAGGGATATACTAACCTAACATTAAACCCCCAGGAGAATAATGTTTTTTATGTATTTGCCACTCATGAGGGACACAGCAAAGAGAATTTCCTGCAGCCTCATTGTTTACTGATCTTTAGGTGAATCTTTAGGTGATTTGAATTAATCAGACTATTTTATTCTACCATATATATGTTACTACAAGATTTTTGAAAAAAAAATCATGATGTAAACTGGTTATAAAAAGTGGTGTGGGGTTTTTGTTTGTTTGTTTGGGTGGGGTGGGGTTTTTTGTTTGTTTGTTTGTTTGGCTTTTTTTTGTGAGCACAACCCGATAAAGAAAAGTTTGGGACTTTCAGTTAAATTAGAGCTCTCTACAGGAAGCTCATCTCTCTGGCAAAATCATTCTAATCTTTCATATGATGTTACTGAAAACAAAGTAAATACACTGTGGTCTGTGGATTCAGTGAACAGTATGTTTTGAAAAACATTTATTTTTCTGAAACACTGAATAATTGCAATGCACCGTGGTATTTTGTTCTGCGTGTTGTAAATGATCATCTGTCTGCACTTTAATGTAATGTAATGTTTGAGGATAGAGTAGTGGTGAAAGCATTACAAATTGATCACTTATATCATAGTTATTTTCATAAACAGTAACTCTAAGCTTCATTTAACTTGCCAAGACCTTCAATTCAGGTTGTACAGATACATCCAGATCATCACTTTTTGCCCTATCATAGTTTAAACTGAAGGGTGATCAAGAAAACTGTGCTCCAATGTATATAGAAATCTGAAGGCAGACTAAATTAGAGAGGTGTTTAGTATTGGGTTGATAACTACAGCTGTACCAGTCAGTGGTGTGGTGTATAGCTGCCTATAAATGCCAAGTGCACCCCAAATACAAGGTTGATTTGCTCTGTCTGTACTTTTATGAATGCCATTTCACAGTAGCATAGCAGCCATGAGGGATAGGCAGGTCCATTATATCCTTTCTCTTTGATGAACAACATATCCATTTTTAAGAATTGTGAGTCTTGTCTATATAATAATTATTGTAATAATGGAAAATATTCAGCCTGGGTGTGCATGATGAATAGGAGAGGAAGTTAAGGTGTCTACAAAAAATAATGAGTTTTGGTGTGATTCATGCCCAGCAGTACAGGGAAATACATTAACACATTGACTTTCATCAGCCTATTTTTAACCATCAGAAAGGTTTAGAAATAAAAGAAAAATAACTGGGGAACACAGACCATAAAGTAATTTAGTGTTGAATGTCAGACTGGAACTTGATATTGTTTCTCTTTTTTTTGAGTGCACATTTAACTTTTATAACACTTTCTGGGATTTCAAAGTGATGTTTCTGAATTTTAATTCTTCTATGAAATAGAAAGATGCTAACATTCACACTCTACTGATTGAAACTGGTAGTCCAGAGACTCGAATTTTCTTTTCCTCTATGAGCATTGGACCAATAAAAAATGCATCTCAAACTGACATGCTTATTATGCATAAAGATAAACAATGCAAACTATGAAGCAGCAGAGAATAAACTCCAGCAATCTGTGTGTATAACCACGGCGTAACCAAAACCAGAGGCTATATTCTAATATTTTAATGTCTAAATCTTTTTAAATTCCAGTGGGATACCATCTCTGAGAGTCTAAAAACTGGGGAAAAATGCTTTATACATATATAGTCTGACTTTCAGAGGTAATTACATACTCTCAGTGACACAGCAAGCAGCAGTACTTCCACTTCTCAGATACTTTGGGTATACTAAATAGAAGACTGCAGTATACAAAATGGTTAAGATTAACATAACAATAGTGTACATTGTGTTATGAATGGAAAGTAAATTTAAGAGATATTCAGTGGCTCAGTTTAATATTTCTGTATTTGAACTATGTTGGGACTCATTCAGAGAAAAAAAAATCCTCTGATGATTTTCAGATTCCTTTGAGTTGCAACTTTAATCATGCAGCCAGCTCATGTCCTAAAAATTAATCTAAAGAGGACATAAAATGTGGAAAATAAGAGAGGATAGGTGGAGACTGAGATATATATTTTGTCTTCCAGTTGACTATTAGACACTCTAATACCAAGACCCATTCTGTCTTCAGATTTTATAATTTGTTTAATGCTTTTTTATTAACTTTTTATGCACTTAAACAGCACAGCTTTATTGCCCAGGTGGCAGAAGGAAGGATGCATGTATTTATTGAAAGCAGATGCCCAAGTAGTACAGGAGTCCTTCAAATATGTATTTATTTATATACATGCATAGAATCATAGAATCAAAGAATTGTAGGTGTTGGAAGGGACCTCGAGAGATCATCGGGTCCAACCCCCCTGCCAAAGCAGGCTCCCTAGGACATATCACTCAGATAGGCGTCCAGACGGATCTTGAATATCTCCAGAGAAGGAGACTCCACCACCTCCCTGGGCAGCCTGTTCCAGTGCTCAGTCACCCTCACTGTGAAAAAGTTCTTCTGCATGTTGGTGCGGAACTTCCTGTGCTCCAACTTGCAGCCATTGCCCCTTGTCCTATCCCCACAGACACACTGCAGAGGGGCTGGCTGATTCCCCCTGCATCCCCTGCTTAAGATAATTATAGACTTTAATTAGGTCCCCCCTTAGTCTTCTCTTCTCAAGGCTGAAGAGTCCCAACTTACTCATCCTATGCTCATAGGGAAGATGCTGCAGGCCCTTAATCATCTCCGTAGCCCTTCTCTGGACTCTCTCCAGGAGATCCCTGTCCTTTTTAAACCATGGAGCCCAGAACTGGACACAATACTCCAGGTGGGGCCTGACCAGGGCAGAGTAGAGAGGGAGGATCACCTCCTTTGACCTGCTGGCTGCACTCCTCTGAATGCACCCCAGGATCCCATTGGCTCTCTTAGCCACCAGGGCACACTGCTGGCTCATAGCCAACCTGTCATCCGCCAGGACCCCCAGGTCCTTCTCCACTGAACTCTTCTCCAGCAGGTCATCCCCCAGCCTGTATTGATTCAAACGGTTGTTCCTTCCCAGGTGCAAGACTTCACACTTGCTTTTGTTGAAATTCATCGGGTTTCTCCCTGCCCAGCTCTCCAGCCTGTCCAGGTCTCGCTGAATGGCAGCGCAGTGTTCCTGCATGTTAGCCAACCCTCCCAGCTTTGTATCATCAGCGTACTTGCTGAGGGTGGATGCTATCCCCTCATCAAGGTCATCAATGAAGATATTGAATCACAGAATCACAGAATCACAGAATCACAGAATCTTAGGGGTTGGAAGGGACCTCAAGAGATCTTCGGGTCCAACCCCCCTGCCAAAGCAGGCTCCCTATCTCATATTACATAGATAGGCGTCCAGACGAGACTTGAATATCTCCAGAGAAGGAGACTCCACCACCTCCCTGGGCAGCCTATTCCACTGCTCTGTCACCCTCACTGTGAAAAAGTTCTTCCGCATGTTGGTGCGGAACTTCCTGTGCTCCAGCTTACAGCCATTGCCCCTAGTCCTGTCCCCACTGACCACTGAAAAGGGGCTGGCCAATTCCCCCTGCCACCCATGTCTAAGATACTTGTAAACACTAATTAGGTCCCCCCTAAGTCTTCTTTTATCCAGGCTGAACAGACCCAGCTCACTCAGCCTTTCCTCATAGGGGAGATGTTCCAGACCCCTAATCATCTTTGTCGCCCTTCTCTGGACTCTCTCCAGAAGGTCCCTGTCTTTTCTATACCAGGGAGCCCAGAACTGGACACAGTATTCCAGGTGGGGCCTGACCAATGCAGAGTAGAGGGGGAGGATCACTTCCTTTGACCTGCTGGACACACTCTTCCTGATGCATCCCAGGATCCCATTGGCTCTCTTGGCCACCAGGGCACACTGCTGGCTCATAGCCAACCTGTCATCAACCAGGACCCCTAGGTCCTTCTCCATAGAGCTCTTCTCCAACAGGTCATCCCCCAGCCTGTACTGATACAGTCGGTTATTCCTCCCCAGGTGCAAGACTTTACACTTGCTTTTGTTGAATTTCATTAGATTTCTCCCTGCCCAGCTCTCCAGTCTGTCCAGGTCTCGCTGGATGGCAGCGCAGTGTTCCTGCGTGTCAGCCACTCCTCCCAGCTTTGTATCATCGGCATACTTGCTGAGGGTGGATGCTATTCCCTCATCAAGGTCGTCAATGAAGATATTAAAAAGGACTGGACCCAACACTGAGCCCTGGGGAACACCGCTAGTCACAGGCCTCCATTCAGATTCTACTCCACTGATCACGACCCTCTGAGCCCGGTCGGACAGCCAGTTCTCAACCCACCTCACTGTCCACTCGTCTATCCCTTGTTTCCTCAGCTTCTCTATCAGGATGTTGTGGGAGACAGTATCGAAAGCCTTGCTAAAGTCGAGGTAGATGACATCCACTGCTCTCCCTCCATCCACCCAGTTGGTAATAACATCATAGAAGGCTATGAGATTGGTCGAGCACGATCTCCCCTTGGTGAATCCATGCTGACTATTCCTCATGACCTTCTTCTCTTCCAGTTGTTTGGAGATGGCATCCAAAACAAGCTGTTCCATCACCTTTCCAGGGACAGAGGTGAGGCTGACTGGCCTATAGTTACTGGGATCCTCCTTCTTGCCTT
This sequence comes from Laterallus jamaicensis coturniculus, assembly GCA_022605575.1. Taxonomy (NCBI): domain Eukaryota; kingdom Metazoa; phylum Chordata; class Aves; order Gruiformes; family Rallidae; genus Laterallus; species Laterallus jamaicensis. The sequence goes on from JAKCOX010000003.1 coordinate 9,150,594, forward strand.
TTTTAAAGACTGGAGTGACATTGGCTATCCTCCAATCTTCAGGCACTTCTCCTGTAGTCCAGGATCTGTCAAAGATGATAGAGAGCGGCTCCGCAATCACCTCCGCCAGCTCTCTCAGCACACGTGGGTGTATCCCATCCGGGCCCATGGATTTGTGTGCATCCATTCCTTTGAGTCGCTCCTGGACCACCCCTACCTCTACTAGAGGGGAGCCATTCGTTCCCCAACCACTCCTACTTACATCTGGGATATGTGAGTCCTGAGAAGCCTTCGGAGTAAAGACCGAGGCAAAGAAGGCATTAAGTATCTCCACCTTCTCATCATCTCCCGTCACCAAGACACCCGCCTCATTCAACAAGGGACCTACATTATCCCTGGTCATCCTTTTACTATTTACATACCTGAAAAAGCTCTTTTTGTTGTCCTTTATGTCCCTTGCCAGCTTAATTTCTAAGCAGGCCTTAGCCCTCCTAGTTGCATCCCTACAGGCCCTGGCCACATCCTTATATTCATCCCATGATCTCAGACCCTGTTTCCACAGTTTATAGGTTTTCTGCTTCCCTTTGAGTTTACTCATGAGTTCCCTGCTTATCCACTCAGGTCTTCTACCTCTCTTTCCCGATTTCTTACTCAAAGGGATGCACCTATTCTGCGCTTGGAAGAAGTGCTGTTTGAATGTTAGCCAGCACTCGCAGGCTCCCATTCCTTCAAACAGAGCAGCCCATGGGATAGCCCCTATTTGATTTCGGAGGAGATCAAAGTTAGCTCTTCCAAAATTCAGGGTAGCTATCCTACTTTTTGGCTTGCCTCTTCCACTCAGGATCTTAAACTCGACCATTTCATGGTCGCTTTGTCCTAAGCTGCCCCCGACCTTCACTTCACTGACGAGCCCGTCCTTGTTAGTAAAAACAAGGTCAAGTACCCGCCCTCCCCTAGTAGGTTCCTGCACCATCTGTATCAGGAAGTTGTCTTCCACACACTGCAGAAATTGTCTGGACTGCATACGACTGGCCGTATTGCTTGCCCAGCAAATATCTGGGTAGTTGAAGTCCCCCATAAGGACCAGCGCCTGCGATCTTGAGGCTACTTCCAATTGCTTATAAAATTCATTATCAACCCGCTCCTCTTGATCAGGGGGCCTGTAGTACACGCCCACGACTATGTCACCCATACTGGCCTGCCTTTTAATTCTTACCCACAAGCTCTCGACAAACGGTTCATCCCTACCCAGGTGGAGCTCAATACATTCTAGGTGCTCTCTAACATAAAGAGCAACTCCTCCACCTCGTCTCCCTAGTCTATCTTTCCTAAAAAGCACGTAGCCATCCATGGTAGCGTGCCAGACATCCAGGCTGTCCCACCACGTCTCAGTGATCGCAATGAGATCGTGGCCCTGTGACCGCACAAAGATCTCTAATTCTTCTTGTTTGTTCCCCATGCTACGTGCGTTTGTGTATAGGCATTTTAGTGGGGCAGCAGATCCAGATATCCCCAACAGCTCACTGCGAGATTTTCGATAGGGGGTGGGCAAAAACTGCTCCACCGAGGAGTTCATGGGGTAGTCCACAGAGTTACCCCTACTCTCGTGTGGAGCAACATCCCCAAGTCTGCAATTGTGCTGTTGGCATTTATCTATTTCCCCCAGCAACTCGTGCTGTGTCTCCCAAAGCATCTGCCTTACCCCAGCAGCCTTTGTAATATCCCCTTCCCCCTTCCTAACTAGTTTAAAGCCCTATCAATGAGCCCTGCCATCTCCTGAGCAAGGATCCGCTTTCCTCTATGGGACAGGTAAGCCCCATTAGCAGTACTCATGTCCGGAGCAGAGTACACCATCCCTTGGTCAAAAAACCCAAATTTCTTGTGTAGGCACCAGCCTTTCAACCACTGATTCAATTCATGGGTTCTTCTGACCTGCTCCGAACCCCACCTCCCACAAGTGGGAATAGAAGAAAATATTATTTGGGCACCCGCCCCCCCAACAAAGCGACCTAGGTCACGAAATTCACTCTTGATAGTGCGCAGGCTACACTTCATGATTGCATCTTTACCTGCTTGAACTATCAAGAGCGGATAATAATCAGAGGGACTAACCAGCCCTGGGAGCCTTCTGGTAATATCCCTGATCCTGGCACCAGGAAGGCAGCACACCTCCCTACGTGTAGGGTCTGGTCTGCATATGGGGCCCTCCGTCCCACTAAGGAGGGAATCCCCAACTACAACTACTCTTCTTACTCGCTTTTCTGAGGCCGTCACAAGGCGTGCAGATACTCTCCTTGCTCTGGGCTTTTGCTTCCTCTGAGGTAGAGGGATTGTATTCGTCTCCTCACATACCTCACCTTCAACTCCCAGGGCCCCATATCTGTTGCTTATGGGGACCTGAGGGGGTGGGGTAGGGAGGCAGGGGGAGTGTCTACGGCAGCGAGTAGGGACTACCTTCCAGCCCTCCTCAGGGTGTGGGTTGCTCCCATTTACCTGGCTAGGGCAGGGCAGGGGGACCGCCTTCAGTAGTGTGGAATCTTCCTGGCACTCTTCCCTCTTGGATGCCAGGGAGCTACTCCACCAGTCAATTTCCATCTCGCATTCTCGAATGGCTTTCAGCCTTTCGAGCTCTTCTCGCTCCCTTTCCCGAATGGTTTTCAGCCTTTCGAGCTCTTCACGCTCCCTTTCCCGAATGGCTTTCAGCCTTTCAAGCTCTTCACGCTCCCTTTCCCGAATGGCTTTCAGCCTTTTGAGCTCTTCACGCTCCCTTTCCCGGGTGGCTTTTACCCTCGCAAGCTCATCCTCTAGCCTAGCAACTAAGCAGAGGAGGTCATCCACCTGCTCACACCTCACACAGGTGAGGCCCTTGCCTCTTTCCCTTGGCAGCAGTAGACTCAGACATTCCCTGCAGCCAGTGACCTGGACCGAGGCATCCCTAGCCTCGTCCCTCATTGGGGTTGCCCCAAATTTGTAGGGGGATGGTCTCCGCCTGGTAGACACCATGGTTCAAATATCTGGAAAAAAAAAAAAAAAAAAAAAAAAAAAAAAAAAAAAAGAAGAAACACCAAACAACCAAAAACAAACAGGGAACCCTTGGCTCAACCTGTGTTCTCGGAGCTGGTGTGCTCAATTTCCCCTCTGAGCTGGGAGGGAAGGCTCGCCCTGCCCGCTCGCCCTGCCGACGCGAACTGCCGTGCAAACTGCCGTGCCACGCCCTTCTGACGTGCCACGCCCTGTTTGCCCGTCCTGTTCGCAGCGCTCCTGGTCGCTGGCGCTCCCAGAGGCCCCTCTTGACTGGGGAGGGATAATTGCCGTCGCCCCTAGCTCCGCCCTCGATGAGTCACCACCACTGTGGCAGTGCAAGGGAGGAACAATGGCAGCTGATGGGGGCTAACGACCACTGATGGGTGCGCCCGCTGCCTCTCTCCTTCTGATCTTCGGTGCTCTAAGTTAGTTTCCCACGGTGATCTATGCCCGGGGGATGCTGCTTGCAGAGAGGGTCCCTCGACGAAGAGTCCGCTTCAGAGCCCTTCTCCCCAGCAACTATCAGGAACAGGACTGGACCCAACACCGAACCCTGGGGAACACCGCTAGTCACAGGCCTCCAGCCAGATTCTGCTCCTCGAATCACAACCCTCTGGGCTCGGTCCGACAGCCAATTCTCAACCCACCTCACTGTCCACTTATCTATCCCATACTCTCTCAGCTTTGCTATCAGAGTGTCATGGCAGACAGTATCAAAGGCCCTGCTGAAGTCAAGGTAGATGACATCCACTGCTCTCCCTCCATCTACCCAGCCTGTTATGAGATCGTAGAAGGCTATGAGATTGGTCAAGCACGATTTCCCCTTGGTGAATCCATGCTGACTACTCCTCATGACCTTTTTCTCTTCCAATTGCTTGGAGATGGCATCCAGAACAAGCTGTTCCATTACCTTTCCGGGGACAGAGGTGAGGCTGACTGGCCTATAGTGACTAGGTTCCTCTTTCTTGCCCTTTTTAAAGACTGGAGTGACATTGGCTATCCTCCAGTCTTCAGGCACTTCTGTCCTCCAAGACCTGTTGAAGATGGTAGAGAGCGGCTCAGCAATCACCTCCTTCAGCACACGTGGATGCATCCCATCTGGGCCCATGGATTTGTGTGCATAAATCCCTTTGAGCCGCTCCTGGACCTCCCCTACCTCTACCTGAGGGAAATTCTTTGTTTCCCAAACACTCCTACTTACATCTAGTGTCTGTGGGTCCCGAGGGGCCTTTGAAGTGAAGACTGAAGCAAAGGCAGCATTCAGTATCTCCACCTTCTCAGCATCCCCCGTTACCTGGACACCCTCCTCATTCAGCAAGGGACTGACATTATCCCTGGTCATCCTCTTACTATTCACATATCTGAAAAAACCCTTTTTATTATCCTTTATGTCCCTTGCGAGCTTCATTTCCAAGAGGGCTTTAGCCTTCCTAGTTGCATCCCTACAGGCCCTGACCACATTCCTGTATTCTCCCCAGGTGCTCAGACACTTTTTCCACAATTCATAGATCTTCTGCTTCTCTTTCGGTTTACTCAATAGCTCTGTGTTCATCCATGCAGGTGTTCTGCCTCTCTTTCCTTATTTTTTACTCAAAGGGATACATCGTTCCTGTGCTTGGAAGAAGTGCTGTTTAAATGTTAGCCAGCTCTCACAGGCTCCCATTCCTTCAAACAGCGTAGCCCACAGGATAGCCCCTATTAAGTTGCGGAGGAGATCAAAGTTAGCTCTTCCAAAATTCAGGGTAGCTATCCTACTTTTTGGCTTGTTTCTTCCACCCAGGATCTTGAACTCAACCATTTCATGGTCGCTTTGTCCTAAGCTGCCCCCGACCTTCACTTCCCTAATGAGCTCGTCCTTGTTAGTGAAAACAAGGTCCAGCACCCGCCCTTCCCTTGTAGGCTCCTGCACCATCTGTAGCAGGAAATTGTCTTCAACACACTGCAGAAATTGTCTGGACTGCATACGACTGGCCATGTTGCTTGCCCAGCAAATATCTGGATAGAATCATAGAATCATAGAATGGCAAGGGTTGGAAGGGACCACAAGGATCATAAAGCTCCAACCCCCCTGCCACAGGCAGGGCCACCAACCTCAGGCCTGGATCTACACAAGGTTGCCCAGGGCCTCATCCAACCTGGCCTTGAACACTTCCAGGGATGCGGCATCCACCACCTCTCTGGGCAGCCTGTTCCAGGACCTCACCACTCTTTCTGTAAAAAACTTCCCTATCCAATCTAAACCTTCCCTCCTTTAGCTTTAAACCATTCCCCCTTGTCCTGCCATTATCTGCCCTTTTAAAAAGTTGATTCCCCTCCTGTTTGTATGCTCCCTTCAGGTACTGGAAGGCTGCAATGAGGTCCCCCCGCAGCCTTCTCTTCTCCAGGCTGAACAAGCTCAGCTCCCTCAGCCTCTCTTTGTAGGGTAGGTGCTCCAGCCCTCTAATCATCTTTGTGGCCCTCCTCTGAACCCTCTCCAACAGTTCTACATCTTTCTTGTATTGGGGGTCCCAGATCTGGACACAGTACTCCTGGTGGGGCCTCACAAGGGCAGAGTAGAGAGGGACAATCACCTCCCTGTCCCTGCTGGCCAACCCTCTTCTGATGGAGCCCAGGATACCATTGGCCTTGCGAGCTGCAAGAGCACACTGCTGGCTCATGTTAAGTTTCTCATCCACAGTGACACCCAGGTCCTTCTCAGCAGGGCTACTCTCAAGAAGCTCTTCTCCCAGTCTGTATCTATGTCTGGGATTCTTCCGGCCCAAGTGCAAGACCTTACACTTGGCAGTGTTGAACCTCATTAGGTTCACCCGGGCCCATTTTTCCAGCCTGTCAAGATCTTCCTGGCTTCCTTTCCTTCTAGGGTGGATAGTTGAAGTCCCCCATAAGGATCAGTGCCCAGGATCTTGAGGCTGTTTCTAACTGCTTATAGAATGCACTGTCAACCTGCTCCTCTTGATCAGGGGGCCTATAGCACACTCTCACAACAATGTCACACATAGCAGTTTGCCCCTTGATTTTAACCCACAAGCACTCAACGGATGGTTCATCCTTCCCCAGGTGGAGCTCAATACATTCTAGGTGCTCTCTCACATAAAGAGCAACTCCTCCACCTCGCCTCCCTAGCCTATCTTTCCTAAAAAGCACATAGCCATCCATGACAACATGCCAGTCGTCCAGGTTGTCCCACTACATCTCTGTGATTGCAGTGAGATCGTGACCCTGCGACTGCACTAAGATCTCTAATTCTTCTTGTTTGTTCCCCATGCTATGTGCATATACATGTACACACACACATATATATATCCTTGCAATATCCACATTATCCTTGTTAGACACTACATCTGAGACACATGTGGGAACAGATACTATAGCCTTTCCAAACCCAGGCCATGCCTAACCCCCAAGGACATCATCAGTACTTCAGTTATTTTCTTCTCTTGCCACTTCTTTCATTGTCTTTTTTATACCATACAGTCAGCTTCTCTTTCAAGGCTGCAGGAGAAAGGAAAAACCCCTCTCCAAACAGTTCTTTATGAAATCATGGCTTCTAAATAACTGATAGATGCATGGTTCCAAATAAAAATGTTCAATATCCTAGTGCAAAGCCAAGGACTCAGCAGTTACAGAGAATGAAGCTTAGAAGTAGCTCTTCTGGATCTAAGATGAGATATTCTGAAGCACCGGTATAGGGTATTTGCAACTTTGCTATGTTGTTTCTGTGGATAAATAAAGCATTCAAGTTTTCAAGTCTAACAGCTTACCTGGTATAAAATTCACTTCAGAGAAAAAGTAGTCATTTATCTGGTATTCTCCTGAAGCATGTGTTTCTGAAAACTCTTCTGAATACAAAAACATATTATAAATAGTCCAAGGTTGTGGCTCTGAATCACTCCTATTACTGGCATTTGAGGGAAGCAGTCATTTCTATAAAATTTCTAAACCCTGTGTCACTCCTGCTATGCATAAATTCAGAGCAAAGGTTGCTATTGTGCAGCCAGAATCTAATAATTTGATCTTTTAAAAGAGCATTTGCAATAGTGCAAGTCAGGAATAAGAGGAGAATTCATAAAGTATTGGAAGTAGAAAGAGAACCACTGTCTGAGTCGATAGCAAGGAACTTTCACAGCCACAGTTCTTGAATATCTCCAAAGAAACAGTCCTCAAACCTCTGGCCATGGGCACAGATTGCATATGAACTAAAAATATCCACTCCTGAAATGCTTTTGACATAGACATTCCCACATACTGAGACCTGTAATATTCAATGTATTTATTGATGACCTGGACAAGGGAATAGAGTGTATAGTCAGCAACTTTGCTGATGACACAAAACTAGGAGGGGTGGCTGACACCAATAGATTGTGCTGCCATTCAGTGAGACTTGAGCTGGAGAAATGGGCAGGGAGAAGTTTAATGAGATTTAACAAGAGCAAGTGTAGGGTCTTGCATCTAGGGAAGAGCACCCCAGGTACCAGTATAGATTGGAGACCTGTCTGTTGGAGAGCAGCGTAGGTGAGAGGGACCTGGGGGAACTACAACAAAGTACCTGTACCAAAAAGTACAATTATTTATTATTCCTCAATTAGACCAAATCAGTTAATTCATGGAATTACACCCTGAACTATTTATGGACATCACAATGCAGATCTAATATCTCTAGAATAGGCTATTTCTGCTTTCTTTGATACACAGGGCTATAGCACATATGGATAAAACCTTAGCATAACCGATTAAAAAAAAAAGTTAAGTATTTTGCACAGAGTCGCAAAATGGTTGAGGTTGAAATGAACCTCTGGAGATCACATAGTTCAATTTCCCTATTCAAAGCAAGGTCAGTGAGAGCTGGTTGCCCAAGGCTGTGTCCTGTTGGGCTTTGAATATCTCCAAGGACAGAGAGTCTACAACCTCTCTGCACAACCTGCAATTTTACAATACTAGTAAATACATGGAAACATTTAAGATTAAAAAGTGCCTTATTTTATACGGGCAGTTGAACAATAGCAGTGAGCTGCATTTTGCACTTCTTGCTTAATGTTTCACAAGACTGAACAGGGACCAATACCAACATAGTCCTTGCTACTATGCAAGCATTTTTTTCTAACAGGTAATACACAGATAATGTTTATAAATCTAAGTAGTCAACAATTAGAGGGCTTAGTGGTTCAGTATGAGCAATGAAAAACATCAGCAGAAGACTCCAAATTGAAATACAAGTTTCAGTAGACCAGCTCCTCATATTTGGACACAGGTTTACTCAGGATCCTGAGAAATTGTATACAGTGTTGTAAGCTCAAGCATGACCACAGGCTTGAGTCCTAACTCAACTTTTATTTACACTATTAAAACTTTCTGCCCCAAAGTTCTCTTCCCCAAAATTTTACAGCTCTTCCAGGATCAAGAAAGCATACTGGATACTCCTCAGGGAACCCAGGGTATTTATTTTAGTACTTGTATCCTTGGGCAATCTACATCTCAATAGCCCCGGACTCCCTACTGTTCAAAGCAGATTTCAAGTTTCACCAGTACTTAGCTTTCATTTCACAAGCTGTCAAATGACTAGTCTAAATGTCAGGAAAAGGAAATAATTTCTGCAGAATTCTCAGGTTTTATTGTTATCAGTTAGCAGATAATAGGCCTATTCATGCTTAAACAGAAATAACAAAAGTTAACACTTTGCCAGTTGCTAAAAAGAGCCTGGCAATCTTAAACAGCATTAAACTAGATGTGTTAAATATGACAATATAATGCAATACAACAAAATTCCACCCTCTCCTTCCTATGAGGATTTTGGTGAAATGTGGGCTTTTCTTCATTTCTACAGCGTAAGCACTGACTTTCCTTCCAGGAGCAAGCTCTTACTTTCATCACTGAAAGCAGCAACTATAAAAAATAGAGGAGCTTTTGAGATATTTATTTGATACTTACAAAGAAGAACGCAGTGACTATACTGTGTCAGAGCAAAGATACATTAAGATTTTAATAATGTTTCCAGCTGTGTCCAGTAACAGATGGAAATGCAAGAATATATGAACACAATAGGCTTCTTTCTCTCTTTCAATAGAGTAGGACATTTGTAACAGTGTAATTTTGTATCATAAACTTCTGCTTCCAGGTTCTAAATGTCCCCTAAAGTATCATAGAATCAAAAGTCATATAATCACAGAATCAGAATCCCAGAATCCCAGACTTATTTGGGTTTGAAAGGACCTCAAAGATCATCTAGTTCCAACCCCTCTGCCATAGTCAGGAACACCCTCTGCTGGCCCAGGTTGCCCAAAGCTTCATCCAACCTGGCCTTGAACACTTCCGGGGAGGGGTCAGCCACAGCTTCTCTGGGCAACCTTTTCCAGTGCCTCACCACCCTCAAAATGAGAATTTCTTCCTAATATCTCATCTAAAATTATCTTCTTTTAGTTTAAACCTATTTCCCTCATCCTGTCAGTCCTTGTGAACAGTCCCTCTCCAGCTTTCCTATAGCCCTTTTAGGTACTTGAAGGCTGCAATAAGTTCTCTCCAGAGCATTCTCTTCTCCAGACTGAACAAGCCCAACTCTCTCAGCCCATCTTCGTAAGAGAGGTGCTCCAGCTCTTTCATCATCTTTCTGACCCTCCTGTGGACTCGCTCCAACAGCTCCATGTCGTTCTTGTCCTGGGGACCCCAGAGTTGGATGCAGCAATGCAGACGGGGTCTCACCAGTGCAGAGTAGAGGGACAGAATCCTTTCCCTTGAGCTGCTGGTCACACTTTGATGCAGCGCAGGATACAGTTTTTAATTTGTTGGCACACTTAGTAGAGCAAGGAGGGGGATTTTGAGGTATGCAGCTGATCTGTTGACTGTTTCTCATGTTCCTGTTCATTTTTTTGTCTACTAAACTGGTAGTTTGAAGCACACAAAGCTTTATAAATGTGAATAACATGTTCTAAATTCCAAACACCAGTTACAGAACATGACAGGTTTTTAGGCAAAAAACTCTATTATCACCAGTCTCCTGTGACTTCTCCATAGTGTTTTTCTCTTTATTGTTTAGACTTGCAATCCTCATAAAGGATTTCTTTGTAACGTTATTGTTTTCCACAAAAAGGTATTTAGCAGTTACTCTTTAAGAAAAAAAAAATAATCTTCTTGACTGGTTTTTTTTTCCTTCACAGGGCTATCAGTCAGGTTAATTAAAGTTACTTTTAAATTACTTTGATTTTAAACATTCGTGAATGCACAAGGCAACCAATAAAAAAAAATACCCATAAACTGACAACTTAAATGGATCTCTGTGTGAGATTCAATTTCATTTCAGTTTGCTGCTTTGTTCACTTGTGCTTGGCCTTACTGACCAAGTGAGTGACTGCGGTGCCGTTGCTCTCAGTAGTGAAACACCCACCAGTGGAAATTAGACTTGATTTCCAAATCTTAGTGCTGCAGCAGTACTCAGCTAGGCTCTTCCTGCTGGTCTTTTAAATTAAAGCAAGTCATTGATGATAGCCTTACATCTCCCATGGTGAATTTTCTTCTGAAGCCATGCAAGCAGGATGTGATAAACCTAGGAAGGTAGCTGGGTGCATTTTGTCAACAGAATTCTTTTTTTATTTTTACAAAAGGATGTTAACCACTTTCTCAAATATCTAAAACATTACAGTTTTATCATTGTTCATTGCCAATACATAAAAGTGGTGGCTTGGTTTGTTTTGCTCAAGAGGTTCATCCTGTCATACTCAATGTCCTATGCCACGATAGCATTATAAAGACAGACATTAATGGGAAAACAAAAATAACTTCAGTTCCTTCCTTTTGAGAAGCTTTCTAAAGACAGAGTGCATACTGTTATATTTGTATGACAGACAATCAAGGGGGGAGCTACATTTATTTGTAATCACTGCTGCTTTATTCCAGAGGAACTGAGCTTAAAACCAGATCTGCTCTAACAAGCAAAACCAAGATCATGCGTTTGAATGATGGCTGGTAAATGAAAGGGGCTAAATTTTAGGAAAAGACAAATCTATTTTGGCATAAGCAGCTGGCTTTACTGCCTTATAAGCGTCACTTTTTAGTCATTCTGCACAGTCTGTATTTCTGTAAACTGCTACAAAGAAAGTGATACATTCTTACTGAGAAAAGTTATGACCAAATCTGATATTTCAAATCCTAATACATGAAATCATATGGAAAATGTTCAAATATAAAGTTCCAGTATGTCTCATAATCATTTATTGTCAAATAGTTTTGCCTGCTTTTTTCCATGAACTATTCTCATCATATTTTATTTATCAGCTTGTTTTCCTATGAGTTTATGTCCACATTTCACTTCATTATTTTTCCCCTTTGTTATATGCAACAGCGCAGGATTTTGAAACAAAAATATGACACAGGTGAAGACTTGGTTTTATCTGTGTAAGTGGTTGCAAGTGAAGTGTGGTTTTCCTTGCTGTGTGGATGATGTGGGTTTCAGATGTTTTGTAATGCATTGCTTTTAGTGGACTATTAAGAATTCAGTATCTTGTCCCATCAAGCAATTTTTTCTTCTAGAGCCTGAGGCTTGGATTTTAACATTTGTACATTAGCGAGATTTTAATCTCTTTGACGTCATCCTCATGACTACTCCAAAATACGAATGTAGCTCTCAGAACTTGAGTTGTAACTCCCAGATATGCATGTACAGTTTGCTTTTTGTGTGCATTTTACTGTAACCAAAAGATTCCTCATCTTACCAGAATGCACCTCACATGATTTATAGAGGAATTGACTGCAAAACCTGAGCATAAAACTTCCTTATAGCAATACCTTGCTCCATACTGAGACTCCTGGCTCAGTTCTGGGATACTTGGAAGACAACAGATTAGATCAATATACAGTATACTTCTACCTGTTGATCATAGCTTTGTTCCTGTCATCCTCAATGAATTATGGTAATCTGTTTTGTCACTATTTTATTAGAAAAGATATGGAAGAAAAATTTTAACCTGAATATTTCCAAGCTGGTATTTGTGGTGTTACATTTTTCATTTAAAATCAATTTGCCCAACTGCCTTAATCTTGTATTTTCTTAGGTGAAAAAGTAAAGAAAAAGTATTTGAGTTACCAAATTACATTCACAAATTTAGAACCATTTTGAGGTTTAGGTTCTTCACAGCAATGTGCCACACTGTAGGAAACAGTTATCTTCCAAGACCATGGCTGGCCAGGAAATACCTGATATATAAGCTGTTTTGGTTAGTTGCTATGTTGGATTTTCAATATCATATAACCCACACCATAAAGAGGGCATGTGTAATTTGAATCAGAAATTCATTCCTGGCCCTGTTTCAACGGGTAAGTTACAGCTGATGGGACAGTAACGTTCAACAGTCCAATTTGCGTGAAGTGAAAGGGCTTTGTTAATGTTGTGCCATTTAAACAACATTCAGTTCAAATCTTCTTGTCAAAGCAGTCTATCTGATGCCTTTGTCAAAATCTGAGCACTTGACCTGATCCTCTTTTGCCTTCTTAGGAATGCAGGTGCTGGAATGGAATGGCATCCCCTTGACTGGGAAAACTTATGAAGAAGTCCAGAGCATTATTATTCAACAGAGTGGGGAAGCAGAAATATGTGTAAGACTGTGAGTTTTTCCCCATCTTTCTGTTTCCATTTTTTTTGGCTTTTCATGGCTTTTCTTTTTTTTTTCTTTTTTTCTTCTTTTTCTTTTTAAATCTACAGTTGTTAAGGTGGAACCTTTTTTAGCATGAAATGTCAATGTAATAATTAGCAAGTGTTCACTGTGAGTGTGGGAGGTCTGTTTGCTCTTTTTTTTCCCCCTTTTAAAGTCATAAGGAAATATAAGCAGAAGCAGATGTAAGTAATTATGCTTTTATAAACAATGTTGTGTCCATTGTCAGGCCACAATCTCTTCTCATTAATACACATACAATTCACTGAATTTACTGGGGTTAGAAAAAGATGGTAATTTAGCACTAACCTGGCTTTTATTGAAATCTCTATCCTTTAGATGAACGTCATGTAGGCATCATGAGAAATGCATAAACTTGCATTCAATCATTAAAGATTTCACCTTAAAAGAACCTTTTCTTCTCAGCTCTTTAGCAGCATTGCAAGTACCTATCAGCTAAGAAGGGGCCATGCTTGGGAGCTGCTTTCTGTCATGAACCACTATTCATTTATCTACTTGATACAGTAATGAGGGTATGAGGAAAGAGTTTCTTTTGTCTCAGGCTTCTCATTGGTTTCTTTAGGGACTTGAACATGCTCTCGGACTCTGAGAATCCCCAGCACCTGGAGCTGCATGAGCCAGTAAAGGCAGGTAGGTGATAAGTTGTTGATTTGATATTGGAGGACTTGATAGCAGCTGAAAATTTGATTTGAAATAAGCTAGGGTATTAGCATTTTAAACTTAGGTGTTACATCCCAGATTTTGCCATGGGAAGAAGGGGGACCACACTTTACATACAAAGCCAGGAATTTATTGTCGGTTATTATTATTATTATTATTATCCCATTTCAATCCATTCTGACACAGTCTACATATCTAATTAATACAAATGAAATCTCAGTAATAGTATAGCAGCTAAAATTTGTTATCTGGGGGAAATCTGCTAGCTACCCCTTCATCTATGCATGGTACAAAATCTGTAGCATAATTCTCCCCCTTTGGCAGCTTCTCCCACCCCTGTGGGCAGTGCTCTTACTCTGGGGACAATGCAGCAAGTTCACAGTGTCCCAAGGAATTTGCTGGGAGGAATGTGATGTTTGTGGTGAGAGTTTTTGACTCCTCCTTGCTGGGAGGTGAATGATGTTCATGATTGCTTCCTCTTTGCTTCAGGATCTGCTTGGGGCCTTTTTTATGTTTTCTAGCATGCCTTGCTGTTTCCTCACCCATCAGCAACTCTTCATTACTTATGACTTGACAGGATATTGTACACTTTGGATGTGATATACTCTTGTTCTTTGTTCCTTAGGTTGCCCCTAAAATTGATTTTGCCTGGTTTGCAAGTTTGCATTAGTGTCAGTAACTGACCAGTGAGTTGCTGGTATTCCTGGGGCCTCAGCTATCATCCTGTGCCCAAACCTTGCATCACTCTGCTGTCATACCAGGCCTGTGCTTCTATAAACTGTATCATTAATCTGCAGTCAGAAGTACTTCAGTGCAATTACTGGTGTGCCTTTATAGATTAAAATTATTAAGAGTGGACATTATACTGCAAAATTATATAAGGTGAAGAGTAACTCTGACAAATTAAGGTCATAGTTATCTTGTCACTGGACAATTGCTGTTGCAGCCAGACAAGCTAAAACAAAACTCATAGTGAACTGGAGCAAGTCCAAATAACAAAAAAAAAAAGCCCTAAGGCCTATATTAGCTTAAAAAACAAGGTTTGTGGCCTGTTATTTGTGATAAAAATACAGTATTTACCAGGATACAGGGATGCAATAAGAAGCACTTTGTTCCGTGCTCAGATTTTGCCCCTAATGTGTTCAGTTTTGCTCCACACTACACAAAAAAATCAGAATCACAGAATCCCAAACTGGTTTGGGTTGGAAAGGACCTCAAAGGTCACCTAGTTCCAACCCCCCTGCCATGGGCAGGGACACTCTCCACTAGATCACATGGCCCAAAGCCCCATCCAACCTGGCCTTGAACACTGCCAGGGAAGGGGCAGACACAGCTTCTCTGGGCAACCTGTTCCAGTGCCTCACCACTGTCTTAATGAAGAATTTCTTCCTCACATCTAATCTAAATCTGCCCTCTTTCCATTTAAAACCATTACCCCTTGTTCTGTCACTCCATTTTTTTCATGATGAGAATAATCAGCCATTGGAAGAATATCTCTGGGAAGGGGTGGATTCTCCAAAATTGGACACTTTTAAGCTTCAGCTGGATGAGGTGCTGTACCATCTTGTCTAGACAGTGCTTTTGTTTAGTTGGAGCTTTTGCCGAGAAAGGTTGGACCAGATAATCCTCGAAGTCACTTTCATACTGGTATTCTATGATTCTATTAAACTTTTTGTGAAGTTTTGTTATGTGACTTCAAAGATGGCAGTGCTTTTGGGGGGATTCCCTTCTGTTCAGTCAATAGCATGATTGCAGTTTCCAGTAATGGTAATAGCATCTAATTGAATTTTGAACCAACATCCACAAACTTACTAGTAAAGCAGCCCTTCAACAAGTTCAGTGCAGATTAAAAGAGTGTTTCGCTCAGCATCTCATGGGTCCATTTTGAGTTCTGTGGTTTTATGCCTGCTCTTATCAATTACTACACAATTTACCTAGATTAAATCATCTGTTTTGTCACCATACAATTTTTCCCATCTGTTATAATACTTGCCATGAAGCTACTATTTTTGGAAAGTGGATGTTATTAGTTGAAAGCAAACACTGAGTTTGACAGAGCTTTGAAGCAGTTACCTACAATTTTGGATTTTTAGTGAGCAAATCAAAACCACCAAAGGAATGTATAGACACTGAAATAGGGCTTCGAAAAGATAGAAGATAAAATTAACAGTATTTTTTATTAATAGAGAAAACTCAAAACAAGAAAGAAATTATATAAATTTCCCCATAATTTCAAGCATGCTTCCTCCTAGTCCTGCAGTCTTCTCGTGGTTTCTGAGTTGGTACAACTCTGCAGAGTCCCTTCCTGGCTCCCAAGCCCAGTCAATCTTTCCATCACCTCTGAGGTTTTACAGAATGTTCATGCTTTGGAAAGGAGCAATCTCCACTCCTTCAAGAAAGAAAAGCCGAATATAGCCTAGCAGGCAGGACAAGGCTACTGTATTACCTTAAACCTCTCATACTTCTGAGAATATGGGAAGCAAGTGTAACTTATCCTTTTAACTCCATGCACTTTAAGCCACATGAAACTTACCTGACCTCATTTCTCTGTTAAATGGGGATTGCCATCTACAAAGCTTAAATTCTCCCTACTCACTCCTAGGCATCAGAGAGAGCAATCAGACTCCTACCACAGATGTCTCACATAGGCGTGCATAATAATGAAAGATGAATTAGGGCTTTTACTCCTCATTTGTTTTCATTTTATCCTGCTTTGATTAATTTGTTGTGCTAAAGTTTCAAGCTCCTTTTCTCTTTATTTTTGTATAAATTATCTCAAGAGCAAAATAATTTTTATTGAATGTCCAGTTGATTAAAAAAATAAAAAAGAATTGAGATTAAAACTTGTTAAAACAAAGTTCAGATACTTGGTGAAACTGAACCAGTCCCAAACAGTGCAAGAGTGCACAGGCTGGTCTTTTATATGTTATTTTGTTCCAGTATGATTCATCATGGTCAGCAAGGCCTGTTTTTCTGTAGCTAGAGAGTAACCTCTCAGAAATCTTATTAAATTAGTAATACTAGTTGACAGCATGTTAGGTAGAAAGGTTGGAATCGGTATGTTGATGTTGTTGAGGAGATGTCTATTTTTTATAGGTTGTCTATTGCATCTTCTCAAGCAAATGATAGGAATATTTGTAAAAATCGTTATCCTGTCCCTGTACTATGGTGAGATGGATTTGAATGTCCTCACAATTATCAACATAAATCTTTCTTACTTTAATCCAGTAGATAAAGCAAAGTCCCCAGGGGTTGATCCCAAGCAGCTGGCTGCAGAGCTCCAGAAGGTTTCTCTACAGCAGTCACCTCTGGTTGCTTCCTCAGGAGTAGAAAAGGGATCTCATGTTCATTCTGGAACCACTTCTGCCACCTCCAGTGCTGTTCCCAGCCCTGGTCAGCCTGGTTCTCCCTCAGTGAGCAAAAAGCGTCACAGCAGCAAGGTAAGAAACTTCTCATTTATGAGGCAATAACATTTTGATGACAAGAAGAAACTGACTGTTTATCTTCTTTAGCGTAACAAGAAATCAAACCACATAGTGATAGATTTATTTCTGTGACATGATGAGTATTACTGTTAGCATACAAAATTTGAACACAAGGAAAAAAGATTATATCATTTATCCAAGATCATAGAAAATTGAGCCCCCTCTGAAAACAGATTTCTCAAAGTTAATTTTATTGGTTTTAAACTTAATAACTGACCTTTTCATTCTTCATTGCTGTTACTTTTTGAGTGCATCTTACATGATAGTGAGGTTCTAGTTGCACAGAGGCAGTTGATATTACCAAGACCATAATTTACCTCTCTGTACACAGCTACCGTTTGAAGTGTTGCAAGTTATGAATAATCACAGCAATATTAAGTATTTCTCTGAAAGCGAGGGGGGGAAAATATTAATTTACCATCAAATTGTGTTTTGTCACTATCAAATTCCTGTGAGTTTGTTAAGCATAATGTCTCCTATTCTTTGCCGAATCCTGTCCATTTCTCAGCTGAATTCTTTCTCCCTACGCACCGACCTGCACACCTTGTAAAGGCAGAGTGGGAATTTAGTGACATTTTTTCACAGTTGAAACTGGAAACCAGATCATGAAGTAATCTGTTGCATTCTTGTGTTTTTTGTCAAAAAAAGTTCACACCTGACCTGAAAATCATTTCCATGAAAACTGAATTCACTTAAACAATTTGCAGGATAGCTAAGGGTGATTATTATCCTGAATGCTCAGCTCCTCACTGGCTCACTGTTGGAAGAAAAACTTCACAATGCAAACAAGGTTCTTTCTAGATAATTATTTCTTTGTTTGTTTATTCCTTCTTAAGACTGTCAGGTTCCTACTGCATTAGTTTTATATTTGTATTTTTGCACTGCTGAAGCTTTGTCTGTGATTTGAATTACAAATGCATTAGGCACACACACACACAAAAAGCAAATGGTGCCGGCTCATATCAGATAAATGGAAAATAGAAAAATCTCTTTTATCCAGCAATTTAGTAAAAACTGTAAAAGTATTCATTGACAGGTTTGTTTTGGATAGTAAATCTGTCTCATCACAATTCTCATAGACTTTTTATGAACTAATTCAGGTCTGTGACGCAGAAGTTGAATCTATATGTCAAGTTTTACTGCACCCAACTTCAGGGATCTAGTGAAATTGACTGAACATTAATTTAGGAGTTGGTTTCATTACACCTCTAGAAAATATAAGCATCTGCATATGAAGTAGTTCATCATGTGATTTATGTTTACCAGTGAGAATAATGCACTTTTGAAGCACAGTCCATGGGACCGGAGGAAACTTGTAATAGAAGTAGCTGCACTGCATGGAAAGGAGAAGGCAGAACTCAGTGATCCCTTTCATTTTATTAGACAAATCTCACTCCTAAATTCACTGCATAGTGTATGGACATCCATAAATTCTTGATGTGCAGGGTATCTTGGTGAGGCACTTCCCTCTGTCAACACGAGAGGACTGTATTCCTAGCTTTCGCACTGTAGCAGGTCACCTCAAGATAGATACATAAATTTCATTTTCTGCTTCACAGAGGATTTAGTAATCTTTTCTGAAAATTCAGCTAGAGGCTTATAAAGATGAAACAAAAAATTATTAAAAAAATGCCTTTATGTAGGAGATACAAAAGTCAAAACTAATCAGGTAAATATTAATACATTCTTTGCTTATTTCTGAAAATCACATTGTGAGGCATTTCGTTCATAACAACAGTAGCTCTTGTTGACTTTTATAGTTTCTGCTCATTGACTGCAGGCCAAGTTTATAATGGTGTTGAGCTCTGTTAGAAAAAGCTACTGCTCATCCTTCCTGGAATGGCTCTTTGCCTTGGGCTGACAGCATTTCTAGGCAGCTTGCAGTCTCTCCAAAGTATGAAAGACAAAATATCCAAACTGCCCAGATCTTGGGTTCACAACTGTTCTTACTTTTGACAATTCAAATTTTCTTTTTCTCTTTTTTTTCTTTATTTTTTTTTTTTAAGTTTTTTGTATAGATACATTCCAAACTGTTGTCAGAGACTCTTTGATATTCTGCAATGCTTATTCTCACAGATTTAATGTTTTGTCCCATTACTGGCTTTAACAACTAGGCAATGACAACCTTCTCCAGCAGGTGTGATGGCATTAAAAAGCACCAGCTCTTACACAGTGTGTGTGAGTTCATGCAGGGAGTATCAAAAGAATTTCAAAAGAAATTAGATTAGCCATCACAGGAGAGATGTAACCTTTGGGCATCTTGACTATATCCTGTGCAGAGCTGTTTCTTTTGTAATGTAAATGCATGATCATTCCATGGTGCAGGTTACATCCAGGATATAAATGCCCTATAAAAACATTTAATTATCTTTATATCTTGAAGAATGGGCTGTTTTCCTAAATCCTCACATCCTGTAGTTCTCAGAGAAGTCAGCAGTGAAATACTTTTCCTTTTTATCAAGTTAATCCTCACTGACGCTCTGATAAAGAAAGATACTTTTAGATGCAAATGCATCTCTGGTTTTCAATCCAGATCCATCTTCAAAGTTGGTTCCTCTCTGAGCTGGGATCAGATGACCTTGAGAGATCTCTTTCAGCCTAAATTATTCGTGTTTCTTTGAAATATTTGGATAGTCGTTTGTGGTCAGTTTTAAATCAGCTGAGATCAGAGAGAAAAACAAAATACTTAATTTGCTGAATCACAGCCTTGTAAATGAATACAGATATAATGCTATAGAAACTTTAAATTGCACGTTCATTTTTACAGACAAGTAGATGAAAGCAAAGTAACTGCAAAGGAAATTCCACAGCTAAAGGGAACTCCTCTTTACCCACCTTTGGAAGCCCCCACACAAATTCAGCATGTTCAGTTCCCTTTCTTTAACTCCTTCCATAAGCATCAGTTCTGATACATTCTGCATTCTATGCTATTTAGGGAAAACAAACTCATTATTTTTGCTATTCAAAAACTAGGGCATTTAGAATAACCAGCAGTGACTCAGTAGCCACAGCACAGCTAACTCCATGTTATTTTGTAGTATTGACAGTAACATCAGTGCTAGTACCCACTGAGGTCAGAACTATTGAAATGTATTACAATCCATCTTTAGAGGTAAAGTATGAGAAACGTAAGCCATGTAAGCCCTACTTTGTAACTTTGCATGATGCTTAGCTATGTCTGTCTCTGGCAAAAGAAGTAAAATACACTCTTTGAATATTCTTTCAAGGACCAATCAGGTTTTCGGAGTAGTTTGACATCAGTCTAGGGTGTAATTTAAGAGTCAGTGTATTTTATAAACTATTAATGACCTATTGTAGCTGTTAGAGGGATTTCACTTCTTTAAAAGCTCTGTAAGGTACAAAGAAAAACTTATCTATTTTTTTAAAAATTATTTTTGAGAGGCACATGCATTTCCAGAAAAATCAGCAACTGAAAAAAGTTATTGTTCATAAAGTAATACATCTAGAAGGCAGTGTACATTATGTAAAACAAACAAAAATAGAGCAACAGAAGGCAGTGAATGTAAATATGTAACAGACAGTTTTGGGCTGGATTTCACCCTTTTTTCTGTTGTGCTAGTGTTTGTCTGGTATATTTCTGGTTAGTTGTGGTCTGCAGATCTGAGTGATCAAGGGAATGTCTCTTCATCACAAGTCTGAGAAGGGGGGTGTATCACCTTAACTTCATGCTTTGGTGCATGAGACATAGGGTCTGCATTTGCCTGATTTAAAGCAATTCATATCCAACATAATCAGAAAATCTTAAAGGGTTTTTTGGAGGCTGGGGAGGTGAAAAAAAGAGGCACATGGGTTTTATTCTTCTCAGTAAGAGAAAGAAATCCTAATTACACAGAATAATATGTCAGGCTCTTGGTCACATCTGGAAATATAGGAAAAGATGACTTCCAGGTCAGTGTTCAGAGAACAGTAAGTTTGTCCTTGTTTTGGACCCTTTATTTTCTGCCGTATCAACCAAGGAAGCAGATGTGAAGAGTGCAAAAATATTCAAATCCTGCTACTGAACCAGAGAGAGCTTTCCTGCTTGACTGATGGCTTGCAGAATAGAGGTAGGTCTCAGGTGGCTCAAGGGCACTACCATTTAACAGAACAGCATGTTTTGGAGAATCCAGGATTTGAAGCAAATGGTGATATTATATTCCAAATACTGAGAAACAGCAGGCAAGTAAAAGACGGGGGAGGACACTGAAGATTTTATTGCTTTTGTCAGCAACCTGGAGAAGCTCAGAGATGGCGAACAGAGAGGGACAGGCAAGATTATACAGTGTCATAAAAGGAAGGAGAGAACATTAAAATCTCCTGTCATAGAAAGTGTGTGAAGGAATTTGAAGATGAAGTGGTGTGAATTGTTTATCAGAAAACACAGAATAAAGAAAAAGATGGCCTGCAATTATGAAATCCACTTATAGACATCACTCAGTTTTAGTACCATTATTTCAATTCCCACTCCCCACTTTAACTCAATTTAAACATGGAGCCTTCTCCTTTCAATACAAACATGTCTGTGTTGTACTTGATATTGTATTTGTTCTATCTTGCAGCATCGGCTTTATTAGACAAGGCTAACGCTATATGTCTTTTTCTACCCACACCTCCCTCTGTGACCAATCTACTTGGACTCAAGTTTTTGTGTTCAAGATGTCTGATTTCGTACTGGTGTGAATCTGGATTAAAATTGCTGGTCTGGATTCTAATTGCAATTGAAGTACCATAACTATTAGTTTTGAGCATACATATTGGACACAATGGAATAGTTGGGGTTTTTTTATAAATGTGTGGCAATAGAGCAACATGAACACACCTACTAAAAAGTTAACTTTGAAAGTCTATTATTTCCAATATGCATATGTGTATATTTGTGAGTCTGTGCCTGTGCATTTATTTATGTGTTTTAATCTGGCAGCCCACAGAAACGACAAAGTCTGCTTCCCATCCAATCACTGGAGACATTCAGGTAAATACTTATTTTTTGATGTGCTGTAAACATGTAGCTGTTGCCATTGGCTGCATTTTCCTGATGAACACATTTGCAGACAGCAGCTTGTCCATTAATTGATTTCTTATTCAACTCCAACCCCTTGAACTATCACTATTGTAAGCTAGTACTAAATTTTCACTTAGGTTTTTAATGTTGGCTTGTGAAATTCAAAAAGACAAAAACCATAGTGAAATTCTTTCTAATCTTTAACCTTTTGACAGTTATCATGGTTTACTTAAAAAACACCCAGACTGTCTATATTTAAGCCAAGACCTCTGTGGGTTTCTTGTAGTGCAGTGGGTTCATATCCACATGATTCCAAGACTCTTAGGTAAACTGACTTTACTTAAGTTTTTTTTAAAACAATGGAACTTGGAGCAGCAGAGTAAATGAAGTCTAATTGCTTCTAGATTTTTGTCTTTTGTTTCCTTAATTTATCCTTCTCTCCTGTACTAGTACTAAAGGTTTTTCCATAGCATTATAACGTCCTTCCCAATCTCCAGCTCCAGGTAGTTAGAATTTGTGTCATTCCTACTCAATATGCTGTCTAATGATCAAAATAATATAAAGATTCAAATTTCATCTACTTTTCCCAGACTGGATTTTTTTTCTCATTTATTTAACTGGTACTGACACACTTTAAAAGTAAAATATGTTTCAAGATCCAGCATAATCATCTAGTATCTCATTCTAGTCAGGAGAGAGACAGAAGCTTTTAAAATCTGTTTATTTCCATCCAAAGTAAAGGTCTAAAACTCTATAAGAATTGTGGAGAGGTATTGAATGATTTAAGAAGTAAAAAAAGCAACTAATTATACTCTGGTTTAACTCATTCTCTAGCTTCAAATCAACTATGACAAACACCTTGGCAACCTTATCATCCACATCCTCCAGGCAAGAAACCTTGCTCCCAGAGACAACAATGGCTATTCTGACCCCTTTGTTAAAGTTTATCTTCTTCCGGGGAGAGGGTAAGCGTGGGAGGATTTTTAACCTCAACTTCCTTTTAATTTGTGTTTACTACTTGTCATTAATAAACAGAACTGAGAGCTATTGCTATAGAAAATCCAGGTATAACACCCAGAAAAAAATCTGGATTTTTAAATAAAGAGACAGATCCTGTTCCCAGGAGAATGTGCAGACCTCAGGATTTTCATGATTACCCCTGTACATGATTTTTTTTAAATGTTTCCAATGAAAAATTCCAATACATACAAAAAAAAAAAAGTATTAAAAGAACAACAACCTCTACTGAACTTTCCTAAATATATGCAATACATTCTGTAATATAAAAAGCTACATTTTAAGATTAAAATAGATTTCTTGCTTCAGTTCAAGACATTCTGAATTTTGTACAGATTTGCAAATGTGCAGAATTATGGTATCTGAGATAAGTTTAAGGTTGCAGTATAATATCAAAGGTGAAAAATACTTAAGAGAAAATATTTTTTTCCATATGGTTTTTTTCGGTGGCCTTTCTCTTAAAAGCTAAGGTGCAAGTTTAGAAATTCTGGTAGTTTTGTATCTAATGACTATACAAATCATTAACCACTTTTTCATAGACCATTGCTTTTTTAGGGTCTGTAGTTACAAATAACTCATTAGTGCTTCATTTAAAAGCTATCTTTCTCTATCAGCAATACTAAAACTCTTTTTTGCCCTAAAGATGCAGAATGTCATAGGCGTGCATAAGTATACATGGTTATAATAATCCTGCTGACTTCGGTGACAGTATCTAAAGCCTAGCTGATGGATCAGACCTGAAACTGCAAAGACAAATTCCTGTAAACTTCTCTGCTTGTGCAATCACACTTACCCTAAGACTCTTAGGCTAGGAGCATGTGACTAAGAATTGTATTTGTGTTCTATTCAGAGTAACAGGAAAGTGGATGCTCAAATTACAGCTCAGCATTTGGCATATGGGCAAGCACAGCTAAAAGCACATGAATGGTACAACTAAAGGCATGCATATTCTTTTGTAGCTTTCTAATTCAGGCTATAAAGCATTCAATATTGTTCAGTGGCAGTGGGCCCAAAACTATTACTGAATGCAATAGGAACAAGTCCTAAATTTTGGGTGCTGGTTTAATGCACCTAAGAGTCTTGTAAAATAATTTTGAAATCAATTTTACAGGGAATTTTGCAGGTCCATTTACGGACATAGAAATGAGACATTGAACTAGGGAGATGTTCACCCTGCAGAGGTCTAACCCACTTCCAAGCATAGGTTTAAACTTGCTTCAAAGTTATAAAGAATTTGGATTTTACTTATGTTTAGTTTCATTATTTTAAAATGTGGCAATGTTACAATTTTGCATAGAACTTTGGACTTTGGGAACAATAAAAGTGACAATCTTCTCAAAAATGCCAAACTTGTATCTGAGAGCAGAAACTTGAATTGCTATTAACTATCTTTCATCTGTAGTTCAGTCCAGGCTAGACTTCTTATTCTTCCTAATGCCTCTGTTTCTTTTGATTCTAACAGTAGAAACTACCTGTTATTCATGTTTTCTTTCATCTCTGTTCTCACTTTCTCTCACACCGCTTCCTCTGTGTTCCTAACCCTATAAATGCTGGGTATGCAGACAAGTCATGGTTGTCCAAAATGCAAGGTAGAGTGTACTGTCTTTCATTTTTGTATGCATGCATGGTATGATAAGCCTGTGCATTGAGCTATAGAATTCTCTTGTGTTTTGATGGCCCGCGATTGCAGCATGGTTTTGCTGTTCATTCTCTAATGAACCCCAATTCCTGATCAGAAGGAACTGGAAACCAGTAATTAATGTTCCTCAATGCAGTAATATTCTAGGGCCGAACTCTGATTACAAACAAAATTTCTTTTGAAGTCTGGAGGAGTTTAGTTCAAAGCTATCTAAAAAACCCACTGAAACTTGCCCAATAATTAACTGCAAACTTGTATCAAGATTTGGAATGGTGTTACTGCCAAGAGAAATAGGTGCTGTTTGGAAATGAAATTTTTCTCTCTATACCTTACACAGTGCACAGACATTAAAGTCAGGCATAATTCTAGATAATAAGGCCCCTACATGCTCCAGAATAGAGAGGAACATTGCACAGTAAAATTGAGTTTTTAGAGTGAAACTGCTGTTACTGAAGACCCAACCTTGACATACATGTGTCAGTGAAATACATGTGTCTTTCACAAAACATTAACTCAGTTGTGCTCAAATCTGGTTCCATGTGTGCTACACCATTAGTGACTAACTGATTAAATGGGCCCCTGAAGTGCATCCTCTGAGTTAATCTCATATGAAAGGAATCTAGTTCATTAGCTCTGAGACCACATGCCACATTGTGAATTAAAACACAACTCAACAGAAGTCAGAAGTGAGAATCAGAACAACACACTCCCAAAAATTAGTGTGGAGGAACAATAAGAGAGTTTGTTAGGGTAGATACAGGTCATTTCGTGCCATTTGGCCTTTGTGCTGGGGAACAATCCTGGACACATTTATTACTACATACAGCATGTAAGTCCTTTAATCTATAGAACATTTGATCAGAAGAAAATAACAGTGCAGTGTGGCAAAAAAGGTTGTTTACCGTACATCTTGTTAGGTTTTCAAAGTATTAAAGGCTTCTCATGCTTGCCTATGTAGTCCTTTTGAAATGTCCATTAAAATTTAATTAAATTAAAATTGGAATGGAAGCCAATCTGACATCAAAGCTCACAGACCTAGATGAATCCATATTCTGTTAAAGGTTAGTGTACTGTTTTCTCCATACTCAGGAAATGCAAAGTAAAATAGAAATTGCTACGATTATTTTAAAAAACATATTATGCAGCCAAACATTTTACTTCTGGCTATTGATAAAAACAATCATGAGCTTGATGCACTTTTATGTTTGCAGGACAATTAGAGGTATAGGCAGAGAACAGGATCAATAAGAAATTAGTGTTTCTATCATTAACAAGATATCAGTTACCCCATGGCATTCATTAAATGTTCTTGTGAGATAGGACTCCTGTAATTAGAGACTGTAACCTATAAATATAATGGATTTGTGGTGCTTTAAAGTGTTAATAGGAGGATTGTCCTGGAAAAGAAATCAATGCAATATTACTTCCATTTATAATCAGAGCCCAATACCTACAATGAGAGAACAAAGCAGATGTGATATGCTGACTGATGCTTTATGTTTAAACAGTTGTAGGCAAAGCTAACCTGCTGAAGAGTCAGAAGAAGATGTTTTAAAAGACCGTTTCAGGAAAGCATACTAATTTAAAAAACCCAAAGGCTGTCAATGTCCTCTTGTAACCCTGAGTTGTGGCAGAAATGAGGGATGTGGTTTCTTCCTTGTTCTGGTTTTTTGGTTTGTGGGGGCTTTTTTTCACTCAAACTGAAAGAAACAAAAGATTGCTAATGTAATGTTTCCTTCCTTTGTTCAAATTCAGCGCTGAGTACAAGCGGAGAACTAAGTACATACAGAAAAGCTTGAATCCTGAGTGGAATCAGACAGTCATTTATAAAAATATCTCCATGGAGCAGGTGCGTGACCAGTAGTACTGTTCAGTGCAATCTACTGCTTTATTATTTGTATGGTCTGCAGCGCTTACTGTGAAGGGAGCAGTGTGACTGGCAATTCTGTGAACCCCTGTAAAATTTTGCCAAACTTAGGGCAAATTTGCTTACCACTGATAGAGCTTACTGTATCAATACTCGGTTCTTGTCCCTTCTACTCATAAAAATGGTAATTTGTGGGGATTACACTCATAATCATGTCATAAGTACAGATGTGGCAACTTAAAAAATGAAAATGGGATACAGGGAAGGAATAAATTAAGACATAAGTTTCTGAAGTAGATGCAGAAATCACTGTCACTCTTTCTTCCAAAAGCCATTGAGGCTCACAAAAAACACAGATCCTCCCATTTTCTTATTCAAAAATAATTATGAAACACAGAGGTACATTCTTAGGTTTTACAGCAATGGATGTGAAATCTGAATCACCTGAAAAATTTAGAAACTATTTAATATCCTTGTTATAGAAGGATTTAACTCATATCTGGAAAAGAGGTCTGTGGAAGTCTTATCTGTTTCTTGGTGGCTTCCTATCTGAAACTGACCTACAGTATGAAGCAGTTGAGTCCTCATTTTTTCTATATTCCCTTTTAAGGCACAGTTTACCATTTGAAAAAAGTCATAATAAGCAAAATTATGATCAGTCTGTTTGTTTAAATTATTAAGAATATTTTATAGAATAATGAATCTGTACACAGTCCTGCATTTAGTTTTACCTTTTTTAGGCCACTTAATCTTTCAATACTTCTTGAAAAAGCCCAGAGTAACCAGACTATAGTGAATAGATTTCCCAGTGTATTTAATACACTCCTCCACCATGACACCAAGGCCTCCATCTTATCTTCCTAACTCAAAATTTTGTTATTCATTCTTCTTGTTCATTGAGAGGAACATAGATTAAGATACTCATCATTGCATGTAGCAAAACCCTTCCCACAGAAGGGCTTACATGGTTGCTTATGCAATCTACACATCTGAACTTAACAGGTAGTAGCTCAGATTTACTTCAGAGGTATGTGGTTGTATGCAGTGATTATGGTTAGCTGGGGTTTGCATGCTGTTTTGTGTAGGCTTGCATAAATGCTAGCTCACTGACAGTGCAAGAATCAGGAAAAAACCCAACTGGAATGTTTGTAAACCCTAGGGCTTCTGGGTTTTGTGAAAATGTTTGGTAAGTCTTAGCAATATATCCAAACTGAGCTTTGCATTTTAAAAAGGCTTTACGTTTTACTTAAATTGCTTTCAGCTTCCGCTCTTGCTTTTCACAGAGGGGTAATTTTTGCTTTCTATTTGCAAATCTCCTCCTTTTCCCTTCCTCTGAGTCTGTTATGCAATGCTTACGATTATAAGTGTGTAAGAATTGTCTGACTGTCACATATGCTGTATATTCTTTCCTCTTGTCATGCACCTGTGTGTACAGGGAGTAGGGTTTCTTTCCTTGCACAGTTTTCCATGGCTTGTATCTGGTAAGATACTGGTGTGAGTGATTCTTCTATAAAATTCAGTTCCCTGACATACAGAACATATAGTAAAGCACATTTCTCAATCAGCAAATAATTATACAATGATAATAAGTACCCTCTGTAGTTTGAAGAACTATTACTATGAAACAGCATATTATTGCACTCATAGTGCTCACAAATGGATAATTCAAAATAGGAATAGGAAAACAAGTACAGGACAATTATCGTGATAGACTGAGAATGACTATTCTGATCACCAAACAAGCAAAACTGCGTCATACACTAAGTTATGCAGTTAGTTGACACACCTGAACAAAAATTAATGAATCTTTATAAATACTATTTTTTCAAAGAAGCATTTCCTCTCCCTCCATCAAAGCATGGGTTGCTTGCTGACAGAAAATAAGTATTATTAAATATTTCCTAATATAGTCCTTTTAACGTCACTGTCTAGACTTTAGCTGGTTGTACAATTTTTCATTTTCCTTTTCTCTTTCATAACCTAGCTGAAATTAAAGTGAAAATAATTATGGGAAATAAATCACTCTTTGAAATGAAACACACTTTTTCAAGGTCAGAATGATTAGTTTTATCATGTAGCAAACACTACTCTGACAGTTTTAGAAAAAATAAATTAAACTGTGAATATTTAGTAATTTCAGGGTTTTTTTAAGTAATAAAGTGGAGAGAATCACAGTTTGAGAGGAATACCTACTACACACAGTACAAATATTGTGTCATAATTGGTAACTCAAGTCAAATACCTACTCAGAGAATAAAAGAAAACGTTAGGATGATTTAAAGAAGATGGTAAAATATCTAAGTTCTGTTGTTTGTCGGCTGTTGTTATAATGTTGTTGTAATGTATGACCACAACATAAGGTGTGGCTTTGTTTGCCTCAATTTCTTACCTGTCAGAAAACAGATAAAAGCATTTCCTTAAATGATGGATATAGTTCATTACAGCAAATAACTTTTGCTATAGCTCATATCCTTAAATTGAAGGAAATTTATTTAAAAAGAGTAATATTTTCGAAATCCTTGAGTGATATAGGAGCCTATGTCTTATTTTCCAAAGTAAGAAAAGCTTTCTTATAAATCAGCAACGTGCTGGTATCTAAATCATACTTAAAATTTTGGACAAGAGAAAGCATGTTTCGAAGTCATGTAGCAGACGTTCTTATGTCCTCCCACATACTGATGTACAGCAATATGGAGAAGAGTACAATAAAATGTTAAATATGAGCATAAACACAAATAATTATAATGCATGATCATAGAATCGTAGAATCATAGAATTGTAGGGGTTGGAAGGGACCTCGAGAGATCATTGGGTCCAACCCCCCTGCCAAAGCAGGCTCCCTAGCTCATACTGCACAGATAGGCTTCCAGACGAGTCTTGAATATCTCCAGAGATGGAGCCTCCACCACCTCCCTGGGCAGCCTATTCCAGTGCTCTGTCACCCTCACTGTGAAAAAGTTCTTCTGCATGTTGGTGCGGAACTTCCTGTGCTCTAACTTGCAGTCATTGCCCCTTGTCCTATCCCCACAGACCACTGAAAAGGGGCTGGCTGATTCCCCCCACATCCCCTGCTTCAGATAATTATAGACATTAATTAGGTCCCCCCTTAGTCTTCTCTTCTCAAGGCTGAAGAGTCCCAACTTACTCATCCTATGCTCATAGGGAAGATGCTCCAGGCCCCTAGTCATCTTCGTAGCCCTTCTCTGGACTCTCTCCAGGAGATCCCTGTCCTTTTTAAACCATGGAGCCTAGAACTGGACACGATACTCCAGGTGGGGCCTGACCAGGGCAGAGTAGATGGGGAGGATCACCTCCTTTGACCTGCTGGCTGCACTCCTCCGGATGCACCCCAGGATCCCATTGGCTCTCTTAGCCACCAGGGCACACTGCTGGCTCATAGCCAACCTGTCATCTACCAGGACCCCCAGGTCCTTCTCCACTGAGGTCTTCTCCAGCAGGTCATCCCCCAGCCTGTACTGATACATGCAGTTGTTCCTTCCCTGGTGCAAGACTTTACACTTGCTTTTGTTGAATTTCATCTGGTTTCTCCCTGCCCAGCTTTCCAGCCTGTCCAGGTCTTGCTGGATGGCAGCACAATGTTCCTGCGTGTCAGCCACCCCTCCCAGCTTTGCATCATCAGCGTACTTGCTGAGGGCTATTCCCTCATCAAGGTCATCAATGAAGATATTAAACAGGACTGGACCCAACACCGAGCCCTGGGTAACACCGCCAGTCACAGGCCTCCAGTCAGATTGTGCTCCTCGAATCACAACCCTCTGGGCTCGGTCCAACAGCCAATTCTCAACCCACCTCACTGTCCACTCATCTACCCCATGCTTTCACAGCTTTGCTATCAGGATATCATGGGAGATAGTATCAAAAGCCTTGCTAAAGTCAAGGTAGATGACATCCACTGCTCTCCCTCCATCTACCCAGCCTGTTATGAGATCGTAGAAGGATATGAGATTGGTCAAGCATGACCCTCCAGTCTTCAGACACTTCTCCTGTCCTCCAAGACCTGTTGAAGATGATAGAGAGCGGCTCAGCAATCACCTCCGCCAGCTCCCTCAGCACACATGGATGTAACCCATCAGGGCCCATGGATTTGTGTGCATTAATCCCTTTGAGCCGCTCCTGAACATCTCCTACCTCAACCAGAGGGAAATTCTTCATTTCCCAAACCCTCCAACTTTCATACAGGATCTGTGGGTCCCTAGTGACCTTTGGTGTGAAGACCGAAGCAAAGGCAGCATTCAGTATCTCCACCTTCTCAGCATCCCCTGTTACCAGGACATCCTCCTCATTCAGCAAGGGACCTACATTATCCCTGGTCATCCTCTTACTATTCACATATCTAAAAAAACCCTTTTTATTGTCCTTTATGTCCCTTGCCAGCTTCATTTCCAAGAGGTCTTTAGCCTTCCTAGTTGCATCCCTACAGGCCCTGACCACATTCCTGTATTCTCCCCAGGTGCTCAGACCCTTTTTCCACTGTTCATAGATCTTCTGCTTCTCATTCGGTTTACTCAATAGCTCTGTGTTCATCCATGCAGGTCTTCTGCCTGTAATCTGATCAGTTACAACACTTTCATTTCTACCCATCATATATCCTGACCGAGACTGCAATCTTTTATACTATTTCTGCAGTGATTATAGGTGTTTACTTTCACCATAGGAGAAAACCAAATTGCATTAACATTATTTTTTTTCCTCCAGTCATGAGTTATATGATATTTTCAAGAGATATGTATTAAACATTTCAAGTAATGCTTGTTTAGTTACACAGACCCACATTACCTGCAACAACACTCAGCAATCTCCAGACATTTAAAAAAGAAACAGACACTTTTGTATGAGTGGTGTTGGTTCTGCCTTCCATAAGATATTAGGCATGTTGGGTCTTTCTGCATATTCCTTCTTTTTCTTTAAATCATGGCTATCCAGCGTAGCTGAAAGCTAACTGATGTTATAGTTTTGGGTGGGGTTTTATTTTGTTTTGTTTTGGTATTTGGTTGCTTGTTTTGGTTTTGGTTTTTTGCTTTTTCTTTTAGTTTTCCAAAAGGCAAAGCCTGTCATTAATTGCAGCTTAGTAACACTTTTTCCATAATATGCTTGGAACTCAGATAAAGCTCACAACATGTGTGAACTGCTTTCCTCCTTTTAAGACCATTTTCTCATTTTCCTCTTGATACAGTCATTCAAATTCCTCATGGAGATCTGAACTTCTGGCTTCATGACCTAAAACTGGATGATGCTAGGCAGAACCCTGTGTTTCTGTGATGGTATAATGGCTGCTTTTAAAATCACTAGCCATTGGGTGTTCTTTGCCTTCAACAGTGGTACATAAATATATCTTCAGAAAAGCAAATTTTGCTCCCCTTTGAAACTCATTTAATGCAATCTGCCTAATAAAGCTCTTTTGATGGATTTTCATTGTTATAGTATTTTACAAAAGTTTTATTAAACTAAGAGGCTTAAAATGGGTATCTCAAAGAAATGGCAAGTTTTCAGCACAGTGTTACTATCATACTAATGCAAAGAAGCTAGCAAAGTAATGTTGCAGTTACTTGAAAATCTTGTCTATTTTCCCCTTTCCACCAAGAATCCTTCGATCTTCATGGGTTTTTTTTTTCTTTTCCTGGATCTCTACATTCTTCTCTCTGTCCTTGCACAAGCATCACTTGAAACAAGAAGATAACATGCCTACCCAAAAGAGCAACAATTGAAACAATAAATTTCTGAAAAGCATTTATGTTATTCCTCTTTTTTTTTTTAAAGTGTAAAACTACCTATACTTCATATAGCAACTACTTATACTTCATATAACATCTAGCAGGAAATTGTATCATCCAGAAATTTAAAATTAGCAAGGACCAGTGGCTACTAATTTTTTTAGGTTATTTTTCATGTTGCATTTTCAATACTGTCTTGGAACAGCAAAGAGGAATTTTATTGCGTCATGGAAATAACCTTTAACAAATACTCTGTAAGAGATGTCCAAAAGAGAATCTTTTAGTTCAAATTTTTTCGTAAGTTTTGCAGGGTATTTGAGAAGAATGCTGCCTAACTCTGTAGGAATAACCAAGAGAAAAATTGAAGAATCACTCCCAAGTATTTATTTTTATTTTAATCTTACCTTTCAAGTCATGTTGTTGCATACTTAAAGAGTGCATTGTTGATGCTAAAAATAATACAGTTCCCCTTTGTGGGGGTTTTCTAGGATATGCTGATTTAAACTTCCTTTTCAGTGATGCTGGCCTTGCATAGTTGGTCATATTTCTAAAGTTAGCTGGGAGCAGAGGATATTCCAGATACATAATAATGAAATTAAATTATTGTTTAAAGGCAATTTAAAATTATCAAGAACTGTCTGAATCTATGTTGCACTAAACCAAGGGGCAGTGGAGGTAAATAACAAACAGTGGCTTTTCTTGGAAGTATGTATAATATGTACAGTACATGTTGTAGCCTATAATATTTAACAATTACTTTGTTGTCCCTTTGTCTCAAACAGCCAACTGAACAGTGAGTAACTTCTGTTAGGATGGTGAACTCAGTTATCATATGAAATCTCTAGTTCTGGCCTTTTATTCAAGTATGCGAACAGACTTTGTTTGCCTTAGTTGCACTCAGAAGTGTCCAATAAATTCTTCACTTAGAACTTCTCAGCCTGACTTTGAAGATATCTCATGCCCCCAGAATTTTGTCCTCTCTTTCAAGCCACATGGATTTATCACTGCCTCTCCGGCCACCTGCTGGCCTTTTGCCCCAGTATACACCACCTCTAATAAAACCTTTTCCCACCCTTCCCCAAAGACCCCTGGAATGACAGTCAGGTCAGTCTTTCAATAAGGTCATATTCTCTGGTCAACAGATTCTCTGTCTTGTACTATCTCGTTCTATAAAAAGATTAACTTGTTTCTTACTGTAGCAGGTACGAAGAGTGATTGACAAGGCTATCATGCTTAACAAGATTCGTAGATAACGAGTTTTGATAGCTGTCATTAATACAGTACAAATGTTCCTGCATGTCTGGATCACTTGCAGAGTGCCATTGACTAAACTTAATTGTGGAGGTATTGAAACCTGGTCTTTGCAGATGAGGTTGTCTAAATAGGGTATTTTAAATAATACCTTTGAAATTCACACTCAGATACGCTTCATGCAAATGTCTGAGTTCAGACAACTCAGATTTGATGATGAGAAAAGCTGCATAAACATAAAAATGGGACTTTAAAACTCAATTTGGGCCTCGTAGTGGCACAAATTCTGTCAAAAACAACTCATGGGAATTCCTAAAATAGGGCCAAGCACAAGCTTGATAACAAATAATAGCTCCAATCTATTTTTCTGGGATCAAGGTTGATGGGAGGACAAAAGCTGCCTAGCTGTCGCTACGAAAAAGGGTACAAGGAGGAGATACCAAACAGAAACCACCATAAAAGCTTGATCTGAAGTTTCTGGTGGCAGTGAGGTTAATTATCTTTTGATTTAAATTGCAGCTGAAAAAGAAAACACTGGAAGTGACTGTCTGGGATTATGATAGATTTTCCTCAAATGACTTCCTTGGTGAAGTAAGTATCTTATTTCTTCCCCTCTAAACCAGACTAGCTGGAATACTGATTAACTGCATGCTGGTATTTGGAGACTGTTTGCTTCCAAGATATGGTCTACGTGTTAAGTAAAACTTTTTTTACGTCACTGCTGATTTTATAGCAAATGATCATGTTTTCTTTAATTTACACATGAAAGATGCTTTCCCTTTATCTTGATAAACTGTGGACAAGTTCATTTAGGGTTCAGTGTTACTTCGCTGAAAATTAAGGCCATTTTGAGCATGAGATAGTAATAGCCTTCACAGTGACTGAAAGGGGAATTCTTGTAATGACTGTTAAGTTGTTTGCCTTGATTCTAACATAACATGGGGAAGCTGAGGAGGTATCAATCTTTGTAACTGATTAAAGGATTAAATTCTGCCATCAAGCCGTAATTTAGCACATGCACAAGTATCTGCAAGTGTGATTAATTTGGTCTTGCTGATGAAGGTTTATTTTTAACACTACAAAATAGTAATATCATTACCAAAGTATGACTGAAGGTAAAATATTGTAATTAATAATAAATGAGATGACTAATCATGGAAAGAAGTATGCTGTCTCTTTTAAAAGCAAATAAACAAACATACGCATGTATAATACAGAATTACCAGCAATAACTATGATGTCAAAAAATAATTTAAAAAATTATAAGAAAGGATTATGATTAGAAACAGAAGTCCAGGAAAATCAATCTCTCATATACAGAGTAACTCAAGAGTATCTCTGCTCATTCTGCATTTTAATTTTGTAAAAAAAGGCACTCAGTTCAGCTCCAGTTCTCCTTTGTGTAACTGCAAAACTGAGCAATCAGTGGCACTATTTGAACAATTACTAAAATAAATGTATAGGAAGCAGCTACATGATTACTTATTTCCTGCATACTGCATCAATATTCTTGTTGAGTTCAGCTTGTTTGTCCAAATGCAGCGCCTTACTGAATATATTACTGTTATTTATGACATTTAGAAAATGGCTGCTCCAGCAGCTGCTTTTATAGCAAGATTGAAACTTTTGCCTTCAAATATTTTCAACCTCTAGAACTACCTTATTTATTAAATTATTCTGACCTAAAAATGAAAAACAATTCTTCATGGAAAAGACTATGCAGTGTATTTCATGACCAGGATGTCCAGAGGGATCCTGCACCATAACAGCAAGTATAGGATATCCAAATTGTGTCCTAAGGACTTCCTTGAATAGGTCCAGCACCATTTGTGTGACACAGATGGCAAGTGGCACATCATGGTTCACATCCATGGAATGCAAACCCTCTCCTACAAAGCCGAGCCCCTTGCCTATCTATATTGCCTATTGGTAACAATCCTCAGTCATGCTCTCTGAGTCATTCCCAAAGCCATGACCAAAACCACACCAGGGAGCATGTTAAATAATTTGTTCAGCTGAAGTATAGACTTAACCAGACAGACCAAACCAGGTCATATACTACCTATGAAGCTGAAAGGAAAAATGAATGGAAAAAGACTTTTCACATTCTGGAAAATAACAGTTGTGAAGAAATTTCCTCATCCCTAAACTTGAAGGGCTTGCTTTTATTGGAAGTCTTGTAAAAAACTGATGGTGACATTGTTCCCTGAGGTAATTGTATACTCCACTTGTCCAGCACTTTTAAAACTTCTCTACCTGACTCTATTCTAACCCTCTCACCTTAAAGGCAAATGCAGGGCTTATTTTGTCCTTTCATTCATTCAAGACTGTCATGATTCCAGTGCTTTACATCTCTTGGTCCTCCCAGCTGTAAGACCTTTTTTCTTTATTTTTTTGTTTTCTTTCTTTTAAAAGAAATTTCATAACACTCCTTCTGGCAGTGCAGCCAAGTTACTCTCTTCACTTTGCCATTTCATCTGCCTTTTTTTTAAATTTTATTTTCCCCAGCAAAGTTTTGAGATGTAAATGGCATATTAAATTCTATTTTCGTGAAGTGCAAACGTACCCCTATTATTTTACTTTGGTTACAAATTCTGTATATGCAGATTTTTTAAAGGATCATCAACCACCAGTCCAATCTAATCATAGAATAGGTTTGGTTGGAAAAGATTTTTAAGATCATCAAGGTCAACCATGAATCTAGCGCTGCCAAGTCCAGCCACTATGAAAAACAATTATTTACCCCTTTACAAACAGTGGCATAAAGGAGAAAACAACACTGCCTGATACTTCTATTAGGATATGTCTCTACAGATGCAAAATAACTAGATATCTTTTCAGTCTGGCTTTCAAGATAGTTGCAACAAACCACCCTTTAAACTATCTAGCCATCTTGGTGGAGATATGTCGAAGCTCATAGTCTTTGCTGAGGTACTGTTGAGAAGACTTGTATATGTTCAAACACATGAATATGCTAAACAATGTGTGTTTGAGGTCACAGCTGGTTTATATCAGGTGAGGTCAGAGCGTAGCCTGGGTCCTGAATGTGTCGGTCCACAAACTCATAACCTTAACTTCTTATATTTGATTCCAACTTCCAGTAACACAACTGTAGATTCTTCTGCTGTCTGCAAGCTTTAATAGATCAGATAAAGGACATATATTGTACTTTGATTTTATTGTAGGTATTGATCGAGTTATCCAGCATCTCTCAGTTCGACAACACTCCTCGGTGGTATGCTCTGAAAGAACAGAGTGAAAACGTTGACCATGGGAAATCTCATTCTGGACAGAGTAGTCAACAGTCTCCAAAACCATCTGTCATCAAGAGCAGAAGTCATGGAATTTTCCCAGACCCTTCCAAGGGTAGGAATGATTTGGTCCACCAGATATGAAATGCCTTCCCAGATGATGGGAAAAGCTTTGCTATATGGAACCTCTTATAGGAAAAGAAAGTTACTGCTATGAAGTTTGCATACACCTTTATTAAAGCCGTATTTATCTCTATGATTAATTTGTTGGACCAAAAGCCTAATTTGGCTTGATCAGTGCCAGCCAGCTTACTGAGTAATTGTGTCTTTAAAACAGCAGTTTACAAGCTCTATGTGCTTTGCACACATACTATAGATTCTGTGTCCTCTTCCTTTTTTCTGGTAGCCTTGGCAAAATTCAGTGCATATTTAGCTTTCTATTTTTCATGTTCCTTAAATATTCTATGGCATTTTACCTTCTGGAAATGTCAGATTAATATTTTATAGAACAAAAATTATGTTATAATAATGCATATGCAGTTCCAGTCAATGATAATGGGCTATAGCAAGTCTCAATTGTATTGGAAATTGGTGGAGCTGATATAGTAAAATTATACTAGTGTTTACAAAAACAGAACTGATCTCAATGTCTCCTGCACCAATAATTTTTTCTTCTTTTTTTAAATTTTTTTTTTTTATATTAAGTAGTTAGTGCTCATTTGCTCACTTAACGCAGAGTTTATGTCATAACAAGGCAATAACCATCCCAAAGAGCATTCAGATGAGACCCTCAAAGTGATAGTACTCTGCTGCATCTTGCTCTATTTCTCGGTGTAATGTTTTGCTATGGATTGGTGTCTATATAAATTCTATATCAAAATTAGTGATTAGCATAGAAGCTATGCTAAGTAAGTTAGGCTATGGTTTTGACCAGGGCATTCATCAGAATAAAACTGCTTGTATTAATTAAATATTTTGTACTTAGCACTCAAGTGATGCCAGCTAGTCTCTACATACTAGAGAAGTAGAAAGTGCAAAACAAATCAGTCTTTAGGCTAGCCTGTCATTGCACCACTATGAATCATCACAGTTAATTATTCCCGGGGCCAGAGAACAGTGGGGAAGTAGTAAATGGCTTCCTATGAGTTTCTTAATCATGATATATCCTGAGATTTTGAATGGCATTGTACAGCTTAATCTTTATTCTGGAATACAGCTAGAAAGGACAGTTAAAAGTAAGAAAATTAAATATTTTTTTTAATAAATGCAACAGTTGTGCTTCTTCATTTTCTTGGTAGACATGCAGGTGCCCACCATTGAGAAATCCCACAGCAGTCCAGGGAGCTCCAAATCTTCCTCTGAAGGACATCTACGCTCACATGGTCCATCTCGCAGCCAAAGCAAAACCAGCGTCACTCAAACTCACCTTGAAGACGCTGGGGCAGCCATCGCCGCTGCTGAAGCAGCTGTCCAACAGCTTCGCCTTCAACCAAGTAAAAGACGCAAATAAATTCCTCAGCATGGCAGCTTAATGTTCATCTGTTGCCTTTTTCCCTGCTGTCCTTCCCTTTTTGGCTACTTTTTTTTCTGTTCTTGGCACACTGTGCTCACTCTGTTCAATGTCTTTCTTTGTGTGCCTGTGTGTGAATACATATAATTACAATATACTCTTGTATTTAGAAGATCTTATTTATTTACTTATTTATTTATTTATCCGGTTGATTATTTATTTATTTATTTATTTTAATTTATGTAGACTGCAGTGAAACTGGCTGTTTCTCCATCAGTCCCTTCACTTATGGTCCATGATGTTCCATGGTTGTGCATGACTCACAGAGAATTCCATTGTGCGATGTTATTTTGATGTCACTAAATAGGTACCAATGAAATAATCAAAACCTGTGGAGATGCGGCTGCCAGCTCTTCAAGTTGCACACAACTACTGAGAGCACATTAACAAGAACTATCTATAAAAAATAATCGGGAAGGAAAGTATTATATATACAAAAGAACGTTTAATGTTAAAGAAAAAGAATTTTAACTACATGCCTGAGATTTATATTTTGGAAACATGACTGTAAATACCTATTTTTTTTTTTAAAAGGAAATATAAGGTAACCTTCTTAATATCTCTGATAAAATCATGTTAATTTATGAGCAGAATAGCAAAATAGAAATACATTAAATGCAAAATCATTAAACACACAAAGCCAATAACAAAATCAGATTTCAACAGTGCTGTCAAGTTAGCAAAGTTAAAGAGAGTTAAGTACTAAGTGAAATGTTATAGTTCAATTTTTCTAGTAATTTTTGTGCCATGGATTGATTAAGGGTCAAGATAGGTTTCATCTGACAACTTTAAATAGATTAATAAATTTTAAATTTTCCGTTCAAAAGAATTTCTCTCCAGAGTATACCTCAGACCAGTTTCTTATTTCTAGTTGAGAGTTTTGTTGATGGCAAATTAAAATTCTCTGACTGTGGAATCATTGTGTTTGTCTTCAGGATTTGTTGATACGCCATAAACTTACCATGGTATAATGCAAAAAACAGGGGAAAATTATTTTCCTTGTCTTCACCATCATTAATAAAGAAACAGCCAGTTTTAATACTCTTTAATGCTGTGCATGTGGTGTCTCTTTGGTGTTTGAAAACACTACTTATTTAAATACAGAAAAAACCCACTTCTGTTTGCATGAATAACATTTAAGCTGGTTCCATCTGAGGATACATACTCTGGGTTTCCATTTCACCCACACTGCCACAGCAGCACATAAAAGCGGTCAGTCTAATCATGCCAGGAAGCAGCACAGACACAGCATAGCAGGAGTCCTCCCTATTCAAAGAACTCAGTCTGACAATCTGCCTCCACCAGCCAATGACAACAAAGACCAAAGCCAACTAGCTCTCAGGAAAGTGATGTCTGATGGACCAGTCAAGCCTGAAGGAGGTGAGCAGAAAGACATGGTTAAGAAACCAACCACATCCCAAATCCTTCTTGCCATGTCTACTAATTCATTGCGATATTTAATGATTTATTTTACCCCTCCATTAAGTGCTGTGTTAACATGAACCAAGAAGTCTGCTTGATTTTTCCACATCAGTGCATAAATCCATCATGAAAAACTATGCTAAGAAATATTATAAAACAACAAATTTGTGCACATCCGTTCCACTGGAGGACTTATACTGCTGCTGAAAAATGGTATAGCTTTGCTCATGTCATTGCCTAATAAAAAGCATGAATCGAAGTTGATCTACTTAAGCATGATTGAACATTTCTTGTACTGTGACAAAAGCCTAATTGCACATTTTTGCTTCTGGAATTATAATCTGGTTGTTAACAGTTTTATCTCCCAACATAGTTGTTATATCAAGTAATTAGCATAGATAATTTTTCAAACCACCAGTGGAAAGGAAAGAAATTTTGATCCATGTATAGCACAATCTCTTGATAACTTTCCTGTTAGCAACTTAAAAAGTATTTTTTACCTGTAGGTACCTGTACATTAAACCTAAATACCACATATCATCAGTTTATTCCCTCATCACAAATAAAGAGCCAGAATCTCAGTTGGTTTAAATTGGCACTGTTCTTTTGACTTCTGGAAGATTTTGCTTATTTCCATGGAATCTGAGGGATTATCCCAATAAACTTACTGGCTGGACTCCCGTATCTTGTGCTGTAATTCCTTCCCAAGCTTTCATGATTCATTGAAGGTTTTTCTGTCAACATAATTGCCTACCATGGACAGACAATACAGTCTAGCTGTGAAGGTTGTAGGAGAGAAAGAGGGAAAGATACTTCAAACAATATACCCTAAAGACATCAAGTCATGAAGAGAAGTAGTGTGATGTTAAAACTTCTAATTAACAAGGACAAATTTTGCAAATAATTTTAAACATTGTATTTAGAAATAAATTATTTCTCACAAGAGCCTTGAGAATTCTTCCATAAATGCATGTCTACACACATACATGCATCCACCCACACATGTATTGTCTTACTTTACAGCTCAAATCCAGACAGTTCAGGTACAGACCAGAGAATCATAGAATCATAGAATGGCATGGATTGGGAGGGACCCCAAGGATCATAGAGCTCCAACCCCCCTGCCACCAGCAGGGCCACCAACCTCAGGCTTGGATCTACACAAGGTTGCCCAAGGCCCCATCCAACCTGGCCTTGAACACTTCCAGAGACGGGGCATCCACTACTTCTCTGGGCAGCCTGTTCCCTCACTTCACCACTCTTTCTGTAAAAAACTTCCCCCTAATATCCAATATCCTAATATCCAATTAGGGGTTTATCCAATTAGGGATTATCCAATCTAAACCTTCCCTCCTTTAGTTTTAATGCATTCCCCCTTGTCCTGCCATTATCTGCCCTTTTAAAAAGTTGATTCCCCTCCTGAAGGAGGGGATATCCCAGAGGATATCATGGTACTAGTTCAGGCACCATGACTGAAAGGCTCACCTCTATTCCTACAGCGTAGAAAACTAATTCTGGAATGAAGAGTTAGGAGGAGGGGGCTAAAGCCTCTGGGTTTATCTAGTTTGGAGAAAAGGAGATGGAAGGATGAACTCATTACTCTCTACACCCTCCTGGAGAGGGGAGGTGGAGAGGGAGGTGGTGAGCTTTTCTCCCTGGGATCCAGTGATAGGATGAATGGGAATGGTTCAAAGCTGCACCAGGGGAGTTTAGACTGGACATGAGGAAACATTTCTTTACAGAGGGAGTGGTCAAACATTGAAATAGGCTTTCTAGAGAGGTGGTTGATGCCCCAAGTCTGTCAGTGTTTTAGAAGCCTTTGGACAATGCCCTTAGAAACATGCCCTTAGTAACTTCTGTCATCCCTGAATTGGTCAGGCAGTTGAACTAGATGATCGCTGTAGGTCCCTGGAAGAGCAGAACTATTCTTCTCTTTCTCCCCCTCCTCTTTTCTTTTTTATTTTCTCCTCTCCTCTCCTCTCCTCTCCTCTCCTCTCCTCTCCTCTCCTCTCCTCTCCTCTCCTCTCCTCTCCTCTCCTCTCCTCTCCTCTCCTCTCCTCTCCTCTCCTCTCCTCTCCTCTCCTCTCCTCTCCTCTCCTCTCCTCTCCTCTCCTCTCCTCTCCTCTCCTCTCCTCTCCTCTCTTCCTTCCCCTTCTCCTCTTCCCTTCTCTGCTCTGTTCTGTTCTGCTCTGTTCCACTCTACTCTTCTGATTTTTTGAGTTGTCATGTCTGTAGAGATTTGTCATAAATACCTGTCCTGTGATACTTTTTGGCATAGACAAGCAAAGCTAAACCCTTTTGCTTGTTACAGGAATTGAATCAGGGTTCACATGTACTTTTATGATAAGTAAATAGCTAGATTTTTTGGCTTCAAGTATGCTTGCCACTGAATTGTTGTGCTAGCTTTATTTTTAAAATTGAAAAAAAAATGTATTGATATGCATTTGGCTCAGCAATATTAGAGCATCATAAAGAGTTCTGGGAATAAGATCCTATATTGCTATCATTAACATGTAAGTGGAATTGAGTTACTCTGCAGAGACATGGTACTTTTGCCTTTTTACTTCTGATGAATATATAGAATGCATGATTACCTACACAAAGTTTACAAGACTGATTTCCGATCTTTGAGAAGTTTCAGCTTCTTGTAACAAAACTAGTTTCTCCTAATTTATTCATATGGGGTGGGCCAGTAATTACCATTTTAAGGTCAGTGGATCTCATGCATTTTAGCAGGAACAAAAAGCAGGATTAGTTATTTGCAGGTTTTTAGAATGTGTAAGTAAAACAAGAAGAGAATATGACCTTGAAAAAAAAAAACAACCCACCAAACATAGCTTTCATTCTATGGACCTATTTGCATAAGGAAGAGAAGATGAAGGAAGGAGAGGTTTCCCCCCTATTTAAAAAATTAAGTTGTCTATTGTGGACAGTGAATATTGGGGCATCATCAGTTTCCAAGTCCATTCCTGCAGGGATGCTGCGTGACTGTAGTACCCATACCAATTGAAGCCTACCTGACTGACACTAAAATAAAAAGTGGAATCTTTTTGACACTACATCACAAAGCTTCTATTAAAGAAGTTGATACAGATAATCCACAACATTGCTAATATTTTTTATCTTAGTTTTTTCTCAGTGAATTTGTCAGAGAACAGCACCTTTTAGAGTAACTGGGTTTGTCAGCCCAAACAAAGGGGTAGTAAACTACTAAGTTTTCTACAAGGGTGATGGGAAAAATTCTATGCTGTGAGTGATCATCAGTCCTTCTCTTCCTAAAAGAACACTTAGAAAGTATTTCTTCCTTTAACATAGCCTCTCTTCTCTCTATCTGTTTTTTCTTTCCTTAGAACCTTCAGTCATAGAATGCCCCAGAAAAATCTTTCTCTGCTTCTAACTCCTAGGACCTTTTCTATTAGGTGTATTTTGTCAGTTATTAACAGTGTCTGATGAGAAGTAAAATGGAAATCATGAAACAAAAACAGCACCCACAGTACACTAACTATATTTTATTAATGCAAAGGACTTGCATCAGTTTAAGTACATTGTACTAAACTATTTTTGCATTTACTGTAATCAGTAAAAAAAAATATTTTAATCAATCTGTTTTAAA
Organism: Laterallus jamaicensis coturniculus; assembly: GCA_022605575.1. Classification (NCBI taxonomy): domain Eukaryota; kingdom Metazoa; phylum Chordata; class Aves; order Gruiformes; family Rallidae; genus Laterallus; species Laterallus jamaicensis. Next base: position 9,193,762 of record JAKCOX010000003.1, read on the forward strand.
AGGTGAAGCTACAACAGAAAACACTGGCCTTTGGTCAGCACCTTTGTAAAATCCTATATTCAACTACAGCATTTAATTAAAAATTACCCCTGAAGTGTAATTTCCTTGTTGCCTGTGAGAGATAAGAGTATGATCAGCAAAGAAACCAGATGCATAATGCACGTTCCCATCACACCCCTCAGAGAGGAAAAATAAAATTTCAGAGCCAATCCTTTGAAGGCAGAAGTTGCAAGGGATCCAAGCTAGAGCGAGGGAGCAGTGTCTAGATTGAATTAATTTGATTTCATTTTTGTGAAAAATCTGAATCATTGACAATTACACTTTCACATAAAATTAAGTATATTCCTTTCAACACGCGTCTGTGTATAAGGGTTTATCCACCAGATGAGTCAGTTTGAGAGGTAGTATAAATCAGGCCACCTCCTTTTAAGTTAGTCATTTATCTTACAGAACGATCTTTCCATTATAAGGAGTTTACTTGGTAGCTCATATTTTTTAAACATAATAAATTATTCTAGAGTTCTTCAGATATTTAAACACTTGGAAATCTGATAATTACCAGTTCTCTTGCTATATGCATATAAAACAGTAGGTGTATCTGCAGTATAGTTATTTTCAAAGCCAGTTTAAAGTTTTAAAAGAACAAACTACATACTTTAGTTTTAATAGCTTCCAACAGTGAAGAAGAAAGACAAGGGACAGGAAAATTTCCCTTCACCATCTGCGCAAAGAGGAATCTTCCACAAAAGCTGTAGTTTCTAGTGAAACGAGGAGTTCTGATAGAGAGTTAGCATTCAGCATACAGTCAGCATTTATTTTCAAAAATGGTCATTTTTTTTAAAAACAGAGTTTATAAGGAACCATAGTGTCAATATAGGTGCTTAACATAACTGCTTAATGGGTAAAAGGCAATGAGCTTGTCCTTATTTGCAGTAAACTGTAAATTAATATTTAAATATAAAATTAAGTCATTTTAAGCCTGAACATCATTGTAGTCCTATGCATTCTTTTGCCCTTTCTCCCACTTGTGAGAGAGACACTACAAGTCAATACATAGAATATGTTAGGTTGGAAGGGGTCTTTAAAGGTCATCTAGTCCAACTCCCCTGCAGTAAGAAGGGACATCATCACTGGATCAGGTTGCTCAGAGCCCCATCAAGCCTAACCTTGAGTATCTCCACTACCTCTCTGGGAAACCTGTTCAAACACTGTTGCTTGAACATCAAATGATGATGGATGCCATATGCACCTTCTCTTTTTTGGGACACATTATAACAATTACCAAACCAGCAGACAACCTGCCAGGAGAAATGCAGTGCTATAGTCTTGAGCTGAATTAGACAGTAAATGTTGAAGATACAGAGAAAATGCAAATGACAGAACATTACAGAATCACATAACATTAAGAGTTGGAAGGGACCTTGAAAGATCATCTAGTCCAACCCTGTGACAGAGCAGGATCACCTACACTAAATCAACATAGGAAATGTTAAAGATCTAAGGAAAATACGACTTCATTCAGTCAAGGTCCAAACTCACCTGTTAAAATACTGTTTAAGGTAATATGAACAATACAACAGTTCTACAGCAATTTCTATCCTACTTTTCCTATGCATTTGGGGTTTTTTTACTCAAAAAGAGTAAACCTCTGGGAATTTAATAACACATCATTTTCTGAAAACCTGAAAATCTAATGCATATGCCCAGAACTTGCTTATTTCATAGAGAACATTTCAAATTTTACATTATAAATTTTTCATTATGGCACAAAAGCTTTTTCTTTTGTTGCGGAGGACTTGGGAGTCCTGGCGGACAACAAGCTGAGGGTGAGCCAGCAGTGGATGCTGTCCTGTGAAGCCTGCTCAAGGTGATCATGCTGTGGCAGGGGGTTTGGACGAGATGATCTCTGTATGTCCCTTCCAACCCCTGTCATTCTCTGATTCTGTGTGATTGTGCTTCTTGTGGTACATTAGGAAAAGCATAGCCACCTGGTCAAGGGAGGTTATCCTCCCCCTCTACTCTGCCCTGATGTGGTCACATGTTCCGTTATGGACTCCGCAGTTCAAGACAAACAGGGAACTACTGGACAGAGTCCAGCAGAGGGCTACAGAGATGATGAGGGGTTGGGAGCACCTCTCATATGAGGAAAGGCTGAGAGGGCTGGGCCTGTTAAGCCTGGAGAGGAAGAGACTCAGAACCTGTTCAACGCTTACAAACATCTAAAGGGCAGATGTCAGGAAGATGGGACCAGACTCTTTTCAGTGGTGCCCAGCAACAGCACAAGAGGCAGTGGGCACAAGCTGGAATACAGGAAGTTCCATCTGTACATGAGATAAAAATATTATTCACTCTGAGGGCAACAGAGCACTGGGACAGGCTGCTCAGAGAGGTGGTGGAGTCTCCATCTCTGGAGAGATTAAAAACCTGCCTGGATGCCATCCTGCTCTAAGTGATCCTGCTTTAGAAGGTGGGGTTGGACTAGATGATTTCTGGAGGTCCCTGTCAAACCCCTACTGTTCTGTAAATTTGTGAATCTATGAATCAGTGACATACTAAATTACTTTCAAAACAGTTGTGTGTCAAGTGGTTTTACTAGTTAGAGGGAGGTCTACTACCAGAGTTAATACTGTTAGCTAGAATATCTAGAGTAGAGAGACTGTGAATCAGCATTTTCACAGTGGTACCCAAATAAGCCTGCCAATTTACACCTCTCAAAGACCTTTGCATGAATACATTTTAGTTCAAAAGGCAGCATACCTGCTTTTAACTCCCTTGGTTCAACAACTTTGACAGAAGTTCACCTGTGTCAGCATATCAGAAGAAAGCTACACAGAAATGTGATGTGATGTGTGTACCAAGATACTGCTAAAATCTATGTAAAATCCATGATGCAGATCTAAGCCAGCGCTGTGTAATTTCTAGTCATTTATCTGTATGAAATTAAAACTGACAGGAATTTTCCTTATCACTAAATTCTATTTACTGGTGTTAGCAACAAAGCAGAGTGAAAGGAAATTGATTCCTAAGTTCTATAAATCTTTTGGATTAAATATAACACCTGTTGATTTGAGGTTCCTTTAGGTCTATATGCATTTTCACACTTTTAATAGCCAATGCCATGTTTTAATCTCCTACAATAACTTAGGATGTTTCCCTTGCACTTGAAATAATATACTGCCCAAAACTGGCTTATGCCTAGCCTCACTAGTCTCTTAATTTCCAAGTTAAATGGGCCTTCATATTGCTACAAATAACCCATTTCCAAAAATCATTACCAAAACAGGAATGGTTTGTCCCCACTCTCTGCAGATAGCAGTAATCTGAGGCTGTCTTTTCAGTCTTGCCTCACTCTAATAGCTGGCACATTTTGCTTTGGCTATTTCTGCTATTTACTGTTCCACCGTTTTAAGCTGCCATGTAATTTCAGGAAATTTCTCAGATTCTTCATTTGATAACTCTTATTCATAGGTCTGTTAGATGGTAGCCTAACCCCATGGGGCATATGGAAGAAAACTATTTCATCAGAATTGCTTTTCTGGGTAAAGAAATGCCATCACCAGAGTTCAAGATGAGTGCTGTTCTGCCATTACTCACTTCAAATGGCAACTTGCTCTGTGAAGAGTTGTGCTGACTTTTCACAAAATGTCACTGCCCAGTGTGCAGTCAAAGCCATGCCTAATACACAAATGTGGCTGAAATGGTTGAGACCATGGTCCAAAGCACTGTTTAATATGAGGAAGAGTGGGGAAAAGAACCTTATGGTGTAAGCTTTAGCAGCATTTTCCATTAGTAAACTAGCAAACTCTTCATAGAACTAGGTGAATGGGCACCTCACAGGCAGTTCGAGGTTGGAGTAGTTGAAACATGAGGTGACTGAGAGTGAAGAATAAACCACCTTCTGCTGGAAGACATTGTGTGTGACATGCCCCGTCTGTTGGTCAACAGATAAGTATCCAAATCAGATTGGTGATTTCCTCTGTACCTGTGGGCTTTGTGTCTCTTTGAGAAGACCCAGCATGATGCTATCAGCCACTTTTTATTACCTAGGGTTTCTCACAAGCCTTCCAGTTTTAAAGAATTTTTCCCCCCAAGCAATTAAAGGCAAAGTCTCAAAATTTAGTCTTGAAAGCATACTCATAAGCCATTTTCCCTCCTCCTGTTTGGTTTACAAATAGAACTGTCTTTGCCGATGTGTTTTGACAGTTGCATTTCTGCTTCTGAATAGCTGAAAAGGGTAATGAACATCCACAACTGAATTCCCAGGAGAAAGCTTTGTTTGAGACTGTTCTTTTATCCACAGGAACCACAGAACAGCATACTGTTTTTACAAATTTGGGGGGAATTTTGTTGTTGTTAGGTTTTTTTTTTTAAATAGGTTAATTCACTGTAGAATAATGATTGGAGTGTCTGATAGTGCTGTATTGATTCCATTTTGTTGCTGTTTGATTTGACAGTTCATGGCTATGGGTCTTGTGTGAATTATCTATCATCTACCTTATGTGAAGTTTTTAAAAAGCATCATCTCCATTGTAAAAACAGACTTTTCTGAAAGAAAAATCGTCTTTCTTTTCTTACTGATTATAATGACACATCTGCTTTGCATAAGGAATGCCTTACATGTTTTCTTTTATTGTAAAAGCAGATTTTCTAAGCCAAGGGATAAGCAAAACCATGCTTTTACCATACATGCGTTCAAACAATATATCATGCTAAGACTAACAATTAGAACAATTTTTAAAAACAAATTTTTAAAAAATGGAGCTGAAAAATTATATCAGTGTTAGCCTCAGGTTTGGTTTTTTTTTGAATCAGCAATTCTTTTCCAAGAAGGCAATTCTTTTCTTCCTGTAAACAATATAAATTACAGAGAGTACAAAAGGGATCCGGCAACCACTTTTTTTGGTGGTGTTTGGGTTTTTTTGTTAAACCCTGATCCTACACTAGGGATAACATTATGATCCACTTTCTTAGAATTTGAAAGAATTACTGTAAGCAATCAAAAGCTTTTCTGACTCATTTATGTATTATTCACTAGAATGGTTAAACTAAAAGTTTTACTCATGCCAGCCTGTACAGCACAGAGTAAAACAGTGACATTCAGAGGCAGTAAAAATACCACATTGCTAGCTACAAAATTTTGGCATGTCTACCCACCAAGACACCTTCAGACAACAGTTCATCTCATTGGGGAACTACTAACTGCAATAGTATCAGCAGATGAAAATGAAATCAAAGCTACAACAATAGCTTTGTATAATAAGGAATTCTGTGCACTGTTTTAGAGGAAGCAGCTCATATTAGAGTTTTAAACTTTCATTTCCTATTTCTATTCTTCATAGTCTAATGGCTAGAAAACCCAGACACCTTTGAAGTTAAAATCCTTAAATTGTAGCAAACACCTGATATAATACATAAACAGTGTATAGAGAAGAAACTGGAGCGGGGGGGGTGGGAGGAATATATCTCCTCTCTCTGTAAAAGGCTAAATGATCATGCTGGGTAATGATCTTCAGTGAAGCTCAGTCTCTTCCATCTGCTGAAATATGAAGACTCTTCTCTTTCTTCTAAAACTGAAATTATTTCAGCATGATATATAATTGGCAGCTAAACCTTACATATGAGAATCTCATAGTTTCTGAAAGTTTTCTAAGCATTCTTCTTAAAAGTATTCTTTGGTGGGGTTTTTTTGTGGTTATTTTGGTTTGGTTTTTTTTCCCAAATAATTTGAAATTATTTGAAAAAACAGTGGGAAAGGAATCAATAAAATATAGTTCTTCCATACTCTGGTTATTTAATATTCAAATTATGGCATTTGTCTTTGCCAAAGCTCTTATTCAAATATATGTTTTACATAAGTGAAGTATCAGGCACCTTTGTGATACCAGAAGAGAACATTCAAACTCTGCACCTCAAAAAACAATTTAATCTGTATAAAACTATTCAACTCTCTACAGACTAACACACCTCCCACCAAGAACTTTAATATCAAACATGAGAACTTAAGCTGTAAATATATAGTTAAGTAGAAAATGTGGGTGTCTCATGAGTTATCAAGGGGTTCTTATGGAGGTCAACAAAACAAGTTGTAAATATGTTTGTGGATTTCACATATTGAACTTTAGAATTTTCAGAAATCTAGTCATGAATCTAAACTTGGATCCATTATAACCATTTTCTGGGACATCTTAAGGGAAAAAACTTCAATATAGAAAAAAGATGTAAATTAGTGAAAACAGTAGAGAAACTAAAAATATAACATACTAAATGGTGCTTCAAAAGAAACAACTATGTGTTGATTATAAATAGATGTAGAAAAGGTTCTAAACAATTTGTAAAGGCTTAATTATACCTTTTCTGACTTGAACTAAATTCTAGGTTGTTCCTAGTTGTAGAAATCCTATAGTAAATATATAACAAATTACTTCAAGCACTAGCTTTTACAGCAAAATCAATAGAAGTAAAAGCCCAGACATGAACCATTCTTTCAGCCACATATGTTATGGTGGAGATACTACACTTAGCAAACTCATGCCTAAGGGAATGACTGAAGACATTTTTGTGCTGGCACAAAATTGTCTTGGCTTCCTTGAGTTTTAAAGATGCGTGGCTTTCCTGATTGTCCCCATGTATGAGGCCTTTATCATGCCATTGCAAAAAAACCCCAAAAAACAACTCACCCCAATCAGCCCTAAGGAGCACTTAGAGTCCCATGTGACAAACATCAGAAGTTATACAGGTCACACAAACACCATGAGAATGAGATTATGGGGTAGTTTGGGACAAGCACAAGGTAGCCCCAGTTCAGGCTGTTGAATACAGGGAAGTTGGAAAACGTGCTATAGAGGAGAGTTTGACCCCTCTTCACAGAAATCCTGCTCTTGCTCGACAACTCCCACCATCAGTTTCCTGACTCATCAGCATAGCCATAGCAATTCAGTCCCAAACTGGAAGTGATGGAGCAACCACTGCTCATAGCTGCCTGACCAGGGCACACTGCCAGGCTCTGTCTCTGACAGAAAACATGGGTGGCTTTCTCTCCAGATGAAATACTAGGAGTATCTGTTAATAACACTATTATTTTACAGTTTATTAATTTATATTAATATCCAAGAAGATCGCCTATGATCAGTGTAAGAAATCACGAAATAGAGCTAAGGAACATTTCTGTATGAAAATAATATAGATTGATTCCTTCTGTGGCTGTAGACAATACTGAAACAGAGGAGGCTAATAGAGGATTTTTAGAAAAAGGTTTATGTGACAGGCTGGTTTAGCTGTGAAGAATCACTTTGCAGAGTTTGAGTTCTGTCTTCACTCACAGTTTGGACCCAGGATTGCTTCATTTCTCTCTTCTAGTTCCAATTATTAATATTTATATCCTTAAAGGTTGAGGAGTCACACTTCCTGGTACCACATCAGAAACCATGCAGCGCTCTCATCATCAACAATATTAATTGCATCAAACATAAATAATACTGGTTGCCAGTTTAAGGCAAGATGCCACTGGGGCTCTGGCTCTTATTTGAAGAAATTTCCATGTAGATGTTTGGCTATTTATTTTTTATTTTAAAGAATTTTTTTAACTGCTTGTACTAGAGTTTCACAGCTCACTAAAACAGCATAAAACTTCATTAAGGCATTACAGAAAAATAATTTTAAAGACAGTATATTTTTATCTTCAGCATATGCACTCAGTAATTTTTAATAGAAGAAATATGACAATGGTAGATGTAGTAGAGGACATTTAAAACAAAATTCCCCAAATCTGCTGTATTAATATTCCTAGAAAATTGTGCTATTCAGTATGAGGAGAGCTACTCTAATGCCTGTATTATTATGTGTAATGTCATTATGTCCTTTCTTGTTTATATTTCTCAACTTGCTAAAGGCTGAATACCAGATTTGTTCATGTAGTACGATTTCCAAAACAGAAAATAAAAAACTCGGAATTAAAAATAACATACGCTGGTCTACCTTTCTTCACCAAATGGTCTTAAAAAAGATTAGGGTGGCTCCCAACAAAATATGTGCATCAAAATTCTAGCCTTGTATTAAGAGAGATCCAAATGGATAGGAGCAGTTGAGAGATATAATGCAGTAGCTGTATTATGTCTGAAGAGGGGTGGAGATCTCCATACAGTCTCTGTGCCTATAGATGTTGTACCTATATTTCCTTTCAGCTTCCTCTCCTCAAAATCACCAGATGCAAAGAACGTTTCATAACAAATACAAGGAAAGCCCACTGGGACTTTAATTTTTACCAGATTACCATATGAAATGTCTCAGATGAATAACTGGTTTTCTGTAGCTTTAATCAGAAAAGCAGTGTTAATCAATCTAACCTTTTTTTATTTTTCCTTCAGGCTATTGATTTGAACTATTAATATGACTGAAGAGAAAATGCGGTGGTATACTGTTTGTTTAGAACACCTTATACTATGTGAAAGTAAATATGATCTGCAAAACGCAATAATAACGCAATACTGTAACGCAATGTAAAAATTACAAGTGTTTGCAGCATTTGATTTTGATAAATTACAATTTTTCTTAATGTGGATGCTACTTATGTCTTACAAGGTTTTTTATAACCCACTGTTCCCACCCTGTACAGCAAGGTCTACTAATCACCGACCAGCAGAAAGTTCTGTCTCCACTGGCTCGTCAGCCAGTAGTTTTGGCAGTGGATACAGCATCGATAGTGAAGGCAGCAGCAGTGCCACAGGAGAGAATAATCTATTTCCCATCCCAAGAATGTAAGGCTTCTCCTTTAATACACTGTATCCTCTGTGTACTCACTATATATAGCCCTTTCACTTGCCAGTCATCTTCTTTGTTAGGCTTCTCTGCAGACTTTAGTTAGTAGAATTGCAGCTGAAGGGTTAGAATTTTTCAGAGCTTGTGTTTTTATTCTGCTCTGTTGAACACTGAATTATTAATAACCAACCAAACCTCCTCCTCAGCCTCATGAATTTATTGCTGTCAGACAGGAGAGGTGCCAGTCTCAGCTTTTGATGTAACTGTGGAGAGGTGGTCTTGGGTTAGCTTTTTAAAGCACAACCTTCATAGGCCTGAGACTGCTTAGTTTAAATTTTCAGATTGACCTTCTAGAAAGAGGTGCTACTAGTGCAATTGAAATTTAAATTCTGGATATAAACTAATTTCCCCCAGGTTCTCAAGAGGTTGCTTAGAACTCCTTGAGGTTCTTGATGAGAAAGAGATTTTTGGGAGTGAGTCTCTGTAGGAATTATCAAGCTACTATCAGTACAGTGATCCTATAAAACATTCGCATTTTCAGTCCTTTTACCTGGTTAGTTACTGGTTTTACCAGGGTTTTTTTTCCCCTAACTTTTCCCTCATACACTTGCATTTAGCAATTTTATTTATATTCCTTAGCATAGAAAAAAAAAAAATTGCTCCTTATCAACTTAATGTTTCTGGACCGAAATTTTTATAGACTGCCCCTGCTCAAAAACTTGCTTGGTGGTCATTGCTGATTCCGTGTCTGCATTGGGTGTTCTATGTTTTTCTCTGGGACACAAATTTTTGCTTTGTCACTGCAGTCTTGAATTATTAGTCAGAAGAGTTTGCTATAATCCCCCCCAAAAAGCTTGAATAGAGACAAAAAACAATTCTCTAGAACTGTGACAGTTCTAAGTATCCATTATTTTCTGAAATAAAGTACAAAGTTATTTATCTAAACCTTATTAGTGGCTAAAAGGAAAATGGACATTAATATTTCGATCTCACTTTCAGAATCTAGGACAATGTGAGCTCCAGTTGTGGGGTGCTTTCTATTGAACCTTTCATTCATGTTCTAGGTTAAAATGAGTTGTACTACTCAGTGGCAGAAAGATCTTTAATTGGATTTGACAATCTCAAAATGAAAAAAAGCAAGGATACATAAAACCTTTGGGTGCAGAAACACAAGATGGAGCTCTCAATAGACGTCTGTAGTTCACATATGCTAAATTTGAGTCCAAATGGTATCACTATTTGTCTAGCAATGTGACAGTGTCTGCAGTTACTTGGTATTTGACTGAAAAATTCTGTAGATTTTTAAGCCTGAAATGAGCCCTACTTCTAGTGAAAAGCAGAAAGAAGTCTCCACAGCTTCAGCTTCTCTCTTATCATAATTTGTTCCCATTTATTTTACTTAATTAAGTAAAATATATTATTTTCTGTCAAGGGCTAGAGTATCTTTTATTATTATTATTATTATTGTGGCACTTTAAAAGCAAATTGTTTATATACTGGCATTAGAGACTTTAAAAGTCAGGATATTTACATCCACATTTTCATTTTAGTCTCAAGGGCTTTACATGGGAATGTAATGAAAATTAATGACAAAATTACTGTTTACCATCAGAGACCTTTGGTATCATCTGTGGGGAGACTGTTTTAAACTAGATAACTGCTTGCATTTTGAATTCTGGATAAAAATTATTATATATCTGAATATATGTGAGATTGAAATTCTAGTCAACATTTGAGTTTCAGGGGTTCTGACCTTGTACACTAATTCAGCATATCCATTAGACCACAGTTCACAATTTGGATGTGAAGCATTAAGTAAGCTAAATAATTCTAAGTGTCTTGGCATATAAAAACATCTTTGTTTATAAGCTCCCTGTACAGATCAAGGTTCTGATCTATCAATAGAAAAGGAGTTGGATAGAGCAAGTTTTAAACTCTTTAATTCTAGTCCAAGCACTTGTAACCGCAGGAACATCTAGTCATGCAGCAAAATAAAAGAATTAAATAGTGACATAATGTGACATAAAGTTTGATGAGGTAACTAATTAGAATAATTGCCAATGTTATAAGTATTAAGGGGAATTTGTCGTTATATACAGTTATACAGAGCTGAATAAAACATGCAAATTCTTTCTATTTGGGACTTAAAAAAAATCTTTTATCCAGTTGTAATAGTTCTGAAAACTATTCATTTTATGATTGATAATGATGACTAGATTCTCTACAACTTTATATTGTGTAACCATCTATACTAGTTTGATGTTTGTAAAATTATATTAATTTTGAATGCAAAGGTGAAAAGCAACTGAACAGTGTGTAAGAAATCTAACCCTAAGGGAAAATAATTCTTGTATCATATTTGTAATACATTTAATAAAACATTACCTCACAGAAAAAGAAAATAATAACTTTCAGTTAAAACTAAATTGAAAATCACTTCAAAGCCTGTTTTTTAACTAAGTTTTAGTTCTGAATGAACTTGGATACCTTCCACTGCCACTGTGAAACATGAAGGTGGCTCACTCACAGCAAACAACAGTGATGGCCCTTTAACTCCAGAAGAATCACATGCTTTACATGCATATAATGCCTTATTTTCTCTACCACAACATTTCAGTCTTAAGGGAGAAAGACAAGTAGAAGCACAGACATCTCATAGTAGCAGACATGTTTTTGAGGGTGATTGTAATCATGCCTTAGAGCTTGCAACAAATGTAATTAAAGATAGCTTACATTTTACCCAACTTTCATTGCCTAAAAATAGGCATCTAGATTGTAATCTGTGTTCTTTGTATATCCAGAGGAGAAAGATAGGACCTCCAAAGTATGATTTATTCCACTCACCTTATTTTAAGATTAGTAAGTCGCAAACCTGAATTGTTTCTGTTGTTAAACCTAAACTGTAATGTAAAAGCAATCATTAAAAGAAAATAATTACCACAAACATGTCTTACCTTTGAGGAAAAGTATTGTAGATCAAGTATCAACTCTGTGACTCCTAATTACTTATTTCACTGTTCACCTTAACAGGATAAAGTGAGAACAAGAGCTATGTAGACTGGTTGTGGAACCCCAGGCTGATGGGGAGCAGGTAGCAGACATCACCTATGGCCCTATTCTATAGGAATGTACAGGCTAAGCAAGACATGGTTGTAGTTGCCTCCAGAAGAGAAAAAATATCATTCTTAAATGATCTGTTCAAATGTCAATGGGAAAAAACCTACCATACACGTTATTTTCTTGAATTTGCAAATATTAACACACACTCACACACAAAAAGTTTTTGTGGGTTATTTTTGTTTGTTTTCTTGGTTTTTTAATGCTTGTGTGTTTTTCTTTCTGTACAGAACCAAGCCTTCTGGCTTGGCCATATAATTTTCTTAGATCTCATCTTTTTATGATCTTATTTACAACTACCAACTATCTTTTAACAGAGGGAAGATGAGCCAGAATGGACAAGAACCAGTAAAGCAGTCAGGAGTAGGATTAACCGATGCAGAAGGTAAAAAGAAATACAAACAGCACTACAGTGGTATCCCATGTTTATAGAACCGATATGTTTATTTCTTTTACTTGTTACACTATGAAAGATTAGCCTATGTTCTCTTTGTATTATGGATCAAGATACTGGCTTTCACTTACTTTAAAGGCCCTTTACACATGGCACCTATGTAATGAGTCTTCACTTTAAATGAGAACAGTATCTTACCTGTTTATTTAAAGTAATTATATATTTAGATTGCAATGAATAATATCTGTCATTCAATGTCCACTGCTTTTCATAGTATTGGAATAAAAAATATGATACATGGGGCTGAGTCAATACCCATTAAATCAGAAGAAAATATCCGATAGCTGTCAAGCTCTATTTTTATGAAATTTCAGAATATAATTATATATAAAGCAATTATTACTTTTGGTGTATGCATAAAATATTACTTTTAAATAAAAATATTAGGTGACCATCAAGCTTTACTGCTGCAGTTAGACTACGGTGAAACTCTTATCTGCTTGGGAAATCCTGAGTGAATTTTTTTGGTATGAATGTGTTGTTGCCAAAGAGAGAGACATTGTAGCATTGGAGCTGAAAAGAGCCTGAAAGAATGGCTTGTCAAAGTTTCATGAGCAATATGATTATCTCTTTCATGTGTAATAATGGAGAAGTGCATGAAAATGAAGAGTGTTTTGTATTGAAGGATATGTTAGGAAAATTCCATTTCCCTTTGCATATAAGACATTTTCTTTCAAGTGTATGTTTCTGTTAACCTCAAATATAAAACTTAATTATAATGAACTTAACTTTATTATTACGATAATATTTTTATCATTTTAATACATTTCAATTTAATTCATAATTGAAATTCATATATGCAATTGAAATTAACTTCACATTAAGTTCAGCCTAAAAAAGTCAACATTTTTCAGTTTTTTGCCATCTGTATACATGGGGAAATAATTGCTGATGCTATATTTGAGGTAAAAGTGATCTAATGTTACACAGATTTGAAGAAATCAAATTAGAATTTGATGGTAGAACTGTAAACCCGTTACTCCCAAAGCAAATGTTCTTAACTGTGTATATGCATTCCACTAAATCTTTCAATACATAATTCTCATCATGCAAAAATCCAAATTCAGCTGCTTATCAAATTTCAATTTATTCAACAATATTTTTAAGTATTAAAAAAACAAACTATTTTAAAAAGAGAAATAATGGGATGAAAATGGGAAATCAGGAGTTTTCCATTTTTACTTTGTCATGATATGTTTTATACAGAATGATAATTGTAAACAAATATCTTTTCATTATTTTGCTTATCATAAGTTGCCCCGTAGGCAAGGTTTTCAATCACTAACTTCAGAATCTCCAAACATAAAATGCTTTAATTTAATGTTTATATCTTTAAAAAGAGCCATCCAAACAGATCTTTTGAAAAAGTCTAAAAGATGTGTATTTGTCACTAAAAACACTTTTCCAGTGAAAGGGAAGTTTGTGTTCCTCTTCAAAATTGTCAAATAACTCATGAACTCTATTCCCAAATTTTAATTTATGATACCTCTCCTAATTTGAAAACTCTAAGAATTACAACTCAAAGTCTGATAAAATGAGTGGTTCTTACTAAGTGTTTCTTCTCCCCATTGAGAAAAGCTGGGGCAGCCAGCTTAGTTTCTGTTGACTGATCTCTAGCTGACTTAGGCAGGACAGATGAACCTCAAATGATAAATTAAACTAAAAGCTAGAAAACAATTCAAAATTATTTCAGTTTCAGCATGTAAACATAATGATCTTGTGGGGAAGTAGTTCAGACTTTAGAGGAAGACAAGATTAACTGAAGATTTCTTCAGTATTATATAAATACTGTGGTATTCTTTTCATAGGTGAGCAAAAGTGAATGAAAAGCAAATTATATCTTTTCTGTACTGCACGTATCTGTGTTGTGGACCATATAAGCTCTGCAGTTAACAGGGAGCAAATATTTATTCCCATTTCTCATTAATTTGTAGAGAGATCCCATTGTTGACATTTGTATTTTCATTTGTAAATAAGGATTTATGTAATAAACTTTTAATACTAGTAATATTTTTACATTTTTAAATGTCCTTAATGGGTAACTTCTCTTAAAAGTAGCCTGTGGGTTATTCTAGTTAAAATGTGCGGAATAAGTGCAATTGCTTAAACATGCAGATCTACTGTTACTTCAAAATGTTTTAGTCAACCAAGTCATTCACACATGCCTCGCAAACATGGCAGGCGACTGAACGGGAACAAAATCTTTTAAATCAGTAGCTGGAGACTAAGCGAGGTAGGATTCTTGAATGGAAATGACAACTGGGTTTTAGGCAGCTGAATTAAAACTGTACCAACAGCATTCACATTCAGTTCACAGGGTATGATACCTAAATTTAGGCATGTACATAAGTGGAATCACTGGGGAAAAATACACTCCTGTTGTAATTGTTTACCCACTTGAAAAATGTGCTAATGTTTTTTTCGGAACAGTTTTGTGTGCTATTAAGATGTATAAAGTTATAAGAAATTATTGGAAAACAGTATTATTTATTTTGCTGACAAACGAATGGTCACTACAAATAACTATGAGTATTGCTATGATAATTTTTGTTTTCCTGAACATATTGGCTTGTCATATTCTGTATTTTCATACTAATTAATAATATAAAATAATTCAGAGCTGTGTACTTGGACACTGTGTTACAGTTATTTTTATGATATGCATTGTTGCATGCTATCTTACACTGGATATTCTGCCCTGAGGAGATGATATCCTTCATCTTCTTAAACTTCAGTAAATCTTATGATACATATTGTGATCACCACTGAGTTATGCAAACCAAGATCTCTATTCATTTCAGAAAGTGCAGTATCTTTTGTTTAAAGTTCTCTTATAATGTGTGATGGAATATTAAGGATATTACAGACAAAAAAACCCGTTGCTTTCCATGTAAGGATTGAAACTTAAAATTAAAAGCACATGATTAACATCTTAATTCAGTTGTAGATAATGATTGGTCTATCTGCCTCATGAGACTGCTCAGCCAATAGATCCCAGGTGCTATTTTCCAACTACCAGCCACGTATCCAATTAAGAAATATATGGGAAAAATATTTGCATATATTTCAATAGCGTGAATTTATTAGGTAACCCCAAGCTACCATTATATATCAAGAAAATGTTGAATTTTCTCATTTGAAAAGGTTACATACATGTAAAATATCACTCCTCTAGTATTACAGACATTGAGGTTCATCTCAAAATACGCCTCATTTAGAAAAGATGAATATGTTCTTAAGCCTGGCCTGGGTTCACACACTCAGTATTTTTTTGAATGAATGAGTACTCACAGTGCTTTTTTCGCCCTTTCTTCTTGGCCTCACAGTTGTCAAGATTTTCAGACAGTAAAATTGCAAACTTTGTGTAGAACAGTACGGCTCCCCATTCATGTGAGAGTTGTTTTTTTACTTAAAAAAATAAATTAATCCCATCCAGGCCATGTCCTGAACACCAAAACCATCTCTACACAAATCCACCATGACTCAGAGGCTCACTTTCTGACATTTCCAGTGGTCTTTTGAGTATAATTTTTTGAGTTCAGTAAAATGAAGTCCTGTAAGTAAGAAAATGTCTCCATGTATAAATGACTGATCCTGACGAGAAAATTGCAGAATATTCTAGTAAAACCTCTGTAAATATATTTCCACACCTGAGGAGATTTGTACTCCTTTAAAATCTGATGATGCATACATACTTCTGCAAGCTGATATACTAGTGATTTGGACTCTTTGTTTATATAAGCTCTAATGAACCCTTGCAGGGTTTTCCTTTTCTGTACTGTGCATTTGTCTGATTTACAGATTTTTAATTTCTTTTTTTTTTAAAGTTTTGTGGTAACATCATGTTTTAACAGGCAGATTTTAAGTACTGTCATTTTTATTTGATCTGTTCAGAGTAGTCTAAAGCTAAAACCCCCTTTTTTTCTTCCCTCCTCCCCTCCTCCCCCTCCCCCTCTCACCTTTTTAAAAAATTTTTGAGCTTGGTAGTTCATAAACTATTCGGTTATAACAGTTTCATTGTAGTGCTTATATATAAGGTTATAATGAATATATATAAGGTTATAACGATTCGGTTATAACAGTTTCATCACTTCATTGTATTTCAGTCTAATCTTTATTTAGGAGAAAAATGGTTGAAATATGACACAAACCTTAAAACAAGTATGGAGCGTCATTCTAATAACATTTTGGGAGGAAAGGTACATGATCTCTGTAAGTAAGCAACTGGCAATAATTTGACTGGTAAATTTTCCTTTATAATCTTTCTGAATGTTCCTGGTGAAATTTTCATCCATCATGTTTTTGCGGAATAAACCCTGAATCAAATTATTTTGCAAACTGCATCATACTTTCTTTTGAAGGGATGTCCAAGAATAATACGTGGATTAGATCTGCGTTGTAAAACAAGGCATGAAACAAACTAAGGCACAAATAAACATTGCCACATTCTTTGAAGTAAATACAACTCAGAAAAAACAATTAATTCTCTTTTTACTTCCTCTTTAGTTAGAATATAGTAACTGTTTAATCCAAAGGACTCACTGTAGTATAATTGAGAAACAACTAAGGGCTTTAAATGTTGCTTAAATCAACTTACTACCTCTCCACACATAAAAAATTTGCTTATTTTTTAAACTCCAGTTGTTGAAATACCAGAACCATAATTTTAGTCCTTATGAGGATGTTCAGAGAGAAATGGCCTTAATTTTGGACCTTCAACCAGAAAGTTATAAGTATGAGGAGAAAAAATTCAGATGAAGGAAATTATTAAAGGATAATCACAATATAGTTATTAAGATTTGCAAATGCTTTTTGCCTATGTAAAATCTGTACTTTGATGTCTTGGCTGACCAGGCCAAAAATATGGGTTTTACTGAGGATGAGAAACTTTTCTGTATCATTTCACAAAAGAGGACTGTGAGATCAGATTAAAATTTGACGCTTAATATTCATGAATAAGGTTATAATTAGAATTTAACCTCTTGCTGGATTAAAATTAAGGTGAATTTTACTGCCCTTGCACAAGCAATAGTGACTTTGAATGGAAACAAAGAGACTGGGAAAAACGTAGGAAAGAGATCAAGTTAAATCTTAAATTTATGTAATCTTGGGATCATCTGAGACTTTCCTACTTTCGTAATCAAGTTTAATTTATGTCTTTGTAGCTACTAGAAGGTAACTTCTGTGAAACATAACCTCATCTTAGGTCATGTAATATGAATTTGATATTTAATGGTGAAGCACTCTAATTTAGGAATGAAAATGTAAAAAACGTGATAAGGACTCTAAAACAGATGTTCTGGGTTTGTACAAGAGGGATTTGCATGTATTATGGAAGGAAGCAGATTTGCTGGTGATTTGGTGCCAAAATTTGTAGAATTCACATTTTGAGAAAGTCTTAGGAGGCTCATGCTGGACAATGTCCATCTCTGAAAGAGACAGACAAAGGTGCCCCTCTGTCACCTCAACAGCCCTTGGATACAAGGGGGCTACAGGACAACAGTCAACCTTGATGAAAAAGTGGACAAACACTAGTTTTTGTTCTGATAGCAGCAAGTTACAGACAGCAAATGGTTTCTGGTGTGTCTCCAGACCCAGCAGCACCACATTTTGGGGGTACAACCTCACTTTCTGTGGAGACTGGTATGCCACCACGTTAGGCCAGCGACACAAAGTATATCAGCACCTAGATTACATGATATAATTTGCCTCTGCCCATATCTATGTCTCTTCATGGACTATATGATGAGTCTAAAGACTCTTGATATTAAAATATACCCTTAACTTCCTCTGGTATGAAGGAAATTCTCAACTAATCTCTAACAATTTATTTCTAATGATTAAACCTTTGTTTCTTTTCCAGTAAATAATCAGAAAAATGTAGCAAATTACTTCTTACAGAAGGTTCAACTATAGGATAGAATAAAACACAATCTGAAAAATTCTAAAGAATAGAATTATTTGGGTTGGAAAAGACTTTAAGATCATCAACTTCAACCATTAACCTAGTACTGTAAAGGCAACCATCAAACCATGTCCATAAACACCACGTTTACATGTTTTAAATACCTTCAGGGATGGTTACTCAACCATTTCCCTGAGCAGTATATTCCAGTGCTTGACAACACTCTTGGTAAAGGAATTTACAATATACAATATAAACCTCTCCTGGCAGAACCTGAAGCTGTTTCAGCTTGTCTGATTGTTTGTTACTTGGAAGAAGACACTTACCCCCACCTCTCTTCAACCTCCTTTCAGGTAGTTGTAGGTGATGATAAGATCTCCCCTTAGCCTCCTCTTCTTCAGGCTAAATAACCAGTTCCCTCAGATGCTCCTCTTAAGACCTGTTCTCTAAATCCTTCACCAGCTTTGTTGCCCTTCTTTGGACATGCTCCATCACGTCAATACCTTTCTCGTAGTGAGGGGCTGAACACTGAACCAGTATATGAGGTGCAGCCTCACCAGTGTTGAGTAAAGGAGGAAAATCACTGGCCACACTGTTTTTGCTACAGACCAGGATGCTTTTGGCCTCATTTGACACCTGGGCACACTGTTGGCTCATATTCAGCTGGCTGTCAACCAACACCCCCAGGTCCTTGTCTGCCAAGCAGCTTTCCAGCCACCTCCCTGGGCAGCCTGTTCCAATGCCCAGTAACCCTTTTGGTGAAGAATTTTTTCCTAATGGCTAATCTGAACCTACCCTGGCTCAGCTTGAGTCCATTCCCCCTCGTCCTATCACCTGTGAAGAGACCAATATCCATCTCTCTACAACCTCCTTTCAGGTAATTGTAGGTGCTGGTAAGGTCTCCCCTCAGCCTCTTCTTCTCCAGGCTAAAGAACCTCAGCTACCTCAGCCATTCCTCATAAGGTTTGCTTTCCAGCCCCTTCACCAGTCTGGTTGCCCTTCTCTGAACACACTCTGGTTCCTCAATGTCTTTCTTATAGTGAGGGCCCAAAACCGAACCCAGCACTCAAGGTGTGGCCTCACCAATGGGGAGTACAGGGATACAATCTCTTCCTTGGACCTGCTGGCCACACTGTATCTGATATAAGCATTTATAGAACTAGAAACATTTTAATTCATTTACAGTAGTTTCTTCTTTCCTTGACTAGTAACTTCAGGTACACACATCTCACTTTGCCCAGCTTTGTTCAGCTTTCTGTCTTGAACAGGTACAGTAATTCTGTGCCAGAAGTGTTCCACTTGCTTCTCAGTATCTTATCTTTGTAATGAGTTTCAATTACTGATGTAACATCAGAATAACATGTATAGTATTTGGTAGTAAGTGTCTGAGAACTGTTTTTCCCAAGGAATACTGTAAGTATAATTTTATATCATACAACCAGGCACTTCTACATTTATATCAATACGTGAATGAATAGACAGATGTATTGTGAATTCACATGCCCAAGTGAATTAGAGACTACTAATAGGAGTAGTCTCTAATTAACCTACAAATCTTATATTAACACTGTGCTTATTTTTCTTAAATTCACTCAGACTGAACTTTATCTTCCAGAGAGAAAATTCCTGTCTCCTACAACATAATTCCCAACTCATAACACACTAACAGTATATAGGTCAGCAATAAATGAATAAGTCAGACTCAGCCTCTTTCACAGTATAAGAGCATTTACATTTTTCTGGAATAGTTCCATATTTCTGCACCAAGGCTTGATCCAATTCTTTTCAAGGGATTTTTAGATTGTTATGTCAAAACCACAAAGAGCACCATCTATTTTGTTTGTGCACATATGTCAAATATTATCTTTGGTGTTTGCTACCATCCCAATAACTCAAGTAACTCAGGAGTACTGAACCTTTAATCCTAGCATGTACCAAAACATAAGAGAACCTGAAAAAGATAGTCTGGACATTCAAGTACTTTTCCTAAATCAATAGAATCTTGTACTGACTAAGTATGTCACTCATGACTTGATTGTAATAGATATCGATCCAATGATTTAAAGAGAAATACAGCCAATCTCAAATGTTTCCAACACTTGCTTGAACAGCGATTGAATTGCATTTTTAAGCTTTGAGTTCATGTCCAATAGGCCATAGAAATTACTGCACACTCTCAGTTTCCTTCCCAAAGAGCAATATAAACCTGATGATCTCTTTTTCTAAACCACATTTTTAGCAGCGGTAATATCTGCTTTTATAGTCTTATTGCCATTCTTATTTACATGTAGATAAGGTCAGTTTGTGAAATAAAATATTACTGAGTAAAACCTGATCCTTGCCCAGGAAAAGATCTAAATGAAAGAATAAGGTCCTGACAGACTTCTCTACTATCTCTATAAATTAGAAGGGTATAATTCAACCTGACATTGTTCAAACTGCCTTTAATATAAATCACAACCTTGCTTTCTGCCAACAAGTTCTACCAAAGGTCTACTATCTAGTACTCATGACAGCATAGGATTAATCAATGTCAACAAAATCTAAAGCAGAAAGTACCAGCAAGGGTAATTTCTCACATGAGTAGCTGCTTCAGTGCAGAGGAGGAAAAGGACACAAGGGAATAGATAGTAAGTAAAGATAGGACTTGCAGCTAACCTGTCATGTGTTGATCCCTCCTACTGCATCTTATTTCTTTTTGGGAATGCAAATTTTATAAACGGAAAAGATTACATATGTTTTCTGTCACAAGGGATCCTTGAGAATGAATCAGGCTTATGCACTGACAGTAGTCCTAGCTTACTCTTTTTAAAAATATTTTTTTAAGCTATGTATAATATTTTATACCTGCTCCCTCAAGTTAGGATTATCCATACTAATACCTAAGTACCACACTAATTCGACAAAGTGATTCAAAATAAACAACAGGAGTGTTGTAAACGTGAAAATTATCAGCTGCTTCTCTAAACTGCAGGGAAACATATCTTATCTCCATCCTTGATTGGCCCAGTATTCTAATCTGCCCACCTGGCTCTCCAGTAGTAATTGGAGCAATTTAGCCTTCCTGAGGTATTTGCCAGTATAATCCATCTGGTTTTCCTAAAAAGAAACAGAAAGAATTTAAATAAGAATAAAGACTGCAGCCAGAATAGAGACATAATGGAAAAAAAGGACAAGATAATCTTCTATATTCTTGTATCCACATCACAAACATGATTGCTTTACATAGTTACAAATTATCCTGTTCCCAAATTGTTATTATAGTGTCATTAAAAGCTCCAGGGAGCCTGACTGTCATTACCTGTTGGCTGACCAACAGCTAATGCCACTCCTGTTTAAATGTGACTGGATGGCTGTTGGCCATTATGTCATTTGTGAAGAAGATTCTAAAAAAACTTTTTTTTTTTAAGCTTTCATTAAAAAATCCCCCTCTGATGTTCCCATGAGATCTATGGAAAATTAACCTCTTTAAAGAAGACAAACCACCAAAAAGAAAAGCAGAAAAACCTGAAAGCGTATGTATTGCATCTTGAGACCAAAATATCAACCTTTCCTATGATGCTTCAGTAACCACCTGGAATGATAATTTGCTTCCCTAATGTTCTTAATCACTTTTATTTTCTTAGCTCATAAATGCATCTCCAGTAACATAAAGCTGTTTGGGACTTCCAGGAGGTTTATTCTGCTGAGTCCTTGGAGATGTAATCGGGTCAGATGGTTTCTGCTGGGAATTGGAGTGCTAGTAATTCAATCAAAAATCTGACACAGTTAAATGGTTCCATTTCTGAAAAAGAGAGAGTAAAAAAAAAAAAAAGAAGAAGCACTGGTAGAATTCTATTAGATATAGTTATGAAGGAAATATGATCTAATATCAACTGGTGCATGTAGTACAAAGACCTTCAACACTGAAAAACAAGCAGGGGGATTCCCACAACAAAAACAGGAATAAGGGTAAAGATACTGGAATGTATGATAACTTGTCCTGAGCCTTGCCTGATGTAAGTGCTACTTTACCTAGTGAGTAATCTATGATAACTTTGAAATAGAGTCACTTTTTGTGGTTAGTAAAAGTTGGGTTGAAGCATTAATATTATAGAAAATGAATTGGTAAATCCTAAATAAATGCCCATCTGTGATGAAAATGAAACTAGGAGATACTGAGGAAGGGTTTTAAATGTCATCTCTGTGAATAATTCAGGTGATCTCCTCCATTTAGCAGTGTGATTAGGACCTAGAATTTTGTGCACGCTCCTGGAAAAAAAAGTAAGTAAACCAGATATGGTTTAAAGTCAATATTGTTCTGTGTTCAGACATGTGTGAGCTATTACTCAGCAAGAATGTGATTGGGGGACCTCAAGAGGTCATTTTATTGCTTCAAAATATCATATTTTCCTAAAAGGCATTTGTTAACCTGCACCAAAATTTTACAGCCTCATTAGACAGTCTATTCTAGTGCTTGATTATCCTTGATACTAAAAAACATTTTTCCTAACTGCTAGCGTAATCTTCCTTGCTGAAGTTAGAACTCAAAGAGAGAACTAAGAATCTGAAATCTAAGCTCTTCCCTTCACAAACATAGCAATTTATCAAGCATTTCCTATAAATAGACTTTTCTGAGCTTGCCTACAAATGGTAGTACAGCTGCTCCTACTGAGCAGTTCTGTATTTGTACATATTCTGTATTGTATATATTTGAAATGTCAAAAAAAAAGGAATGTCATAAACTGTTTTCATATTTAACAGCCATTTCTAACTCCTTAATGTTGGTAACTCACAGAAAAGGAGCTGGTAATCTCTTATATGTGCATGGTTTACAAGGCTGTTTATTCTTAACTTGCTTAGAAATTTAAAAACTCCTTTCTGAATCCCCAGCATAATAGTTTATTTCTCCTCACATGTTCTTGTAGTATAAACCTTTTTTTAGACTGCTGTTCAAACACTTATCTTGGAATTCTGGTTAAATACAGATGGATCTAGAGCATTTCCAGGTGGGATCATGTGGCAAGGTAAAATTAAATTTCAGCTAATGTTTATGTCAGGATTGAGACTGCTTAGAATTATCTGAATATTTGTTGCATTTCAAGACAGAAGTTTTTGAAAATCATTGCATCAGTATGAATATAAAGCTTTCATATGCAGAAATTGCCTAGGTGCTTCTAATTCTCGTGGTACAGAGCCTGCTTTCATATCTGTAATTTGTACCTTGTGCTTTATCCCCAGTTTACTTTCAGATTAATATGGTTTTTGTAATGCTCCATGTTTATTATTTTACCCTGTCAAACCAGTGGTGCAGGCTTGCAGCTTTAATGTGTTATCCATTGCAACTGTATGTGAGTAATTATCTGTCTGTTCAGGAAAAGCTTCAGTGTGTTTATTCTTCTTACAGAATTCCTTACAATTTGGCCTGTGTAGGCATTTGTAATTACTTTAGGCAATTATATGCTGCTCTTCCCTTTTATGTAGTCTTTGATCTCCTACTAATAGGCTGTGACTGAGAGAGAATTGGATGGATAGAAGACCAGTCAAATCTAGTGGTGGAAAATTATATACTGTGTGCATAGAATAGGATGCAGTTTATGTATTTTTGAGCCCCTGAAGACCTTTGTAGATAAACATAGGTGTATCCTGCTGTAAAGGTGTATCCCACTGTACTATAAAGTATTTGTCTTCCTTAATCCAGTTGATGCTTCTGAACATAGTTGGTATCCCATAGGTTCTTCATCACATCTGTCATTCCTGATGAGATACTTCAGCTTCACTAGCACATCTTAAATGACCACAGATTCTCATGTGTGTAAGCACAAACCTGACTTGTTCCTACAGACAAGTCAGTATTCAGGATTCCCTTCACTACCAGCTACCTCGAGTGCCAGTCCTTTTTGCACTATCTGTTTCGAACCAAGAGATTAGAAGGAAAATTTACAATATTAATTTCATCTTGCACATCTAAAGATATGGCTGGTATCAGATGAGATTAGTTCTACCACATGGTCCCCAGGTTTGCATGTGTGTAAAGTCATCCATTGCACAGGTCATTCTTTTCTGAAGCACCCTTTGATGTGCTTTCTTTTTTTATGTTTTCTTTTTCAAGCTTTCTTTATATTTTTTGTCTGCTGCATTAGCTTTGCACTGTGACTGACTGTGATGTGACGATAACATAATGTGACTGAATTTCATGCCTTGGAAAAATGCTCAAAGCTTCTAGAGATAAGCTGGGTCAAACATCTGATACATAGAACCGCCTGCCTCTTTCACACTGCTGTAGTACCTAGAAGTTTGCATATTTTCCAGAATGCTGCCTACAATAATTAGTCACTTTGTGTGATTTACTTGAAAAAGCCCCATACGTAACTTGCATCAGTGCCTGCTGAGTACACTATGGATTTCTACTCTTTCCTCCTGCTGCTTACCTAACACCTATAGCATTTATTCACCAGGTCTGCTTACCTAATACCTATAGCATTTATTCACCAGGTCCTCATCTCCATGCCTGTGCTTGGCTGAGCATCGAGCGTTTTAGAAATGCATTCATATTCATGGAATACTCTGCTGTACTCTTGAGGGAATTGGATTCTCACTGATATGAATGTAATTATTTGACTTTTTTGCTTGTATGTTGGGTTTAAGGCTATTTGGTGTTTTGTTTATGTTTTAAAGCAGTATGCAAATTCTCTGACTTTATACAGATGTATTTTTCATGTTTAAAAAGTGAATCCTACTCAATATCCACACTATCTTCTTTCATACTCAGTGCTTTCTTTTCAAACCCTCACACAAAGCAAATTACCCAAATTTCTGTAAAATGACACTATGGCTTATTATAATTTGGGAACTATATGACGTAACAATAGGTTTCTAAGTCCATGATAAATGTGTATGTACGTGAAGGCTGACATTTTAACAGAAAGGAATCTGAGAAGTTTTAGAAACAGATTGAAAAAAAAATGAAAGGAGATTTTTTTTTGTGCCTTTGCTGAAGACTTTATGCAGAAAAAGAGCTTTCACATCAAAAGTGAAACAGTTTGGGAAGCAGAGCCTAGAAACTGGTCTTCATGTCTCCTTATCAACACCACCTTACCTAGGTATTGTTCCATTGACTAAAAGGGATACTCCAGATTAACAAAATTATATGAAGACAACAACATATCTTGCCTTCAGAAAATTACTTGAGCCTGCTTTTCTGGAATTACATAAAATAATGATTAGTATCAATTCAGTATAACCATGATACGCGTCAGTTGACAGTTATTCTTGTGTAGTCTCACACAAAAACAGTTTACAAATATAGATCAAAATCTGTAACTTTATAGTCTATCTTGCATCAAATCTAACCTCTTTGTTGGCAGGCAAAACTCTTCAAAGCTAACTAAGTTATAAGAAATGGGGAAAAATATGGAGAAAAGATTCCTTGAGAAAAATTAGACTAAAATATAACCTCAGGTATCGCAGAAGATACCTCACTAAGTAAGATGAGCATGGCCCAGCTAAGAATTTTATACTGGCAGTCTAAAAGAGAGTGTTTCCTTGCTTTACATTACTTCTGGCAATAGCCTTTCTGGCATCATTGTGTTCATGCATGCTTAATCTACCTTACTGTTATCATTCACAACAGCAACATAACTGAAATAAATTTTTCAATTTTACCTTGATCTACATTGTACTGATTTTTTTTTTGTTTGGTTTGGTTTTTTTCATTTATACATCTAATTCTTGTTCCTTTTGGGGGAAACTACACTGGAAACTGTTCCAAGTGACCTATAATGTGCTCCTGTCCTTAAATATGTCATAGTCAATGATGGGTCCTCTGGACAGAATTGGATCAAATGCAGGAAAGGAACATTTGTTATTTTGGAGCAGCTCCAGTTTCAAGTAAAAGCTCTCAACTTTATACAACCTAGATGTAGGCACCTCAAACTATTGCTTTGATCTACTGATTTGTCCCTATTGCACCGGGTTAGTGCTGTGTAGACAGTAATGAATAATTAAGCAAACACCTAAGTATAAACTTTTATTACTTTAGAATCCAGTATTCTGTTGATCTTTAAAATTAGTATATATAAAAAACCAATTAAAAAGTTAAATATACGTACCTCTTTTTTATACTGTCATCTTGTGGTCAGTTTGGGTGAGAAAGTTCTTCTGTGCCTAAGTCACATGAAATAAATGAGATTAATGTGTCAACTTCCCTATAGTACAAGGGATCAAACACCAAAGAGGTGAACAATGATGAACATACCATCTCTTTCTACCACACTGCACTGAGGCAATCTCTCTAATAAAGAATCTTCCAAGCACTTTTCAGAAAGAAAAAAATAGGCATGCAAGAAGATCCCAGAGATTTTCTATTTAATCTTTTCCCTATAATTTGTTTTTGCATCCTAAATTGCTCATTTTATGTAAACTGAATTGATCCACAAGGAGATGCTGTGTGGGGGTAGGGAAGGGTATTTCCAAACATACATTTAATTTCCAAACATATATTTAAAGCTCTTAATGTAAGAGATATTGTCAAGTTATGTTGCAGGCAGTCAGGATTCTTTGGGTTTTTTCATGTGTATGTGTGAACTGAATTAATTAATTTCTTAATATATTTTTATATTTATTTATAAAATTACATTAAAATAATCCTTTGGTAAAGCTTTTGGAATTAAAAGTACAGGAGATAAAACCTCCAGTGAGTTAAAGGGAGTTTTTTCACTGGGAGTCCGAATTTACTACGGTTCCCTTTGAGTTCTGCAATAATTGTGAAACAAATAACTCAGATGTATTTAATTCTATTGCATAGGAAATGCTGCTTCACTACAATATGTACATATGGTCATGATGTACATAGGTGACATACAGTCAAATAGATGTGGTGGAATAGATTAATACTGTGTACCAGTTTAGACCAGGGCATACTCCATGAATGTCAGTGGAATTTCATCAAGCTGCAATTGGCATGAGAGGTATCACACAGTGAGAAACTTTCAAGTACTGTGAAAAACACAGGAGTAATAATTGGAGAGTGTAGAAAAATTAGGATCAAAGCATTTACCTGACTGAGCAACTAAAGGGCTGCAAATGATCCCTGAAGGTGGGAGGTCTGTCTTCTGAGCAATCCTGGGCTGCAGCTTTTGCTCTATTCTTTACTTTACCAGCACTTTTGTCCTTCTCTGCCTATGATCTTTAACTCACCAGGTTTTCCCTGGACTGATTCACTGTACTGTATTTACTTTATATCAGAAAGTTGCTTATAGAAATGCAAGGAATCCTTTGCAGCACAGTCATCTTGGAATTTAGGTCGCCTGTCTTGTCCTTACAGAAGTATGGAAACCACATAATTTTTTTTTCTCTTCTAGTGTGTTTCTATAATGATGTCAGGTGTGGTTGGTTTTGATTTTTATTTTTTTTTAAATTGTGGTCAGATTGTGAAATGAAGATAAGATTCATAAACAATTTGAAATGAAAAATTTGGATAATACTACATGTTAGAAGTGGAAGTGGAGTCAACAATTTGAAGTTAATTTAGGTAGCTATATCTTTGTAAATCTAAATTCAAGTTGAAGGATTTAGTGTTGATTAGTTTATCAAGCTAATACTTTGTGTTGAGTCAAGACAGGTTTAAAACATGGAGATTCCTATTATAAGGCCAACTTCAATGATATATGTGTTCTTTAGTACAAATGCATATATATACCGTGTGCATGTACATATATATGCACGTATAAAAATGATTGGATCACACACACATGTATATATACACGCATGTATGTATGCTTATATATATTATGAGCTAATAATAGTTCTACATGAGTTTTGAAAAAAAAATTCCACCCTGGGTTCCGAGTTAAATGCTCCATCTGTGTCTACAGGATTTGCCATTATTCAAAATATCACTTTTGTTTCATAAGATACTATATTAGAGAAAATAGAAGTCACTGCTTGTGACTGAAATGGATACCAAAAAAACTTGAGACCTGAATTTCACACTGCCTCTCACACAGAATGGCAATGAATCCTATTAATCTCATTCAGTTTTACATCTGACGTTCTCATGTTCTAATAGTTTAATGGCCTTTTTATTTAAATACATTTACAAGAATATAATCACTGGTGAATCCACTGACAATTTCTTTTGCATCTTTATAGAGGATACGGAGAATTTGGATTGTTCTTTAGATTTTGTAAACAAAACCTGCTTACAGTCTCTAGGAATTTCTCTCAATAGTAAAGGTGTTATTTTAGTCTCATTCTATTTCTATGTTAATTGTCTAATTAAAAATCTACAATTTTGCCTATTATATCCAAAAAACTTAATCCAATATCCTACAGCTGAGGCCTCTGAAATAGATAAGGCAATGAGAAATTTTATCATGGGAGTTATCAGCCACTTAAGGAAAACTTCTGCAATCAGTGGAAAGCAATAACCAATTCTAAGGTACAATTCATCTGAGCTATTTTAGACATCTATTTGCAAATAAGACAAACCACATTCTAGAAGAGCAATTGCTCTCCTCTTGCTATAAAAGGAGCCTAGACATCTAGCTCAGATAGATACACACATCAGTGTTCAGGCAGATGAATCCTAGCAGCAGGGCCTATCTCCAACTGACGTTAGGTGACAGTCACTGTAAAATGTTATTTTATCTGCATCAAGAAGAAACTTTTAAGCAGATTTAAACTTTATTTGAAAAAAATGCTAATTTGATTTGGTCTGCAGTTCTAAAACGGCTGCTGTGCTCAACAGCAAGTGTAATTACCATTTGGAGTGTTAACTTCCATAATTATCTTGAACTAACAAGAAGCACAAGATGGTGTCAATTTGGTTGGTTGTGGGGTTTTTTTGTTGTTATTGTTAGAAAAGGCTCTAATTAGGATGTGAAAAATGAAATAGGGGGAAATTTTGTGCTAAAGGTTTACTCAGATACAACATAACCATCTTGAAATCACAGACATATAACAGAGAAAGCTAATTAAAGATGAAAACTGGAGCAGGTCACAATCTAAATTACGAACCAATCTTATTCATCTTTAGATTACTAATACTAATTCTGTTTCTATTGCATTTATATAACCTAGTTCTCAAAATTCAATGTTGCTAATTTCTTTTTTCTCAAGGCAACAGGAATTCTGCCAGAATTATTGATGAATTTAGCATTAAAATAAGTTCTATTTGAGAAAAGATCTAAACTAATCCTCTCCTTCTCCATCTTTCATATATCACTGGGAAGAGTAAAAAAAAAACCAAAACAACAAAACAACCCACAGCAAAACACAACACCCTGACACTGCAGAGATGGTACAGACAACCTGTAATATTGTTCTATAGATTCAGGGACTGACAAAAAGTTCATCAGAAGGAACTAGGGACACTGCTGATTCACTGTTCCTGGAGATACTGTTCGCCTCTTAATTAGTTTTGTTTCTCAGAAGAGTTGATGCCTTGTGTTTGCTGAACAGATAGAAGTCTCCTTTGTTGATCTGAGGCAAGCCTGGCAAGAAGTCCTGAGGGGCCTAAAGAGTCCATATATGCTTTTCTCTGAATTCTGTACCTCTCTGGAGATAGAAGCTCTTATCTCTGCTTATTTCACTGTAGTTCACTGCGAGAACATAAGAGAGTCATAATCTCAGTATAATCTTGGGGATAAAATCAACAGGAAACACAAGTAAAATTAAACCACAACACAATTTCCTCCTTTTTTATGCAAGATTCTTGATATTTTTCATGACTGGGTAGTGGGATATATAGCAAGATAGTAATATCCTTCTCAGATTTAAACCACGGGCTAGTATAATTTTAGAATTAGAGTTTAGGACAGGCATGGAAATACCTTCAACAGTTCACACAAGTTCATACCTCAGTGATTTCTTCTGGGCTCAAAACTCACCGATATTTAGACATTTAGTTAACTGTTAATAGAATGAAAACAAGGATCACAGCAGGTTTCCTTAAGCAGCTTGGAAGGTGAATGATAAAGAACCGTGGGAGCTGTAAGAGGAACAAAGATGAAACAGGGAAGGGACAAAGTTGATGTGGGAACTACTCTGAGAGTATAAAATAATCCTCATAATCCAGTCACGAGCCTGTTTGGAAGTATAAACCTTGAAAGCTTTGGAGCTTTCCTTGTGAAGCAGCCCACAAGGAAATTGAGCATGCATCTGTCAAAAGAGTGAGGCAAAGCCTGAATTTCACAGGCAAGACTTTCCTACGGAATGGACTATCTTTGAACTTCCAGCAGCTCCAGGAGGACCATTACAGATGGGCTCGCAGCTCATGCCACAATCACACCTCTTTTGCCTAGCTGACAATTCCTGTTTGATTTCAGTGAAACAGTTGGGCCAAAGAGACAGAATCAAACCTGCTCACTTTTGAGAACTGTCAGGTTGTCTTTATAAACACTCTTCATACTCAGCTTAGTCCAGCTTGGTTCATATTCCCAGCATCAGAAGCCTTTAGAAATCACATCCAACCTTCCATTTATACAAAGAGTAAACCCAGCCATCCATGGCCATATGTGGGCAGTGCATCTGTCAGCTCCCTGAAGCAAAATTAAGCAATGAAGAACTGGGGCTACATTCATGCTACAGCACTACTGATTCCTATCTCCTGCAGCAAAACTCTGGAGCAAACAGGACTTGCTTTCATGCAGGATGGTGAACTTGCTGATAGCACCACAGCTATATTTAAAGCTCTTTTCCTGAGGCAGCTTTCCTTTATTATTGGCAGCAAAATGGATGGTCTATGAAAAGAGATTTTTGTGCCACTATTTTGTTTCCAAACAGCTGAGGAATAATGCAGGACCACAAAGCAGATTCAATATTCTTTAGAGTTCTTTAAAATGATTAAAACTAAAAATATACAAATCATGCCCAGAGCAATTTTAAAAATACTAAAAGTGCTAGCAGTGGAAACATTGTCCTTTTCCCACAAAGCAAATGAGTTTTACCTGCCCTCATCTCAAAATATGTGGTGTCCAGTCACTTCTGCTCAGCCAAAATGATTTAATGCACTCTTCAAATCAGATTTTCTCTGAGAAAGTCACTGGTACAATGACATCAACAACTTTTCTTTAAACAATATTAATTTGGAAAATGGCTTTGTGATCACTGTTGCTTCATGCTGGGCTGCAAAAGCAACCGTACAGGGAGCAGGCCATATGAAGGGGTTATTCCCTTCCACTGAGTGCTTGTGAGGCCAGTGTTAATGGCCAGTACCAGTGTAATTGAGGAGAGGCTGAGGGTTTCTTTAAACCTCAGGAAATGAGCTACTTTCTGGGTAGTTAATTACCTTATGGGGTAGCATAGAGAAGATGGAGTCAGACTCAGAGTTCGGCAGAAAAAAACCCGAAGAAATAGGCAACATTCACAAGCCGAAGTAAGGGAAATTCCAACTGAATACAGGGGAAACTAAAACACAAAATCACCATGAGTGTACTTAAACACTGGGTAGGTTTGCCCAGAGAGGCTGCAGAACTTCGCTTGGAGATTTCCAAAAATCAAGAAACAAGCTCTGTACAGTCTGATTGGATTTTACAGTTAACCCTACTGTGAATGCAGTGTTGTACTGGCGACCTCTAGCATCCCTTTCCTCTCTGAATTATCAGTCTACAATTGCTTCCTAAAGCGTGCCACGCCATAAATCAGTGTTGTTGCTGAAGAATGGCCCCGTTTCCTTCCCTCAACCTTTCATCCTTCAGGGTGGCAAAAAGCGCGTGCTGAATCGAGCTGGGTGACTAACCCAAAATCAGTACATTGGTGCGGAGAGGTTGCAGTTAGTAGAATTGTTTCTGCCAACTAGCTCGCTAGGCAGCTGTACAAACATCTGCGGCAAAAGGAGATAACGTCAGGAAAACTGTGTGGGAAGGAATAAGCAGGAGCGTGATGAGATTTCTTTCAGCGTCAGTGCCTGTTTTTTGCCATTTTAAGATGAGTAAGTACTAGTTACAGGTAAAGGTGTTCTTGGCAGCTAAACCAGTGTCGAGGATGGTATTTTCTTTAAGGGAACGTCTCACCAGGAAGAGTTTAAAGCAGGAATCTGCCACAGCTTCTTATTAAACACTCCATAGTATTTTTCATAAACACTGAGGTGGCAAAATTCCTCCCAGGTAATTATTTCTATTGCTTGAAGTTCTCTGCTGCAAATGCATACAGATAACATATTTCCCTCCCTATCCTACATATGCCAGCAAGACATGGCATATTGCATCATAGGCTTTGTAAATAAAAGTTTATTAAAAAAAAAAATTTGCTAACAGAAAATAAACCATATTTCCTTTGTTTTTTCTTTGCCTGAGCAGTAGGATGATGGTTTTATGGGTAAAGCAGTGAGGTAGAATCAGCAACAGTGTTTGTAGTTCCCAGTGGCACCAGTTCTGTCTTTGACATTTAAGGAGTTAATTCTGCTGTTACCAGTGCCTGTTTTCAAAGCATAACAAACAGCTTTCAAAAGCAGAAAGTACACTGCTCAGCATGGTAGCATACTTGCCTTATGTCTTTTGAAGCATTCTCGATAAAAATGTGCTCCTTCGCTGCAGCTTATATGTCACGTGGAGAAAGGAAAGAAATTCAGGACAAAGCTTGAAAGCTCCTTAATATGTTGTCTCTTTATGCTTCTCTGAGATAGGTTAGAAAAGCAATGAAGACTACCGATACAATTGGTAGTTTATTTACTTGCATTTACTGTATGCATGTAGTTGCCTGACCCTTCTGATTAGAAGACCTGCTTATAATTGCTTATATTTTTTGTGCAAAGAATAAATGTAATATACAATTAGCACTGCTCAAAAACATAGGTGAGAAAATACTGTATTCTGTCCCACATGACTTGGTATTAAAAAAGGAAATTGGATTACATGATGATTTTTTCTGCTGTGTTGAATAATGTTAGGCTTTTTATGTTCTTTAAGTCTCAATTCCTCCTAAACTGAAAATAATTATTTTATCCTTTTTAAAAAATGTCTTTTCTTAACTACCACTGATGTTACTAAGGGAAGCAACCCAAAATTTTACAAGAAACAGTTTGTGCAAGCAGCTGAGAATATTTATCACAAAGATCCTGAGACAGAAATTTTGATTATTTTGATGGAAATCATGGCTATTAACTGGCAGCTTGATGGGCACCACAGTCTTAATTCCATTTAATCTAGAGGACTGCATCTGTTTTTCAACTGACTATATTGTATCCATTTTATTTCAGAATGTGAAGATAAGTGCCTTGCACAGGACGCAAACGGCCTGTGCTCCACTTTCAGTTTGTGAGGA
This sequence comes from Laterallus jamaicensis coturniculus, assembly GCA_022605575.1. Taxonomy (NCBI): domain Eukaryota; kingdom Metazoa; phylum Chordata; class Aves; order Gruiformes; family Rallidae; genus Laterallus; species Laterallus jamaicensis. The sequence goes on from JAKCOX010000003.1 coordinate 9,227,235, forward strand.
CTTGTAGAGCCCTATTTTCAATTCCCATATGCACAGCTTTAATTTTTAAAGATAAATTGCAAGTAAGACTTCAACAACTGTCTTTAAAAGAGAAGTACTACATCTCAGCGATTCTTGATAAAATCATGTGTTGGCCTCAGTGCATAAAGTCTGTGAGGCATTAACTCTCAAAGCAGTCTCACTGTACTGTGGCAGGAGACAGCAGAAAGTTTCGTTTCTGTTTAGAGACAGTTGCCAGAAAGTAAATCTAGGGGAGTTGCCAGAGCATTCGTTGGCTCTGAGATACTCCTTTGTATTCATTATTGAAAAGGTTTGGTTAATTATACAAGTCCTACTGCCCAAGAGCAGAAACAGATTTTTAATGAGTTACAAAAGGATTGGGACTTTTTTAGATCTACAAATAAATTGCATTTGTTTTGGTGACTTCAGAAAATTTATGGGGAGTTTCTAAGCCAGCCAGCCATATTTAAATAGAAATATGTGTACATTTTCTGATTAATCGTTTCCAGGGCATATAGTTATGAGAAAATTTTCATCCGAAAAGTTTCCCAGTTGCAGGTGGAATTGTTGTCAGATCTAGGTGAAGACCAGGTGATCATACCCTCAAGACCGCCTACTTGGAACAGACTTTCAGCTGCCAGGGGGATTGATTACTTCTGTTCTGTGTGGCACTGGGCAGAGGTATCAGCATCTGAGATGTGAGATTTCCAGGAATTAGTCTCTGATGTTTTTTCTTACTCTTAAAGGTTCCGAATAATTCTGAAAATTTTCATTCTTGCACCACTAAACTTGTTTCTACTGCATCTCTGATATCAACCTATGACATTCTCCTATTACTGAACATCAGGCCCTTCTCATTTTCTAAAATCCATAATACCCAGCTCCCCCTTACTTTGTTGAGAGGACTTCCACCACTCCCTCAATCCACCGTGAAAGTTCAGAAACCTAGAAACATTTTTTTTGTCATTTTCACCCCCATAGAAGATCTCTTCTAAAGTCATTTAGAAAATTTGGAACATGGACTCATTATTTTGACCTTCACCATTAGTTTTTAAGTGATATATAATTCCATTTACTTATCAGGTTAGTTCCCAGTTCATGAACACCATAAATAGAAGCACATTTTCCCTTTTTCTTTTTGTTTCCATCATTTCAGTCTTCAGCACAAAGCCCTGTGAGTGCATTTACCTAAGTGCCATATCATTCCTGTACTTTTCTTCTGTTCCAGGTTTTTACATGATATTCTTTATTCAAATGTATCTCTGTGGACTTCAACCACACGCATCAGTTCAACAGTGCAATGAAATATCAGCTTCAGGGAATGTCTATTATAGCAGTTTGAGGGAATCAGTGTTGCATGAAATGAAGAATAATGGCACTGCTGAATGCTGAATGAGAGGGAAAATGTAATGTATTTCAATGAAAAGCAGGTATTCTGGACTGTAAAGATTTCCAATGGAAACTTGCAGATTTGAAAAATAAATAAATAAATGCATAGGCATTTAACAGAGGACTCTGGGCAGAAGCTGAAAGGCAAATTGATATTTTTCCAAACTGGTAACAACTTTAGGAACCATCCCCACATTACTGTAAGCAATGTTTCCAGGCATCAGTCCTCCAGGGACTCTGTATTCTGTATAATACTGTGGAATTCTCTGCATAACATTTCTGCTCATCCCTCCTGGGAAAAAATTGGATTAAAACATTTTTGCAGTTTTGACTGAGCTGATTCCATGTTTATCCTGATTAATGGAAAAGATCATCCCTCATTGCTCTGTTGGACAGGTAGTTGAATCCCAGTAATAATTACAAGTATTCATTTTTGGGCTAAAATTTCCTAGGTTCTCTACAGCCACCCACAAAACACTCTAATGGTCCTCAAAGACAAATTTGGCTTTCTGTATCAGATTAGACACAATCAGCATTGTTAGAACAGTCACATCTCATACTATCACAATGAATAGGCAATTTCTCATACTCTTAAATGTAGAGACTTAGCAATAATTACTTCAGTAATTTTTCTTATTTTATGATAAAGAAATAGCATCTCAACAGTGGGCTGCTACCACTGCACCAGGTAATGTAAGTATGCAAAAGAAAATCTATTAATATAATAGCATTACCTGTCTTCCACATGAACAGTCAGTGCAGAAGCATCTGCTCTGGTACCCAAGCTGTTCAGCACATAGGACTGTGCTCACCAGTGTGTAGTTCCAGGGAGGTATGAACAAGAATTTAAGCATATTTCACTGAAGAGCCTCAGAGCTGCAGTAGAAATCTGAGGGGGAATCTGGAAATCATGGTGTGAGGAATGAATAGGCAGGTTCTTACCAAAAATTTTCATCTTCAGTTACCATGATAGTGTGCCTACTAGGTTTATAGCACAAAAGAGTGATAACATATTGCGTTAGCTTGAGTATGTGTATAGATATATTTGTGTATACAAATGCCATCTTCCACCTCCTTCTCAAAGAAAGCTTTATAGAGTTACATATGCTACCATGTGTTAAGTAATTTTTTATGGGCTATAAATGACTCGTCCAAGCTGTGAAATGAAACAGCTTGTTCCACTGCATTAACAGTGCAGGCTCAGTACTTATTGTCTGTGCAGGAAGTGTGCAATGAGCCACTCTCCAAACTAACCGGAATGAAAACACATCATATGTGGTTCTTTACACGGATTTGTATTCACTGTATACCTCCCTGTACTAAGATGGATTTATGAAAAAGGGAAAGTACCAAAATATTTTATTATTTTCACTGCCAAGTCAGAAACCTTCAGAAGGTTTTTGTTTGGTTTTTTTTTACCATTTTTTAAATCCTTAGCATGCCTAGTAAAATTAAACCTCCATTAGGTGTGTAGGTACCGTCTACTCCTGAAGTTGGCACTTTATCCTTGAGCTGGTTTTGTATGTATCTTTCCAATGATCTCAATTTTTAAAGACCTGCATCTAATTTTATCTATCTTTCTCTGAGCCTTGATTTTTTTTTCTCTCCTCAGAACAGATGTCCAAAATACTAAAAGGAATGAGAAATCACCACCTAGGCAGCTATTTGCCAAAGCAAATTGGGAAATTCCTAGGTGTTCCTGTAATGCAACATGTTCTTTGGTTTACATTTAAATGCAATATGACTGGTTTTCCTTATGTCTGACCTACAAATTTGGAGGAAATTATATAAATACTTCATTTGTAAGTCACACTGATCCTCAAGTGATCAGCAGGTTTTCTACTAGAATACTTTTCAGAAATGCAAACTTTGGTTTCCTTGCTTACATTTTCAACTGTAGTTCTTAGGAAATATGTTTCACTTACAATATTTTTGAAGCATTATGTATTTAAATTTAGGTTGGGGGATGTTTGTTTACATCCCAAGTATAAAATCTTCTGTTGAAAGAATTATTTTCTCTTTGATTTCAAAAGAGTAAATAATACATAAATCAACTTAGAAATCTTGTTTTTCCCCTTATGATAGTGTGCTAGCTACTATTTCTGAATTATATTTGTAGTTATTTGATCTTTATTATATATTTGGGCAAATTTTCTATAATTTCTTACTATCATCCATGGAAGTAATTTCACTCATCTTGAAGTGCTCATATTATTACCATTATACTTTCATCATCTGATAATATAAACCAAATGGACTTTAATCAATTTCCTGATGTTTCTAGTGGGTCAAGACAGAATGTCTAATTTCATGACATCGAGAAGAAAAAAAAAAATTGTTTTGCTATTCATATCTTCCCATATATACTCAGAGCGAGGAGGTGTAAACTTTTTCATTATTTTGGCAGGGAAAGTGAAGGTTGGCTCGGAAGGGATTTTGTCATTTCAGACTATATTGCCAAACTTTCAAAAATTGCATATCAAAACTAAAAAGACATAAAAATGTATTTGCCATGTGAAGGAAAGTAGCTTAAAATCTGACATTTAAATGAGAACCTAATCAAAATCTAGCAAAATCCTTCCTGTTTTTCTATAGGTAAAATACACTTTGTGTTATCATACTCACACAGAAAAAGAGCTTGCAGATTCACTTGTCCTACTTTAGCAGAGTGTTTATGTATATTACATAAAGATTATTGTAGTATTGTGCAAAATAATGTACTGAACTGTGGTTATGTCACACAGAGACTTTTAATGGCTATTTCTTCTCCCTTTAGCAACACGCTTTCTCCTTGGTAAAGCTGCAATAGGATAAACTAAATTAATTAAGGTTCAGATTGTTCTGCATGTATAACATTAAATATACTTTTTTTTCCTTTTTCACAAACCTTTGTCCATCCAAAAGCCAGGCCAAAGTCTGCCTTTCATCATCAAAATTTCAGCGTGCTGTGGCAAGCCATCTTTTGTACAGCTGAATCTGCAGCATCTGATATGTGTCCTTATGTAAGATACTAAAACTGTGAAAAGAAGACTCTGAATGTATATTTAGGCTCAGGCAATGATTCATGGTAAGGATGAAAGGAAGCAAAGGTGATTAAGGAGATTTTCACATTCTGAGACATGGGGCTGCATAGTTCCCCCTTTCAGATCCAGGCCGCATCTATCTTTGAAGTACATTTAAAATAGCAAGAATAATTTCAGTTGTCTTTTTAGCTTTCTCTTATTGAAGTTATGGAAAATGATAGAGCTGTAGATTTGCATTTTGATACTTAGAGCCCAATGTCACTGTTTAAAAATCAGGTTTCTAAATAAAAGCCATCACCTCACCTCTCAAATTTCACTGAAAAAAAAGACAGGCATCTCCAGAAGGCATTTATCCATCCAAAGATACAAATTCAAGGAGGTGCTATCCCTATTGGTTAACCCTGTCAGTTTATTATTCTAAACCAAAGCTAAATTTTGGGGAATTCTGGTATTTTAATGAATTGCAGAGATAGTGTTGATAGAATAATCAGTTTAGAACATAAAGTTTCCCTTCCACAGAAGTGTAAACAAGTGTAAATAAATATAAACAAGAGATCTCTAGTAGGCTGTACTATGAATTAGTTCCATACCTCTCTTGACTTCCTTCACCCCATTTTTATTCTCCTCCTGTCACCTGTCACAGGGTCACACACTGGTAGATGTTGGAAGGGACCTCTGAAGATCATCTGCTCTGACCTGTCTGCAAAAGCAGGATCACCTAGAGCATGTGGCAAAGGTTCACATCCCAGCAGGTTTTGAATTTCTCCAGAAAAGGAGACTCCACAACCTCTCTGAGCTGTCTCAGTGCTTCATCACCCTCAAAGTGAAGTTATTTTGTCATGTTCAGTTGGAACTTCCTGTGTTCCAGTTTGTTTCCATTGCCCCTTGTGCTGTCACTAGGCGCCACTGAAAAGAGTCTAGCTCCATCCTCTTGACACTCATCCTTTCATCCTTTATATTTAATATAAATTCCCCTCTTAGTCTTCTCCAGTCTAAAAAGATCTAATTTTCTCAGTCTTTCTTTGCAGAAGAGATACTCCACTCCACTCCACTGTCATGGCCATGGAATACGTATAGGTATTCTGTGCTCATCATTATTAAAAGAAATTTCTGTAGTCATCTCTGATCACCTAATTTGGTTGAACATGATATTTATAGTTCTCATGATTTGCCAAATGCATCTACAGTGCAGGAACCAGTCTCACTAAAAGAACTGCAAAAAGTCTTTCTGGAGAAATCTCTCTCATGCCCTGTACTGTCCTTTAGGTCATTGATTTGAGCAGCTTCTGCCAGTAGTAGAACTTCCTCCTGTAATTCATCTCCTCTAAATTTAGTGCCTTATTAACCTCTTCCTACTGCTTCATTAACCTTCTTCTACAACATTTTAGAATCCCACCTAACAGAAATAAAGTAAGCTGAAGCTAGATTAGTACAAGTCTAAGATTTTTATTTTTCATATTTGATCCTTTATGAAGTACCTGTGGTTTTTTTCCCACAAATCACTTCAGAACAAGAGCTTTTACATATGACATCAGTCCACAGTCAGCATTACTTTCTGTCTCTTTTTTTTTTCCTTTTAAACAAATAAAATCTCTGAAAGAGGCACACACACAGAGTGATCAATAGATGGAACAGAGTTTATATTTTTTTTCTGGGGAATATTCCACACCTCAGAATCTCAACAGGCAAAAGGCTTTCTCTGATTTCAAAATTTATTTTTCACAACAGTTTTGTTTCGTCTGAAAATAAAGGCTGGATGGTATCTTGACTGGGGAAGATCCGCTTGACTGGAGGCTGGCAGATGTTACACCCCTGTATAAGAAGGGCTGGAAGTTGGATCTGGGAAACTACAGGCCTGTCCTTTTGACCTCAGCTTCAGGGAAGCTCATGGAGAATGTCATCTTGGGAGCTATCATGCAGCACATGTAATGGCCAGGGGATCAGGCCTAGTGAACATGGGTTTACAAAAGGTAGATCCTGTCAAACTAACCTGGTCACCTTCTATGACAAGGTGACCCACTTAATGGACAAGGGGAAGGCTGTGGATGTGGTCTACCTGGACTTCAGTAGAGCCTTTGAAATGTTTTGTCACATCATTCTGATTGAGAAAATGGATACCACTGGCCAGGACAGGTGGACCCTCTGCTGGGTTAAAAACTGTCCGGATGGCCAGGCCCAAAGGGTGGTGGTGGTAAACGGAACAAAATCCAGCTGTAGGCCGGTCACGAGTGGCATCCCCCAGAGGTCAGTCCTGGATCCAGTTTTGTTCAACATCTTTATCAATGACCTCAGTGAAGGGATTGAATGCTCCCTCAGTAAGTTTGCAGATGACACTAAACTAGGAGGAAGTGTTGATCTGCCTGAGGGTAGGGATGCTCTTCAGAGGGATCTGAACAGACTGGACCAATGGGCTGAGACCAATGGGATGAAGTTTAACAAGGCGAAGTGTAGAGTGCTGGGATATAACCTCATGCAGCACTACAGGCTTGGGGAGGACTGGCTGGAGAGCTGTCAGGCAGAGAAGGACCTGGGGGCGTTGGTTGACTGCAGACTGAATATGAGTCAGCAGTATGCCCAGGTTGCCAGGAAAGCCAATAGCATCCTGGCTTGCATCAAAAATAGTGTGGCCAGTAGGTCTAGGGAGGTGATTGTGCCCCTGCACTCGGTATTGGTGAGACCGTACCTCAAGTACTGTGTCTAGTTCTGGACTCCTCACCATAAGAAGGACATTGAGGTCCTTGAGCAAGTCCAGAAAAGGGCACCCAGGCTAGTGAAGGGGCTGGAGGGCAAATCCTATGAAGAGCGGCTAGGGGAGCCGGGGCTGTTTAGCTTGGAGAAGAGGAGGCTGAGGGGAGACCTTATCACCCCCTACAAACTACCTGAAGGGAGGTTGTAGAGAGGTGGGTGATGGTCTCTTCAGCCAGGTGACAGGAGATAGGACAAGGGGAAATGGCACAAAGTTGTACCAGGGCAAGTTTAGATTGGACATTAGAAAAAAAAAATTTACTGAAAGAGTTGTCAGGGCCTGGAACAGACTGCCCAGGGAGGTGGTTGAGTCACCATCCCTGGATATGTTCAAAAAAAGTGTAGATGAGGTACTTAGGGATAAGGTTTAGTTTAGGATGAGAATGGTTGGACTTGATGATCTTCAAAGATCTTTTCCAACCTTGTGATTCTGTGATCTTCCTTCAAATGCTCTTCATTTAATCCTACTAAGAATTCTGGGCATGCAGACTAAATTTGTGCACTGAGATATTCAAAATTTTGTGGGCAGTGAGCCTGCCCGCTTTAAGACTCATAGCATAAAACTGGCAGCTTGTTCATATGCCTGAGCCTTACAGCCAGCCACTCCTCACTTCTCACAGAGCTGTAAATTGTGTTTGCTGTGGGCAAGGTTCCTTAATCCTGCTCCTCTCCCTCATTACATGACTGCCTGCACACAGTGTCCCTAAATACATCAGGCGCAGGAGGGAGTAAATGGCAACAACACCTGAGCCCTTCACATGTAGCAGCACCTACCCTCACTCAGGCCAACTAGAGAAGACTCTGGACAAAGCCCAGGGACCTTCAACAGCTGCAGCTCCTCTTCACAGCAGGGAAAAAGAGGCAGCCTTACTCCGAGCTTTTGTTTGTTCTATGGCAGGTTGATAGCACAGTGCAGGCCTGACTGGGTACCCAGTTGCAAGAGGAGCAACAAATTTCAGAACCTGCATGTATCTGACCTTGTCTGTGGAGCTTGGGACGAAACTTACCAAGACAGTCCTGCACAAGTATACCCAACAACATCCATTTTAAAGAACTTTGGGACAGGAGAAGGTAGTAGTTAAGGCTGTATTAGATGTCTGATTTTTCCTCCAGTAGGGAACACAAAGAGGAAACCAGCCTACAGAGAAAATTGTGGAAGTATTCAGGGAGAGAGAAATACATGGGAGAAAAGAAAAAAAAAAAAAAAGATAATGAAAAAACCTCTCAAAAGGACAGAAAAGGTCAGAGCCTGTAAACATTGGGCGGCATTGTTTATAAAGCTCACCCATCATTATTTTACAACAGCTCTGGCAGTAGTTCATGTCCCAGCAAGAGGATGGAAGGCATTATAAATACAAACAGCTGGTACTCCAAGTAACTGGTGTGACATTAAAAGGTTTGAGGTTTTTTAAAAAATAGAGAGAAAACTTTGTTTCTAAAAAATGTTTGGATGATTTTGGGTGGTATTTTGATTTCTTGATACATTTAATTTTAATATAATATTGAATACTCTTCAGCTTTACCTTCAGTTGGAGTTGTTTAACTCCAGTACTGAAACGTAAATAATAAATGGCTTTTATTTGCAGTAATACTGAATTATTTATTGCAGTAAGATGATGTTATCTTGTTTTCCTGAAGCACAGCTGTCTGCTGGGGGATGGACTTCTCTTTCTCAAAATAATGTTAAAGGAATTCAACAGAAATTTATTTTTTGCTGCAACAGCACTATTAGACAGATGATTGTGTCCTGTATGAGCTTCATGGATTATGACAGAGGGAATCATAACAGACTTTGTGTTTTCTCATGGTGTTAAGGACCACATGCCAAAGACCTGTTTATGCACATGTGATCAAAGTTTCTTTACAGTATACCAAATCCCAGTTATTAAATCTAAACAACTCTTAGTTAAAGAAGTAGATGTTATTATGTCCACTGCAGAGATGAAGTTTAAAATCACAGAAATGTACTTAGGGATCTAGGGACAGAACCCATGAGTTTGGGTGCTCTTTAATCCTCTTCTATATTTTAAAGTTGTAAATTTTCCTTTTTTGAAACAAGTTCTCATGAGCCTACCTTGGATTACTTAGATTTATAACATGCTACTACATACTCTAACCTTCTAAATATTACATGTATAACAGGAAAAAAAAGTTTATTTAAGCAATATAGCTACTTAGGGAGCATTTGAGTTGCCTAGTCCTGGAAGACACGATGCTTCCTTTCACAGTGTTAGACATAACTGCAGTTGCACCAAGTCCAGGTCATTAGACAGCTCAGAGATAGAGAGTGGTGAAGCATGTCAAAGAAATGCTTGTATTCTATCAATGAACACTGTGCAGAGCTCTCAGAGGTTCATTAATTTAATCTCTCAGGGTATCAAAACAGATAAAGACCAAAGGAAATGAAATTAGTTCTAACAAAAAAAGTATTTATTTCTGATCATATGTTTGTGATAACACTATGCTAATCATTACTCATCGGTTCATCTTAGACTGAAAGATTATGGAAATTCTGAGGCTTATTACTTACTTTTTCAGAATTATAAATGTGACATTTTCAGAAGGAACAATACTTCATGTTATACTGAGATGCTTTTAGGACAGGTTAGGAGACAGCTTTCATTCACTTCAGTTTGCTTGTGGGGAGCACTCATACAAAATATAACTACTACCAAATACCAGAAGCCACTAATGCAAAAATCTGTGGAGATTCTGATTCTCAAACCTTCCTCAAGAGAACATTTATAGAATTTCATCATGCAATCTCTTAACTGGCATATTTGCACTGTAACATAAATTCTCCCACTGGTTGACTCCCTGATCTGGATACTTTGTTTTCCATACTGATTGATTTTAATTTTCTCATGGGAATTCTTTTATCTCTTTCCACTAAAATATCACAAGAAATTAACTTTTGTGTTCTTGCCACAAGGAAACAAGATGGGGATCAGAAGATACATGGCTAATAAAAAAGCAGTGTGGATGTTTCAGGTCTTATCTCAAGGAGGCTTGTCTGCAGCACTTGCGCAAGCTGTTGTTCTGCACCAACATTTGGAAACCTGTTATTGCTATCTGGGATGAGGGCTTTCAGAAAAGTGGAAGTAACATGATCAGAAAGTGTAGAAATAAGCCCTGAGAGAGTGTAGATTCTTAAAATGTAGCCATCTCTGAACACAGAACAAGAAAAAATGGGAGGAGAAATCCTGCTAAAATAAACCATGTCTCCATGTTCCTTCCTATTCTACACGCATGGATAAGGCATGCTAGTCCTAGAGATTGGAGGTACAAAGTGTAGGAAAGTAAAGCCAGGGGGGTTTGCTGGGTTTTGTTTGCTTAGGGGTTTTTTTTGTTTGTTTTTTCCTGCTTATTGTTTCCAGAATCTGAGTTCTTTGATTGAGTAGTAAGAGGGTGATCTGGGCTGTAAAGGAATTAAGACTAAAGCACAACAACAACAAAAATGACAACAGCAAAACCACCCCAGAAAAACAAGCCCACCACCACAACCTAAAGCTAGCATTGCCACACTCAGGAGACCAGGCTCACTGAATGCTGCTCTGAAGCATATTTCTGTAATTTAAAATCCTTTACCTAAAATGTCTGGGTCTTGAAGTTTCAGAAGAGCATTTCCTACCTATTTTTGAAAGAAACTTCATTTTAAAAGAAAATTCATTTTAAAAGAAAAATGCTAAGAAACACTTGTCAATATATTCCTCCTCCTCCCCCCTCATTTTATTTCTGATTCCATTGCTCTAATACCCTCAGTCATTCTTCTGGAGCAGAAGGAGACCATAGTAACTTATATACAATCATGGAACAAAATGTCATTTTATGTATTTTCTTAATTCTATTTTCTCTCCATCTGGCATTCATTCAGCACATTACTCTAGTAGATGATCATTGGGTAGCAGCATTTAGGCATCTGTTATTTAAATTTCCAAGTGTAACCTACTCATACTTGCTCCATCCATGCAAATAGACATAGTCAATCTCAGAAAGCTATTATACTTATTCTAAGATAATGTCAAAGTAGCTCAGAAATTTAGATTTAGACAACTGAACTGAATGAAATTGGTGCCATTGTCCAGTGAGATTTCCCTACTCATTGAAATGGATTGCTGAATTAGCCTTGAAGACACCGAAGGATGGGACACAACTATTTACTACTGTCTTAGGTAATTTTGTTTGACAGCAGGCATCTGATGAAAACGGGATGGGAGCACAATCCACAATTATCAATCCCTGGAAGTTGACAACAACAGTGCAAATTACATATCCCGTGATTTACAGCAGCAGTCATTTAAGGCTGATAACAGAACTAATTAACCTTTCATAGTGCAGAGTGTGATGATTCTACAAGAGCAACAGGTTATGTTGCCATCACCACAGCAAATTTAAACCTCTTGCCTTCTCAAATACCTTGCAGCAATTTAGTCAAACCATCACCTTTTAATTGTTAATGGATTTTTACTAAATCTGCTCCCCTAAAAAGAGAGGTACTGCTATGTAAAGAACACTCATGTATTTAATCATAGCTATATATTTTGAAGAATTGATTAGCTACTGTTAATGTGTTCCTAAAGTGAACACAATGTGTGTGCTTGTTGTCCTCCTGCGGTACATTAGCAAGTCTGTATTTGCTATATATGTAGCAGGTAAAATATTACACAAATCCAGCTCAAATATTTCTTATCACTTTCAATATTTACTTTACCATATGTTTGTAGAAATTAATTATCTTTTTCTAGTCCTTGTTTCCTAGGCTAAATTGGAAAGTATATGGTTTTAGTGCTTTACTGTACATTTCTTTGCCACTGTGGTGATCCTAGTTTGCATGTTTCATCTTTCTTGAGGCAAAAAGTAATATCCAAGTTATGAATTATTTCCCAGTGCCTTAGAAAGCCATATTAATACTTTCCTAGAAAGCTTCCTCTTTCATTGTATTTACTTTTTTTCAGAGTTGAGTTGTAGTATTTGTTTATCATCATCCAATGGTTAGCAGAATACCCACAATGAGTTCCATTTACACATCATTTAAAATCAACCCTTTCTAAACTTCTAGAAATCCAAAAGCTTGTGACTGACCACTGTATTTTGAGCTATTTCTTCCAATGCAATCCTTTGGGTCACTCAGTCCCATGACACTCTGACAACTTGTGTCATATCAGTCAAATATTCATGTCCAGCTCAGTCTATTGTAAACTCTCAACTTCTCACAGATCACATTATTAGCACTTCCCCTCATCAGTGTATCTGGTTTTCTAAATGTAAAGAATCAGTTCCACAAAACAATGTACTTTTGAGCTGCACCTGCCCATAGCAAGGGGGTTGAAAGTAGATGAACCAGTCTGTGATTCTATGATTCTATGTTCTCACACACCTGAGAAAGGACGGGTGTAGAGAACGTATATGAGAAAGAGGTAAAAAAGCTAAATGATGTCAGGGATAGGAATCTCTTCTGAGTCTTCCAAATTCTGATAGGTTTTGAAGTGGTGATTTATTTCGGTGCAATGTTTCATAAAACTGGTCTTAAAGCTTTTTCACTGCATGCTGCGGGAGAAATGGAAATTAGTATGGAAGCACAAGAGGGAGCTATCATGCTTCATGTGCTCACAGCTGGAGATCATTGTTTTCCCCATGAGGCTTAAATTGTGAAGCAAGATTGTTGTAGAGTATCTGGGGATACAGAATAGTCTGCAGAAAATTTCCAGATGCTGAGAAAGGTGCTAGAATTTTCAAACACACTCTAATTTACTGGAAGCATTTATCCCTGTTTCTGGCTCCCAGTATCCAACCTACCTGATTTTGGTTTAGGTTAAATGCACATATAAGGAAGGGAGGAAGGATACTAAGGCAATGAATAAAGAGGGGGACTTAACAGCTGTTGTAAATAAACGTTAAAGGACAGAGGGAGTAAGGTAAATAAGCTGAGTGTATATTGCAGAAAAGGGCTATGGTTATCTAAAAATATCTGAAACTAATGTTAGGTTTGTGCTACAACTGTCCATGCTGGGCTTTTATCATTTTCAAGCACTGGATTCAGTGCAAGAACCAATATTCATAAAAACCCTCTGATTTATGACACAACTTTTTACGTATATCAAACTATCTTTTGGTAGCGTATTCACAGAGCAGAGGAGGCATTATAATTCTTGTATCTGTTTCCAGTCATTCATCATCCACAGTTTAGCCAAGCTAAACCACTGGGCACTCAACACGCCTTGGCTCTGGCTGTGATGGAGTTAACATTTCCCACTGCAGCCTCTCAGTGCTGTGCTGGGCATTGGTAGCCAGCGAGGTGTTGATAACACACCAGGGCTTGTCTGTTACTGAACAGTGCTGGAACACATTCAGGGCTGTGCCTACCATCACCAGTAGGCTTGGGAGGGGCAAGATCCTGGGAGGGGACACAGCCAGGCCACCTGTCCCAAACTGATCGAAGTGATATTCCATACTGTATGATATCTGCTCAGCAATAAAGCCTGACAGAAAAGAGGAGGAAGGAGGGACATTCATTATTTATAGCATTTGTCTTCTGGAGCTACAGGTACTGAAGCTCTTCTCCCCAGGAAGTGGCCAGACATTGCCTGCTGATGGGAAGTGGAGAATAAATCTTTTGTTTTCCCTTAGCTTCCATGCAAAGACTTTTGCTATATTAAACTGCCTTTCATGATAAAATAAAACAAACAAACAAAAACCAAAAAAAAAACCCAAACAAAAAAACCCCTCCTGCATCCTTCTGAGGAGGGGAGTGATAGAGCAGCTTGGTGTCATTATACCCATGATTTAAAGCTTAAAGCTTAAATGATGGAATAGATTAATAAATAACAACAGGGACACTGGCAGCCTTTCCTTCTCTGATCCCAACCACCCGATGATCTTTTCTGCTATCATCAGGAGTGCTCCATTCTCTTTGCACAAATATATAGCAGAAATCAATATGGTATTATTGCATGTAAAAATGGGTAGAGTTTTCTGATGACTAAAGATTGTGAAAGAATCATTTGTCTCCTAACAGGTCTTCTATCACCTTACAAACTGTGGGTGAAACCTGACCCCACTGAATTTTCAGATTTCTTATTGACTGTAACCAAGACAGATTCCAAATTCAGTTTGCGAGGAGAGTCAAAGGACAAGGTTGTAGCTGTGGTCATTTATTACTAAATTTTTAATCATGATTGAAAAAATATTTTAAGTGGGAAAAACAATAGACTGTATGATGGACACAACAAGTTGGCAATTTTAGTGGGGATAATTGAAATTTGTGATACAAGTAGTCTCTAAATGTCACTTGGTAGCTTTCTCCTCTTTAAGAAAGGAGATACTCCAGATGCATCACAATCTTTTACTTTCTGCAGAATCGCTTTCCTCCTTACATCTTGGCATCAGCTTCTAGAATTTCCTGGTAATGCATTAAAGCTCCAGTCTGCTGGCACCAGATACTAGATTTGACCAAGGACTTAATGGTTTTAAGTTTGTTTTTTAAAAAAACTAGTATCTAAAGAGAGAGGAAGGTGAAATAATATTTTATAGTAGCAGGACAATAGATATATAAACACATCCCCTGTTGTGACATGATACTATTATAGACAGTGTTCAACTAAGGCCACCGCCTTTTCTTACACCACTGCACTCATTTAGAAGATGTAGCCCTGTTCTACTCTTCCTGGCTTCATTAAGGCCTTGTGGGAGGACAGGCAAGGGAAAGGTGAAAAAGCTTTGCCTACATTTCATTCTGTGCCTTCTCTCCATCTCTGGACTGATTTAGAGAAAAATCCATACAATTGAGGAATAATAGGTCTGTATTTCTGCCACACAAGAAGGGAAATCACTTTTACTTTTAAAGGTCACAGTGAGAACTTCTCTTCAAATTTTGTGAATGATATGGCTCCATATCATGAAATAATATGCTGACTTCATCAAAGCCTTAATTCTTTGCCTTTCAGAATCTTACTTTCTAACACCATTGAACAGTTTCTTTTTCCCCCTATTTTTTTTCAAATTAGATAATTTCAGAGTCTTGGTTTCTAAAAACGTGAATTTTAGTGGCCGTTATATGACTTGTAATGACTCCTAGTGAAATTTGTATCCTTGAAAACAAAGCTCCTCTGAAGCAAATGCATTGTGAAGCATATGATCTAGTTATACATGTGTACTGAATGGTCATTCAAGCAATACATTAACCTTCTATCTGATTGAAAACTACAAATTGTCCTGATAAAAAAAGATTTTAAACAAAATTCCAAACTGAAAAACCCGCACCCCTAACTCAAAACACAAACCAGAAAGCTTTTGGGGTTTTTTCCATCAGAAAGGTTATTGAGTTTCCTTTTATATTGATGAGAGTTGCTTTTTCTGCTTTTCCAGGTAAAACACAGGTTATGGGTGAAATAAAGATTGCATTAAAGAAGGAAATGAAGACAGATGGAGAACAGCTGATAGTAGAAATACTTCAGTGCAGAAATATCACATACAAGTTTAAATCTCCAGATCATCTACCAGGTATCACACAAATAACTGCTTCTTGATGTTTTGAAAACATTAACACGATGTTTCTGGAGTCATTTAACATCACCACTAAAATGGGAAAGAAAATTGTTTCTCAATCAAAATTGCATATTCTACAGGGTTCTTTTTGAAGTGTTATTTTTTTTCTCCTGTGAGCAACATTAAGAAAAGTAAAAATACTTTGTAGGAGCAAATTAACTCTCACAAGTTAATCCTCTTCTTTAATTTACTTTTAATTCTTAAAAAATAATTACTTTTTAACTTTAATAAAGATGATAACTCCTTAGGGTATTAAAAAACCTGTATTTTCGTACATATGTAAAGGTGTCAAGCAGTTTCTTGTTTTAATGGCTGAACTGTTAACTCAATGTATTTCTTTTGAATTTAGTGGTATGGTTCTGTTTTTAGACCATGAATGAAAACGGAATATGGCTCTGTAAAGTACCATGCTCTGTTTCCTCACAACACTTGCCTGCTGTTGAAATTATTAGCAACAATTATTTCAAAGCTTCTGTATTTAACTTGTTGAACTGTTCTTCCCTAGACTTGTATGTGAAGCTCTACGTTGTCAATATATCTACCCAAAAGAGAGTAATTAAGAAGAAAACCAGGGTATGCAGGCATGACCGAGAGCCTTCATTCAATGAAACATTTAGATTTAGCTTGAGTCCTGCTGGGCATTCTCTCCAGGTAATTGATTATATTAAAAACTTAGTATTGGCTGTTGTCCATGCTGTGCTATGGGCATTTGAGATCAATCTGCTATCCCAATTTTTGGTTAGGTTTTTTTGGAGTGTTTGTGCGTTTTGTGGGGTTTTTTGGTTGGTTTGCTTTATTTTGTTTTGCTTTTCTGAAACAAGGAAATTACAAAGGAAATAACACAACTATGTAATTGAAATATCATGCTGGACAAAATTTTAAAAGATGGTTTAATCTACCACCCCACACTGAGGAAGGGTATTTTTAGACCATGCCTGAATGTTTTAGACTTGATTTGATCTTAATATCCCCCAGAGAAGGAAGTTTTTCATGCCTTCCAAAAATAACTTGCTATGTATTTAGAAGATTTAGTGTAATATATAAATTAAATATGCCATGGTTTATAGTAAGTTAACTCATCCTTAAGTATCTGCCCAAAGCATGGAGGAAAACGGATCTGCTTGCTCTTTGTAAAAAAAGTTTATGCACTGAAGGATTACTATCATATCTCTCCACTCTATTTTTCCAGTCTAAGTTAACCAAATATCTTTGATCTGTCCTGTTACCTAAATGCCTAATCATTTATCATTCTCTCCTGCTCTTTAACTTCTTTAAAAGTTTTCATGCCTGGAATTAGAAACAGTAGGTGTAATCTCAGGCCTTTCAGAATCACCAATTATGTCAAATTGAATATTCCCTGTGTACATTTGCACAGGAGATGATACTATTTTCAGTCCGTGGCATTTCAAACAATGTATGCTACTGATTCAGGAATGGTCCTTCTCCTGTGTTTTAGTTGCTTAGACAGACTTGATCATTTGGTCAGATACGCTTTTTTTAGACAAGTATGATTCACTTTCACAGAATCGCAGAATCACTAGGTTGGGAATGACCTTTGAGATCACCAACTTCATCTATCTTCATTTACTTTCACATGTGTAGCTAACTAATATGAGCCAGATATGTAGGCTTCCTCTAATTGATAGAAAGGGATGGACAGTTCCAGGGTTATGTTGAGATGTTGGAGCACATCCAGAGGATGGCAACAAAGCTGGTGAAGGGTCTGGAGCAGAAGTCCTATGAGGAATGGCTGAGGGATCTTGGGCTTTTTCATCTTGAGAAAATGAGGCTGAGGGGAGATCTTCCTGCAAGGCAGTTCCAGAGATGTCAGGGTTGGTCTCTTCTCTCAGGTGACAAGCAATAGGACAAGAGGAAATCATAGAATCATAGAATGGTCTGGGTTGGAAGTGACCTCAAGAATCACAGAGTTCCAGCCCCCCTGCCACAGACAGGACCACCATCCTCTAGGCCTGGATCTACACAAGGTTGCTCAGGGCCCCATCCATCCTGGCCTTGAACACTTCCAGGGATGGGGCATCCACCACCTCTGGGCAGCCGGTTACAGCAACTAACCACTTCTCTAGGCTGAACAAACCCAGCTCCCTCAGCCTCTCTTTGTAGGGGAGGTGCTCCAGCCCTCTAATCATCTTTGTGGCCCTCCTCTGAACCCTCTCCAACAGTTCTACATCTTTCTTGTATTGTGGGCCCCAGATCTGGACACAGTATTCCAGATGGGGCCTCACAAGGGCAGAGTAGAGAGGGAGAATCACCTCCCTGTCCCTGCTGGTCATCCCTCTCCTGATGGAGCCCAGGATACCAATGGCCTTAAAATTGCACCAGGGGAGATTTAGGTTAGATATCAGGAAGAATTTATTTCCTGAAAGGGTTGTCAGGCATTAGAATAGGCTGCCCAGGGAGGTGGTAGAGTCACCATCCTTGGAGATATTGAAAAGGTGTGTAGATGAAGTGCTTAAGGCCATGATCTAGAGGTGGACTCGTCAGGGTTAGGCTATGGTTGGACTTGATCCTTGATCCACTTGATGTGGTTGAACTTGAATGTCTTCCAACCCAGTTGATTCTATGATTCTAATCTTAAATGTGAATGAGAGCAATTGTTGGGCATTCCAGCATCTACCTAATGCACCCTTAAATCTGGGAGACAAACATAAACAAGCTAGCTACATTTTGATGACTGAAGTTAGACTGAATTACCTAAGTGCTTATGTTAGGCTTATCGGTAGCATCATTAAAATTAAAGCCAAAATGGATGTTGCTTACAAAGCAAAGTAAACGAAAATAGATACTGTTTTCGCTGTGTTAAGGTGTCCTAACATCCTCATTGATTCAACAGACTCAATAAAAGACTATTTAAGATGTTATATTACCTTGGAGAATATGGAGTTGTCAATAAAGTCTTGCTGAATTTTAAGACCAAAAATTCCTGCAAAAACCTTGCTTCCAGAGGTGGTTTGAAGAGGAACTCATAAGGAGTGAGCAGACCAGTACAGAAGAACCCACAGAGTCCTATGGGGAAAAAAGCCATCAAGTTGTTAAGGAGGGAGGTAGTGAGGGAGGTAGCCATGGATACACACTTTCCACCATTTCCTCAGAAACTCTGTGATGCATTCTGGTGCTGTACACTAAACCTAAGAGAACAAAGACTGTAAAAGTAGAAAGGAGCAAAATTAAAACAAACAAAAGGTGTTTCTTCTTCACACAACTTGGAATTTGACCTATAAAACCTATTTTACATAAGATTCTGTGGATGCTGAATGTTTTCATGGAAAAAATAACTGGAGATAATGAATAAACACTTTCATGGACAACATACCTCATGGTATGTTAAGTGCAAACATAACATTTCTGAGTCAGGCAGCCAATGGTCCACAAATCATAGCAGGCATTTTGGGAAAATATCACTATGTGACTGTCCTGTTCTGCCACTTTTGGGAGCAGAATATTTGACTGGAAAAATCTTTGGTCTGACTCAATGCATGTTTTTATGTGCTTTTTGTATCTATCTATCAATCAATCAAATTACTGCTGCAAATTAAGCTGGCTGATTTGAAAGCTGAATTTGAAGGTGGTGAGGGGCAAAGAGATGGACATTGTCAAAAGACATTTGAGGGAGAAGGGAAGGAAACAAAACCAGAATGTACAAACAAACATACAAGAGGGAGCAAGAATGTCAAACATGGTAATAATGCAAAATACATTGTAAAGAGACATGAGAAGCAACTAGCTGCAGAAATTAGAATAACAGTCTGCACTCTACAAATCAACAGCAAGAACTATAAATATTATCTATTAAAATGGAGCCATGGGATATTGAGAAAGAAGAGGAGAGGTGAGGAGAGGATTAGAAAATGAGACTAGCTGTTTGAGGATAACAAGGCTGGAATTTAAAGCTTGAAGCAGGGAAGCAACAAGGGTGAGAGACAGACAGGCTACAGAAGACAGATACTAGTGATCCAGCTGGGAGGATTGGAGGAAAGGTTCAAGGACAGAAGTGATGGAAAAATTTCTGTTAGAATTTTTTTTCTGATCCAATACTGTTGATGTGTCAGAAAGAAAACATTCTGCAGAAACATTTTTGACAGGTTTCAGACAGGCCCTTGCCTAAGCCCCTGGCAGCTTTATTGCTCACTTCCATGATTTCTGTGCTTCATGGCAGCCCGCCTGGGACCCTTCTGGAAAGCACGAAACTCCAGGCCCATTTGCCTTGTTCCCAAGCTGGGTCCTGGCTGCCTGGCTTGCTGTAACTAGAAATGCATAATGACCTACATGAGGGTAACCAGAGCAACCCAGAAGAATCTTTTTCACAGTTATTCTGGTTAGGCTTACTAGATTCTGGGCTGCCCATTCATCAGTAAACACTGAACCAAGCAACCTAGAAGCCACCAAGTGTGCAGGCATGCTGCCGATTTTTCCAAGGATGAATTAAAAATTAAAAAGTTAACTTCCCTAATAGGTTAATGCTTAAGGGTTATTTGGTCTTTTTTCCTCAAACATGTTAACCAATAGGCATGTAGATGTCTAGGCTGTCAGGGTACATACCTTATTTTCCAACTGATATATAAATTGACCAAGGCTTCTGGCCCTACCTTCCCTTGACATTTGATTATTTATTTTAATTCCTGCAAAGTTAGCATTTTTTACTCTGTTTCCCCAATCAGAATGGATTTTTTTTTTAATGTTGAAGTTCTCGAGTACTGGAAACTTTGGTTCTACAGTTCTGTTACATATCTGCTGCTGTTGCATTAGAGAGAATTAAGAATATCTACATATTTATTCCAGTAGAGTGCAAAATCCTTGAGTCCTGCCATTCTTCTGTTAGCCTAGACCTACAAAACCAAGAAACAAAATTCGCTATTTTCTCTCCTGCTGATTCACACAGAGGGTGACAGCTTCCTACTGTTACCAGCTACCTCCCTTGCTCATTGGCAGGTCTGCTCAGCGACTGTGAATATTATAACCTGCCGCTACTCCTATCATGGAACTGCAATGTTTCATGAGTTCTTTTTGAAAAAAAAAGGAAGTCATTAAAAAAAAAACAACCAACCAACTACAAACACTGAACTTGTTAATTAAGTTAGAAAATAATTAATGAATGCTAGAATTTATCTGATTCTGTAACTATAACCCACCCCTGAAGTATGCATATTATCAAATATATTTCATACAGAAAAACACAGAATGAACCTATACATCTACAGAATGAACCGGGTCCATCAGGGAAGACTGTTTCTTGCACGGCATGAACCTACTTAGCTGGAAAACAGGTGCCTGTGTGACATATATACCAGGGAGAGTTTGGGACACCCAGCCTGCATAGCTCACATAAGTCCCAGGGCTATTCCTGGCCCTGCCCGCTCTCAATGGCTGAGCAAGAGCTGTAAGACCAGATCGTATACTGTGGCTCTCAAGAGAGGCATCGCAGAAGTGAGAGTTCAGGCTAAACATTTTAGGTTAGATTACTGCTTGCTGAGGTCAGAAAGCAGAACTCAACTTTCTCACACACTAGTCAGCAAGGCACCAATATGCAAGGCACCCTCTGGCCTCTGTACACTCAGAAAAGGGCTGTTACATTGCCTGCATAAGCTTTACTCTGTAACTTAAAATCTGACCTTGTGTTTGTCTTTGGTAACCAGCAGGTGAAATTGCTTACTAAAGTTCAAGATTGTCATCTTCTAGTCGCTACCTCCCATTTAAAAAAAAAAAAAAAACACACCAAAAAACCCTCAAAAAAACAGAAGAGGGGGAAGTTTCAGTTTTCACAGGGCTTGCTTTCTATTGCGAAGGTGACTGTTCTGTTTCTGTTTGTCAGTACTGATTCAGAGCTCAACATTTCTGATTCTTCCATGTTTGCTTAGCAGTGTTAAAATGCACATTGATAAATATTTATTATTTTTATTTTCCCAGATTCTACTTGTTTCCAATGGAGGGAAGTTTATGAAAAAGACACTGATTGGGGAAGCTTATGTCTGGCTTGACAAAGTGGATCTAAGGAAAAGAATAGTAAACTGGCACAAACTGTTGGTCAGTTCCACACAAACACACTGAGCAGAGCTGTCTGCTTAGGGCACAAAACCTGCAGAGTCTGCTATAAACAGCATCTCTCCAAGACTATAGTTTGATATCATTGTGTTTAGCTAGTCTTTCAGAATACAAAGTAGAAAAGAGCAGTCTCTGGGCTACACAGCACACTTAAATGAGGGCTAGTACGCTTGTTTTGCTGCAAAAGACAGCAAAGTAAAAGAAACCCTGGGCCCAGAAGTTAAAGTGGGGCTGTTTGAAACAAAGACTGATACGAGGGCTCCATGTTGTTGGACTCCATGTTGTGAAGAGAGTAACTGTGGAGGAAGTAACGAAAGCTGGAAGGCAGGTGTTTATGCAGAGTTTGGCTGCAGCTGGAGGTAGTGTGATGGAAAGAGCAGTCTGGTTTTCTGTGCAACTAGAAGGAAATCATTTTATGCAAAAGCACCTAGGGTGACTGACTTTGCAAATCTCACTTATCAGAAGTGCAAACCTGTTCCTCTGCACCTTAGGATCTCTGATAATTTGCTGTAGTGAGATTATGCCACTTGACACAAACTGCAAGCAAGGTGTTTGCAAGAGTGGCAATGTTACTTTACATTACTTTTTTCCTTTCTTTTTCCTTCAGAAAATATGCTGTGGAGAATCAGATCTGATTGTTTCATTTGTTTTTGTGTGCTAATGATGAATATAAGCCACTGTCCTACAATGTAACAGACAAAATTATATTAATGGTTTATACTTTGGGATGTGGTTTTAAACAGAATGGACAGGATATAAACTGCACTACATCAGGAAGAAAAAAATTCTGCTTCAATGTCAGTGACACTGTACTTCACCCTACCCTTTGAATCAGCAGTTTTTAAAAAAGTTTGGAATTGGAGAAACTTAAAACACTGGGACTAACACAATTATTTCAACTAATCCTTCAATTTTTCAGCAACCAGTCTTATTCTGAAGCTCTACAGAGACTTTGTGGGCACTTCAGAGTAGTAAACCCACCGTGCTAACACTAACCTGCTCAGGGCAGGGCTCTGTATCAATATATATCACTTGAA
This sequence comes from Laterallus jamaicensis coturniculus, assembly GCA_022605575.1. Lineage (NCBI taxonomy): Eukaryota > Metazoa > Chordata > Aves > Gruiformes > Rallidae > Laterallus > Laterallus jamaicensis. The sequence goes on from JAKCOX010000003.1 coordinate 9,250,030, forward strand.
ACCTAAGGCCGAGGGAGATGAGGGCAGTTGCTGTTGCATTAGAGAGAATTAAGAATATCCTCTTGCTGTTTTGGGTTAATGCCTGAGTATAAGCCCCTAAACAGCATGGTTTCTCAGTTGGGAAAGAAGTAAATAGGAAGGTAAATTGCAACCTTTAAGACTGTATCAGCACTTCCAAGCTTGAAGTCCTACTTTCAGAAGCTTGAAATGGAGCGTCACCTCACTTTGGGATGAAGCTACTGCCTGGGAAGGTTTAGGCTGGTGGTTGCATTTTCCCTCATACCATTTTTGGAGGAGAGAATTTTTCTCCCATTCCTAAAAGTATAAAAGTTTTAAAAAAAGAAGAATTGATATGGTACTAATGCCCCTGTTACTCAAAAGTAGTTTAATATTTTACAGTTTCATTAAAAAGTAGTTTCCCTTGAAATATTACCTTGTGACCTTTGCATATTTAAAAAGAAAATTACCAAACTTCTGCACTTCAGACATTTATTTTTCTTGCCCTATAAGGACTTTTCACAAATTATTTAATGTACATCTTCTCACACTTTATGAATATATGCACTACACTTCCACATGTTGTGCAAGACCAACCAAAAAGTATTTTGGAAAATAGCATATGCTTTAAAAAAAGGAAAAATAAGGCCCAGCTTATTCAGGTGCTGGGCTGACTGTGAAAAAGCTACACCATTTAATCTGGTGACACTTCCCACATGCAGTTTCAATTTATCTTTGTCAACTTAAAATAACAGTGTGGTCAAGGAATATGAGAAGAAACACACAGAAGATATTAACACTACACACACCAAGGTAACTCCTGTTGTTGATGACCTGCTGGTAACCTGCTTAACCTGCAAGCAGAGAAATCTTACCAAAATTTTATCAGCTTATCTTAAAAACACATCACTGACAGTGGAAGTAGGACATGTGCTTTAATGTTGAATTTTATGCTTTCACCGGTATATGTATGCCCTACCTCTCATATATTTTCAAAACAGTCCTCTGGAGTTATTGTAAACATCCTATATGTTTTGATGTTGTATATGTTTTTATAAGAAGATAAATAAGTCAAAGACAAAAAAAAAAAAAGCCCAACTGAACCAAAAAATCCTTTGTGGATATATTTGACATTAGTGTTGTTCTTTTGGTCGGTTATTTTGCATTCCTGATGGCTATAATGCATTTTAGGGGGGAGGAGGAGACAAATAAATAAATGTCCAGTTCCAATTATTGTGTGAAGTACAAGTCACGAGGTGTGCAATTTGTGCAAACTGCTGGTTATTTTGTTCTTGCTAAGATTTATTATAAAGACAGCGAGTCATGCTGGTAGTTGCTATGGAGATTTCCAGCAGGAACGAGCACTGTTCGGCTGCCTTACTGGGAAGCCTGTAATCATCACTCCTAATTGAGAAAGTGGACAGGCGTGCTTTGCTCTCACACACATACAAATGTGGTCAATATTTTTATAGAATGGTTGCGTTCTGGTGTATAGCGGTGGCTGGATGGAACAGCTACCTTTGTGGGTGTATCAACTGTTGACAACTGGTGTAATTCCAGCATCTTTGATTCTCTGAACAACACACAAAATGTTTCTGCATGATGAAATGGCCGTTTTGGGCTCCCATCATGAAATTCAGAGTAGTGTTTGTCAGGAACGCAGTACTGTCTTGGCCAGCTGCAGGAAGGACAGGGCTCCTTCGGTGCCACGCAGGATGGGCTAGTGACAGACCTGGGCCCACACGCTCTCTCTTCTACGAGGCAGTGTCACTCAGAGGTCAGAGGATGCTTTCAAAGTGTGCCAAGTTCCTTTTTTTGACCAAATTTCTAGATTGTACTGGAATCACTCTATGCAACACAGATTCATGTTTGAATGCATTTTTTTCTTTTATTTTTCTTGGGTTTTGAATGAAGTCAGGAAAAACTCTCTTGTGACAACGTTTTTAAAAAAAATAATCAAACAAGGACTATTAGTATTTTTTTACTTTTTTGTATATATCTCAGTATATTTTTTTCACTTTTTTCTCATTAAGTTTTGTTTCTTTTATCTGGCCAAAAGTGCTTAGATGTGGCAACAGCTTTTATCATTTCTGAGTGATTGATTATTAATGAGTTCACACATTTCTACAATTGCTTTGAAGACACATATAGCAAGGAGGCAATAGCAGAGGCATTTTAACTGCTTTTATTCATAAATCTGCTGAGTCAACAGAAATTGAGGCTGTTTCTTTGTTCAAGGCCTTGTATAGTGGAAACAAGCTGAAAAATGAGCAAAAGCACAGTGTGTGTGTTTACAAATGACAGGGATTTCTAATGCTATCATTATTAATATTATGCATACAATAAGCAGCAGCCACTTTTTTTTTTTCCAAGTTAAAACATGAGAGTTTCTATAATGAATGTTCTATAATGTAGTTCTTTATCATTACACTTTAAAGGGATAGTATCCAGGGGCAATGAGTGCTGCTTCTTTATTCTTACCCATGCTTTTACATATACATGGATCCCGTGTGGAAGAAACAAAACCCCAATCCAAACCAGCTGAAGTCAATAAACACCAATCTGTTGACTTAAACTGGCTTTAAATCAAGACCTAGGAAATATTTGTGTTATTTTTCTGGATGCTGGGTGTTCACATGGTTAGGCTGTGGGATATGGTAGCTGGTAACCAGCTGATATTGATTCTTACTTTGAGGATGATGATGAAGAAAAAGAAGACACCTATTATATTGTAAGCTAGTGTGTGCCCAATAGAGATTATTTAATTAGGATTTAGTTTCATGGAGATATCATAAAGATGTTAATAGTATTTTTTTAAATTATTATTTGAATCATAACTGACGCTATTTTTAGTACTTTATTTTCATTGCTACAATGTCCCAGATTCCATGAGTATATATCTAGATATGTACATACCTATGTGAATAATGGAGAAAATTTGCATTTGTGTGAGTATAACTTATAAAGGTAATGAAACAGAGAGGAAATTCAGTGTAAGTATCCACCTACATTACATTTAAACCCTAGCCCTACATGTCTTGTGAATTTTTGGTACACCTGGCATGTAGGATCAGTTGCTCTTTATGAATATATGTTGCCTTTAGAAGGAATATAGAGGAAATAAGAGAATCCGGATACTCTCTCTTTAAACCAGAAGCATTTTAATGTTTTCTATATGTTCTGTTTTATTCTTCAAAAAAAATAAACAAATATATCAATGAGCTCAAAAATTATAATATAGATATCCATAACTCAAAATAGATTATTTGAGTGAAAGAAGTTTTCTTAATTTGTTACCCTGTAAATAAGTATACATTTTTGTAAAAGAAACTAAGTTTAAAATATTAACTCCATCTGACATCCAAGCATGTGAATGTGTCCTTATTTGATTGTATCTTATAGATGTTCAGTGACGTGCTCAGGTGCTCAACAATGGCTGACTAGCGTGTGTGCTGTCATGCTACAGACAATGTGTACAGCATACCCAATGTTTAAAAAAATCAAAAAACACCAGAAAAACCCAGAAAAAAACAAACAAAGAAAAAAAAGATTAGTCCTTGGAGAAATGTAATGTTTCCACAGTGAATGTTGCATGCATAGGTGGTGGTTTGTTGATACTCATTTTGGTTTTAATTTCTTTCAGTTTTCATTTTATTTCCAGATTCATCAGGAAAAAAAGTACAGACTTGTTCTAAAAGTTGTAAAAATGGAAACAAAAGCGGTATGAGAATTGTATAAAAATGCTTGTAAATCTGTCTCAGTTTTCACTTTATGTATAAATCCATGTCATGGTTTTGTGATTATATACAGGATGTATCTTGAGAACTTATGCAAATTGTGCTGTATAAAGGCTGTTATCTCAGTCTAACAAATAAATATTTAAAATATCTGGTTTGGTTCAATTTCTTTTCCCAAAGTATAATGAAAATCTATTTTGCTGGTTCAAATTTCCCATTTGTTGACTTCAGTGATTTTACTGATGCAGACACAGCCCATGCTTATCTGTTCTATTTTGGCATTATCTCACCTCCTGTGGAATCACTAATGTCCCAAGTGTCATTCTGAAGTAAGAAACGGCTAGTTCATCCAAACTTCTCTTCTGACAAGTCAGAACCAGAATCCACGTACAGCTTGTTGATATCTTCACACAGAGTCGTCTCTGGCATCCTGTACAGACAACAAATACATTTGCATATGTCAGCGCAGTTTAGGAATGTACAGGGTTTTGTCTCCTCGCTGAAAAAAGAAGATGAATTGAATATTTAACCTAACTCTGTACCTATTTAAGTTCCCAATGAAGACAGAATAAGAAAGCATCTGATAAACCCCAATGATATTTTCTAGCTCTTTTCTCCAACAGAAAGTTTTACTGGAACAGTATCTTTATTATAAACAAGAAATCAGTCTCTTAAGCAGTCATGATTGTCTTACTGATTTGTACCTGATTTGTAAGAACATTAGGGCAACAAGAATGGGGAAGGGTCTGGAGGGGAAGTCTTAGGAGGAGAGGCTGAAGCTCCTTGGTTTGTTCAGCCTGGAGAAGAGGAGCCTGAAGGGACACCTTATCACAGTCTGTGGCTTTCTCTTCCTGCCGAGGGGGAGCAAAGGGGCAGGCACCGATCTCATCTCTTTGGTAACCAGGGACAGAACCCGAGGGAACTGCATGAAGCTGTGACAGGGGATGTTTAGGTTGGATATTGGGAAGAGGTTCTTTACTTAGAGGGTAGTCAGGCACTGAAACAGGCCTCCAGAAATGGCTGGAAAGTATTCCAGAAGTGTTTAAAGCTTCACAGTTAAGAAACCTGTCTGGAATTAGCAGCCATGGAAGCTGTAGGTTTACCTGAATCTAGCTCCAGGAAACTAGTTTGTAGAAAAAAAAAATCCTAATATCCCTTCATATTGAGAAAGTATTATTGAACAATAAACTGCTTTTGAAATTATTAAAACCGCTTAACAGCAATGTGTGTTTACTCAGTTAAAGAGCTTGGCAAAGTGTAGAGTACGCATTAAATGTTTCCTCATAGTGCTAGTGCAGGGTTTAATGCAGCAACTGAACATGGTGTATGATGTCAAATGGAATCTCGCAGTTCGTGAAGTATTTTCAAAATATAAGCTGAAATTAAAGCTCATAAAGAGAGAAGTCACTGAAAAAAGATACACAGAGATTCATCTCAACTTTCTGGCTCTAAGGACCGGTGCCTCAGTTCTCAGATACTGAAATCAAACACCAAAGTCACTAAATTCAGCGTGGCCTTCAAAACTGCTGCAATTGAGGGGCCGCGCTGCCCTCTTGTAGCATCATCCAGCACTGCAGCTACAGTTCAAGAACTGCTTGAACAGCTTTTTTCTGCATATATATATATATATATATATATATATACATACACACGTGTATATAAATATATAAAATATTATTATTTTAATAATAATAAAAGTAAGTCTGATTTACTCCTATCCCTTTCAGTGAAATAATATATCAGGGATACCTGCTTCTCTATTCTACCCTCTTTTCAGTGTACTTCCCCAGGACTTTGTTCACAGGCCCACTCTTCTTATGTTTTTTTACAGATTTGTCAACTCAACACACTATGATTTCCCTTATATTAGTAACTCAAGCATGTGTGGGCATAAGAACTTGTACTCTTAAATTGTTAAAGCTGTCCCCAAGGAACACAGGTTTCCAGGCATATTGTCCTACCTGTGAATCCCTGTGTATCTCCAGAAAGGCTTCTGCCTAGGGCTAAGCCCTCCAGGTCTATCAGAAGTTTGTGCTCTCCAGCTATGACAACTTGAACAAGTGTATCCAGCCCATGAAAATTCTATAAATTTTTTAATTACCTGCTTTTTTAGGAAAGCCAAACTCCCAGGGACTCTAGTGAGTCATTGATCATTTTTTTTAGTATTAATTATTGGCAGTATTCATTATTAAACTGCTTTTGACTTTATTGCATGTGCAAATGCTTAAAACTAAAACCCAGTAGCATTTAATAATTTGGGATGCTAATTCATGATATGAACATGAAAAATTCTATTAAATTGAGGATTTAAGGGATTCATGGAGGATTCTGAACAAACATTTACTGCTAATCCTACAAATAGAAGCTGTAATGACTCCCAACTTCTCCCACTCGGCATCAGAAAATTTGAGAGTACTGTTAATACAGAAAGATTTAAAGCTCCAAATATGAATTAACGACTTATTATAATCTACAAAGAAAAGCTAAAAGGAATGCAATAAATATAAACAAGGAAATAATAAGATACCTTCCATGAGATATATTTAAAGCTCTTTCCAAAACAACGCATATTGTGGAGATAAAGGTATTAGAGAATAGGGATTGGAAGTGCACACCCAATCAGTATTTCCATATCTAATTCAAAAATAATTTTCTATGACTGGGGTTTCAATACATATAGAGGAATCAAAATGTGATACTTTTGGACTTTTTCATACTCATGAAACAGGCCATCTGAAAATAAGTCTTGATAATGCCAAGAAATGTCTGCATCCTAGAGAGAATACAAGAGAATTAGGGATTTTTCAGCTGGTTACATTTAAGACTTACCAAGAACAATAAAGACAGTTATAAACATTTGCAAGCTTTTTCATCCAGGAAACCTGCGGAGCATAGAGAAGTGTTATTCCTTTTCTCTCACTGGAGGAGGAGCTGATAGACAAGAAAACTACAGGACTCTTTCCAATGGTCTCCAAGCTACCATGAGTTCCTCATCTTTTCCTTGTAAATGATAGGCCTGACTCAGTCCTTTCCTCTAACAGGAAATGAAATAAAAGAAAAATTCATTTCAACACTGTGCCCTGAAAATCAAGTCAATAAAACCTGGAATTTTTTTTTTGTGTTTCTGTGTGTCAGAAAAAAGCAGTAAGCATTCATGCTGACATCAAATGCCTAGAGCTTACACACTGTCTTTGAAGCAGATTTGGGCTGAACACATTTGGGTAACAGCTCAGAGACACTTGCAGTCTCTGTTCTAAATGACAGTGGTAGTAACAGGCTCATTTTCATCAATGGCTTGGAGAATTCAGAGGAGCTTTTAAAACCTGGGGCACTTCATTCCTATTGCATCCTAGGCACTCATAAGATAGAATAAAAATATTAAAAATTAGTTGCTTGAAATCTAAGACTCAGTTTGTTAAGATTATATTCTGTTCTCTATGCCATCTAGCATGACTTCAGGGCACAGTAGAAATTAGTGTTATTTTTCTTATTTTCATTTTTGTATTAAAGATAGAGGAATGCAAACATGCAAACTTTTCAACAACTTTCTTATCAGAGTTTACCTAACATCATCTTTGTTCAGTTAATATTGGTGATTTCTGTACTGTTGTTCCACAAAGACTTTCCCCTCAAGTTCTGGGGTATTTCACATGGACTGAAAATTCCTTATCTCCCATGGGCACGTGATGATGGTTCCTCAGATCTTTAGCTTAGATTAATTCATATTCAAGAATAGAAGAGCAACACAGATTGAGAGGCCTGCATTGTAGGCATTTAAATTTAGGTAAAATTAATCCCACTCTGGAAGTCTTTACTATCATCACAACACTGTGATTTTAGAAGCAGCAGTTCTGCTTGTAAGCAGAAAAGAGTGATGTGGTTTAATGAAATAAATCCTGAGCATAGTCTGAGATCCTTTGTTCAGGACAGAATCATATGATATGTATGATGCTGCCTTAGGAAAGAATCTAAAGCTCCAGACTCTGTTTACCAACACTCACACAAAATGGATTCATCTGAGCTATTAAAAGCATTGGAATAACATTTAAATCTACCTGAAATTAATCTCTTTTTGTTGTTTTACTGGAAGGCCAGGCACTGTCTCATAAGCATCCGTCCATGCTTTCAGTCATTTTAGCATATTTCAAATTACAGAGTGTACTAAAGAGACAGAAAACATGTGCAGCACACACTGTAAAAACCTCAGGAACATGAAACCAAATTCTTTAAACAATTTTAACTTTTTAAGTATGGCTTTAAAAAAAAAGAAAAGAAAAGAAAAGAAAAAAATGCATTTTTAGATGGCCGGATGAATACTGACAATATTTATTCCCAAGAAGTATATGGCAGAATTGCTAAGAATTTTTTCTAAAGCATAAGCAGTGCATGCATGCCAAGGAAATGGCTTAAAGACTTGAAAGAACAGTGTCTGGTGTTGTGTAGTACAGCAACATTTGCATACAGATAACCTGAGAATAGAACAGCAGGTCTGTGTCTCCGTAATGATGTGCTAGGGAAACAAAAATTAGCCAGACTGCATTAAAAGCTTGTTGAGATCAATAAAAAGGTTTCAAAATTACATAAGACAAGATTTTCTTAAGTAAAAAACTTGTCTTTGAACTAAGAGCTTGTTGAGGTTTAGCCCCAGCTGGCAGCTGAGCACAACACAGCTGCTTGCTCATTATTTTTCCTGGAAAAATCCCCTTTTATGACTGTCTTGCCTTGCAGCTCAAATACTTGCGTCCGTAGGGTTGAGGTATACTGTCTTCTCCATAGTCACACAGGTAAAACCACAGGTTGCCTTGTGGTCTGTACCCTCTATATCCTCTCTCATGAGCAAAGGAATGTTTATTCCTAATAGCTGAGATACTGGTCTGTACAATTGAGGTACAGGACATATCCTCTTTGAGTTGCCATACCTCCTGGGACAGTTTCTCCACAGCAGAGACAAAGGAGGAAGAGAGACTTTCTTTGTGTTGCCAGAGCCAGCCAGCCACTTCATCCAATGTCAGTGGCCCTTCACCTGCCACTCACCTGCCAGTGAGTTGGTGTAAGATGATGGTATGCTCTGTACAAACTTCTGCCACATGGCTCAGGTACATTGGACTTTATCAGGATCAATGGGTAACTGCATTGTCTGGATCATAGTAAACCATCCCTCACATGGCTAATTCCCTCAGGTAGCAGATAGTTCTCTCCATGGCGGTCCACTTGCCTGTCCAACATACATCATCTTCACTGAACAGATACCATTCCCTCATGCTTGATGGAAGTTGTCTCCAGAGGTTGAGAGTTTGTGTCTTCTTCCCAAATGCCTTGTTGATGTCCTTCCTAGAGAGGGGTCCCAGCTTTTTGTCCTCCCTGCCCTCTGATTCCTGTTATCCCAGAATTGGAGCCACCAGGTGATAATGTGCTCTCCTGGAAGGGAGCTGAAATCTTTTCACACATCTCACAGCTCACTCAGGGACAGCAATCGGGTAATGACCTCCAGTTCTGCTGCTTCCTCCTGTTCTTGTGATGGTCATCATCATCCTTCACTAAGTGAACCGATGTCCTTGTGTATTTCTTCTTGTGTATAGGAGTGACTGATACTGGTTATGGGTTGGGTTTTTGGTTCAGCTACAGTGCCTGTCACTGAGAGCTGAGTAGCCACAGTGCCTGTTGTGGGGGTTGGAGGACAAGCAGTGCCTATGGGTCTTTTTTCCTTCCTCTCCCCCTCATGGTGTTTGGGAAATAGTGGCAAGGGCCCAGCACAACGCGATGAGTTCTGCTTCCTTGGAACAGCTACAGCACTTTCAAATATTCTATCACTTTATCTAGGTCCTACAGCTGTTTAGGAGTGGTTTCAAACCTTTGGCGGTGAGAAGGTTGCCACACACCGGCCCATATTCTTGCACATGCCATGCCACCATTAACTGTTTAGTCTTGGGGAAGATTTCTGGGTGGTATTCTTAAAACAATATTTTTGTAACCCTGGACAGGACTTGGAACACATTTAGGAAACATAACAATAGGTACATGCTAGTCTAAACATCCCAAGGGTATTCAACCCAAAAACTGCTGTAACTAGCCTGAAGGGAAAAGGGGAGCTGAAAGAGAGGGAGAAGGATTCCCCTGTCTTCCTTATAGATTGGATATCATTATTAATCCATTCTGAGAGATGTTACCCAAAGTACAGAATGATAGCAATGCCACATACAAATACCAGCTTAGGTTCATGACCACTGATTTTATCATATCATAAGGTGATATCACACAGAACAACAAAACAAGAAACCAGACACCTTTCCCAGCGGTGAGAAACAGCACCGCAGGAAATACAGAGTAAGGACGGGTTTGCATACCACAGCCACGTGACCAAATAAAGCACCACTCTGCCCAGTGGCTGTCTAAATAACACGATAAATGCTTTTCACAACTTTGTTTTAATGTGCTCTTCCTAGACCTGTTGTTATCACAACCATTCATGCTGCCCCCCATTATGGGGTGCCAAAAAGGTCTGTTGGGGTTCAGCCCCATGAGGCAGCTGAGCAGCATGTGGTGCTCGCTCAGCCCTCCCCCAGCAGCATCACAAAATCACACGTTAGGAGTTGAAAGGGACCTCGAAAGATCATCTAGTCCAACCCCCTGCCAGAACAGGATCATCCAGACTAAATCACACAGGAACACATCCAGGCGGGTTTTGAATATCTCCAGAAAAGGAGACTCCACATCCTCTCTGGGCAGTCTGTTCCAGTTCTCTGTCACCCTCACAGTGAAAAGGTTTCTCCTTATATTCACATAGAACTTCCTATGCTCCAGCTTGCACCCACTGCCCATTGTCCTACCCCTGGCAATCACTGAGAGGAGCCTGGCTCCATCCTCCCTTTTCATGTTTAAAAATATTAATAAGGATGCATAGAATGGACAAGGAAAACTGTGTGGGTTGGGACAAGGACAGTTTCCTGGGACAGCAAAGGGAGAGGGAGACAACAGGACTTATAGCAGAATATATAATATAACGTGTGACAAAACAAGGCAATTTTCTGACCCTACCACCTAGGAGGGTCCGAGAGCTACCTGGAACCTCTCCTCAACTAGCCCCATTTTATGGTGAGCATGATGTCGTCACCTGTCCTGGCTCCTTGTGAAAATTAACTCTATCCTAGCTGAAATTGGGACAAGGAACTTTTCTCATTCCTACCATGATGTATATCAAGTTCTTCAGGTTGAACATGGATTTACAGACCATGTTCTGATGCCAAGAGGCTTCTCAAAAGTATCAGTGAGGGTGAAATTAGGTTTATCATTATCAACCTTAGTTTCTATATCTTAGTATGATCAGCATAAAGAGTAAATGTTGAGGGCACAGAAAAATGATGTGCCTACACAGAAACTACAAAGGGTAATATTAATCATTATAATAAGCTCTCAAGGGCAAAGTTTAATCACATATCATCAATTAAATAATGACGTACTTGTTAGCATATAGGTCAGCAAAAAAGCAAAGAGAAACAGAAAAAAACTATTTGACTGTAGTGTTAATGAAGGAACAATGCAACAATATTATGAAGTTTGATGCCTGTGGGAAAAATGTTTCCTTTAGCACTGAGTTATCTTAATTTTTTATATGGGTAAATCTTTTATGTTAAAAAAAAAAAAAAGAAACAAAGAATCTCTGTAAAATATTTTCCATATTTTTTTTTTCAAGCAGTTAGCATTTGGGAAATGGGCATCAAGAGGTAAAAGGTTTAAATTGGCGCTTTCAGTCCTATGTACTTAAACATCACTGAAGGGTGATAACACAGCAAGTGAAAATAACCCACTGATAGATTTTTTTTTTTTCTGAAGCTCTCAAAACCACTCCTGCTACAGCAACACCAAGGAACAATGTCAAGCAACGGTTGCTTTGCCGATGCCACCTGACTTACTTTAAGATGAGGTACATGCAAGTTTGCTCTGATTCAGCACTGTGCTATCAGTCACCTTACTGTGTGGGGAGATTGGAGCAGAAAACACACACACACACACACACACACACACACACACGCCCACACACCTGCTTAAAATTCTGATGTACTTAACCTAGTTGCATAGGAAAAAATAACATGTTAGGGATGACTTCTGAGATGCATCAGCAAAATATGGTGAATGACAAATAAAATAGACCTGCTTTTTCTCTACCAAGGAGGTGGAGAACCTGCTGAGATGCCTGACAGCACTACCCAGGGCTAGCATCCTTACCCAGGGACACAGGGCTGGAGCACTCCTGCTTTTTCTCTTCTGCTCCTTTTCTTGCAGAGGCTGAGGCTGTCCCTTATAGTGTCTTGTTATCTCCTGTGTGCTTTCATGCCACTCAAGGTGTTCTATGTGGAATACTTTCATCTTCTTTCTTGTCTCTGCTGTGCCTGAGCCAGTTTCTGCCCAGCTCGCAGGGCTGCATTGCCATAGCACTACAGCAGCTAAAATCTGTATTCATGCCCTTAAGACCCCTGATGTCATACCACACTTATACTCTTTAGGCCTCTGCTTATAGACTGGAAAAAAGACCGTACCAGTGACCCATTTGCATTGAAATTAAGTATAGTCAGTAATTACAAGTCTCTAGTGGACTCAGGCCATTTTCCAATTACACAAAAATTTAATTTTTATTTTAATGGCTGTGATACACTTTATGTCTGTAAGCAGGAAAAAGAGAAATCTAAAGGCCATTCAAGCTATGCGTGGGTTAGTATGAAGATAGATTAAGGAAAAATAAATATATTAAAACCTAAATACACACATACACCCCCCTCCCCCCCCCAACTGGTGGGCTGGTTTTCTATTTAAAAAAAACCACAACCAAACAACAACTCTGTCTTAACACTATAGGTCTGTATTATCAAAGATCAGTTAATATGTTTCAAAGATTTAGACACTAAACGTCAGGGTGGAGGGAGGCATTTTATCTTTCTCAGTAGTAAATGTTAAAAACTGTTTTCTGGACTTAGACACCTACAGTGGACTGAGAAAGATAGAGCAGTCGGTGTTGTTATGCAACCAACAACAATTAGGGTCTCCTCCAAAATGTAAATTATCTCACTTCATATTCCTCTTTTCTACCTGTTTCTTGGCAAAGTCTGGAAAACAGGTTTTCCTTCTTTATTAAGTAACTTTAGCAAGGCTTATCCTGAGCAGCCTGAGCCCCAGAAGCCCTGGTGCACATCCTGTAGGGCCCTTGCACATGGGTTGGACAAGAAATCAGTGGGTTTGAACATCCTTCTGGGAGGTGGTGTGAATTCAGGATGCACAGAAGTCCCTCCTATGAATCTGAGAAGGTTCTTTACACTTCTAAAGCAAAAATTTGTTGAAACCTGGATTTCCAAGTCATTCCTACTTCAATTATTACTTTTTAAAGCTGAAGGTCTGATGATGTTCATCCAGTACCTGAACGGGTACTACAGGAAACCTGGGGAGGGATTGTTCATGAGAACATATAGTGATAGGACCAGGGGCAGTGGTTTTAAACTAGAGCAGGGTAGGTTTAGTTTAGATATTAGGAAGAAGTTCATTCACTGTGAGGGTGGTGAGACACTGGAACAGGTACCCCAGGGCCGTGGTGGAGGCCCGGTGCCTGGAGACATTCAAGGTCAGGCTTGGTGAACCTCTGAGCAGCCTGATCTAGTTAAAGTTGTCCCTGCTTACTGCAAGACGGTTGGACTAGATGACCTTTAATGGTCCCTTCTAACCTAACACATTCTATGATTCTGTGCTTTGACTCTAATGGGACCAGGATTTTAACAAGATTATTCTCAATCATTCTTTGTGGAGTCCACCTGGTGTGTCACATACAGATCCTGCTCACTAGATACCCGGGTTCAATGATAAAATCCAGAAGTCAGAAGCAGTGACTGATGTGCCTTGGTAGAGTTAACGCAATGGTGTAGCACTCATCTCCTCACCAGTCACCAGAACTAGGCTCCTGAGCTATGTAATTTATTTTAAACTTCACGTGACGGCAGATGCTATGACATTCATGGCATTGCTTGATATCCAGAGTGGTATTTGAAACTAATCTTCAAAGTTTAATAATATAATATTTTTTTTTGTTAGAATCAGAAGTTAACCCTGATGTAAAAAAGCAAAAAGTAGATTAATTGAATTTTAAAAGAATATAATTGAATCTTACTTGTTAAGAGAAAAAGTTAAAAGTGCTCATTAAATACACTCCCATCAGTCCAGCCCAACTGACTTCCTGTGTTAGGAAGTATGAGTCACCCGGAAGGGTGCTTGGAAAAGTGATACGTTCAAGCCTTCATCAATGCTCATGCTTATTCGTGTTTATTCACACTGTTAAGGGGTTGTCCTTGCAAGGAACCACATACAGATACAGTACAGGCTTTTCAAAAATACTTCAATAGTTTACAAGCATATATTTTTGAAGAATGTACTTTCCCACATGTTTATAGATGAAAGTAAAAGTGAGTGAGAGACTTCAGGTTTCATGCAGAAGTTGCTGATTTCTTTCTGTGATAATCAGAACTGCATTAATAACGATTTTATAAGCCTATTTTTATTTGTGGGAAAGGCATGAATTATTGCCAGCATGCCCTGTGTTCTGAATTTTAATATTGCTTTTTAATGATGGTCTTGGATCTGTGATACACTTCCAGTATCAGATACATTTAAGCCAGTCTTTGAAAACTTTGATTCAAACTTCAAAAGAATATGAAGAATGCTGACTAGGCAACAGCCTGGAGATATAAGAATAAGGAATAAATGAGTAAACTCTCTGAGGAAGACAACCCAGGGGTTACATAAATCTGAAGCACTCCCTACTAATACACACTCTCATTTCTATTTAGAAGACATCAGTTGAAGAGTGCATCTTATGGTGACATAAAAGTGGTGAAAAAATCAGAAAAAAAACTTTTATAACATGATAAATTAAAAATAAACATTAATAATTACTGTATAGGAAAATACTGTATTCAGGCACTTACATTAATTTCCATGCATTTTAAATGTTGTTAACAGCGATGTAACTACATAGAAGAGCTAAATTTTAATTATTTTTTTTATTTAGTATAAAGACTATTTGTAAGCTGCAATTCCCACTTCTTCTATTAAGATTTGTGAAATTCAGAAGTTTAACTCCAAGCTTTGCCTTGGAATTTTTTTAAAAGGCTGTTAATTTTAAAGTAAACAGCAGATGGCAGCAGTGACAGCACCACTGCCCTCACGTGTATTAATCAGTATTTAAACTCGACACACATAGGAAGTTTTGTAACTTCCAGTAGACTTCGGGGGGGAAGCTACCCCATCTGATGAGCCTAGGCCTAAATATAAGGCAAAAATTAACAGAAGTGTGGAATGGTATTTTTGCCTGAATGAAATACTATGTGGAAACACATCTTCACAAATATTCTCTTAGCCACGTCAGTGCTGAGGAAGACTTGGCTTTAGAAAGCAGCAAAGTCTGTGAGTGGTTATAATGGTCTAAAAAATCCAAGCAGTTTTTTAATTTAAAATTAACAGGAAATTCTTTCAAGCAAGAATTCTGAGAAATGAACTTAAGAGAAATGAGATACAATCAATGCACACACTTCTTGAATGTATTTCTGAGGTCCTGTGCCAACAAGAGAGTTGAGATAAAGACAGTTTAACGTGACAGAAAATAATAATAGCAATGCCAGTAATAGCTACAACAATAAGAAATGGTAACAGTAATAATATACAAAGGTGATATACAACACAGTTCCTCACCACCCACAAATCACCCCAGCTAGTGCCCAAGCCACTGTCCAAACCCCTGGCCAGTTTCCCCGCAGTTTATATACTGAGCATGATGTCATATAATACCTTTGGCCAGGTCGGGTAAGCTAGCCTTGGCTGTGCCCCCTCTCAGCTTCTTGTGCACCAGCTGGCCAGGCAGTGTGAGACACTGAAAAGTCCTTGACATAAGCACTGCATAGCAAGAAACAAATCATCAAAGTGTTATTAACATTATTCACATATTTAATCCAAAACACAGCATTATGCCTGCTACTAGAAAGAAAATTAACTCTATCCCAGCTGAAACCAGGACAGTGTGAAATTTCAGACTTATCACAGAATCATAGAGGCAAAGAAGGCATTTAGTATCTCCACCTTCTCATCATCCCCCGTTACCAGGACACCCGCCTTATTCAGCAAGGGACCTACATTATTCCTGGTATCCTCTTACTATTCACATACCTGAAAAAACTCTTTTTATTGCCCTTTATGTCCCTTGCCAGTTTCTTTTCCAGGTTGGCTTTAGCCTTCCTAGTCGCATCCCTACAGGCCCTGACAACATCCTTATATTCTTCCCACGTGTTCAGACTCTGTTTCCACAGTTCATAAACGTTTTGCTTCCCTTTGAGTTTACTCATGAGCTCCTTGCTCATCCACGTAGGTGTTCTGCCTCTCTTTCCCGATATCTTACTCAAAGGGATGCACCGCTCCTGTGCTTGGAAGAAGTGCTGTTTAAATGTTACCCAGCTCTCACAGCCCCCCTTTCCTTCTTGCAGCATAGCCCATGGGATAGCTCCTAATAGGTTGCGGAGGAGATCAAAGTGTGCAGGGTCTCCTTATGGGGTGTGCAGGGTCTCCTTTAGAAGTCCCTGGCTGTACAGCAGAAAATAATGATGCAAAAACTAACCATGAGTCCTGCTGAACTACCACTGTTAATTCTTTTAAAAATTTTTTTCTTAATGAGAAATTTGCATGTAAAGTGTCATTTTTGGCTAGACTTGCAAAAGCCTTTAGAAACTCATAGGAAAAACTTACATTTTAAAATTAACATTACAGCAGTGACTACTTACTAATGCTCTCAACAGTAATAAACACTTTTGCAAGTAAAATTTAAAAACTGTTTTAAATATTTTTTATTATGTTACTTGGATGTATGTTAAAGAATAGTGTGAGGACTTCTTTGCTAGAATAGGATGCTCTTTCATCTGGGTGTTGGCCAGAAGAGACTGAATGCCTGGTGTGTGCAATTTCTTGTTCAGAGTAGAGCCAGAGGAATTAGAACTTAATTAAAGTTGCCTCTCCATCTGCCACCTTTCCCATACTCCATCTATACCAAAATTAATGTGAGTGAAGTTCAGAATCAGACACTATTTTTAAGCTGCAGGAATTGGGCCATTAAATATTTTAAATTGCAATTTTATGTATATCACTATTTGAATACCAGTAATCCAGACAAAAAGTTGTCAGTGAAAACCTATTGTTGAAGAACAAACAACTTTCTTAAGGACATGCTTTTCAACACTGCTTTCTGATGTTTCCAGCTGATTTCAGACAAAGAACTATTTGGAGTATAACTCTACATAGATAGATGCTTTAGAAAACTCTAATCATCACTTGCTGAACAAAAAATTAAATCTCATCAACCAGTTTACTATCTTACAAGCCCATTTTATGTCAGAATTAATTTCAGAAACAATTAGAAGTTGAAACAGTATCTTATTTGCAATCAAAACCAATTTTTTTTTTTAATGAAGTTAACTTCTATCAAATTCTATCATGGATCCTGTCTACAAAAAACAGTAGAAATGTAGGGGACCTATCCAAGAAAATTTACAGATTGATTTGTATGTTAAGAAAACTGCTCATGCCTTATAATGTCTGGAGAGAAGGAGCAATTCAAATAGCTCTTTAAATCTCAGGTAATGCAAAAAGGTCGGAAGAGGCCTTGATATGATCTTGCTGCTCAGTGCAGCTTTTAAAATGCATAGGTATAGAGACAAGCAGCAACAACAACAACAAAATTTTTTTTTCACTTATAAATACACAAATAATTAGGTGGTCAACTATTTTAAATTTAAGAGAAGCTGTAATAAACTGCATTAAGCAATAAACTGTATATAAGTAAAACTTGATTACTGAGCAAGATTTTAGCATTTTAATAAGAAAATTCACCTATTCTTACATTGTACAATACCGTTGTGTGGTAAAATGTCTCAAGAGTCAATACAAGAGTGCTGGCATAAGCCTTAGATATCTCATGTCAGTGCCGCTACATTTGCTTTTGGACACATGGATGAGAAAACGTCATGCCCCACTCATAAATAATTAAATATAGCAAGAGCTTTCTTTTAACACATGCTAATAAAATTATGCCATATCTTCTTTCAGTTCAGATTCTGCAACATTGAATTTAGTGACGTAAATGAGAAATATTACACATCACAGAAATTAGGAATGCAAGAGACATGATATTTGTTTGTGTATTATACCAAGGCAATTTTGTCCATATAATCATGTACATTTTAAAAAAAAACAAACCAAAGTGATGGAGCACCCAACATTTTCATTGGAAAACTGCTTTTTGAAAGGTTTTACCATTTGAGTGCTCAATGTGGTGCTCTGCTAGTACATAAACAGACCACTTATGGCTGTGAAGATGTGAAATAACATTGCCAGCAACTTTGATGTCCAAAAAAGTTATTAATCAGAAACCAGAAACTCATCAGTAACTAAATT